>OY754917.1:3287039-3896804 GCA_963576535.1 Plemyria rubiginata
ACAAATTCGACTACAATAAGCTTTGTTACGTCTTTGTCGGAGTAATTAAGTTTGTATTACTAATGTGACGCATGAGTTTCAGTCATAGGCAGTTTAAATGGCACTCGGTGTTTATATATTTTTTTAACCTCTAACATAATCAAGGACTTTTTCTAGTATAACTTATACGTTTCTAAACTATGTTCTCACATCATTCTTACAGATATGTTTACAATTTTAATTTTTCTATGTATAAATTTCTTGCTTCGAAACAATTTTTATATCATACTTTTCTACCTCTTAACCCCGGTTTCCGAAAGCGCGATCAACACTAATCGGCTGTCAATTACCTTGCTATATCTATCTAGTCGTATAAAAAACTACTGTTACTAATAATTACAATGATTAATAAATTACTATTAGGCTTTTGATTAGACAGTGTTGAATGTTCCGCTCCCTTATCATGTGCCATAAACTATACCAAGAACTATAAATAATGATAAGTAATGAATATAATGTTATTTTACTCAATGTAGCCTGAGAGCGTGATGACAATGAACTCAGGGAATAGGAATGGTTATGCTTGTAAAATAGCGAATAGACTAGTTTACATGCTTGTAAAATATAAAGGATGAGATATAGATAGATAGATAGATAGATAGATAGAAAATACTTTATTGCACACAACTTAAGGATACAACAAAAAACAAACTTAAAACTAAAAGTACAATGGGCGGCATTATCGCTAAGTAGCGATCTCTACCAGACAACCGTTGGATGAAATGGACTCAAGAAATTTAGAAGGGGCTTGTGTGCGTGGAGATAAATAAAAAGAATTTGTGAATTTGTGATATAACTACCTACATGGGCTCGTGAGACATGCTTCATATGTTTATTCATTTTGTAAATATCTATTGTAAGTACGTATTAGTGTTTATTTCATTTAAGAAATTCACAAAGATTTTTTATTACATCCTAAAAGTTTAATTTTTTTATTTCATCTAAGAAATTCACAAAGATTTTTTAATACATACCAAAAGAATAATTTTTTTTTATTATATCCCAAAAGTGTATATTATCTGAGTGCAATATTAACCTTCCCCTTGCCATGGCTGCTTGTATATTCATCATGCAAATGTTGGCAGTGGATCGATCCCGTAACCGAAGGCAGACTTTCTACCAACTGAGATGTCATGCTGCGTTTACACTCAGCTCATGTCCTTGGCAACGCTAACGTCAACTCTCTGTCTCTCTCTCTCGCGTAACCGCATGCATTGCCTTTCGCGTATTGCCCATATCACTGCCCATGTCCCTTCGCATTTGTGCTAAGTGTAAACGCTGTATAAGACCTGTATAATATTAAAACCATTATTAGTAAACCGTTCAGTGGCACCTGTGTTGTTGCATTCTATACCCGCCATTAGAGAACCCATAAAAACAATAGTCGTCTTGAGTGCATCGGGACGCGGCATTAGAGCTAATGGGCTTATGATGTCGGCCCTTCCGGCGACGCACCCTGCTAGGGATGGCCTTCTTCCGTATCCGATCTCCTTTCCGTACCTTTATTTAGCACAAAAGAAATAATAATAATAAAACTTTATAAAATAATCAAGCGGTTACAGCACAATAATAGTTATGATACACCTGCATACAAGATCTTCAGAAAGATGTAGCTAGTGATGTGCGTTCCTTCCGTATTAGATCTTATTTCTGTAAGTACATATAGGTATGTTCCGTTCTTTATTTACCAAATATATATGAAAAGAAGGATTCACACCCCTAATAAGGTTTAGTCTACTTCTTTTATGCTATGTAGGTACGTGCTGATTATCCACGCATCGTATAGGAGGTTGTTTCCAGATTTGAAATTCGAGATCTTTTGTCCTTCGGTTCTACGAGCCATTATCAGTAACCATTAACGAGAATTAACTTGATTTGATACTCGTAGTTATAATAAGTCACCGCGGCTCACTACGACGTCACACTACGATAAGTCACTATATTTTAGAAACAGGCGGCATGCGCAAGTAAAAGGTACTATTATTTTTTTGCTACTTCAGAAAATGGCGTTGATAAACAACCGAGCAGAGCTCGTTCGCCCAGACATTGATATTAAATGTAGAATCAATGTTGCCTCTATGTTAATGCTACCATTACCAATGTACCATTTCCGCACTCACCAGTGATCCGTATCCGTATCGTACTACTTCAGCTTAGGATTCGGCACATCACTGTCGCATACCGTAGTAACCGTTCAGCAACCCCGCCCTTGTTTACAAAGTTTGTTTTGGTGTCGATAAAATATACGGCGACATACGGAGAATCATAGTAACTACATAATAATATACAATATGTAACAAGGCGAAGGAACCACTCCTGAAAACTCAAAATCATGCTAGCATATTTTAGTCTACGTAGATACACAGCATACTACCATCTTAGAATTATATTTCTTATTTTTTGTTATTTTAGTTAGACTTTTTTATGACGATTAGCCCGTCAATTCAAAGGTGTTACTTCAAATTGTTTTCTCATATAAGTGAATAATGTACTATTTTTGAGAAATAAACAATCTTAAACCCGATCTGAAACTGGAAAAACATTTTTAACATCTTACTTAGAAATCTTAATTAAAATATTTACTAGTACACAAACACCTAATTTTATTTTACCAACATGTAGGCAAAACTAAGAAAAAAACACAAAAGACAGTGACATTTAATTTGTACGAGCCGGATAATTGAAACAAATTATGGGTCTATTACAATAATCAATTTAATTTGAAATTTCCAAGCATTCTCTCCAAATAAAAACTGAACGCTAAATACACCCAACCAGTAGTCCAACGCTCTGGCGGTTTCTTTGTTTCAGAACAATGCGCCTAAGGACTCTGCCCTCCTTAATAATTAGAACTTGTACAAAAGAGCCTCAGGCCAAAATTAAAACGGAAAGATTTGAAGAAATATGCCTATTTTTAACATTGCACGATATTTCGATATTTTTATTTGTTTGCATATTTCTGGTTCCCTTTTCTCATTACCTCATATATCACTATAGTGCGCGTCACGCAAAAGAACGCCGGAAAGAAGGGGAGGGGCTGTGATGGCGTGAGTATTTCGTATGTGCAAATAAGTCATCTTCGACGGTTTTCTAGCGTTCTTTTTCGTTGAGGCGAACTATCTCCACTCCACATTACACTTATGTTAGATGTTTCTCTCACTACCACCACATTACGCTCAGGTTAACGGAAAGAAAATGTTAATTAGCATTAATTTAACCAATGTACTTCCTTTTCCTTTTGTTGAAAAAAAGAATCCTTATCAAATTAGACAGAACGTTTCGCGGGCGCAAAATGGACGTTATAATAACGTCTGTCTTTATTTTAACGTCGTAATTAGCCTAAGGAAACCCAATGGTGGGCAAAAATCATGGACTTGCATATCCAGAAGTAAAGAATTACTTCCCGCAACCAATTTCCCGCGATCCCAGATTGTCTTTGGTTCATCGAATGGGGGTGGGTTACGTAAAGTGAAATTTTTCCGATAGCATTGTACGAGTATGCTCCATTTGTACTCAATAACATTTATACTGGGGTCCTATAATCCTGTTAAACTGGTTAAGGAATTTGATAGTTATCTAAAGATTCATAAATTAAATCGACGACCTCAGTGGCGCAGCGGGCGAGAGTCCGCCTGCGACGCAGAGGTTGCGGGTTCGATTCCCGCCTCGGAACAAATTTGTGTATGATCTGCAGAAATTTGTTCATTGGTCTGGGTGTTTTCTATGTATAATAAAAAATATCTATCTATGTAATTATATAATGTATTAAATATATCAGTTATCTAGTACCCATAACACAAGCTTTAGTAGCTTACTTTGGGGCTAGATAGTGCTGTGTGGATTGTGTCCAGCATTATTTATTTTTTATTTATGATGAATAAATAATGAATACAATAATTAAATAAATAAATAATGCTGGACAATCCATCTAGCCCCAAAGTAAGCTACTCAAAGCTTGATGTTGCAAACTAGGAACAGTTTTTTGTCAGTTCTTTGTATTCTCGTTTTTTTAATGTAAAACCCCAATTACGAGATAAGCTCTTTCCGTGGTTAATTATGAATTCAGTTCAATTTAGACGAAAACGCTAAACCCCATTAAACGGCCCTGCCACGAAATGGGTATTAAAATGTAATACTTTTATTCAACATCTGGTGTAATTCTAATTCCTAAAGACCGAAAATGGTTATCAAGTTATCTTCATGTTATGCTTGCGGACAAACATACATACCTAACAATTTCAAATACATAATATTAATTAATTTTAATTAACAAGTCTCTTACAGATCGCGGTTATAATCCAAGTTAATCGGCTGTCAAGTCACATGCTATTTCAGCTTTTACTTGAAATTAGATAGAGATAGTGACCCCCGATTTCTGAAAGCGCGATCAACACTAATCGGCTGTCAAGTCACTTGCTATCTCTACCTATCTAATTTGAAGAAAAAGCTGAAATAGCAAGTGATTTGACAGCCGATTAGTGTTGATCGAGCTCTCAGAAACCGGGGTTTAGTGACTTGACAGCCGCCTAGCTTTGATCGAGCTTTCAGAATCAGAACACGGCAGTAAGTCTAAACATACTACAAAATAAAAACAAAGAATTCACATGTATATTTTTAAATAACATGCCTATGTACGTACAATTCATGTTTCTTTGAAAATATTATGTCTGATTTAGTATACAGGGTTACAGGAAAAATCGTGCTAGATCCGTTAAGGGCGTGGAGTACCCATCATTTCTGACTTATTTCACTATGAAACACCCTACCCTAAACATAACCCTTTTCAAGCAATTCGACTTTTAATTTTTTTATTGAAAATTTTGTGCACCTTAATTATTATTATTATTGCATTTTTACATGTGTAATAAGATGCTTTAGGATGTCAATCATTAAAATAGTGCATAAGTTAATTGAATAGACCGTAGTAGACAAGTGAAAGTTAAGAAATAAGAAAAAATACTAGAAAGTTTATTTTTCTCTAAGGGATATCTAAAAAAAATATTATGGCAATTGTTTGTGAAATAAGTCAGAAATGATGGGTACTCCACGTCCTTAACGGATCTAGCACGATTTTTCCTGTAACCCTGTATAATTATATAATTTATAGCTTTCATATTATAGTCAAATTATACAGCTATAGATAAGCATACAGATTTCTCAACATTCCAAACGTGCGTTTGATTATTATAAAAAAACCATTTTACTACTAGAATTGAGTTCAAGAATGACGCAGGTCACAATTTATGTGTCCGTGGACGTTTTTCACGGTTTTTATAATGTAGCACCTAACCTGAACATGAATCAAAATAATCCGACAATATTGTCGTGAGGTAAAAATAAAATTTCCGTGTCATTTTAACGCGATCTCAAAGGGCTTGTTCCGGTTTACAGCGAGTGTTTGCCTCATTTATAAACTTTACTTAAATTTAAAACAAAATTATTATTATCATATCTGAATTTATTTGTAACTTTAATTTAGAACGTTGCCTGCTAAAAATTAGACATTCATTGTTTGTCATCATTACGTATTATAATTGGTAAGTTATGGCAGTAGAAGCTTTTTTTTACTTGTTAGAGATTTTTTTAAGTAAAGTGTTTCAGTATTTTGTATTAGTGCTCTGCGTATCGTTAAGTTTGTTTTTATGTTAATCCATTAGTTGTGTGCAGGTAAAATATTTTATATCTTCAACTTATTTATAAATCAAAATAATATTGCACTATTAACTTGTGTTCTTGCTATACCAATTTCTTCGGTTTGTAATTAGTGATGTTTACTCTCACTTATCTCGTTGGCGGTTGAACGTGAGCGAACGCTGCGCCTGCGTCTCATTCTTGACAGATTTACTTTCATTTTAACATGACAGGTGTCGCTATGGAGTTAATTATCCAGTATAAACAATATGCTCGCATCGTTGTGTTCCGATTTGAAGGGTATATAATACATCTATAGGTACATATATACCCTTTATAGATTATACGATTATAGAATGAAGATAGTGTAATATCACATAATTCCTTGGTGGACGGACAGAGACATGTGATTGTAGTAAGTAGAGGTTTGCTAAACGTCAGGAGGGCATTTAATTATTTTTTTCACATCAAAAATAGTTATGTTTCATGAAATGCGCACGCCATAGGTGTAGCCCGTTGGTGACAGTAGGGCCGCACCCTACAATCCAGGCTGACCTAGCCTAGTGGTAGTGCCTGCTGCCAAGCCTATTGACTTCCTCATAGAACACGCTTACTTAGGTATACCTTCTAGCCACCGCACATAAAACAGAGACCCAGTTTCATAATTTCTCTCTTTTTTAAATACTTTGAATCTACATACATTATGTTCAAGCGTTATCAAAAAATCAGGCAGATCTTGACTTTAAGTAAGTAAACCTGTCATTAACGTTAGGTAGGTACTTTTTCTTTCTTTTTATGCTGCTCTTATTACATTATTTTTGCAAAAAAAACCAGGATTCCCATGAAAAAAGGCATGAAACTGCTTATAGTTATTCGCGTAATCTAAACTAGGTATAATACTTCTATTATTTATAAAAATGGCCACTCAAGGACGTAAAAAACCTCACGTTAGAGTATGATGGCCATTTATTCTCCGAATTTTGTCTTGTTACCACTAATTTCCAGCCTAGGGTTTATAGGCAAAGGCTTCCGTATTTTACGATTATTTCCGAGAAACACGTAATACACAACCTGCGAAACATTGGACATACGTGCAAACAATAGTAGCAGAAGTAATTACCTACACAAGTTCACCAGATGTATTCGTATCCCACGAAGGTACATCGACTGACAAGTATAATAACACTAATATAGCTTGTACGAAAGCCTATATAACTTGCTATTGTTTTCTTGGGTATTGGTTGGCACAATGCGGCATCTCAGTACCTGTAATGTATCTTTGTTGCCAAAATGAAAATCGATGTAATGAAATATTCCTAAAAACAAAACACATAAATGGTAAAAAAATTAGAAATAGATGACATGAGTTAAACCTATTCATATTCAAAAATGTAAGGTAAATGAATCCTGCGCAACATATCATATTATATACATTATTTTATACCGTTGCTTACCGTTTATTTATTTATTTAAAACTTGTAGTGCTCGAAGGATTGTTTACCAGTCAACCGGTGATGCAAAAAGATGGTGTAACGTGTTTTTTTATATTTTAATAATGCTGGACCATCCACACAGCACCATCTTTTTCATTATACATTTTCTCATCATCTTTATCATTATAAGTGAGAAAGTCTACTCCTAGATACCACTGTATCTTTCAGGAAGAAAAAATTTGATCCTTCTCCTTCTACTACTTCTCGCGATCCAGTTATATAGGTCGGCTCATCGGCTGCAGCATCATATAGTCGAAATACCCATCTAAATTTTGACCAGAGAACCGAGCAAACAAATATGCCGCAGCTCCCCGAATCGCCAAGAATCCCCGAAATGTCCCGAATAATATCCCAACTGGCCGAGGTATAGGGTCGATTGCGATGTCCTGCCGTAATGGTGTTGGTATTCTAGCACAAGTTTCATATACCTACGAGGTAACAATAATAGCGTCAGATAATAATCTTACGGATTTTATTTTATTTATTACAAAAATGATAGTAAGCTTACGAGTACAGTACGCAGACCTAAACGCTTACTATCTTAGCTTGGAACTTAAACATAATCTTAAATAGTCACTGATAACATGTATTTTATCATTAAATACATCGACATGTTGGACCTCGTGTACAAATGCGTTTGAAAGAGTTAGTGCTCTTAGAGTTGGCTCGTTATTTGCGTGGTGAGTTCGTAGTGTGTGGCAAGAGAATTATACTTTTTTTTTTACTATTTTTTTATACTTGGTGCAGTCGGTGACCACAATGCACATAGTTGTACGATAATAGCCTTTCGTGGTTTAGGTATTTCGCTTTTTGACACCTCTTTCCGATTTTTCCGAATTCGTGAGCTAGTGGAGTGGCCAACACAAATGTTTCAAAATTGCCCCCTGTGATAGTTTGCTGAATATTGCAAATTTTAGGCATTTTTATAATACATTTTTACTAGTAAAACTACAAGCTAAGATGTCAGTTTATCTTTCCGAACCCCATCATACCCCATCGACTCTAGGGTATCGATGGTAAGCCTCTATGGCCTAGACCTAGAGGCGTACTTACAGATGTTAAGCTTCACGAGCCTGTAATTTCACCGGCATCCTCCACACCCTTCAAACCGAAACACAGCAACTGCTTTGCGGCAGAATTAGGAATGGTGGTAGTACTTTCCCGGACGAGCGACACACACAGAGCTCTACTACTCTAAGCTCTTAGGACTGGTGCTAAGGTTTAGATTAGGATGTTTTGGTCGACCTAGATCGTTCTTTCTGAATGGAATTAGGGACACAACAGTATCACGTTTGGATTTGCCGAGAAACATTTGGTAAGATTAGTTTCCTAGCTTTACACCTATTTTATGTAAGGGATACATAAAATTAGCCGTCCGTTCTTTGCCATTGGAAAGAGGCGGCATACAAACTTTTGACGATTTGTTAATATTTTTTGCGATATTTATTAGGTATATCTTTAACATTTTATAAATAAGTAAACTTGTGTATTTTTTATTTTTTTATTGTTTTATTGCCAACTCACGTTTCTCAGAATAAAAAGTAAACCAATGTCTAAAATATTGCTATTTCCTACTTCCTACTAATATTATTGCGAAAGTTTGTGAGTATGGATGGATGTTTGTTACTCTTTCACGTCAGAACGTCTAAACGGATCTGGATGAAACTTGGCAGAGAGATAGATTATAGTCTGGAATAGCACATAGGCTACTTTTTATCCCGTGGGAGTACCGGGATTTAAATCTGCGCGGGTGAAACCGCGGGGCGCAACTAGTTTGAGAAAACAACAGAATGGACACCATTGACATAACTACTAACAGTTATTCGTGCTCATTGCAGTGCTATCAAGCCCCAAACTAAGAAAATTGAAGATCAATATTGTTTTGCAAAACTAATAATAGCTTTCTTTGCGAGTATCACCTTCACTTACTTTCAAGGCAAGCTACAAATCTAATAAACAAAGTAAATTTTCCAACTTTTTTCTCAAGACGTGAACTTGGCAGTCCTTGAAATAATTACCAAAGATCTACTGACGAAAGACGACCAAATGTGAATGACCCTTAATTCCTCTCACATAAAGCCACAGGCTACAAAAACAGTTACTATGCAAACTATCGATCTGGTATGTAACAGCTGATGCCAATACGCGTGGGCGAAAAAAATAAAATGTGGGAACGCAGTACCTACCTACATACAGGCAACAACGTTTTTAGGACAATGTCCGATTTAGTGTGTTTTTTTTATAGATGTTCGTGACTTTGTTTACTTCTGACATTTTGTGACGTCAGCAAAATTCATTCGCTCAATCGATAACTTCAAATATAGAACTTTCTCACTACGCTCACATTTCACACAATAGGTTTTCACTTAATTTTCCTTGCGTGTTATAGCCAGACTCATTGATATTATAACGTACTAGTTGCGCCCCACGGTTTCACTCACGCAGATTTAAATGCGGTATTCCCACGGGATAAAAAAGTAGCGTGCTATTCCAGACTATAACCTATCCCTCTGCCAAGTTTCATCCAGATCCGTTTAGCCGTTCCGGCGTGAAATCGTTTTTTTTTTTTTTATACATTTCGCTGATGGAACAAGCAGATGGCCCACCTGATGTTACGTCACGCACAATAAAAACGTGCCCTACGATGCACTGCCCTGCGTCCATCAACTTGAGGCATACAGATGTTAAGCCTCATGTGCCTGTAATTACACCGGCGACCACACTCTTCAAACCGAAACACAGCGTTGCTGCTTGGCGGCAGAAAAAGGCGTGGTGGTAGTACTTCCCCGGATGAGCCCTTCACAAAGAGCTCTACTATTCTACTCTTCTCTCACTCTTCTTTCTCTTCTTCTATTCTCTACTACTCTTAAAACAAACATCCATCCATCCATCGATCCATACTTACAAATTTTCACGTTTATAATATTAGTAGGATGACTCGTGAGTTCTCAGCTCGCCTGATAGAGGCGCTCATAGGGTATCTCTCTATACAACATCTAAACTTTGGTCACGTGGAAATTTCACAAAAATTCGCCTACTTAATTATTTAAACGTTTCAAAGTGATCCTTGTGATTTTTAACCGACTTCAAAAAAGGAGGAGGTTTTCAATTCGACGGTTTTTCGACTGGGTGAACCGATTTTGATTTTTTTTTTCTAATTGAAAGCTGGGTGGATTCCTCCTGGTCTCATTTATATAAATAAGATGTGACAATTTGTTTTAGTGCAAATGGTTATTTGAAAAATGCCTGACGATGCCAATGAAAAACAAAAATCAGACATTAGATATTATTATCATCATTTAAATAATTAAATACATAAATAAATTAGGGTATACATTATTATCAATTATTTCATACATTATTATCATTATCATAATTATTTCCATCAGGTGGCCCGTATGCTCGTCTGCCAGCTTTGGCATAAAAAAAAATCAAAGCATTCGACAAATGTCATTGATAATGGTGCCAGCCAATTATAATATGTTGTTTAATTTTTCTAACAACCTAATTTGACAGCACTAAAAATATCGCCATCCCTTTCTAAAAGACCGAAACAACAAGGACGACTATAATTTGAGAGCTGTCAGATTATGTTAGTTTAGGATAATGCAACAACAGAATCGACACCAATACCTATATAATAAAACACAATACCAAAGTCATTGATGGTACAATTCGTGTCACTTATCGGTATAACTCAACTAAAACACTTTCTCGCTCCGTTACACTCACTTAACTCAATTTCCTTTGCGTGTCAGGTATAAATATGTAGTAGGTATTATCTATTGAGTATTACTATTATAATTATAATCTTTGTTATAACTATAGTACTATTATTATATAATATTAAATTATGTATTACATAGTAATAAGTATGTATTTACAATAAAAAAGTATTATAATGTAATCTTTGGCTTAGTTCGGGGCTAGATAGTGCTGTGTGGAAAGCTTATATATTTTATTTATTTATGGAGAAGGCAAGGGCTAATGTCAATCTCTCGCTCGCACGAATCACAACATCACTAACCTCATTTTTTTAAAAAATAGTCAGTGTTTTTATATATTTTAACATGTTGAAACGTGCGAGCGAGAGGTACATTAAGGCCTGTCATCGCCATAATGACATTTATCGAATGTTACCAAGCATGAGACCACAAATTGTAATGAGGTATAGTCACGACACTCTTGGAAATTGCCAAGATTTAGTATTATTATGGTAAACCTGTACAACTTGTAAATACTGCTAAAATTATGGGTTTGCACATAAAGAAAGTCGTCATTGAGAGAAAGATATTTTATAATTTGGACATTCAGCGACAAAAATAGTTGATAATGACGACCCCAGTGGCGCAGCGGGCGAGGAGAATCCGCCTGCGACGCAATTAAGAGGATGCGGGTTCGATTGAAGAAGAAGAACAAATTTGTGTACGATCTGCAGAAATTTGTTCCGGTGGTCTGGATGTTTTCTATGTATAAAAAAATATCTATCTATGTATTTAAGTATTATAATAAATTAAATATATCAGTTATCTAGTACCTATAACACAAGCTTTGAGTAGCTTACTTTGGGGCTAGATGGTGCTGTGTGGATTGTCCAGCATTATTTATTTATTCATAATTTTTGACGTCCATGTAAATATGTTATTTAAATTAACTCATACCATACGCTCAAACAAACTCACCCCTAAAGTTATTTCAGTGCGAAATAGAACGCGGAATGACCCAGTATGCACTAGCTAGCTGCCCCCTTATTCAGTAACATGCCGCGCTAGAATGGCCTGTAAAGTCGTAATGAGAAGTAGCTGAAAAATCGGGTTTAAATAAAAATAGGAAAAAGACATCTTTATATCTATTTTATATGTTTACTAGCTGATCCCGCGGCTTTGCTCGCGCTTGTTTACTTTGAAAATCTCATACAAACTTTCATCCCCTATTTTATCCCCTTGGGGGTAGAATTGATCAAAATCCTTTCTTAGCGCATGTCTACGTCATAACATCTACCTGCATGCCAAATTTCTGCGCGATCCGTCCAGTGGTTTGGGCTGTGCGTTGATAGATCACTATGTCAGTCAGTCAGTCACCTTTGAGTTATATATATTTAAAGATTGTATAATAAATAATAATAATCTAAATTAAATCTTGACTTAAACAAGAAAACATAATGATCAAAGACACAATTTCCACAGCTATTATAAAAAAAACAATACATAGAAATAAAGGATTACACAAGAACCAACATGCAGATATAAAATAACCCGGCAATGCTCTGTTATACATTTTGTATTATTTGTTAGTCATGGGTCACCACTTAAAATCAGGTGCTTGATCCGGACTTCAACAATGCTCAACTTAGTCGATCGCTTGGTAATAACCAAGCATGCTTGGCCAATCATGTAAAGCCAACTAATATAATATTTTTTTTTTTCGCGCGCTTGGCGTGACATCTTAGTGAATGTTCTCTCTATCTCCTGACCTCCTCCTGTGGATTGTCCAGCATTATTTATTTATTTTATTTATTTATTTATCTCTATTTACTACTACTACCTAATACTACTAATAATAAAAATAATTCTTAGATTGATTCTCGGTAGCACCGGTGGTCTAGTGGGAGTGACCCCGCCTTCCGATCGTAAGGTCGCAGGTTCGAATCCGGTCGTGCACCAATGGATTTTTCTATTGAAAAATTTATGTGCGCAATGCCAAGTGCTCTTAAACGGTGAAGGAAAACATCGTGAGGAAACCAGTTAGTATTCTAACAGCGGCGATGGGCTTGCAACCTGTCACGTATGGAATACTAACTACTGCAAAATGTGGGTATGTGCCAAATGTAATGTTTGGACGTACCTCTGACTACCCCCCTTAGACATCCTCAAAGAATCTTGAATTAGTACCTACTTCGTACTGGGAGATCTGAAGGGATATCTACCGTGCCTGGGGATCGAAGTCGTGAAGCTGTTTTTTTTTTTATTCTCGGTATCACACAGTAAAGCCAACTGGCTATTAAATGGCCGGTTATTCAATCATCGCCTTCGCGCGCTTACTGACTTCTTAGTGAATAAGGGGTACTACTTCAACTACTCGACCGGCTAACGAATGAAAGCATTCCATTACTACAACTGTAAATCAGGTGGAGAGTTCCGTTTATTTGCATTCGAAGTCTGCAGAAATATTATGTAGGTGCAAAATGTTTTTAAACCCCAAAGGAAAATAGGTTCGTTTTTCAACTCTCAACTTCATTGTGAAGTTTATTTTATTTTGCGCTACTTTTATACAGATCTTCATCATCATCCTACAGAAGTCCACTGTTGGAAATAAGCCTCCCCTATCCGTTTCCAGGAAGAACGATTTTAAGCCCATTCCATCCACCGACTACCCGCGATCCTGACAATGTCGTCAGTTCATCAGGCAGGAGGGCGTCCCACACTTCGCTTTCCTGTTCGTGGTCAAATTCCTTGGTAGGACAGCACATACCACGTCAAATGCGTTATACTAATTAAATTAAAACTATTTACAAGCGCTCCGACGACAAAAATTAAAACAATAACTAGGTATGAAAAACTGAAACAGCTTCACGACTTTGATCCCCAGGTACGGTAGATATCCCTTCAGATCTCCCAGTACCAAGTAGGTACTAATTCAAGATTCTTTGAGGATGTCTAAGGGGGGTAGTCAGAGGTACGTCCAAACATTACATTTGGCACATACCCACATTTTGCAGTAGTTAGTATTCCATACGTGACAGGTTGCAAGCCCATCGCCGCTGTTAGAATACTAACTGGTTTCCTCACGATGTTTTCCTTCACCGTTTAAGAGCACTGGCATTGCGCACATACATTTTTCGATAGAAAAATCCATTGGTGCACGACCGGATTCGAACCTGCGACCTTACGATCGGAAGGCGGGGTCACTCCCACTAGACCACCGGTGCTCTTAACTAGGTATTTCTATGAAAAATGCAATTTTGTCTTCGCTATGATACCTACTCTACAATGACGTTCCTTTTTGAACAAAAGGACTAAAAAGTATATACTGCTATCTTCTCCATTCACCAACTATGGCTTCATTTAGTAAACAATCATACTATTCTAATCTACGTAAGCCATGAAATATAATGCCAAGATCCTGTCCCGGCATCGAACCCGCTATATCCGGCTTCTAATCTACTTACATAATAGTTTCAAATGACTACACACGTTTGGTTCGTGTGCGTTAAGATTTGGAAAATTACCAAATTTTAGATAATTTTATGTTCTTACTAACAATTTGTAATGAAAATGAACTTACAAGAAATATACAGGGTGGCCAAAAAGTCGTGCATCATCAGCTGCAAAAAAATTTTCTCCGGGGTCCTCCCCTGCAGAATTATAATTTATTCTGTGTTTTTATAAGTAGATTTTCTGAATTTTCAAAAAACATAGTATTTTCATTTTTTCATTTTAATTATTTTTCTAGTGTTATTTTGAGTTGTGTAATTTCAGTGTTATTTTAACCAACATTACTTGAAGTCTTAGCGCAAAGTGTAAGCATTTGGAATGAAAGTGTATTATGTGTTATCGTGATTTGACCGAAAATGTTTTCAATGTTTTTCAATGTGTTGAACAAGGAATTTGAATTCTTCTTCTTAGTTTTTGAAGAAAACTGACACCATTTTCTTCAAAACAAATGACGTGACTTGACTATGGACTGACTCGACTAAAAAGTATTAAACGATGTTTTTTTGAGGTTTTACGACATGCCGGTTTCCTCACGATGTTTTCTTTCTTTGATCCTTAGTCACGGCAGATATCCTATCAGAATTCTTAGTACATAGTTTTAACACCGATTCTTTGAGGATGTCTTGGGAGAAGTTAGTCGCTTTTATGTTCTTGTAGTAAGAGTCATTTTTATTTGCCGCTGTGTATAGCTTGATCTGTTTCCGTGTGTAACGTGGGACTAGCGATTTAGCAACCGATACTTCATTACTAAACGCAAGGAAATTCCTACTATTTGTGAACTAGGGCGCTATTACACCATGCTCGGCTATTTACCATGCCTCATGCATCTAAAGTTAAACAGCATGGGAAAGTACGTCATATCCCGTGACGTCATCATGCACGTGCATTGAGAATGCTATGCGTTTCCTTAATTACAATGTTGTTGAATAAATATGTTGTCAGCTTGGAAAAAGTTATCAAATTTTATTTATTTTCTTGTAGGTGCAGCGGATCTTAGGGTTATGTTCGTATGTTCCTATCATGCGTGACTTGGAAGGCAGTTCTTTGTTACATGTGATGTTTACCACTCAACATTAGGTGGGCCACTTGCTTGTTCCATCTGCGATTATTAATAAAGCAAGGAGAGAGCAAGATATCAAAATTCTTAATGCGTCCTTAACGCAAAAGGATCCTTGCATGATGACTTGTTCGCAAAATTCATTAAGCTACTGAAATTATAAGTATGGTAGCAAATTATGGTTTTTATATAAGACAGACACTTTCAAAACGTGCGGTATTCATATTTTCCACTGAATATTCCGGTCCACAAGGATTTCAATGTAGCTAGAATCAAATCTAACGTATATACCAACTTCGGCAAAATGTGAGTATGCAGGTGTAGGTACCTATTGGGAAAATGTAAAATTTCGTCGTATCTCTGGCTAAGTAGCTACCCTCTTGGACATTCTCCATAGATCTCAAGTTAGTAAGTACTGGGGTACTGAAAGATCTGTGCGGATATTTACCGTGCCTTGGGATCAAAGTCTTGAAGCTGTTTCATTTCAGTAGAATCTAATCTGTGGCCATACAACTCTGGCCTAAATAGCTAGTAATCAGTGGGTACGCAGGGCTTGCTATAGTAACTAACATCTAGTCTGTGGTTCCACGGAGGCTGTTTATCGCCGTGGGAGGACTGATAACGAAAACAAAAGACTTTCACTACCGTAGTAACTACAAGATTATCTGGAGAGTTAGCACGAGTTTGAACTTTTTTAAATCTCTTATCAAAATCAATGTAATGGCTAATAAATGAAAATTTATTCATTTTTGTATTTTTATGATGTTCGGGTGCGCATTAAAATCCCGGTATTGTATTTCCACGGGATAATAAGTAGCATATGTACTATTCCAGACTATAATCTATTTCTCTGCCAAGTTTCATCCAAATCCGTTCAGCCATTCCGGCGTGAAAGAGTAACAAACTTACTTATCCATCCTTACTTACTTAACTTTCGCGTTCATAACTTTATAATATTAGTAGGATTTATTCCTGGACCATTCCAAAAACACACATTATAGTGTGTGCAATGTTTGCTATTTTATTTATTTGGTTATTTCACTACATAGTAAACAAAGTCACTTTTTCTGTCCCTATGTCCCCATGTCCCCATGCTTAAATCTTTAAAACTACGCAACGGATTTTGATGCGGTTTTTATAATTTAATAGATAGATAGATTTTAATAGATAGTAGATTCAAGAGGATGGTTTATAGGTATAATACATGCATGATATGTGCACCCGTGCGAAGCAGGGGCGCGCGGGCGGGTCGCTAGTTAGATTATAAAAGAGTTTTTACTGTTGTAACTAGTGCTAAGCCCTTAGTGCCACTGTTGCGCCATTCTGCTTATCTAAGCAAATTAGCTTTCTGTACAAATGAGACACGATAAGCTAGTGGGTTGAAAAGTGCATAGCTTCAAAACAAAATTCATATAGCCTAAATGCCACAACTCAAGCTCGATCTCATTGGTATCATAAACATTGACACATCTTGAAGAGGTCCACAGCTAGACATAACCACCCGACGCCCCCAACAACCTCATTGGTATCATCAACATCATTTTGAAGAAGTCCACAGCCCCATAAGCCCCCAACCACCGGCTTCTTGCAATCTTTACAATGTGGTCTCATGCCTTTCGCTTCATTCTCAAAACTTTTGAGAATGAAGCGTTAGACGCAGACCACATTTGAGTCAAAACGTTCTTCCTGAAACTTTAGGACATTTTCATGAGACTGATGATGATAATTTATGTAAGTACCTCACATGTTTATAGGAATGATAAAGGTGGGCAGTAGGTATTGACTATGCGTTAAGTGGGGCAAATCTTATCTACTAAATTCTAAGATACATAATATGGATTTTGTAATAATGTACCTAACATTATTACAAAATCCATATTATGTATCTCAACCTCTATGTATAATAAATCTAAAGTAGGTATTTTGTAGGTATCTAAATATATATAACTCAAACTGACTGACTGACATAGTGATCTATCAACGCACAGCCCAAACCACTGGACGGAACGGGCTGAAATTTGGCATGCAGGTAGATGTTATGACGTAGGCATCCGCTAAGAAAGGATTTTGATCAATTCTACCCCCAAGGGGATAAAATAGGGGATGAAATTTTGTATGAGATTTTCAAAGTAAACGAGCGCGAGCAAAGCCGCGGGATCAGCTAGTATTATATAAGAATAACTACCATCTAGCAAAGTAAATAATAAAAATCGAAGCTCTAACTGAATTTGCAAATGTAGTGCTGGCAAAAGTTTCATAAAAATTTTATCTCTGTACAACAAAGAGTTTTTGTAAAACTCGTAGCTAAGTGGACTACAGTGTACTTTTACAGTGTGTTCGGGTTTAGTAAAGATGAGCGTAATCTTACGGCAGCCGTTTATAACATTCTTGAAGTAACCTCCTTATTGTAACCGAGATTCGGTCATTCAACAATCAGGTCCTTCTCTATGCTTCAAGTTTCTTTTTCGTGATACCCTACATCAGGTGGACCATCTGCTTGTTCATGGCTTGTTCCATCAGCTAGTTGTAAAAAAAAAGTAAGCATAATGAACAATTTAAGTTTAAAATTTATAATATAACAGAATAGAATAGAACATTCTTTATTTTGTCTCATAAATATTAAACACCACTTTTACAATTTGTTTGACGACAAAAAATGCCGCCACTCAGCATTTGCTGCTTGAGCTCAAGCCCATACAGCGCTGGTTTCCAGTGGCGCCATAGAGTAGAGCAGCAGCACCTGCGACACGCGTTCTTTTTATAAAATACTAGCTGGTACCCGCGACTTCGTCTGCGTACTTTTAATCTCTTCATCTCTTTTTTTCGCAAAAAAAGGTAGCCTATGTTCTTTCTCAGGGACTAAAGATTGTCTGTGCCAAATTTCATCAAAATCGGTTGAGAGGTTTAAGCGGGAAAGCGTAACAGACAGACAGACAGACAGAGTTACTACTACATATACTACATTCTGCTAATAAATACTTCTTGCACTTTCTTCAACTTCTCGGTCTTTTGACCTATTTTACGAACTCTAATAGTACTCCTTCAATTTTTTTAAACTCAACATGTGTTGCGGACCCTGTGGAGGTTGCTGCGGAGGCTGCTGCGGTGGCTGCGGTGGCTGCGGCTGCTGCCCTTGCATCACGATCTACACTTGCCGCACCAAGATCTGCTAATCAACAATGAAGATCTTCTAATCTTCAAAGCATGTTTGCGCTTATTAGGACGCGTAGGCAAGCCATGATGCCTGCGGTGTCCTCGTATGCGCAACAAGCATTTTACTGTGTTGGTGGTGATGTTTACGTGAGCTGTTTTTAAAAATGGATCTAACAAATATTCCACGACTCCATCATGGATCTTAACAATGATCCATATTTTGAAAATAGATCTGTTGAGAAAAAAATATCTTTAGACAAACGTATTTTTAACACCCATGCCTACATACATTCTTTTTTATTTTAGTTGACTCAATAAAAACCCATTCATTAATTCCTACAATCATTCTATATTTTTCAAACCTTGGTACTTACTTGGTACTTGGTGACCGGACTGGTTTCCGCAAGTAGGCCGCAAATGGGCCCTTTTTGTGTGTCGGGTCGTGGATGCTAGCTCAGCCACCCGATGTCCTCTAAAAGACCAAAAACCTCTTTTGAAACAATATTTCACCTCTACGGAAGCATGTCTTTGTTTAAATATGTTCATAGTTCAAAATAACCAACAAAATAGCAATCAGGACGTCTGAAACCGAATCAGCTCAGTAGTTTTATTGTAACCTACAAACAAACCGACGCCGGAAGCATTCTTTCATGGGGTTATTAACAAACGCGTCGAAAATACTCAGGAAAATAATAAATAAAACGTGAATTTGGGCTTTTATAGCATCCGATATTGTAACTACCAGTATCAGGGGCGCAATCGCGTTTTTTTATTTTCGATTAGATTGCATCGCAAGTGAACCATCGTCGGTTCACATCTTTTTTATGGTTTGGTACCTACTTTCTTGGGTATTTTGCTAACGAATTGGCAGAAATTTGAGATGACGCTCGTAGGTACGTTGAAGCCTCGTTGTAGCTGTCAGAACATCCTTTTTGAAGTAGTTGGTCGAGAGTAACCCACCTTTCTGGATCGTAGTTGAACCGTTGAGATCGCCACTTCAATAGTGATTGAATATGATGCACGCACGACTATTTAAAATAGCGCGATCGCGGCCCTGTTCAAACTTCATCACGGGTTTTACTCCAACAGTAAATCGTGTCGGATACTGTAGCAAAGCTTTCTCTACGCCGGAAATTCGTAGTTGTATGTGACAGTTGTCAAGACTTGACATACGCATCTGTCAGACGGAATATAGGCATTCTTTCGTCGACTTTTCAGATTGATCGTGAAAACGATGGGTTGTGTCGGTAGGGAATATAAAAGTCACATTGGTTTAGTACTGATTTTTAAAATGCACTAGGTATACATTTCCATAAATATAATTGGAAGCAATTTGTTTTCTAGATAAGAAATATTATTTTATTTTTGTACATTTGCAAGTTGTCGATCCATCCTACTAATAGGATGGATGTTTGTTACTCTTTAACTCCAGAACTGCTGAACGGATCTGAGTGAAAATTGGCACAGAGATATTATTATAGTCTGGAATAACACATAGGCTACTTTTTATCCCGAGGGAATACCGGGATTTAAATCTGCGCGGGTGAAACCGCGGGGCGCTGCTTTTTTAAAATATTTTAGTAATACAAAATTATATGAAGTCATAACGTGAAGGACAGTAAACGCTCATCCACGTTTTAGTAAGACGCATTAGTTTACCAATATTGTCTCGTCAACTTTGTTTTTCTAAAGGCGAAAGAAACATCATTTGCAGTGTAATTAGTGCTTACATAAACTTCCAAGACACTGGAAATTAAAACCAGTTTTATAACATGACATTTCTAAAAATAAAGTAAATTTTACCGACTTTACTTATAGAAAGATATAAATTAACCCAAACCTTAACAAGCTAATTAATCTATGTTTAACCTTGTTTATTCATTAGTTAACCAGAGCTCATCATCTCTGATACACGCCATTGAAAATAGGACGGAGTTCAGACGGAGGGTATTTATATCACTACCTACCGCGGCACTTCTCACTAACTGCATGTAAATATTCCGCTGGAGACAAGAAAGAATCAAAGCCGAAACGGTCTTTATCCAGTTCAACAAGGATCACAGGAAGGAGAAACAAGGTTTTTTTTATTGTTTGATAGCTAGACGTTTCACTGTCATTTCACCTGATGGAAAGTAACTTACAATTTGGCTCCTCCTTAGTCATTTAGTCGCGTTGAACTGATTCACCTACATTTAGAACGAAACACATTGAATCGTTTTAAAAACCCTTGGGATTCAATCGACTAAATACTTTTTAACTTTGACTTTATCATTGGACTAAGTTTTTTTTTTTGAGGCTTGTCTGTAAGAGTTAGTTACTTAAGAGTAGTAGAGCTCTTTGTGAAGGGCTCATCCAGGGAAGTACTACCACGGCTTTTCTGCCGCCAAGCAGCAACGCTGGTGGTGGTCGCCGATGTAATTACAGGCACATGGGGCTTAACATAGGCCTTAACATGATGGACGCAGGGCAGTGCATTTTAGGGCACGTTACTATCGTGCGTGACTTACGAGGCAATGCTTTGTTATAAATGATGGCTATAACCACTTAACATTGGATGGGTCGTCTGCTTGTTCCATCGACTAGTTCTTTAAAAAAAAATTCTTGTGCTAAAATTGTTTTGGGAGGATCGAACTCAAGGCCCTCAGAGCACATGGCAGAGTTACCACCTGAACTATGTGAGGCCTTTCGAAATGGTTGATCTATGTATGAGACGTTCTTACTGTTATTTCATGCAATAACTAATTCAGTCATTACCACACGTCGACAGAAATAGCTGCGAGCTCTACATGATGTAATGCTTTGTTTGATAGCTTGTTATGTTGCACCTTTCGCCGGAGCAATTGATGGAGACGATGGACGAAGTAATTGGAGTGCTTTGAATTTGGTATCTTGGTTTCGTTAAAATCAGCCGACCTTTGAAACCGGAATTATGTACATGAAACAAAAATCCTTTCTAGACAAAATGACCTATTTGCTTTTTGAATTTTTGACTTTCCCGGGCCAAAATGATTCAGTCACAGCACAGCACATACGGATACAATTTAAGCTACCCAATACCAAATAAAAATGCTTACCTTGTTTATCTTGATGCGTATCGGTGTACTTAGGTCTATGCGTAATTTAATAAATAGCTTATTACAAGTTCAGTCAGTTATTCAGTTTTTCGTGCAGGCTTGGTCGCTTGGAACTGTCACCTAGATTTAACAGCTTTAAGACGTTTTAAAGTGATCCTTGTAATTCAATGGAATGAACAACACCCTTTCCTTTGACATACGATATACGACTTATAGAACGAAAAAAATATATTTATTTCGCCTTTACGAGGCAAACGCTAGCTCAGAAACAATTTATGTACCGACATATTACCAATATGTCGGTACCATTTCGACATAGTACTTAAAACAATTGAATTATCTCCAAAATAAAACAAATCAAATTAATTAGGCAAAGGTACGTAGGTATTAAGATTGAGAGGCACGGAATTAATAAGATTTTTCCTGTCCATGCACGATTTATCTATATTATTCTACATTCTGGGATTGGTCTGTCACTTTCAAATTACCCTCATCACACGCGCTGGGGATTTTAGTAGCGACATCTAGTTGTGAATTCAGAAGTTAATTACGAAATATAGGTAATCGGCTTTATTTTTTTCTCGTAATTAGAACTTAATTATTTTGAAATGAGAAATATAAATACTCATCTAGATTCTTTTTTTATATTTTTAAATGCGAGGTAACAACCTCTTCCCCTCTTGTGTCACATTTTTACCGCTAGATAAATGTTAAAACTTGTTGGTTATTGAAACTTTATTTAGTAATGTCAAACGCAATACATTGCAACATTGCACTTGCCTCCTCTACAGATTTATATTTGGATCCCTTCTAATAGATCCTGAGATATTTTAGATCGGTTTAAGGAGATTCTGGAATTTAGTAAATTATGAATTCAAGAAGATGGGACAGTAACATCGTGATAGAAATTACTGGCTAGTTGCCTTACTATGTTGATCAACGAAAGGGCAATTCATTGTTATGGGAGGTGGTTACCATTTAACATTGTGTTCTAACCAAATAAGGATGTGTCGTGGTTGTCACTGTCTTGATAACAAGAACAAAAGAGCCAAACAGTACAAGTATAAACTGCATGCAAATAAAATAAAACACACCCATTTCTGTGCACAAAATAAAATAAAACCCGCATTCCCATGTTTATAAATAACTAGATTTGTGGAGCAGCGGGAACGCAGAACGTTTTATTATAGTTAAGAAAATAAACTATGCTTAGAGCCTGACTTTGCCCACATTATTTAAAGAACGTTAAGAGCAGAGCTCTCTGTGAAGGGCTCGACCGGGGAAGTACCTACTACCACCATGTATTTTTCTGCAGCCAAGCAGCGTTGCTGTGTTTCGGTTTGAGAGTGCTGCTGGTGAAATTACAGACTCATGAGGCTCATGAGATATGTATGCCTCAAGTTAAAGGACTCAGGGTAGTGCAACGTAGAGCATGTTTCTATCGTGCGTGGCTTACGAAGCAACGCTTTGTTAACCATGACCTTAGGTCATGGTTACCTCTTAGCATTGGGTGGGCTGATTTTTCCACCAGAAACTACTTTATCTATTGGAAAAAAAAGCTAAAGACTCTCTCATAGCAAAAAGATAAAAACACTTTTGGTGTACCAAAGCAATGCTCAATAACTTAATACAACGATCAAGTGTGAAACAAGTAAAAACATTATGAAGGTAAATGAACAAAATGTTAATTTAAAAAGGAAAAAATCAAAGTTATCGTTTTATTTCAGAGGTTTTTTTGGTTCAGCGGCTCAGAATTATACATTCGCAGTGTTAGTTATTACGTTACTTCGAATCTGTTTAGTTGAGATAATATTATAGGCGGGACGGGATGATCGTTTAGTCGGGCGCTTGCTGCGTACGCGCATACGCGAGTCTTGGGCGCACGCGCAGATCTATCGTATTTATTATCTTTTCGCATTTTTAGGTTCCAGTGCTCAAATAAAATTAAATGGTCAAAACAGTAAAAGTGTGCCACTGAGAGAATATTTTAGAATTTCTATTAATATAATTATAGTGGATAGCTATAATAATATATTGTTTTCGTGGGATTAACTAAACACTCATTGCAATATGAATCAGTGTCTGGTTTGGTGTTGATAGTTTTTACAATCCCCCTAAGCCCGTGGAATTTTCACCCTTAAGAGACCTATGAGACTCCCTAATTCTGTTTTTTGGAATTAGGTTCTATGGATCATTGGAATGAATCCCCTTGAAAAGGATTAGTTAGTATTAAAATTTCACACGCTCACAAAGTTCACAAATTCTACAACCCCAAAGTAACCTACACTTTGGGGTTGTAGAATTTTTTAAATAATTCTTTGCATAGGTAAACAGTATAGAAATCTATAGTTTTCGTTGATAAATTACCTGAAATCACAACTCTACCGTTTTGATGACCCGCTAAAAATATCTAGTTGTTTACCGAATGGTCCAGTGTCCAGACTTGGTAGGTGTAAATATTTATGTTCGATAAATTAATAAATAGCAAAAATATATTTTGTGAAAAGTGAAAAAATGGTGGCTGTAATAAGTGAAAGAAATGAATTCTTCAGATCGTTTTTACCTGTAAGTTTATTTAGATAATAGCTAATTATGTCTAAAATAATATTAATATACATACTTACACATAACGACACATTATGATAAATAATTATAATTAATCTGTTTGACGAGAAGATATTTCCAGTTTTAAACATTTTTTTATATGATCTGAAGACGCTAGAGTTCAATTCAATTCATATATATCGATATTTTTTTGTATGATCTGATATTTTTGTTTCTAGTGTGGGTGTTGAGCGAAATTGAATCTTAATGACTCTATAGGTATAAAATATTGTTTACCGAGGTCGTCAAATTGATAGTATGTTTTTACGTGATATTATCATTTGGGTCCAAGACCTATATTTTAATTCGGACTGGCCAGATAACACCCGTCATAGCCACGCTTATCCCAGTTGGGAATAAAATGCATAAAACTTAGGTGCTAAGGCAGTATATTAGTTATAATATAGTCCAAGGTAAAAAACAGCATATAGGTACTTATTTATAGAGTCAAAAGGTTATAAGAAGAAAATGTGTATAGTAGAGCCTCAGTAGAGCGTGTCTTCCAAAAATAGTCGTACTACCTACCTGAGACTAAAATATGACTTTTCCTATCGAAAATATGCCAACAAACATCCCAAGTTCCCAACATACCTAATATCTCATACCTACACTTTTAAAATTGACGCAAAGCCAAATGTTTGTCCTTGAACAAGTGTTTCATTTGTAGACAGAGAGGCGATTATATTCGCTCCGAACTCTTACCACATCAATTCGGGTTATTATTGAGTTGGTATGAAAAAACATACTGTTTGGATTAATTTGTTTATGTTCTTTAATGGAAGAGAATATTTTGTAGGTATGAGCTTATTGTAGGCTATTCATATTTCTCGCTAAACCTACGCCACTTACAATAGATATTCGGTCTCTGCATTACATTGACTTGTCAAAAACAAAAACGCAAATTACTTAAATCTGACGGATAGCGTTACTCTGAGATGGTAAAACTCGCCCTTTACATTTATATCCGGCAGAAATGCCAGTCGAAATAGCGCATTCGCCATTGATATTTACAAAATATCAAGGTCATTCATTGACTTTACAATTCAATACGAGTGTAACACAGACTTTTCTCAATTTCAGGCTGTGAACTCACCACCGGTCCCACACAGGGACGTGTCGTCGACGACCTATCGACCCTACAACGATGAATATGCTTCCGTCCAGCGGCGAGTCGACAGACCGGTCCCGCCAGAGGGCGACCCAGACCGCAAGAAGGACAAGAAATGGTCCATCGGCAAGCTCTTCAGGAGAAAGAAGAAGGAAGAAGAAACCTCGTCGTCAGAAAGCGACGAAGGAGTCAGCACCAAGTCACCATCGAAAAGAAAATCGAAGAAATCTAAAAAGAAAGCACCAGCGATTAACAACTTTGACCACATAGTCTTAAGGGATACGAGGCGAGCTCAGAGTCTAGCAAAACCTAACGTAAGAGACCTTACTGATGACGGTGTCCTTTCCGACCCTTCGGCAGGCTTCATTAGCTACAGAGCTAAAGCACAAGAAATGTATGGCGTGTCGAAAGAATCGCTCAGTCTAAGAGATGACAGCACAAGCAAATCAGGAAAATCTGTATTAGATACCCCCACCAAAAAAACAAGGAGAGGCCGACTGAAAGCTCGTGTCGAAGCACTAAGGAATAGTTTGCGAGGAGACACGAGCAGTGATGAAGACTCACTAAAATCTTCAAACTCATCATCAATGATCCGCTTCCGCAGTGAAGACTCATTGATGCGGTCACGAGACAGCTCCCTCAACAAACGTTCGAGAAGTGCAAGGAACGAAAGATACATCAAAAGGTTATCGCGAGACGAAGAGAACCAACTCAATAAGGAAGCTGAGCTATTACAACAAGGCTACACGAAGGCTGAGGTTGAAATGCTGACACGGACGCCCACGAGTCAAAGCAGTGGATACGGCACCTGTAAACGAGACCAAACAAACAAACTCAAGACCGAACAACCCAACACCAATGATGCAAGCCGCCGTCCCATGAAATCAGAGTCAATATCATCATTCCCATCGACACAAAGTTACCCATCATCCATTAATTTTAACGCTAAAGTTAACAATGAGCATATTAACTATTCCATCCAGTATCCGAACAATAACACCCGCGATAGAAATTCGCTTTATGCTAATAACAATAGAGAGAGGAGCGTCAGTAGTAATCACTACGAGAGTCCAGAAAATGTTATGTGTGTTAAGTTTCCTTTAGGAAACGTTACTAATGTAAAAATGAAAGAGAAATCGCCACCTGTACCACCCCCAAGAGACATGCAAAGAAAAGTCACTACCCCTCTGTCGATGTACTATGAAAACAACCCCATAATCGCTGAAAGGCTTAATAACAGCCAAAAAATAGTTTATGGAGTGCCAAATAACGACTTTGATAGGGTGATGAGGAGAAGCCAAGAAAGGTCTTCTCAAGGTTTCAACGGGCTACGCAGACCCATTTCGAACTCGGTAGACCACATAGCTATGCAAAACAACGAGAATATACAAAGCTTTCTAACTAAACCAGAGCAACCTAGAAGACCAGCATCAGTTTCTGCTGAGCCGAACCACTATGGTATTTTTGCAAATGCATTACCCTGGAGAAAGTCCAACATTATAAAACCAGAGCCTGTAGCAGCGAAAAATGATTATCTGTACTATGCTGATCAAAGCCCCAGATCTCGAAGGCCAATAAGTGTCAAAATGGGGCAAAATGGCATTGAAAACCAATATCTTAGTGATTCACAAGCTTCTTTGAATGTAGCAGATAGTGTGAACCGAAAACCTAGAAATGCCTCAGACTTTTGGAGAAAAATTGATGACACAGAGAGACAAAAAAGAAACCAAAATATATATGCTAATTCCAGAAGTAGTAGTGATTATTCTAATAATTTACCACTTAGTAGAACTCCATCCTTTGTGGACCAAAATAAATTAAGACATGATAATATCGATATTTTAAATAAAAATAAACCTATGTATAAAAGTACATCAATCGACACAACAGACGATGCTAAAATATGGAAAGCAACAACTGAATATAAGCGGTCTATTACGGTAGAGCCGCCAAGAACTGTAACATCTCCCACGCCCAAGACGCACGTACGACACAAGTCCGACACCTTTATTCCTGCTACATACCAAATGCCATCGGATGATGAGAAGAACTCTGAGAGACGAAAATCTACTAATCTTGACGATGCTCTCAACGAATTAGAAGCCATATACAACAGCTTAGGTCTTGGCGACGAAGATTTGTTGGATAGGGCTGAACGGCGAGAGTTAATGACCCCAAAATATAGCGACCATTTCAATGACTGGAATGGAAACGATGACGAAGTGCAACTGAGAAGCCAGCCAACTACACCTTTAAGACGAGTGCCAAGACGGTCAACGCTACCAGATAAATTACAAGATGACATGGCATTTCGTAGAATGAACTCATTTACAAAAGAAAAGCCGACTCACAAAGAGCCTCAATCACAAATAAGTTACATGTTAGCGTCACCAGTATACGTTCCTTATGCCTCAGACGATGACAGACAATCAGAGCGTAACGAGCCCGATGTCGTGTATGATGACGTAGTTTACAGGAACATAAAACAAATGAATAATAGATTAAAAACAGCAGATCCACAGCCTCCTTTTGGCATACCGATTGGTCCAGTGTCACCAGCTCCACAGAGCGATTATTTACATGCCGTGCCAGAAGTTAAAGGAAGATCTAGATTTATACCAAGAAGGTCCCCTGATATTGTGGCCGATGATTTAGCTTTTAGGAGCTTGAGAAAAGATAGTAGACATTCAACGCATTTCAACTACGAAGATTTAAATGGTAAACTAAATAACAATCCTGGCTACAGTGAGTTTTCTCAAAAAGATTCTGCCACAACGCTCAAGAAAAAGAGGGCTGTGAGATCTCTTTCAGCAAATATATTCACAATGATTCAAAAAGAAATTGATGAAGCATTGAATATGAGCAATAAACCAGCACCAATTCAAAAGACAAACAGTAACAGCGATGTCATGAGGCGACTGCGTGACACGTTTGAAAACAACGACACTGAAAAGGAACACTATCCTCGGAATAAGGTAAAACAAAGACACAATACTGTCAATCTCTTTGTCAATAACATTCACGCACCTTCTCATAATTTCGCCAAAGATGATTCATACATTCACAAAGACGACAAACACCTTGCTAAACCACCATCATGTGATAAGTCCAAAAGTTCATCACCATCAAGTAGATCTCCTCAGGCATCAAAACGCTCGTCCAAGGACGAATTTCAGCATGTTCTCAGTATGCTTGCTCAGGAAGCTATGGATACTAGTAATAAGCTTGGGGTAGCGCTAGCAGAATTAGATAAGAATCGAAACAACGAGAAGAGTGAGAAGAAATCAGATATTCAATCTCGAATATCAGATAGCAGGTTAAGTTTTTTAAATGCTTTGACGAATAATAAATCTACAGACGAACCACTACCTGAAATTAAAGTGGTTAATGTCCACTCTGAAATAGTGCAACAGCCAAACGAAGAATACAAAGTGGTGGAAAATAAAAAAGAATCTAAAGGTAAAAAAACAGAGGATAGCCTTCTAGCTATTTCGGACCAGTTGCATCGAGTTGAAGATCAGTTAAAGCACAGTATTGAAAAAGATTTGAATTTTGAAGATGAAAGCAAAAAGGTATCAAGCTATACTTCTAATACCGAAGCGAAGATGAAAGCAAATGAAACTACAGTATTAGTACCGGAAAATAAATTAAAACCAGATGTTATTCCTCTTATCGTTCAAACTGATTCAATCAATATCGAGAATCCACGTGATACAGAAAACATATTAGAATCGAATACTGAACCACCTGAAGGAAAGTCTACTAACCCATTCTTAAACATGGACAAAGACATCAATGAAATAAATGCATTCAAAGAACTTAAAGACGGTATATCAGATTTGCTGGCTGGCATAACACAAGTAAACGAAAAACTGTTCCTATCAAAAACAAACAATACTAGCAAAGATGTTAATAGTGTTCCTCAAAAAGTATCTGGTATGACTGAAGCCAGTGAAAAGCTAAACCAAGTACAGAATAGCAAACAAGAAGTTCCCAATAGATCTTCTGTTAATCTTTCTATTTACGAAGATGACTTAGAATTAAAGAAGGATGCAGCTGATTCCACGGAATATAATTCTTCGGAGGAACTAGCCACGATATTTAAGTTTGACAAAAGTAAGAAAGGACCCAATGAAAACAACAACGAAGAGAAAGCTCGAGGGGAACTTAGTTCTCCGAAGCTAGTTCAGAACATGAACCAGCATTTAAGACGGCTCTCTGTTGACCAAACAAACGATACTCCTAGTCAAAGTAACCCACTGCCAAATAACGCTGTGCCCTGGAGGAAGCGGCAAGCTAATTCACAAAATGAACATCGAGGTACGTGGTCCATTATCATGCATGGTGTTCGGGTTTCGCTTTGACCATTTAACATGCTTTTCACCTGTTTTTGTTTTGTTCCCGATTCGATAAGTCTGTCCTGATTTTGATTTCTCTTATTATTTCTAAGTACCTATTTAACCCCATAGTCTTGAGTGTCAGTTTTGAAGCCAAAATATTTTACAAAATATGAAAATGTTCAAACAGAATTTATTCACACGATTCAAAATTTTGCATTGCCACTTATTATTATAATTACATGTAGGAAAGAACTAGAACTTAACGTTACCTAGGTAACTAAAATAAGATAAGGCTGGTTTTCACTTAGCCGTGATTATAATTATAGGATGGCATGGATGTATTCTATAACATCTCCAGTGCTACCAACTATTAGACACATAACAAAATTACTTATTAATAAAGGCTAAAGGCTTGTCCAAACTGACACTCCAGCCACTGTTTTTAAACAGGTAGTTTCCCGAATGCCGTGTTGAGTTTTATTTGCATTGTTTTGACAGGCGATAACGCGTCGAAGCGCGACTGGCGCGACAGTGGCACGCTAATGTTAGCTTGTACGTACACGCTAATGTTCTCCCAGCACCTGGCAGAGTTGGATTGGTTGACGCTACTCGGCTTGCTGCTAGCAATTGTGACGATAATCGCTATGCTGATAATATAACCTGCTAAGGGCGTGATCACATCAATGCGGCGCGAGCGAAATGTCGCGACGTGTTGTTATTTTTTTCCATACCTACTTACCTATCAATTTTTAATACAAAACGTACCTTCGGCGTCGTGTCGTTACGCTAGCTAGCCAAAGTGATGTGATTTAGCCCATAATTTCAAGTCTGTAGAGATATTACCTAGTTGTGATTTTATTTTACCTGCCTACTTATCTATTTATATACCTATTTAGTTTACAAAATAAGTGTTACCTATTTGCAAAGGATTTACTTAAAAATGAAGTGAAAAATAAGATTGTTAATAGGAGCTTGTTAATTGGCTAAGATAGTTTATACATACTTTTAATATCTTTGGTATGCTTTTTCAATAACTGTGATTAAATATTTAATCTTTTTAATGTTGGTTAAATAATATGGTGCACAAATTAAATTAACGATTAGGCACCGTAACGTTACAAAATTAAATACTTATTTTAATTGTATTGATAATTTGTGCCAAAATTACATAAAAAAATAACTGATATGGTATACCATTACATACGTAGGTATTTAAATTTCATCTTAAATGAATGAATGAAAAATTCTTTATTGTACACCAAAATTTACAGAAAAAAAAGAACACTTAGTAATATAAAAATAAAGAATTGCTATGAATGCTATGAATTAAGGCTGGATGACATTTAACAACGAGCACCATTGTAATGGGTAAATACAGCACTTCAAGTGCTGTATTTACCCATTACAAGGCTAGAGCATGATTTTTGTATTATTGAATTTTGTGATGTACCTATTAAAACGCATGTAATTGTTAATGTTTTTAGTTATCTAATAAATTACCTATAAATAAATTGAATCAGCATAGATACGTCGCTATGATTAAATTACCCTATTATTTTGATCGAAGAAATTAATTTAAAAAAATTAAATAAGCTGTAGCTGTATGTATACCTATTGTTTCAATTTCTTTGTTTCTTGATAATTACTAGGTTAGGTACCCACCTCGTTGCTTAGGTACTACCTATTTGCTGCTCCAATTTATTTTTCACCTAAGTAGAAAGGTCTTACCCAGTCTATGATATTGTTTCTGGTAAATCTACCTATAATTATTATAAAGGGTGTCCCAGAACTCAACGTCAAGCCGAAACGGGGCGACAGGATTGTAAACATCATGAAAAAATCTATCCCATGCAGTTTGAAAATCATGGGCATTTGAAAACCTAAAAATTTGGTCAATCTGTAACCATTTTTCGGTTATTGTGGTTAATTTTTTAATATTTTTATTAATTTAAACTTTGGAACCGTAACCGTAAATAATATTTCAAAGAATCACAGTCAAAAAAAATTATTTTATTTTATTTTTATTTCTTATCCTGATTTTTACAATCAATCCTGTTGCCCCGTTTCAGCTTGACGTTGAGTTCTGGGACACCCTGTTAAGAAATATTAAAAAAAAAAAATTATGAATTTATTTCGGACGTTTTTCTAAACGTCTAAAGTTTATTTTTGTTATATTCTCTGATAATAATTATCAAATTGCAAGGTAGAAAATAAATATTTTCTAGCGTTATCCTTATTTTGTTTTCTAGGTGACAACTGATTGCCACTTGACATCCAGCTGCCAGCGAATAGGATAAAATTCGTAATATAAGATAAGACATAAGACGTAGTATATCAACAACAACAACTAAAGGCTTACATTTTACCGGCCGCGCGCCCCGATGAGTCGCGGTGGTATGCGGCGCGGGCTTTTGCGTTGCAGCAGTAAACTTTGCAAGCCTGTGTGAAAGCCTTTAACTTCGGACTTTCTGTATTCTTACATTTTATAAAGTTTAAACTTGTTTCCGTAGAGGCTTCCAGTTACATTTAGAAGAGCGTTATTTATATTATGAGAAAATTTTATGATTTAAAAATAAAATACAGTTTAATGTTTCGAGTTGTTTTTAAATTTTAGAACCTAACCTGTAGCTTCATATTAAATAGGTAGGTAAGTAAGTAATAGTGATATTAGGTATAACACCAAAATACCATATTTAAAAATTAATTTTAGCACGCTTGTCCGCCTGCGACGCAAGAGGTTGCGGGTTCGATTCCCGCCTCGGAACAAATTTGTTTACGATCTGCAGAAATTTGTTCCGCTGGTCTGGGCGTTTTCTATGTTTAATAAAATATATATATTTATTTAACTATACTATAATGTATTAAATATATCAGTTATCTAGTAGGTACCCTTAACACCAGATTTGAGTAGGTAGCTTACTTTGGGGTTATATGGTGCTGTGTGGATTGTCCAACATAATTTATTTACTTGTTGCACCCCGCGGCTTCACGGCTATCCATCCATCTATACATACTTAATTTCGCGTTTTTATAATAGTAGTAGGATTTATTCATTAAGGGTCCGGCGACAGCGGCTCGAAATTTCGAGGTGCGATTGGCTATTATTTCATTTTATTTCATTTCGGGGAGGTTATTTGAAAGAATAACTCTAAAGTGACACGCATAAATATTGTTCGAACACAAATAATACAATAATATAAGGGAAATGTGCTTGAGTCAGAAATCATTTTGGTATTAGGTAAACGTAAGACCAAACATACTAATACCAAAATGATTTCCGATTCGGGCATGTTTCCCATGTATATTATTGTATTATTTGTGTTCGAACAGTAGGTATTGATGCGTGTCACTTTAGAGTTAATCTTTCAAACAACCTCCCCGAAATGAAATAATAGCCAATCGCACCTCGAAATTGCGAGCCGCTGTCGCCGGAGCCTTAATTAATTGATCCAGATTGATCCATTCCTGTTGCCGAACGATTATTACATCGCACCTTAGGTACCTAATGTTAGTAGCCTACAGCCTACTAGGTAATAAGATAGGTATTTTTTTTGTAGGTTCCTAGGGAATTTTATGACGACTGAAAAAGTTGAAGCATTTATTCAATGCCATAGTAGTGACATCTACACAAGCTGTAGGTAAACAAGTAGGTACCTACGTACAAAGCTTTGACTACAAAATTATCTAGTTTAGCGACATCTTTTGATTGAACGCAGAACTTACTACATGGCACAATGGCTAGTTTCACTTGCTCTGAAATAGATGGCAAAAACGTACTATTTTCTACTAGCGACCCGCCCGCGCGCCCCTGCTTCCACGGGTGCACGCATATATCATACATGTATTAAACATAATATAAACCTTCCTCTTGAATCTTACTATTTAAAAAAAACCGCATCAAAATCCGTTGCGTAGTTTTAAAGATTTATTTAAGCATACATAGGGACATGGGGACATAGGGATATAAAGACAGAGAAAGCGACTTTGTTTTACGTTGTTTAATATTTTCGTTTGTTTTACTACCTATGTAGGTAACGATTGTGCAAAATCTCACTTCGCAAACAAGAACAGCATGGTACCTACCGCTCTTTAGTTGCGCCCCATGGTTTCTCCCGCGCAGATTTAAATCCCGGTATTCCCACAGGATAAAAGTAGCCTATGTGCTATTCCAGAATATAATCTATCTCTGCCAAGTTTCATCCAGATCCGTTCAACCGTTCCAGCGTGAAAGAGTAACAAACATCCATCCTTACATCCATACTTTCAAACTTTCGCGTTTATAATATTATAATAAGTAGGTAGGTATTAGTAAGTACTACGGATGCATTGTTACGGACACATTCCAGCAAAACATGTAGGTCTACGAGATTATGTATGAACATATTATGGTGATCATCGTGTCTCACTATGCGAGCGGCTAAGTGATCGCGTAAGTTCATACATATCTGGCACCGGGGTAAGTGGAAGCTACTGGACACCGAAAATATTTACGTATGCGAACATGAGTAATTGATTTCATACTGGTTCTGGTTGGTGGGTTACTGGTTGGTTGATTTCTATAGATCAATTCATATTCCTTCATCGATAGGTTGTATCTGACTCACACAACCACAATTATTGTCCACGTTTGCGCCCAGAAGCTGCGCAAGGAAGTGAAGCCAGCGGTTCCGGCAGCAGGGTATCTTGAAGAAGGGCTCAGCAGCTTGAGACCTTGAGACTTGAGTGGCGCCAAAGAGAATGTAAAACTACGAGAAGAGGCGGGACTTAGTAAAGAGCCAATGAGAGCCAATGGGATCCTTTTACATGGCACTTCAATACCAACACAACGAATATGTACGTCAAACAACAACAGTTTTACAACGGCTTGGACAACATTATAAAGACTACTTTATCATCGGTTTTGAATATTTATTTGGATGACAGGGCATGGTCGCAGGCCTCCCTGCCTGTTAAATTGGGAGGCTTAGGTATTCGCAAAATTTCTAGTGTAGCCCTACCAGCATTCTTGTCGTCAGTCTATAGCACTAGTTCTTTGGTAAAAAAAATTCTATCTCCATCTCTTTTGGCTACTTCTTCTGGTTTAATATCTTTCAAAATTTCATATCAAGACGATGCTCAAAATGCTTGGCATAGTGCCTGCCCAAATACTGCTCCCCCCAAATCTCTTTCGTCTCAACGGCAATGGGACGGGCCTCTGTGTGAGTTGACACGGAATTGTCTGTTACAAACGTGTTCCAGTTCCGCAGATCGTGCCCGTCTCCTAGCCGTCTCTAAATGGGAGTCAGGACATTGGTTGCAGGCACTTCCTTCTCATAACACCGGTACCTTAATGGATCCTGTCACGTTTCGTATTGCTACCTCTCTACGGTTGGGTGCGCCGTGCTGCGCGCCCCATCAGTGCCAGTGCGGTACTGCAGTCGATCAGCTTGGTCATGGATTGTCATGCACTAGAGCCGCCGGTCGGATATCTCGTCACGCCAGCCTTAACGACATCATCCGGCGAGCCTTTACCACCGTGAATGTACCAGCCGTTCTCGAGCCGAATGGTCTGTTACGTGGCGATGGTAAACGGCCCGACGGTATGACTCTGGTTCCTTGGGAGTTGGGGAGGCCCATGGTGTGGGATGCCACTTGTGTCGACACACTTGCGCCTTCTCATCTGCCGAGGACATCCGTTGGTGCTGGCGCGGCGGCAGATTCAGCTGAGGAGCTCAAGAGGCGCAAATATGCAGGTCTCGACAGGGCCTACGTATTTGCTCCTCTTGGGCTTGAGACCCTAGGTCCGTGGGGTACCGAGGCCTACCGGGTCTTTAAAATTTTATCCAGGCGACTTATCGAGGCGACGCGTGACCCGAGGGCTGGCGAATGGCAATGCAGCCAGTGTCTTGGGTACGCTTCCGACTGGCACTGATTTGGATCAGTTGAGCTATCTATAGATCGTTTGCAACGGTCTGCAGATAGCTCAACTGTTTCATATGTATTTTGTACATTTTGTAAATAATTGTAACTATTAGTTGTAATTTTCTTTGTCAATAAATATGTTTAATAAATTCAGATGTGTATATTTTTCTCTCTGTGTAAACCAATTTTTACTCCATTTTTTTCGCTTTGAACGTCTTTTCAATGCTATCGCTAATATAATAGCAACGCAAGCTTTATTAATATTATAACTCATAGTTTATAATATTTGGACCAAGTACGAAACGAACAATATGAAACGCACAAGTGTACTCAATAATTTTCCCGTCGTACTGACGCGATACGTATCGTATGTGTAGTATACCAAAATATTACTCGATAAATATCACGTCAAATATCACGATAAATATCGAGCGTGTAGCATCGCCATTTACTTGTATTCAAATTCCTTGCCTGTATCACACTGTCGATATTGACATACAGGAGCCTTCCACAAAAATGACAATTTCACATTTTACCTGTCAAAAAACGATTGACAATATACCCTGTCGTGTCCATGTAAGTGTCAAAAACAAACCCCCCCCACTGTCACTGTCAGAGTTTTTGCAAGGAAGGAGAGGGAGGAGTGTTTGCGTATTGTGATTTTGATTTTGTTAAAATAGCTAGAATTATTGTTAATTTTGAACGAATTTGTTACGAATATTGTTTTGTGATAACCTAGTGGTAATTTTGTAGTTGTATTTATGAAGTTTTATACGCCTTCCACGTGTGATAATTCGTGAGACCTAAACATGAGATCAATCAACTTACTTTGTTCCGGCTGATGACCTGCCTCGAGCTGTGATTATTTAAAAAGGTAACGGTTTTATTACTTAAAATATAGATTTAGGATTCAAGCTTGGTTTTGTCAGTAATACCGTTTATTTAGCCTAGCGTTAGGCACTTATGGAAGTGGGTAAGTCCTATTACATGTTTAAAACTACCTACCCACCCACTAGAAGTTGTTTACAACTTTTGTGTTTCCTCCCATCATGATGAGTAGGTAGGTATTTTGTTTGATAGCACACGAGCATCCCAGGATATCAACATATTCATTAGTAGGCAGATATTGTGTAACTTTTTTTAGACTTGATTCATAAATAAAGCAGGAAGTTTATGTAGTGATAGTTTTGTTAGGTTGCTCGACTATTTGTTACACTAATACTTAGCTACTGATTTAAACAGGATTATGAAAGGTTGGCTCATGCTTAGGTATTTAGAGCATGCATTTTTTACCCTTAAAAATCGAAATTCATATCTCATTTCCTTCTTTCACTAACTAGAATATTTTTTAGCTAAGGTTACTAGATGCTAAGCTAAAGTACTATTATTTATAAATATTCGTGAGTTAAATAGCAGCTACTATGTAGAGAAGAATGTAATTTAATGCTGATACTGTGCACCCCAGGCGCTGCCTTTGTTCTCCGGTGTCACAGAAGACTAGTGTTGTAGTAGTGCACCAAACACTCTTACAGCATAGCTGAGTGACAACCAATTTTGTTGTCCATAGCCAATGTTGTTCTTTAAATTCCACCTACGTTTTTGTGACATAAAATAAACACATTTTGATTTTATCGACACCAATGTCTACAAAATGTATACTAGGTAACATACCTATAATATTTCAGCAATTTTCTCAAGCTACCAGCCCATATCCAATATATATGGGTCTCACTAATAGAATTAGGCATCAAGATCTGTTGAGGAATCGTTACATTGTTTGCAATTTAGGTACTTATTTATTTTGTTTAACCTGTTTGGCACTTTCACATTTCTAAGTAAGTACCTAAATGTTTTAAGTAAGTAGGTGTAATTTACTTCTTGTGAAAGTAGTGAAGGTTGAAAGGGTACCTACTTACTACCATAGCATCCCTACTAGCCTGTGCTACCATCTTTACTATTCTTGGCATACACACCAAACATTGTTAGCTGCTAATATGCAGTACCTACTGCTAGTGTGAACATGAATGTTTTGTAGACCTACGGGTTAATTTACTTTGAACAAGTAGAAGCGGTAGCAGTAAAAATACTTAGAAAGGGATTTTTTTTTACCTCACTTTGCATTAGTGTCATAATTCTCACTGCTGCCGCTGCTAATTTGACATAAACTCCACCAGAGTAAACTAAAAGTTGAATGGAAAAACACTACATTGTATCTTGATTGTTCTGTCTGCAGTTGATAATATATTTGGTGTGAACACAGCTTAAGTAATAGCAATAGTTAAGGCAAATCATTGTCAATCATGTTACATTTATGTAGAAGAATAGAGACAAGTCGTCGCCGGGAAGTGATAACTTCTTAATCGTTTAGGACATGGGGACTGTCTATATTTAGACCTTCCAGGACCTTTAAGGCCAAATCTGTTACAAACAAGCCATCACATGTTCAGCAGAGGGAAATTTCTGGTTCAGTCAAAGTTATTGAAACAGATAGGCACATAGATTACAGAAACAGATTATCTACTATTATTTATACCTACTACTTAAATATAATGATCCGATGATTGGTAGTACAGTAAGGTTTGTAAGGTTTTTTTTCTTACCTTTATTAAAACTCGCCAGTTTGGATGTATTTTTGTAATATGTATGCTGATTGAAAAAATAAAATAAAAACAGCCTAGCTACTTACTTAAGGCGTTGACAACACCTAATATTTCTCTCGCTCGCACGATTCGACATTTTGAAAGATATATAATCACAAATTCCAATTTTGAAAAATAGCAAACAACCATTTTGTGTGCAATCACATTGCGCATAGTTTGATAAAAATTTCATTTTGATTGATGCAAGTTTTCCTACTCAAAAGTTTGCTTGAGTACGAAAACTGGAAAAGCAAACTTTTAAGTAGGAAAACTTGTATCGATCAAAATGATTTTTTTACCAAACTGTGCGCAATGTAATTGCACACAAAATGGTTGTTTGCGATTTTTCGAAAATGGGTTTAATGATTTTATATCTTTCAACAAGTCAAAACGTGCGAGCGAGAGTCACATTAGCTCTTGTCTTCATCTTAAAAGTTACAATGATAAACTTAGTGGTAGTACTAATAAAAATAAACAATTCTTAAAAGTGTATTAGGTACCTAATTAAGTAGTATATGACTTAAGTACTTAAAATGAAAGTAAAATGTTAAGGCTTATTCATAATATTTAGCTTAGGTATCAGACGGATAATTCTGTTGCAGTCTCTTTTCGTTCGCATGAAAGTGACAGGGGCTAGAATACTCTATTGAGCTGCTATAAAATGGCAGGGATTATGAATAAGAGGGTTAGGTTGCAATATACTAAATACTATAACATAGGTACCTATTTAATTTTAACATGATATACCTACATGCAGGTAATTCTGTAAATAAATAATAAATAATGCTGGACAATCCACACAGCACTATCTAGCCCCAAAGTAAGCTATTTAAAGCTTGTGTTATGGGTACTAGATAACTGATATATTTAATACATTATATACTTACATAGATAGATATTTTTTTATTATACATAGAAAACACCCAGACCATCGGAACAAATTTCTGCAAATCGTACACAAATTTGTTCCAAGGCGGGAATCGAACCCGCAACCTCTTGCGTCGCAGGCAGGCTCTCGCCCGCTGCGCCACAGAGGTCGTCGAATATATAATAAATAGGCACTTGGACTTTACCTTAAATACCTAGGTAAGTGTATTGAATTTTAAAGTTTACTTTATCATTGTTTAAAAAGTAACCATAACGCTGGTTTTCCTTGATGCCGATGGTCACTTCCTTCTGACGCTGAATGTACTAGGAAGGCGTTGAAAGAAAGCAGGATTACATTCACTGACGAAGATTGATTAGGAAGTACCTCAACCCCTTTTTGGACGCGATTGACGTCACTCAACACACAACGATATGTTCATTCAATCGTACCTCCTTTTTTCATTTTTGGTTTGCTGGTATTGCGATCCTGGGTTTTGATGGAGTCCCGAGACTTATCAGCATGCCTGACAGGGGCATTTGTCGCGTCTCCATACAGAATCAGACCTAGGATAGCAATACAGAAAAACAAAAACCAATGTTCCGTTCAGGCTTATAATATAAAAAAGCTAAATAAGTTCTCAAAAATCTGACTGAGGTAAATACAGGTCACACGGTCGTTCAGGTTATTGCAAGATTTGTACGTTACGAAAGAATACAATACGATAAGCAGACCTTGATATCACTATCAAGTGCTCGAATATAGGAGAATGCCAAACAAAGTGCACGAAGATAGTAGATTCAATCTCGGATCGATTCAGAATGTGGTCAAATCGTATCGTGGTCCTTACCATTCAAGGGATTGCATACAAAATAATAGCAATATTTGCAGCGGTAATAGCAATCCTTGGGGTCTACTAAAGATAAACGAAGGTTCTTTTGGTTTTGTGTTGTAATTTTTTATTACACTGCCTGGCATTCAAGGTACTGTGAGCTACACATCAGTCTACAGGCCTATCAATAACTACGCAATAAATAATGCAGAGAAAAGTAAGAACATAGTACGGTGCGATACGCAACTTCATATCGGAATTTGTATTATAAGTATGTATACAAATTATATCATACACATGAAGGCAAGTTTCGAGTTCCATAACTAAATTACTAGTACTTAGGAATATTAAAATTTAATAATAAACGAAACAATACGTTGACATTAGTTTTTGCGTGCTAAAATTTGATATTACGTTCGGAACTTTGGATCTCACTTCACATCAAAGATCAGAAAAGAAGAAAGCTACAATCAATCAGAAAGCTGTTCAGAAAATTTTCTATTAAGTATTGTTTTTTTTATTGAGAATCGATTGAATGCTTAGCGCAAGGTCAAGGAAAATGGTTTGGTTTTCCAAATCAGCACCCTAAACATCAGGTTGTTTGTAACGGTCAGTGCAACGCTCGCAATGTTCGACAGACCGTATATGAATTACCTACGTTCATAAATTTACTGCAATAATCACTGTTTCCGTTTATCGGCTATAATGCAGTTTCTTGAACCTATCGGCCAGCCCTGAGCGTGAGGGAAACTAGCTAGTTTCTTTTTGGAAACCTTTCTTATTGTTGTAGCCTAAAACAATCCTAAACATACGTTTTGTTCTCTTTTTACCTGCTTACTTATGAAACAAGCATTTGGCCCATCTGGATAAGTATTATAAGACGTTTATTTATAAGCCGTATAATAAAAACTTGACAACAAAACAACGATGCTTAGAATATTGCCATATTTTACGAATGAGTAATTAATTGGTGGGTAGGTACACAGTGACAGCTGATTAGGGTGGGAATTGAAAGAAAAAGTCCAGGTTTGCTTCTGTCAACGCACTTTTCAAACGTGACTTATGGTTGAATGAAAAACCCACTGGTCGAGTAGGTGTGTTTGCTGATCAGTGCAAAGTGTACAATTTGGTTTGTCTTTGATATCTTCTGTACGGAGTGCACACACCGGACTATAACTCCGTACCTCTCAAAAAGGCTAAATATAGGCACATACGAAAGGCAAAAAGAATTTAACTTTTTCTACCCTTAGAACGTGTAACATGGACATGTATAGGTCTTAATTTACTAGCATTCTGAAAGAAATTCATTTATGTTTTTATGTCACTTCGCTCTAGGTTAACTGTTTTTATTTCATTGCTTAAATACTCATTTTAAAGCTATTTCAACCACAAATGTGGTAAAACCTCAATCATAAAGAAACTTCGACAGTTTTTATTGATTATGATTGCACTATTAAATAAAACATTTATATTATGAGCGCATGACAGAATGTTATATTATTCTTACGCGTTTTCTTAAACTTTCACGTTATTTACTAGAAGTTGTTTTCTCTAATATTATCTCTATCGCTATCGGCTGGTGTGACCTTGTTCCACATCTAATAATTCGGCCATTAAGGCTCCGGTGACAGTGGCTCGCAATTTCGAAGTGCGATTGGCTATTATTTCATTTTATTTCATTTCGGGGAGGTTGTTTGAAAAAATAACTCTAGAGAAACACGCATAAATACTGTTCGAACACAAATAATACAATAATATAAGGGAAACATGCCCGAATCAGAAATCATTTTGGTATTAGTATGTTTGGTCTTACGTTTACCTAATACCAAAATGATTTCTGACTCAAGCACATTTCCCTTATATTATTGTATTATTTGTGTTCGAACAGTATTTATGCGTGTTTCTTTAGAGTTATTATTTCAAACAACCTCCCCAAAATGAAATAAAATGAAATAATAGCCAATCGCACCTCGAAATTGCGAGCCGCTGTCACCGGACTCTTAACTTAATCGGCTTTGTATATCTTCTTACGAGCTGTGAGCTCGAAACTAGCTCCTGTGATCCGTGTCGAGTTGGCACGCTATACTACTTAGTCTACTTTATTATGCACCATAATTGAATTACAATAGAGTATCAATTACCGCAGAGCGATATTTATTGTTATTGTGTTTTCTGTGCGAAAAAGTCATATTATGTTTCTTCTGTTCTATAGCTTCAACGAAAGTAGGGTGACCTTATACCCTACTGCGGTTAGTTTTAAAATGTTGAAATGTGCGACCGAGAAGAACATTAGCAGTTGTCTTCGCTTTAAGGCCAAACGAGTGGTTTTCTCCATGTAACTCCTCTTTGAACAATGAATATAAAAATACTCAAACATGCATATATTGATTGCTGACAATATAAAAGGAGTTTTCACTTCAATAGGTTCGTTTGTTGTGTAGTTCCCCGTTTTTTTGTTTTGTACCCCATTCCCGAAAAGTGTACGGGATAAAAAGTAGCCTTTATACCAATCCAGATCACTAGTTTCATTTGTTTCATTCCTATCGATTCAGTGGTTAGAGCGTGATTGAGACATCTTAACATCCAAATACCAAATAGGATGAATTCATCCACGTTTGACGTATGTTCTTCCAATAATAAATCATGTCCACTCCTTCTCCTTTCAAAACTATTAATATTCTACCTATATCCATTTATTCTGCTAACAGTTATAATATCTGCCCACATTAACGACAAAACCTGCTATGATAATTTCAAAATTAAAGTTCGGCGATGCCAGATTTTAGATGAGCACTTTCTCCTTAATCTCTTGCCACTCTGAATAGGTAGGTACCAACCAATTCAATCCTAGTCATCTGATGTTTTGATTCTATAATCCATATTATATTATTTGATTTATACCTAGGCTACCTACACAATGTACCTACATTTAATCAAGGTATATTTTGTAGAAACTGAAAACTGAAACAGCTTCACGACTTTGATCCCCAGGCACGGTAGATATCCCTTCAGATCTCCCAGTACCAGGTAGGTACTAATTCAAGATTCTTTGAGGATGTCTAAGGGGGGTAGTCAGAGGTACGTCCAAACATTACATTTGGCACATACTCACATTTTGCAGTAGTTAGTATTCCATACGTGACAGGTTGCAAGCCCATCGCCGCTGTTAGAATACTAACTGGTTTCCTCACGATGTTTTCCTTCATCGTTTATGAGCACTGGCATTGCGCACATAAATTTTTCTATAGAGAAATCCATTGGTGCACGACCGGATTCGAACCTGTTCATACGATCGGAAGGCGGGGTCACTCCCACTAGACCACCGGTGCTCTTATTTTTATGTTTTGTTGTTTGATCCATAATTGAATTGGTCACTATTTTTTTTCTGCTTTGTATTATTATTCTTTACGAAGTAGATTCTGGGTCTTAAACTTTCTTAAACTTCATTAAGTATCTTAATCTTTGTGTGTCTCATGCGAAGTTTTAAATTCAATTACGTATCCAGCACAAGTCCTGAAACTAATTTACTAATGGCATGGAGAATCCTGAAGTACCTATACAGCTTCACAACTTTTATCCCCAGACACGATAGATATCCTCATAGATTTTTTGAGGACGTCGTAGTTTTATTTTGTGGTGGATGAGTAAATCAATTTTCTTTCTTTCTTTCTTTTAGTTAGTGGATTGTAGTAACAATTTTGATTGCGAATTTTGATTGTCTCCGTTTTTTCGTGCTCGTTCTGTAAAATGCATCTTTATCGCGATTTTCTTCGAAGGCACGAGAAACCGGCTTCCGCATGACGTGTCCGCACGACTAATCGGCTGCGTCGCCAGTAACGCTCGTCGCGTCGCGCTAACAGGTGCTGTGGTACCTCCTGCGTTGTTCTGCTACCCTGGTAGCTCGCCGGTTTACTCATAACCTATATTCGGACTTGTGCTGTTGTTTTGTGTGTTTGTGTGTCCTTGTTTTTGCGAAGACGATTTTAATTCAGGTACAGTTTACGTAAAATTTCGATCTTTATGCAATCGTTATAAAATCAGCTTAGTTTCCATTATAGAAAGATCAGCGAAGTAATTTAAAAGTCTCAAAGTACGGATCCTATTCATTCGCATCGGAGCTTTTGTGTTGTTAAAAGTTACCTTTTTTTATTTACATTTGTGATAGGTTATATGATTATATGATAAATCGTAAATGACGTAATATGATTTATGTATAAGAGCTATGAAAAACTTAACCTTTCAAGTTATTTTTGGTTTAGAATTTTCAATACTTACTTAGCTTAAACCTAGAACCTTTAGCAGGTTGCGAATAAAATAAATGCAACCAAGACAACGATGTCGTGTACTTAAGAGTCCGGTGACAGCGGCTCGCAATGTCGAGGTGCGATTGGCTATTATTTCATTTTATTTCATTTCGGGGAGGTTGTTTGAAAAAATAACTCTAAAGAAACACGCATAAATACTGTTCGAACACAAATAATACTATAATGTAAGGGAAATGTGCTTGAGTCAGAAATCATTTTGGTATTAGGTAAATGTAAGACCAAACATACTAATACCAAAATGATTTCTGATGCGGGCATGTTTCCCTTATATTATTGTATTATTTGTGTTCGAACAGTATTTATGCGTGTTTCTTTAGAGTTATTTTTTCAAACAACCTCCCCGAAATGAAATAAAATGAAATAATAGCCAATCGCACCTCGAAATTGCGAGCCGCTGTCACCGAAGCCTTAAATAGCCGTGTCATTGAACTTGCTTGATTGTAACTTGATGAATGAATTAAAACTTAGTTTTTATTTACGCCGATTCCCTAGTTTGATTTGTATGACTTCTAGCAAGTACATGTCTGATATTTTTCCTATCTTCAGCATATAAAACTTCTATAAATATATTAAGTTTTAAACAGCTGAAATACGATGTCCATTCAGTTCCAGTTTGCTATATTTTATATAATTATCGACCTTCACTATTCTTAGCTTACTTTCACTTATTCGTTTGAGTTTTTCTAATACACTAAGAACATCAGATAAATCCAGACCTATATGATATAGATACCTGGTATAGGTATGTATATTATTCCTTCCTATGTATATTAATCTTTCTCGATTTGGGAGTACAAATGATCAATCTATTCTCATTCAATTTACTTAAATGGGATCGCGATTGACTTCTTACATAATATCTTAATGAGTGGCCATCAAGACCTTATCGATATTGTAACTGAAAAGTGCCATGAACTGAAATGTGTTGAAATTAAGGTATAAAAGGACATAGATCGGTATCAAGGCGAAGTGAAAGAAAACTGTCAATTTATCTGGCGGATAAGCTACATTGTCGCCTTGTTAAGAGGCTGTCAACTCTCAAACAATTTCTGTAAAATTACGGCATTTTGGTAAGTAGGTGCTAAACTTGTAAACTGACGAGAATGTATGAGGAATGTTATGTTATGAAGCGAAAAAGGTATGTAAAGATCGTAGCAAGTGGAAATCCATGGTCTCTGCCTACCCCTATAGAAAACAGGCGTGATTTTATTTATGTATGCTAAACTTGTTAAAATTATATTTTTGTGGAAAACCTTTTCTAAAAAAAAGTTTTTGCTATTTTTCATTATTACATAAAAAATTGTGACATGTACGAGTGAGACGCTGTGTAACGTTTGTCTGCATGTTAATCTTGATTACCTAAATGTTGTTTTCAATATTCTTACAGATTTTATTAGTAATCATTAGTCTCTGACTTATTCAACTTTTACGACTAACGAAGTAGGTGATCTAGCTGGCTGACTTAAGTGTGTTCAATACAGGGTGGCCAAGAAGTCGTGGATCAAACGCAACTAGGGGTTAGATGGGGTCATCAGGGATGGCAGAGTTGTAATTTATTTTGTAAAAATATTAAAAAAGATACAGGTTTTAGATTCATTCAAATTTTAATAAAAAATAGCAAAAAAGTCAATTTTCTCATAAAAAAAAAACAAATAAATAATCCAACTAACCCCTGGTTGCGTTTGATCCACGACATTTGGGCCACCCTATATATATATTTGAATATGCCAATTTATCTTTATTACTTATCAGATTGATTAGCTACTATTTGGTTATCTTGAAGTAGTAAACAGAAAAAGTCATCACAGTTCCCACACTGTCAATTATTAATTTATAAGTAGAATTATGGAAGCGTTTTTACAACTATTTGAGGTATATGCTATTAAGAAATGTGAGCATAAATTTACACGTGCAACGCAGACTATAGATAGTATGACCTGACCTGTTGAGCTAACGTATAAAATAATCTGTCACCGACACCAATCTAAAAATACGTAAGTAGGTAATGATTCTAGCTGTTGAGTAATGCTTCGAATTATTTTAAGCTTTCGTGCTTTGGTCTAGATGTTAAAATTGATTAAGCATATTTTGCTTCTCCGAACTTGGTAATTTCCTTATTAAATATTTTCAAATGTGCGAGCGAGTTCTTTAACGGTTGTCAGCCTGTTATTACGTTAATTCGAACATTTTGTTGCATGACGATGTTTAAATTGTCGAAGACGTGTCAAGTAATTCATCACGATTTAATACACTTTTTATAACGTTTATAAACAAGAATGACCAATTTTAATAGATTTCAAGTTGTTTTCATCTGAACAAGACTTTAGTAGATGGTATTGCGAATTGTAGAACTTAATTCGCAAATACATTAAATTAAATCACCATCATCTTCCTGGCCTTTATTCAACGCTAAATGGGATCGGCACAACTGGTTTTCTTCTTTCACTCTCTTCTATCATTCGTCATCTCGGTGCTTACTCCTTTCTTACTCATGTCATCTTACACACTATATAAATACTGACATAAATTTAAATCATTGGATGTATAATAACTTTGTAGATTGCGATCAATAAATTTTCAAAAGTAAATGTTGTAAAAAGAAAAACAGGATACATATTCATTAATCAATGGTTGATTCGATACTTCGATACCTAAGAAAGCCAACGGTGCTCAATGTTGTGTGCCAAAAAAGTCCGGTCCTCAAGCGTTGTTTTGCTTATATACCGTATTATATATCATTATACTATTTATATACCGTATTCGTAATAATGTATATCCATCGCGATTCTTCAAGGCGAGACTGGCTTTCGCCAAAATCCGGTCTGACGGTACTTTTATTGGCTTAAACTCTCTGCCCTCATTGCAGGTAAACAGGGATATTGGTTTCTTTAGTACTTTTGGCAGGAATAACAAACATAGCTTTCATTGATTTACATATTCAAGTTTTATCGACATAATCTGCAAATTAGGAACGAGTTCCAGAGTCATAAGTTCCTATTTTTGGTTTACGCTTCTGAATATTATTTAATCATTCCTAAAGTTGGTGTCTATGCAAAATCCACCACGCTTTATAGCCGTAAATTTAATATCTTCCTTTACAAAATGTTCTACTCTGTAAGGACTGAATAACGAGACTTAGTTTTCTCCGAGCAAAAAGCCGAGCAACAAGTTGTATGACTCATCTCTTCGGTCTCCCGTAACCGCAATTTCACTCTCAATCCCTGTACTTTAAAATATAACTTTCAACATTGTAGGTATTGTATACAAGTTGCTGAGTTCGCTTTGTGAAATATTGACATGTTGCTTTCATCCAAGGCAGTTCTAGCACTCAAATCTAGAATAATCTACTCTATGTCACACCACAATATCATTCAAAGACTGATAAAAAACAGTCGTAATAAAAAATAGGCGAGAACAGTCTGTAAATGTCAATTTTCGATTAGGTGTGCAGATTGCGCTATCTTTACAACGAGAAGAGCGAATGTTGACAAAAAGTGTTATTTGCTGCTTGTCTACAAGCTATATTAAGAAATGTATCACTTTCGAACGTAATAGTGATAATTGCGTGCATAACTAGTGACGTATTTCTGTACTAAGTTGTTTTGTTTATGCGATTTGATCATAAACTGATGTTTATGACCAAATTACTTAACAACAAATTAACATATAGTTTGTAAATAATGTCATTAGCGAAAATCATCCGGCTATCTCCGACAAGGAACAACTGCGTAGAATTTGTTTTCGTCAGAGTTGTGACGTCATATCTCCCAGTGACATCCCCAGTCCAACGCAATTCGTGTGGAGGATCTTTTAGATTTTTCATTATCACAGTTCCGTGCTCTTTATTGCGCCATTGGTGCCTTTTCATCTTTTTGTGCCTGTTCCACTAGAAAAAAGAGAACTAAGTGCTAAGGTTAGTAATCATCATCATCATCATCAACAGCCCACAGAAGTCCACTGCTGGACATAGGCCTCCCCTATCCGCTTCCAGGAAGAACGATTCTGAGCCCTTTCCATCCACCGACTACCCGCGATCCTAACAATGTCGTCAGTCCATCGGGTAGGAGTATCGGGTAGGAATCTAAGTTAGTAATAACTACAATAAATTACCAGAAATCAGATTAAACGGATGTTGCCTAAAAATATAGATCTCTTCACTAATTTACATTGATCCGATGTAAATAACTCAGTTCAAAGAATAAACTTAGCCATCGTGTATAAGTTGATTGTACTTAATCATAACATAGGTATCTTCTTCTTCTAAATATATATAACTCAAAGGTGACTGACTGACATAGTGATCTATCAACGCACAGCCCAAACCACTGGACGGATCGGGCTGAAATTTGGCATACAGGTAGATGTTATGACGTAGGCATCCGCTAAGAAAGGATTTTGATCAATTCTACCCCCAAGGGGATAAAATAGGGGATGAAACTTTGTATGAAACTTTGAATTCCTTGGCGCGAGCAAAGCCGCGGGTTCAGCTAGTTTATTATATTTCCTTGCACGTCCAATAACTTTACCGATTCGGGTTCGAAGTGATTCAACACCCGTTTTTTCTAGATAACAATATTCCATATAAAGTGAGCCGATTTAAATATGCTCTTGGTTCATATTAATGTGATTTTTCGAGAGCGTCGATGCGTAGTGAATGGTAATTCGTTTCATTAACCGATTTCATCTCGGTTGGCTTAGTTTTATTTTATTCGATGCAATTACCTCCTTGGAAATGTGATTGAATCAATTTAAATACGCTTTTATTTTTTAGTTCGGTTTTACGCTCTCGACTTTCCTTCAGTGAACCGGCTCTACTCCCAGTAATTTATTTGCTACGAAAACACTGCTTTTTTGCTCTGTGTAAGTGGTTTAACCAGCAACAACTAGTGAGTCACTTAAGTGTGACATAGTAAAATGGGTTAAACGACTATCTTATCATGTTATGAATGTGTGCTCCATTTCTCGTGTTCGATTTGAAATTTGAGATGAACCATTTGAATCACTTCTGACTTTAGGTAGGCTACCTATCTGTCTTTGTTTATCATAATACTGGCATGTTTTGCATGATCCAACCATATCAGCTTTGTTCCTTATCTGCATAATAATATGATCGTACTTCTATCTCATTTTCAAACTTGCATTGCGTTCTCACTTCAATTTGAGTTTGAAAACTATAGCATTTATGTTGAGTGGCAGCCAATTTTATGTCATTGACTTTTCATGTCCATTCTTGTGTATTTACAAATTAATTATTTTGTAGTTATGTGTTGTATTTCCTCACTTTCCGTTTTAATTTCCAAATGTCAAAACGGTTCGACTATCGCAAGTGTTCCGCAAGTTCTGCGGAAAGAGAATTTTCTGTCAGAACGTTTGACAGTTCAATTAAGCTTCCCAACGCAACCAGTGGTATGTTTCATCGTTCATGTCAGGCCCGCTATGCGGATCTAGTGCATCGACTCTGGGCTGCCATTCGCGGTAATCGGCACGTCCATGTGAATCAGACTGAGAGAAGCACGCGATCAGCTTGTTCCTTTTGCAGACCAGTCCAAGTGGCGTGAGAGGGCTAGTTTTTATTTTGTTTTTAACAACTTGCTGGTGATGTAAAGTGGTAACCATCACCCTATAACACAGCATTGCATAGTAGGTCACGCTCGATACGATGCACTACAATGTTGAGCCTCATGTGCCTGTAATTTCACCGGAAACTACACTACCGCCAAGCTACTTGGCGGCAGAAAAAGACATGGTGGTAGTAATTCCCCGGACGAGCCCTTCACAAAGAGCTAGGTAAGTTATTATGAGGACTAGCGCTGGCTGTTTGGACTCTTGCTCCTGTGATTTTATCTATTTTGATTCAGTTTACATTATTGTTTCTACCAGTTTATTATTCTTCCGTTCGGCGATGTTACTGCCTTATTTCTGTTAGGTGTCAAATACATTTGCAAAACGAAGATAAATAGGTATCATTGGACGTTATCACGAAGGTGTGTAGATAAAAGAATATTAAGGACATGAAGTTGATATTGGAATGCAGAATAATTTTCTCTTTTCAAATCAGTGATCTTAGATTGGATTCTTGTTTATCAGTGAAAGTAAACCCACTACCAAGTATTAATACATTTCCCATAAGGTTTGCATAATTTATTGCCCCCCTAGAGAGTTTAATGTATGTCAAACGCCCACGCATTTGAACATGTGGCTTGCATGTCAAATCGCCTCACAGAAAACATACAGAAATATACAGTTTTTTTTGTGTTTTGTACTATACACTGCAAAGGCTCTCAAACTTTTTTCGTCTGCTACCCATTTAGAGAATCGATTATATTCCACCCCTCCCTAAAATGTTTCGCTATAGATACTGCTTCTAATAGGTACTTCTACTTTACTACTTAAGAAGTTGACAACCGTCAAACAACTTCTGACTCGCACAGTTCAACATTTTTAAAGATATTAAATACATGTTTACGAATTAAAAACCACGATCTAGTCTGAGAAGAATTACAAAGTTACAGAAAAATATTAGTTTATGCATCAAGTTGTGCTAACGACATATAATATACGATTTTTACTGGGTCTTTACCGAGCCCCTTTGGGCCTTTGGCGCCCACCAGGGGGTGTTATCGCCCACTTTGAAAAAGACTGTCCTATATAGAGCAGATGCTGCACTGTCATTCTCTTCAATAAGTTAGAAGTCTGGCGAAGTTGCGAAGCTATAACACCAACGTGAGAGACGATAATCTTCTTGGAGATTATATATAGAGCACAGTAACGTTGGATGGGAGACGCTATTGTTATCAAAGCTGTCTAGACAGGGCATCTTGTTGGCTTATTAAAGCTGCAAGCTTACCTATTGGTAGTCTTTAAAGAACGTAAGGATAATCTACGTTTTCATGGAATTATGTAGGTACAAATGTCTTTCATCGCACGCGCTGCGGAAACTATTGACGATAGAACAAAAAAAAACAACAATATTAAAAAAACACATCAATATCTATAAGAATAAATAGAAGTAGAGTAAGAAACTTCTCGATAGATCTCCATGTCTAACTATTGTAGTTATGCTAATAGTAGCATAACTACAATAGTTAGACACGGAGATCTATCGAAAAGTTAATAAGGTTAGTAGTAGTATAGACTACTACTAACCTAACCTCTTATCATTTTAGAAGTTGATAGAAATGCCGACCAAAATCAGACCATGTTATCCATAGCTTTATAAAATAATTGTATACCATCACCAAATAAATAAATTTATATTCGAGACTATTAAACCTGTAGAAATTTTTCTAATCAGACATTCCATTCAAAAGATAGGTATTCCGTTTTTTTTAGATTTAAAATTATAAGTAAGTTTGAGTTGATGACTATCTTTTAATAATATTCCGAGAAATTGTTTTATTGCTCGCTCGCTGCGAATCCTTGCTTGTACCTACTCTCCTCAATCATCTCAAAATAACTTTGGCCTGAGATACTCTATAGTTCAACTTGTAGCACACGTAAAGTGTAAACATAACATTAAGTACAATGTCAATGCCAATTACAGTTTGCAGACTGTCTCTAAGCCCCGAGGTCGTAACTCGTAAGCGCTTTTCGCTTCAAAGACTCCACCTGGATATATTATACAGGCTATTACAACCTTTATGATTACGTAAGCTATGGTACAGTTTCCTGTCCACCGCTATCTAAACATGATTAAATAGTTTGTACAGCCCTAAGTGGGGATTACAATACTAAATGCAGTATTATTTTACAGGAGTTTACGTGTTAAAGAGAATCTTTTGCATTTAATACATGCATAGTAATTACCAAGATTAGATTTAATTTTAAGACACTGACAACCGCCAACGCTCATTTTTGAATTTCTCATCTCAAAAATTGAGTCGATATCCAAAAAATAGTGAAACTAATTTTGTAGTTCAGTTCATCAGTTACCTATGTAAGACTAGTTGCGCCCCGCGGTTTCGCCCGCGCAGATTTAAATCCCGGTGTTCCCACAGGGTAAAAATAGCCTATGTGTCATTCCAGACTATAATGTATCTCTCTGCCAAGTTTCATTCAGATCCGTTCAACCGTTTCGGCGTGAAAGAGTAACAAATATCTATCCATCCATCCATCCATACTTACACTTTTACGTTTATAATATTAGTAGGATTAAAAATTTTGAAAAGGGAAAGGCAAGAGGCTGTTTGACCATTAGCGTCTTAAGGACTATTGGAATCATGAATCGCAGTGAAGGAAATATTTAACTTTGCGTCAAAGGAAATTTACTCGTACCTATGACCAGACAATACTATTATCTCATTGTTTATTGTTTATGTTGAACATGTAAACACAACGATGCTCCAGAAAGGCATCTTATCTTTACATGGTTGGAATGGAACCTAATGTTTACAGTTTTCCTCAGATATTCCACCTTGATAACCACAAAGAAAATTCTGAAATGATTGCCTTTTTTATTAGATAGCTAGTTAATTTTTATCAGAATCAGAATGCTCTTTATTGTGAACTAACTAAAATATAATCTTTCGAATGTAACCGTCTTGCATAATTATGGACAAGCGTCCCTTGGTAAGTTTGTTTAACCGTAGGTTACCACCAAAGCAGCACATGAGCTGTTTAACAGCTGCATTTCAGTTCTAGATTCAACTATAAGTGTTAATAAAGGATTATAATGCAGTGTTATAAGCGCTTATAATCCCAAAAAGGGCCCACACTATCAGTGTTATTGCGTTATAAAGACTTTATAAAGGTGTGATTAGAGATGCTCAAGGGCTGTTTTAAAGCGTTATTTTTGGTACCATGGGAACTTTAACTCTCATATTATTGTATTATAAGTGTAACATTGACATTTATAGTGACTTTTATAGTAAAAGATCTGAGGGAATCCACCTTGTCTTTATCAAAGTCGTGAAGCTGTTTCTGCTTTTCATAATATATACCTAATTCAAGATCATCTTCTAATGGGAGTTCCAGTTTGTTCAAGACCGATGAGTTGCTTACCGTTGTTAAGACTGAACGAATTTCGCATTTATATTTAATATATTATTTATTTTTTAGTAGGTACCCAGGACTCAACTGTCATCGGTCTGAATGATGTGTGTGACTGTGACTCAATTAAAAAGTACTTGGAAGCAAGTTGGATTCTTAGACATTCCCAGCTACCTGTTATTTCACAATACAGTTACCTTTAGCTGTGTGGTGTGATGCCCAACAATAGAACAAAGCGTGTTGCGTTGGATGGCCGCAAACTGATACATTAAACATCATTGTTCGTCTCAGTTTGCCCCCGACCTTCGTAATTGCGCACATTTCCATAAACTGCCCTCATATATTGACTGAACTGATACGATAGCAAATACCCCGTATGATAGTAAAAGTTCATAAAATGTTTTAGCTTTTTTAAAGTGTATGTTTTATATTGAGTTCATGCTTGTCTTAAACTTGCTTGGTTTGAAGTATTTTAAAGTTATTTGTGAAGGGCTCGTCCGGGGAAGTACTACCACCACACCTATTTCTGCCGCCAAGCAGCAACGCTGTGTTTCGGTTTGAAGATTGTGGTCGCCGGTGTAATTACAGACACATGAGGCTTAACATCTGTATGCCTCAAGTTGATGGCCGCAGAGCAGGGCATCGTAGGGCACGTTCCTATCGTACGTGAATTACGAGGCAACGCTTTGTTATGGGTGATGGTTACCACTTAACATAAGGTGGGCCATCTGCTTGTTCTATCAACTAGTTGTATAAAAAAAATGAAATAACTGAGATCTAGTCAGTTTTAGGGCAGACCTAAAACTGACTAGTCTTCTATTATATCATACCAAGCAAGTTTAAATATTTTTGTTTGTGAGTAATCGCCTGTATTTTGACTTGTCCTTCTTTCTCATTTTCAGGTTCTACACGCTCATCACCCAAGCCTTAGTCTGTGTTCTTCACTGCCAATTATTCCTCCCTGCGTGCTTGATGCCGCTATGCTAGACCAGATCCATAGCTTTAAGAAATACGCTCAAACGCATCGAAAACGAGAAAACTGCTGGCGCATGTGACGCCGAGATAGAGAGAGACATGAGTGTGTCTCAGGATGAGGCTCGAGCGGCCAGGATACAGAAGTACAAGGATGAAAGGAGAAAGCAGCTGACGGCCAAAACTGCTACGCTTTTCTCCGCTAACGTCACTGAAAGGTAAGGGTCTCAATATGTTGGCATGGTGAAATATCTTTATAAAAATATGTATGTACCTATAATAAATGTAGCTATATTGAAGCAGGAACCATGAATCACACGGTATTTCTTTCAATTTCAGGCGCACGAGAAAAGAACGTCCGCCTTCAGATGAGATTGCGGAACACCTAAAGTCTTCCTCGGAGCTAAACCTAGCTGCAGCTTCAACATCAGTGCCTATTAGAACCACACGTGCTTCCCGCTTACGAGCCGCCGCGGCCCACCATTCAGACACCTGTCCTGCTAGAAAGTCGAATCGAAGTTCTTCCGCCCAGTCGTTACTCGATGATAGTAAGACGAAAGTATCGAAAACATCGAAAGTCATCGAAAGAGACAAAAGAACTAACAGAAGACAAAACAATGACGGCAAAGCTGCGGCAGCGACTAACGATGGTGCTAAATCGAAATCGAAACATTCCATTAAATTAGAGAAAGACAAAAGTAGTTTTATGACTAGTCCTAAAATCAATGACGAGAAATCTAGTTCTAAAACCAATTCCAATGAAGGAAGAGAAAAAGACATAAAAATACACGTTAACGGTGTAGAAGTTTTTGACGAGATTGTCGGTGACACTAGCTTAGAGAAAATTGATGATTTGTTCAATGACCTTGTGATCGGTCATAGCGGCGTTGAACTTAAAATCGACGATACAGGGCTCAAAGGTAGTCATAGGTTTATTGATGCAAATGTAGCTGTTGATAACGTAATGATTGAAAATAGTGTAGTGCCAAAAGTGGAAGATGTAAGAGGATTGCTCGGTGCTGTGTGTGTGAGGAAAGTGGAAAGATTCAGTGAACTGCTCAGCAATTTATGTTCGCCGTGTGAAGCCGATGTTCTCTTTGAGGATGTTCTGGTCGAGAACGGCATCAACGGTATTTGTGACTCGGTAAGTGGTAGGACTGGCTTTTATCACGAGTAGTAAAGAAGTTAAACTATTGAGACAACAACAACTATTGAGACAACAACAATTATTGAGACAGCAACAACTATTGAGACAACAACAACTATTGAGACAACAACAACTATTGAGAGTTCAAATTATAAAGATAAATCAAGATATATCTCAAAATGAGACAGCTACCTATTAGGATAGAATATGCGTTATGCTGCTCTGTCTGGACAAATATTATTTTGTTATTAAAACCTAGCAATTTTTTAAAGGTATAAATTATATAGCGGATGTATACCGTGCCTAGAGATCAAAGTCGCGCGTGAAATGGTTTCTTCTTTAGTTTTTATTGTGCACAGTAATAACATTTCGTAAACTTATATAATAAACATACAAAAGCAAGCTTAACCTTAAAAAGAGTTATCTTCCATTTCTGTTGTTTCTGTCTTAGACTTTTAACAACACAATTAGACAATTAATTATTTGCCGCAAAGAACAAATCCGGCTGGAAATTCAGAAGTAGGTAGGTATACAAGAAAACAAAGATTAGTGATATATTTTTTTTTTACAAATAATAATCATAGTTAACAGCCATCAGTTAAAAAATAGCTATAAAATTAAATAAAAGTTTAACATGATACAGACGCTACGAATTAAATATATAAATCAATACCTAACAGTATGTAGTCTTCTATTTTTGTTATATTCTGTCAATTAAGAAGTTACTCTCACAGCATGAGTTTGGCATCTTTTATTGGCGATTTTAGATTAGATCTAATCGAATTGATTGTGTGGGCTATAATTATGTGGACGACTTATACATATTTATAGCAATGGGTACCTTGATATACATATTTATATAAGTTGCATTTATAAACCACATCGCAAAGATTGGTAGGTTTCTCATATTTAAATACCTATTAGATACTACTTTACTCCTTTGATCATATTTATGTAGATTATTTATTATCCAGGATACTTCTAAATTGTTTGTTAGCTAGACGTTTGACTGCCAACTCACCTGATGTATAGTGAAGATACAGTCTAAGGTGGAGCACCTTAGCTAATATATGTATATATATACTAGCGATCCGCCCGCGCACCCCTGCTTCGCACGGGTGCACATATCTACATGTATTATACATATTATGTATAAACCTTCCTCTTGAATCACTCTATCTATAAAAAAAACCGCATCAAAATTCGTTGCGTAGTTTTAAAGATTTTAGCATACATAGGGACATAGGGACATGGGGATATCATCATCATCAACCTATGTTTGTCCACTGCTGGACGTAGGTCTCTCCCAAGACGCGAACCGAAAACCGGGCTCAGTGGTGCGTCTTGGCGTCATGGGGATATAGGGACAGAGAAAGCGACTTTGTTGTATACTATGTAGTGATATATTATTCACTCTTGTCTTAAAAAATCCCAAGTTGTATCGTTCCGGAAATACCGACGACGGTAAAGAGTTCCAATCCTTGGCAGTTTGCACCAGGAAAGTGGAAGCAAATCGCTTTATGCGATAATGAGGGATTTCCACCATACCTATAGGGGTCTCCGAAACGTTTTGGTTTTGATACATTTATTTCAATACATACCTGTGGTGTGACTTGAACCTGATGGTTTCAGTACTTACCTGTGGTATACATATATACTTAAATGTACACATTTATTTATTTTACAATATAATATAATAATGTAGATGCGACAAGTTGTTTGACAGTGTTTAGCGGTTTAAAGATTGATTACCTACACAAATTACTTTTGTATCTAGATTGCACGTAAATCTCTAATCAGCTTTATCAAAGTGTTGATGTATTGATTTCTCGATTAAATATCACGTTTGGTGAATATCGGAGATAAAAATCGACCTTCCGTCCTACTACTTAATGATGATTTGCTTTTGCACTGAACTAATTAGTTATTTTGGACCAAAAACAGATAATATAGGTTAAAATCTCATAAGAAATCTATTCGAAGTCTAGACAGAAGATCCGACTAGATACTTCCTACTAATCCTACTAAGGATGCAACTTGGCAGAGAGATTGGTTATAATCTGGAATAACACATATAGGCTACTTTTTATCGCGCGGGAATACCGGGATTTATATTTGCGCGGGTGAAACCGCGGGGCGCAACTAGTAATATTAAAAATGTGAAAGTTTGGATGTTTGTTACTCAATCATACCAGAACGGCTGAACCGATTTGGATCAAATTTGGCACAGTGATACATTATAGTCAGGAAATAGAATATAATAGGCAATTTTTTTATCCCGTGGGAATACTGGGACCTCAGTATTTCAAGGATCGGTACCTATTCTTCAAGTTCATGAATGCAGGGCAGTAGGGCAAGGTCCTATAGTGCGTGTCTTTTTTTTTTTTTTTTATACAACTAGCTGATGGAACAAGCAGATGGTCCACCTGATGTTAAGTGGTAACCATCACCTATAAACAAAACACTGCCCCGTAGGTCACGCACAATAGGAACGTGCCCTACGATGCACTGCCCTGCGTCCATCAACTTGAGGCATACAGATGTTAAGCCTCATGTGCCTGTAATTACACCGGTGACCACACTCTTCAAACCGAAACACAGCGTTGCTGCTTGGCGGCAGAAAACGGCGTGGTGGTAGTACTTCCCCGGACGAGCTCTTCACAAAGAGCTCTACTACTCTTGTCTTGCGAGGCAATGCTTTGTGTGAGTGATGTTTACCACTTAACGCCAGGTGGGACATCTGCTTGTTACATAAGCATGTAGTATCAAAAAGTTCAAGACATTATTTAATTATATCTCGATTCTCAACACACTGATGTTAAGTGCAGGGAAATAGGTAGCGAACGTTTGATTAGAGTGGAACTTGTAATAAACTGAAACAGCTTCACGACTTTGATCCCCAGGCACGGTAGATATCCCTTCAGATCTCCCAGTACCAAGTAGGTACTAATTCAAGATTCTTTTGAGGATGTCTAAGGGGGGTAGTCAGAGGTACGTCCAAACATTACATTTGGCACATACCCACATTTTGCAATAAAATGTAACATAATCGTAAAGGATGATACTTAAAGCCACTGGGAAAAATACAATAGCCTTAACAGCCTTGAGAGTAATGAGTCTAACAGATTTTAAAATACAGTCACGTCCACAAAATAATAATATTTTTGTGCTACACTCAAGCTCTATTTTATAAATTACCTACGCATGTGAATGCGTGTTGGACTGTGATAAGCTAAAAGCTGAAATACCGAGTACAGCTAACTCTTTTTTGCTGCCTATTTTACAAATTCGCGATCGTTCTAAAACAAATAAAAAAGTTCATTGCTTTCACCATCATTATCGTAAAAAATTTCATGGATTTGATTCATTTTATTTTTAAATCAAAGTCTAATATTAATGAAATGTGACTGGACTTACTATCTACAAAAAGGTAGGTAGGTAGGTATAGGTCGCGTCAACCAAAAAGAACGCTGGAAAACAGTGGAGAAGATATGTTGGCGCATGCTTGAGCCATCAGAACCTCCCTCCCTCGAGCGTTCTTTTTGCGTGACGCGCACTATAAGTAAAACTCCAACAGCAAGCAACTCTGTCATCTTCTAGCAAAACACGCCACTTTAAATTCGAGATTTTCTTTTAGATAGCTAAAGGTTAAGGTTATACTACCTGTATTATTTTAGTTTTTTTTTTATACAACTAGCTGATGGAACAAGCAGATGGTCCACCTGATGTTAAGTGGTAACCATCACCTATAAACAAAACATTGCCACGTAGGTCACGCACAATAGGAACGTGCCCTACGATGCACTGCCCTGCGTCCATCAACTTGAGGCATACAGATGTTAAGCCTCATGTGCCTGTAATTACACCGGCGACCACACTCTTCAAACCGAAACACAGCGTTGCTGCTTGGCGGCAGAAAAAGGCGTGGTGGTAGTACTTATTATACGTTAGATTATACGTTATTAGTTTATTAAACACTGCTTACTTTGTCTGTATATTTAGTGTAATTGGACATACTACCATTTTTTTTGAATGATAAGTATTATTAATGGGTGTTATGGTTTAGCAGATGTTTCTATCATTGAAATCCTGAAGTTGGGTGTGTTCTGCTAACAATCGTGCTCTGACTGGACATAGGAAAACATATGGAGTATTGTTCTATAGAACATGTTGATGAAACAAGCAGATTGCCCACCTGATGTTAAGTGGTAACGCAAGTCACGCACGATAGGAACGTGGCCTTCGATGCACTGCTCTGCGTCTATCAACTTAAGGCATACAGATGTTAAGCCTCATGTGCCTGTAATTACACCGGCGACCACACTCTTCAAACCGAAACACAGCTTTGCTGCTTGGCGGCAGAAAAGGCGTGGTGGTAGTAAGATAACGAGAAACATCGTAACTCCATCGATAAATGACATCATTTAAATTCTTTTCAATTTACTTAAATTATATAAATGGTGTTATTAAGTTTTGCAACAAACTAGGTCAAGATCCGACAAAAAAGGCTCCATGAAATTGCATATAAATTGAATCACAATTTCACACCATCTATGGTTGAATCGGGGTCTGCATGCAAATGCTCTCATCTATGAAAATATCTAGATATCGACTTAGCGTCTTCTTGGTACCTATATATGGTGAAGCTGATCCAATCCTAGAATCAGGATTCCTGATTTTAGCCGTAGGTTTGAGTTTGAGTAGATAAAGTCGTAAGTAAGTGAGTAGAAAAAGACTAACCCCCGGTTTCTGAGAGCTCGATCAACACTAAGCGGCTGTCAAGTCACTTGCTATTTCAGCTTTTTCTCCAAATAAGATAGAGATAGATAGATAGATAGATAGAAAATACTTTATTGCACACAACTGATATAACAAAAAACAAACTTAAAACTACAGAGTACAATGGGCGGTCTTATCGCTAAATAGCGATCTCTACCAGACAACCTTTGGATGGAGGAGGACTTATGAGATTTAGAAGGGGTGTATGTGTGCGTGAAAATGAGAAAAAAAAAGAATTTATGTGTAACATACATACATACTTACCTTCAAAAGAAAAAGAATTAGACAGTTATATAAAAATTACCTTAAAATACATACATACATTACCTAATCATAAAAACATACATAAACTACGTTACAATAATATATATAAATATGTATAAATATATATACCTATTTATATTCAACGTAGGTACCTACATGCATAAATAAAAAATAAAAAAAATAACAGCAGGTAATAAAAGGATCAAGAAGGGCAAATTTAAGAGATAGCATGTGACTTGATAGCCGATTCGTGTTGATCGCGCTTTCAGAAACCGGGGGGGATATGTTTTTGTTAATCTTCCGATTAGAATTTAGAAAAAAATATCTTGAGTAATTAAAACCACCCTGCATGCATCAGACGTTCTCAAATATTCATCAGATAATCTCGACTTGATACTAAATAAAAGATCTGAGGAATATTTATCTCGTTTCGATAAAAGTCGTGAATATGTTTCAGCTATCATTTTGGTCTTGAAATAATGTATTCGTCTGAATCTGATTGGCTATTTATTTGTAGATATTCGCAAGTCTTAAATAAATCAATCATCTTCACGTAAATGGCGTGACATTCGAATTACTCAACGCTTTTTTACTCCGTAAACCAACATCATGATGAGTATGTTAATGAGAGTTTACATCATTCATAAGAGTAATAATAATCATCTGCCCATTTTATTATTATATAAACAAATTGTTGCCTTGAAGAATATATTGCTAGGTCTGCGTCACTCAACGGGTATCGATGAGCTTTATTGCTTCGTCTTAAGACCTGTTTTGTTGAGAGCTTCCTGCGTCGATGGATGAATTTGATCATAAATTCAGCTCTTTCCCACTATCTTTACGTTTCAATGTCTAGTGTCTTCTTTAGCAACATCGGAGTGAAACTTTCGAATGCTGGTATTGTCATGTATTCTATGTTATGGCCATTGTTCATGATCTCGTCCACCTTGATTCTGGTACCTTCAACGATAAATAGCATCAGCAAGAAATGCTACTGCATTCGTATTTACTTTACCCAACCACTGTTTAAAAAGCTCTGATACAGCACGGAGGTCGATCGACAGTCTCACCAATGATGTAACGGAAGGTAAAATTTTGGTCAGCCCAAAATTTGCCAAGGGTCCGTTAAGGCTGGACAAGTTGAACAACACCTAATTTGGTAGCGACTACTAGTAATCGATTGTATTGTAGTCGGCGCGAATAACCACATGCTAAAATTGAATATGGTACTGACTTTATACAGTTTATACTTGCCTGTAGACGACCTCCCCACCCCATGAAGTCGTCTTATTATGGTTATCGAAACGCAAGGTAGCCTTTTTGCGAAGGATATTTTGGACAAAATATTTCGAGACTGTGTTCGGCATTGCTTTTTAATTTTGTTAATTTGCGGTCAATAAAAAGTTGATTTGGATAATTTGGGAAAATTGAGGCACTTTAATTATTGTTCTTCGGTTTCATAACTTTCATATTTTGTCCTTTGTCATCTTTATTTTCTGAATTTTCATATTTAATTGATCGCGCACAAAAACCTGGTACATAATACGTAATATTATACCGATGTAGGTAGTAAAATAAACAAGAAATGATCATAGCTTAGATTCGTATGGAAATCTTCAGTCAATATCCATATAAATGGTTATCTTGCACCTACCTATAGTAATATTTGAATAAAAATTATTATTCCTATTGATAAAACTGCATCAGCTTATTAGTAGCAGTTAGATTGCTTAGTTTACTAATTAGACTGTATACATTTATATCTTGTACATGACATTTCTTATTACAACTTTTATAAAAAAAAAGTTTATTGCATGCACAATTAACTACTTAACCGTCTGTTTCCAGTAGAATCTAACAGAAAACATTAAAACGCAAGTGATGAAATTATCATTAATGCCTTGCCGAGATATTGCACCGAAGAAAACACCAATCTGTCTATCGTAGGTACGTAGATCTTTCAAAGAATGTAGAAACCTACATTCTATTGAAAATAATTTGATCAAATTATTTTTGGTAGGTACTACGTACTTATAAAGGCACCATACTACGCATGCTCAAGTTATATTACGAGAATAGTAAAACTGAAACTGAAACAGCTTCACGACTTTGATCCCCAGGCACGGTAGATATCCCTTCAGATCTCCCAGTACCAAGTAGGTACTAATTCAAGATTCATTGAGGATATCTAAGGGGGGTAGTCAGAGGTACGTCCAAACATTACATTTGGCACATACCCACATTTTGCAGTAGTTAGTATTCCATACGTGACAGTTTGCAAGCCCATCGCCGCTGTTAGAATACTAACTGGTTTCCTCACGATGTTTTCCTTCACCGTTTAAGAGCACTGGCATTGCGCACATACATTTTTCGATAGAAAAATCCATTGGTGCACGACCGGATTCGAACCTGCGACCTTACGATCGGAAGGCGGGGTCACTCCCACTAGACCACCGGTGCTCCGAGAGACGAGAATAGTGTTAGATTAGATAATAATTATGTGGATGGTTTAAGAAAGAGAGGTAGGCTAAAGAACAGATGGATGAAATGTATAAAAAATTACATGAGTAAGAAAGGAGTGAGCACCGAGATGACGAATGATAGAGGAGAGTGGGAGAAGAAAACCTGTTGTGCAGGCCCCACTGAGAGAGGGGTAATGACAGGAAGATGCTGATGCTATAACGCATGCTCAAAAACTGCAATTGAAATCCTAGTTTTTAGACACCGACATCTACATCTATTGAACTTTAAGCCTTAGATAAACATGGTGAGGCTCATTTTGCTTCAAATACTTATTTGCAGTGATACAAACTCGATATCGTGCCGAATTCAGCAAAAGTGAAAGAAACGCGGGGGCGCACGATATAGCCGGTTCTGGGTAGAGTTAGTGCGCGGTTCGCTGGCTCACGACACGGGTCTACGGTTGGTGATTTGGATATGTTCTATCGTGGTGACAGATGTGTGTAATGTGATTTATATAAAAGGGAAATCTTCAAAACAAGTGTTAACCTTCAAATACATAAAAAAACATAAAATAAAAGTTTTGCTGACAAACCAAAAATAATATTTTTGGTTTTAGTTGATTTTTACAAAAAGCTCTTAATCAATTTTGACCAAATTTATATAGGACCACCTCAGAAGAGTCATCTAAATTAATAATTAGCGGAGGAATCGCATAACACCCACACATAAGTACCTACATGCATAAAAATCATAGCGTCAAATTAGAATAAAAAAAAGGAGGTGGTTAAAAAAGAGAGCCAAAGTGATCCTGAAGTCTAGCTTAGTTGTTTCACTTCCTCCTTGTTATATGAATATCTCCGTTGTATTGTAGGATCGGTTGTAGACATTATAATCTTTTGAAAGCAAAATTCATAACTAACCATTCAAAGGATACCTGCTGTTTCATCTGGCAAATGTTATTATCAATGAGTAGCATCTCTGTTTTCTATGTTTGTTAATAGAATTGTAATAAGTAAGTACTTATATCTTTATTAATTGCTTGCCAGTAACCGGTTTCATGTGCATGTTATGATCGTTATCGTAGACATCTACAGATTTTATTTTATTGCTTAACGGGTTAAACACTTTCCGTATTGTTTTCTTCCTATATCGTGCTAATGCACGATATCTACTTAGCTAGATACATACAAGCGCCAAAATATTCGGTGTTAATATTCTAAAATTTATTTAATTCAATGCAATCTCGCCTGATGCTAAGCGATGATGCGGTTATACCCATTCACTCTTCTCTCAAAACATCCAAATAATGTAGAAAATAGACACAATATTGCTTAGTGATAATACCTCGGTCACGTAACACTGGTTAATGTATTTTTCACGCCATTGTTCAAATGAACGTAAATAACCTGAAACCCGTAGTTTCCGGATCAACATTTAGTATGTGACATTGAATTAATCTAAATACGGGTGCATACTGTCGGAAGTACTTAACACAAACCTCGCGAGACCTCAAGCCTTGTATGGCAAATTTTCCTTATACACTAGACCCTATTATTCTATGATGAATTGCCCAAGTTCTATGAATGTATAATAGATCCAATGATTGACGTAGTTTATAGGTCGAGACCTGGTTTATGTTGTAGGTCGCAGTGTCCTTATCATTCAAATACAGATAATTCCAGACTATTCATGTATCTATGTATCTGTTTAATTTACTGAGTAATGTGTTTTTTCCGTTGCTAATCAATACACAGGTCAGTCAGTCTTTACAGAGTCGAGTTTTGTTTTTGGTTTTTGTTTACTGTATTGTCAGTCTGTTTTTAACTGACTTCAAAACAAGGAGGTTCTCAAGTCTGTTTTTTATGTTTGTTACCTCATAACTTTATTGGGTGGACCGATATTGATGTTTCTTTTTTTGTATCGAAAGCTGGTGTTTGTCATGTGGTCCCATTAAATTTTATCCCCCATTCAAATTACCATTTGAGCAAATCTGACGCTCGTCAAGCCTCCAAACGACTTGACGATAGATAAAACAAATAACATAACTCAGACATCGGGTACAGAGTTAAAATTTTATGGAGACGTAGATAATCATTAGCTTAGTTAATTAAATGACACAGCAACTAACCCTCGTACTACAAAAAGGTGCCTAACTTTAAACAATGTCTAAAGTTAGCGCTGTTCTGTTCACCATTACGCATTGGTAAGAGATGGCAAAAATTTAAGCATAGTTTATCGTTTTCCTATTTTTTTGTAGTAAAGCCCTAAGTGTCTAGACTAAATCATTTGAACCCCAGACAATGTATTGTGATGGCGTTGTGTTTCAACTTACACACACAAAAACTGATTTAGTCTTTCATATAAACCTGAGTTGGTACATAGTCGAAACCACAACACGACCTCCCTTCTTACCGCATTGCTTACCTAAACAATTAAGTAGGTGGGTATATCATAAATCATATTTTTGCAACGCTGCCTGGCGGCAGAAAAAGGCGTGGTGGTAGTAGGTACTTCTTCGGACGAGCCCTTCACAAAGAGCTCTACTACTCTTAAAATGTCGAAAACAATAGGTGCACAAAAATGCTTACCTAGACACAAAACGTTCGGACACGGACTTAATAAAGTGAGGGCGATGCGAATCCTCAATCAGCTCGCAAATGAGATCGAACAGGTCCCGACCTCTGAACAAGATTTATCCATTCCATTTCCATTCTGGTACCTACTCCCAATTTAGATTGTGAATTTATTCACGCTTAATTGTTTAAGGGTTGAATTTATCTCGAGAATTGTTTAAATAAGGATTTCTCTGGGAATATGCTTTCGTTTCACTGTCATTTGAAATGGTGGGCTGTTTTAAAGCTTTCGGCGCTGGTTGCCTGCTGAAAGACAAACGCTTATTTTATAAATAGGTAGGTAAGTAGGTAGGTTTATTTTTACGAAAATATAAGTGACTATCAATTTAATTTATTACCAAAAAAATTCGCGTATAGTAAGGTAATAGTAGAGTAAACTTGTCCGTCCCTTTTTTAACGTCTTCCTTCTGGATAGTAGGTAGATAGATGTTGGCTTTAAGGCGTTGACAACACCTAATATTCCTCTCGCTCGCACGATTCGACATTTTGAAAGATATAATATTACTAAATACAAATTTGAAAAATCGCAAACAACCATTTTGTGTGTAATCACATTGCACATAGTTTAGTAAAAAAATGATTTTGATTGATGCATGTTTTCCTACTCAAAAGTTTGCTTATGTACGAAAACAAGAAAATAAAACTTTTAACTAGGAAAACTTGTACCGATCAAAATGATTTTTTTACTAAACTGTGCGCAATGTGATTGCGGACAAAATGGTTGTTTGCGATTTTTCGAAAATGGGTTTTGTGATTTTATATCCTTCAACAAGTCAAAACGTGCGAGCGAGAGTCACATTAGCTCTTGTCTTCACCTTAATATAAAACGACGAAACATAAAATTGCAAAAAAATCTGAAGAGTAACTTGATCACTTGTCTAAAATGCAAATGATTTCACGTAAATTATTTTTAAAGCTTCTAAGATACCTGATTATTTACTGCTTCAAAGATTTGTTGTCGTAGATTGATTTATAGTTCAACGACTTGCGTAGGTTCTTGAGTTACTTAGATCGGACATTCTATCTGCTTGCTGAAGGCTACTGCTACTTGTGACCTAAAAGACTAAAATACCTACCTAAATGTTTATTGCACAGCTTGTTTAGAATTTTGTTATTCTATGAAGGCTGGTCTTTGATTTAGCCTTCTTGCTTGTTCTCAGTGTTGTAAGAACTAGCTATCATTGTAATACCAGTCTGGTTTGTAAATTTACTTTAGAATTTTACTTGAAAAAATTATTTAAATGATCTGAGATTCCTATCTTTTATGTGCTCAAACTTGAGCTATTTTTTTAATTCTTGGGTAACTTTACCTGTCTACTAATAACTATACTGTAAACCTGTCTTGTTTTGTTAGGCATCTAATCTATAGACTATTACTTGTTTATGATCCAATACATTCCCAACTTCTCGTAATAATATTACTGTTCTGTCGGACAGAAAAGCCGATTTCATACTCCGTAGGGCTCTGTTTCCTGTAGGGAACTTCTCAAGATTGAATTAACTTTCACTATGATAAGCTTCGCTGCTATCTGCGATTCTTTTCGGTGTTGATAACAGCAGTGTTGTTAACAAGTGAAGTAAAACTCTTTATGTAGGGCTCGTCCGGGGAAGTAACCTGCCTTTTTCTGCCGCCAAACAGCGTTGCTGTGTTTCTGTTTGAAGAGGAGAGGAAAGTTGTGGTTCCCGGTGAATTTAAGGCACACGAGTCTTAACATCTGTATGCCTCAAGCTGCAGGTCAGTGCATCGTGTGCGTGATTTACGAGGCAATTTCTTGATATAGGTTATGGTTACTTACCACTTATTAACAGGTACCGTATTTTTTTATACTACAAATGTACATGCTGGTGGAGCAAGTACATTTGTAGTATAAAAAAATCAATGAAAGTTACTGAAAGAAGTTGTAAAACGTATGAAGTTCTGTATATTAACAAATTTTTAGTCCTCTCAGATACTGGCGGTAAATTTTGAATGCTATTCGAAAACTCAGGTCAAACGCTTTTCAAAAGTAGCGAGTTGGCTTCGAATTTTTCGACTTGAGAATCATATCGCGTGCCAAGTTGGTGGTAATAAGTCGCTCACATAAGTCCCCTGTCTCACTTCATCGTTGTCAAGGTGAAATGAGTTTTACGATGTCGGTTTTAAGTTCATGATTTTGAATTCCCTGAATACTGTGATAGTTTCGTCGAGCTTATTATAATATCTGCTTGGTTGACTGGCATTGTTCATAAAATTAAATGTATCACTAAGAAAATATCAATCGTTTATTATTCGGTGGCAAACATAGTGCTCAGAAAAAGATGTGGGTGGGTGACACATCATATCTGTCGGTCCATACTAACTTAACACTATCTGTGACTCAGTAATAAATCTCTAAATTCGCTTGCGTACGTAGTTTTCAGGCGACTGGAGAATGAACATTAAAAAAGTGCAGTGAATGTGTTTGACACTCTTGATTCTATGACATCATAAAATTTATGAGTGTAATTCAACATGCGTGTCTACTTCAAGGAATATAACGTTAAAGTGGTAAGTTGCATATTTTCGGCAACCGTTTTGGTCTTCCAGTTTTTGAGAATATCTAAGGATATTGAAGAATGTCCACCAATATTTATAGTTAATAAATTATAAAAAAAAACCATCTCCTAGAGACCTAGACAAAAGCACTCAAGGGAAGGACTTGCCATCTACCCCTACTTGCGACCACTCTTCAAGCCAGGTGGGATTACTAATATTTAGTTTAACCTTTATTCCTTTCGTACCTAAACAAGGTCAATTATGGTAATTTCTTGTCCACGCTGTTGTTTGAATAGTAGACACAAGCATACAAAAGCACAATTCGCAATCTTGATTAAACCTCATGAGTTTTGTGTTTAGTTTTCTGTTTGCGAGGGTTTTGTATGAAGACTTCTAAGACACACTTACTTTTTTCTGTATTGCACGCCCCGGGGCCCGGGGCTTGCATGCAATACGTGAACGTTCCAGCCCTAGGTTCAAGGTTTCTAGCCCGGGCTAGATACCTAATACCATGTAGGTACGATTACCTACCTAACAAGAGTAGTAGAGCTCTTTGTGAAGGGCTCGTCCGGGGAAGTACTACCACCACGCCTTTTTCTGCCGCCAAGCAGCAACGCTGTGTTTCGGTTTGAAGAGTGTGGTCGCCGGTGTAATTACAGGCACATGAGGCTTAACATCTGTATGCCTCAAGTTGATGGACGCAGGGCAGTGCATCGTAGGGCACTTTTTATTGTGCGTGACCTACGGGGCAATGTTCTGTTTATAGGTGATGGTTACCACTTAACATCAGGTGGGCCATCTGCTTGTTCCATCAGCGAGTTGTATGAAAAAAAAAATTACAATATGTAGTATGTAGGTACTCTAGGTGCACACGGATACGCATCAGGCTATACATTAATCGCTTTTATGTCCTTGAGGTAAGCGTTGTTTTTCTTAGGCTATCTTGAACTGTAATTTGTGTACAACACAAAACTCATGCAAATCTTAATTTCCTCTTTATTTGTAAAGGCAATCTTTACAATAATAACGCGGAAATGTCAGACAGCATTTGACAGTATCTTATATCTTGACGACGGAGACATCGTCATTTTCCTGCCCTTATCCCACTTCATGTGGGGTCGGCACAACAGGTTTTTGCTCTCCACTCTCCTCTATCAGCCGTCATCTCAACAGTCACTCCTTTCATACTCGTGTCATCTTTCACACAGTCGATGGATCGAAAAGAAAAGAAAAGAAAAGATGGATCTTTTCTTTGGTATACCTCTACTTCTATATCCATCCACATTCATCCCTAGCATTCTTCTCGTTACATGACATGAACGGAGACATGTTTAAGTGAAATCCAAGGGTCTAGAATACGGTTATTTGTTCAAGATAGTAGCATAAAAAGCTATGATAAGCGTAAAACGAGATAAATTCCAAGACATTCCTGACTTGGAACTACCCGGATTTACATAAAAACTCACAGTAAAGATGTTTACCTACAAATAACTGTAGCCAGAGCGAGTTATGCTGAGTGTACCCATTAATTACTGTGATGTTTATTGTTAGATTTAAATTATTTACAATATTGTGTTCTTTAATGTAAGTGATGAACGGATGAATTGCGACCACGTGGTCGGCTGAGAACGCGCTGGCGGGGCGATCTGGATGCCTTGAAAGTATACCTTCAAGATCTTTCTTCTTTGAAAAAATCTTTTGGTTTATTCTTTGTTTTTTATTAAGTTAACGTAATTACCAATTTTATTCTGTATCTTACTTGAATAGTAGAAAGTCTTCATACTATGCAGATAAATAAAATGTACGGTATAAAATTTAAAAAGCATTGAAAGGCTAATTTTCCGTGTATTCCCAGCGTGCGGTCCCGGAATGCGCCCCGCCATGCCGCCGGGTGCAGCCGACACCTAGCGCGAAGCGAACGCCTGCCGTTCCGGTCGCGGCAACTGCCACCGATGTCGCTGGTAAGTGTTTGCTGTTAGTGTTGCTCAGTAAAGGCCTTTAGGGAAATGTTGTCGAAGATTTCGTCAACATTCACCTCGGAACAAATTTGTGTACGATCTGCAGAAATTTGTTCCGTTGGTCTGGGTGGTTATGTATAATAAGAAATATCTATCTATGTAAGTATATAATGTATTAAATATATCAGTCATCTAGTACCCATAACACAAGCTTTGAGTAGCTTACTTTGGGGCTAGATGGTTCTGTGTGGATTGTTCAGCATTATTTATTTATTTGATTATGTTTTAAATTGCAGTTGGGGTGGGAGTACCTTGCAATATTAATATAGCCGTATCGTGTGTCTTATTAATTATTAAACTCTAGAACGGGACATAATCGGTGGGATGTACCAATATTTTGGACTCTTATTTCGGTGTTACCCAAGTATACCCAAAATTTGACGTGCCTATCATGTACATTTTAAACCATCTGAATTGCACTCAAATTAAAACTCGATTTAAAACACTTCCTACGTGAATTAGTCTTGGTATACTGTTTAAAATCCTAAACAAATTCTTGAATAATATTCCACTATTGAATATGGTTTTCCAGCTACAAATAATATTTATTTCTCTGAGAACAGAGTTCACTTACAGATAATATACATACAGAACGTGTGTACACACAGTGTACCTACCTACTGCGTTTGAGTCCAGTGATGTAACAGCGGTATGCATAAAAGTGATTGCTACTTTTGAAATACATCTCTATAAGTAGGTACCTAATTGATAGCCATTGCCAAACTACATTATAAATCACGATAAATTAAACTGGGAAAGAAACTCGTAATTGGCGGTTTTCTTTTCTCACAGTGAATAATTGAACAGTTACATGCATGCATGAATTATTGTGAACGTGGCTTCAAGCGGCACGTATTATACAAAGTGTATAGTATACACTATCTGCCGCCCGCGGCTGTGCTCGCATAGTTGTAGTGATTGCTAACATTAATATTGAAAAAGATTTTATAATGTCCCAAAAGTTATTCTCCGAACGGGATTTGAACCATTTGGGACATTATACAATCTTTGTGATTTCCTTAAGTGTAGTAAACACTATAAATCTAATAAAAATTAATATTGAAGTTCGCAGAAGCAGTATTTCATAGTAAAGCGAAATGCTGCACAAGAACGTCGTGAATGACCATTCTATTCGTCATCCTACCCTTAAGCTCTAAGACATAAAACAAACGCAATATTTTTCCCATAAATATACCATTGGTACTTCACAGTTCTTTTACGAGTGGAGTTTTATGACTCTCTTAATGCCATGCTATACCGAAGCGTCTCGTGAGTTGCAACATTTTGTGAACCATAAAGCCAAGGATACACTAGGGGACAAATGTCCCACGACATGTGTCGGCGACATGTCAAGCGAAGCCGGCCGATTTCGGATGACATATCTGGCGACATCGCGCGACTTATATCCGCAGCGATGTCGATGATCGAGCGAAGTCCGGCAACGTCGCGCTACATCACCCGACGTCGCTGGCGACACGTGTCGTGGGACATTTGTCCCCTAGTGTATCCTTGGCTTAAATGGATATCTTTCATAATACGTCACTCGTTCACTTATTCGATCCAGAACATCGTCGTGATTCTACGGTTGACAGACAAATAACGTTGTAAACTAGAAGCGATGGAGGACAGCGTGTGCTTGCTGCAACCTTCATCAATATTACTTGGCGGCCTACGTAGCTCAGCTGGCGGCCTACGTAGCTCAGTTGGTAGTAGCTCTGCCTTCTACGCCGTAGTGGTTCGATTCCCACCGTGAACAAACATTTGTGTGATGAACATAGATGTTTGTTCTCTGTCTGGGTGTTATATAATATTATAAGTATGTATTTACAAAAAAAAAGTATACAAGTAGTATATCAGCTATCTGGTTCCCATATCACAAGCATAAGCTTAGTTTGGGGCTAGATAGTGCTGTGTGGAAAGTCCACCAATATTTATTTATTATTATTATTAGGTACCCCAAGTCTGAATCTTACAAACCATATTTCTTTTTTTGTAACGCCTTTATTGTAATATGGTAAACTTAAATTAGACTAGTAGGTATATCTAGCAAAAAATAACGATAAGTACGTATTTTTTATTTATTTTAGTAATATTGGTTTTCTAATCATCATGCTTGTAATTTTTTATTGTTATGAGTCCTTACTTACTCGTATCTACCTATTTTCTATGACTAATTTTTAAAAACTGTATGTCCCAAAGGTTTTTTCCTGCTTCCGGTCTTCTTATCGTCTCACTCTTTCTTTCGAAACACTGCGGTGAAAGGATTTCAAGTATCTCAAATAGGCAATTTTCGAGCACTTGGCACATGTTTTAGAATCCGGCTAGGCGAGTCGTCTATTATATGAGTTGTATCAGTGCCTACACATCTAAAACTTGTCCCAGGCACTAAGTCGAAAAAAATAGCTTCTGATACCATAAATCATCTAAAATGCTAATGCCGGTTTGTTCATCTCCCTCGTATAAAAACAAATTGCTGAATAACTCTCACACACAAACTCGCCTCAAACGCGCTGTAATCTCAGAGAGGTTAGTTCCACACAACTTGGCAGAAGAAGGACACTGCCCTTGATGTGAACCCCTGTAGGGTCACCTCGCAGTACTCTTATGTGGCGGGATCGTGTAATTTGATTAAACCAACGTAACTAAGTTTCACTTCGGTACACACTGAAATATGCTATGAAAATCCCTAAACTTTTTTATTATCTATTTGCTTATTTCTTAGCCGATAGGCCGATTGATGTTAAATGGTAACCATCCCCACTATTGCCTCGTAAGTCATTCATCATCAACCTATGTTAGTCCACAGTCCACTGCTGGACGTAGGTCATTAATATTACTAGCTTAGCGGATAGGCCACTTGATTTTAAGTCGTAACCATCACCAAAGCTTTGCCTCGTAAGTCATTATCAGCAACCTATCTTAGTACACTGCTGGACGTAGGTTACTAATATAACTAAATTGTAGATTATTCAACTTAATACTTCTCGTGGAACAGCTTTTGGTCAAAGCAAACAGCAAAGCAAATGGAAATTCTGATTGGATGATTCACCTTTATTGCCCATTGGTTGTCAGTTCTTCGAGCTATATATATATATATATATATCACTTGCCATTGCCACTTCAATTTATTCTGCGAGCTTTGTCGGTTACTTTGGTTCTTCTTGACGACCTCAGTGGCGCAGCGGGCGAGAGTCTGCCTGCGACGCAAGAGGTTGCGGGTTCGATTCCCGCCTCAGAACAAATTTTTGTACGATCTGCTGAAATTTTTTCCGTTGGTCTGGGTGTTTATGTATAATAAAAATATCTATCTATGTAAGTATATAATGTACTAGCTGATCCCGCGGCTTTGCTCGCGCTCGTTTACTTTGAAAATCTCATACAAACTTTCATCCCCTATTTTATCCCCTTGGGGGTAGAATTGATCAAAATCCTTTCTTAGCGGATGCCTACGTCATAACATCTACCTGCATGCCAAATTTCAGCCCGATCCGCCCAGTGGTTTGGGCTGTACGTTGATAGATCACTATGTCAGTCAGTCAGTCACCTTTGAGTTATATATATTTAGATTAGATTAAATTATATCAGTCATTTTGTACCCATAACACAAGCTTTGAGTAGCTTGGGCTAGATGATGCTGTGTGGATTGTCCAGCATTATTTATTATTTATTTGTTATTCTTCTGATTTCCTCGTTTCCACAATACCATTAAGCTAATTTCGAAACCATTTTGATTTTACTCATCAAAGCAAAATGTTCTGTAGTGGCACAGGCTTCGACAGACCAAACAACCCTTCGAATTTTGAGTTGCGAAATTTTATATGTTTTTAGTTGATTACCTATGCGAAAACTTATTTTTATCTCATTTTATTAAAGTCTTTGTGATACGTAAATCATTCTTTATTTCGCAATTAGATTACATGTGTAACACGAACGAACTAATTTTAGATTTGATATTTTGAATTCTAAATCGATATCTAACAGAAAAGGCGTTGATGCGCGAATTCAAAAAAATAGAACCTATAAAACGTTGGAAACCCTTATTTTCTAAAGCCCAAAAGTCTTAATGTTATACTGGTTTATCTTTGACTAAATCCTTGCATTAATAAACAGATATAAACATTTTATTGATAATTAGTTTCAATTATAGGTCATTCATAATAATAATACGTGCCTAACGTACATAAATATTGCGCAATTATATATTATTATATAATTGAGTATCAAAAAATAAAATGAAATTTCAAACAATGTCACAAATAAATTAATTACATAAAAAAAATATTAATTTAAAATTAAATCAAATTGAGCACTAAACATTAATATTATATCTATGTACCCAGTTGATCAACTGAGGCACAACAACTTTCTTCATTAAACATCATGAATTCGTCATAGCTGTAGAACGCCTTATTTATAAGCCAATTTTTAAGTCTAAGTTTGAAATTAGTGACACTCGGTGCGTCTTTAACCATGCCAGGGATCTTATTGTACACCGCAGTGCCTAATACTAGTTTAAGAAAAACACCCCTAATTGTATGGATAATGTGGCAGATGCAGATGGAGTTTAAGACCTGATATAGGCATGCGTGACTTTGAAAGGATTCGTAATGCTAAGGGTTTCCCTTAATACGGGTCGTTCGCCGTGGCAACAAATTACCAAAATAAATAAAAATGAGAAACTTTCGGTGTTGTCCTCAGTTTAAGCGATCTGATAAAGTACCTGTTGTACACTCCCTAAGCTGGCCTTGACCCTGACCGCGAATGGAATGTCCCAGAAAGATAGCGATCTAACGGTTGTCCACAAATCTTGAAGAAAGTCTTTGAGAAATTATAATTTTCTACAACTTCACTATCACTACATAGTATAAAAGAAAGTCGCTTTCTCTGTCCCTATGTATGCTTAAAAATCTTTAAAACTACGCAACGGATTTTGATGCGGTTTTTTTCAATAGATAGAGTGATTCATCGGAGTGATAGATCGGTAAATCATCGGAGTGATAGGTACATATAAAGACATACACAGGTCCAGAGGGTGCATGCACTAGTCGCCACCAGCTTTTATTATTTGTCTTGTCTGAGTACATTTCACGCCACGCATGAATTTCTGTAAAAAAGTAGGTTTTTTCATTACGTACAATGTCTTTTAAAAAAAACCAGTCGAAAGCAGAAAAGCTCATATCTCGGTAACTTTTAAAGATAACTTTTTATAATGCGCAAAGTATTATTTATTGTGACTATTTCTTTGTTTTTATTATCAAAGTTTGTGTAGCAATTTTGTTAAGCAGCAATGTTACAAAATAATTTGAGAACCATGTACCTTAGCAGTCTTTTTAACTCGATTTGAAAATGAAATGGTTTGAATAATTAGGAATTTATATCTGAAGTATCTAATTTTACTTCAACTTCAGAACTTCAAAGCCATAATAAAATGCAATTTAATTTCTCTTAAAAAAAATTATAGTATGGGTCCATATAAAATAGTTAAACAAGGACTAGCCAGGTTAAGGTAAGGTCAGGGCCTTGCTCCATATCTAGAAGTCTCGGGGATGACCTCAGGGACTTTACCCCTGCTCCCATCTGAATGTCAAGGGTCAAGGACTCATATCCAGCAAAGTTTAATGAACGAGGCCAGCGAATATGATTCGGGGAGTTGCAACTTTTGAAATTGTAAGTTTCGTACAATAAGGATGAAATCATTCCAAAATCAAAACGGTCTTTGTTCTGTTCTATCACCAGGTTCACTTTGAATTTGCTTTGGATAGAAGTTATTACACTAACGGCTCGTTCTGGCTTGGCACAGGTGGGCATTTATTTTTTGAACATTTAATATAGCATGTTACTCAGCGATAATGTAGCTACTAATGGTTAAATATTTTTTGAAATTGGAATAAAAGTTTATGAGTTTATTCTTTACAAACATCTTTTTTATTCGTTGCATACAAGCAATCTTTACCCTTTTTCTTTATATTATTACCTTCATATTATTAGTGTAGAAGAACAATAAGAGAGTACACAGTAAAGTACTTGACGGTCTCTAGCTTCTGATTGATGGACGAAGGTCAAGATTCCAGCAATCAAGTTCGATAGAAACCATAAACCAAAATTGAATCTTCTCCCGAGTTCGGTTATAGCAAATTTCTTTCGTAATAAGAAAAAAGTTATTTAGGAAGAGGTTTGCCAACATTAGATTCCAATAAGGGTTGTTGTAATCTCAGTGCGAGTTTCAAGGCCAAGGTCCTCTCGCTGTTTGTAAACGAGGCGGTGCAAGTTCTAGGGAATTACTTGCAAGTAATACGTATTTTACGTATAATTTCAAAATTAAAAGGTATTCAATAAAATCACAAGGATCAATTTGTAAGAGTAGCAGAGCTCTTTGTGAAGGGCTCGCCCGGAGAAGCACTACCACCATGCCATTTTCTACCACCAAGCAGCAACGCACAACTGCACGCAAAATTACAACAGTGTAATTACAGGCACATGAGACTTAACATCTGTATGCCTCAAGTTGATGGACGCAGGGCAGTGCATCGTAGGGCTCGTTCCAATCGTGCGTGACTTACTAGGCAATGCTTTGTTTCAGATGATGGTTACCACTTAACATCATGTGGACCATCTGCTTGTTCCGTCAACTAGTTGCATAAAAAAAAAAGATCCAATTTGTAACGTCTAAAAACTCGGTGATCCTATATAGGTGCCAGTTCCACGTGACCAAAGCCTTCTAGGCTTTGATCACGTGATGGATGATGGATGTGAATCGATACCGACTGTAAAAGTATAGTGTGTTGTGAAGTAAACAATTTATTCTTAACAGTCCCAGATAAACAAATTCTGAGATAAAAACTGTTGCAATAAATATTTGGTGTAATCCAAAATTGTGTGATCTCACGTACACACAATACCTACATGGTATCAACCTACATAAATACATGCAAACGCGGGAAATGGAAAACCAATGTCGAGAAAGTTTTATTTATTACGCTAAGTAATATTCCACCCTAAGAGGTTTCAAAAGTTTGACAGTGCCTTTCGAGCAAAGATGTCTTCGAATTTTGGAACCAGAACATGCCAATCCTTTTTGTCAAAAAGCGTATAATATGAGTCTCCTCGTGGCAAGTATATATTTTAATTGCATGTTCGGTATGTATGCAATACTTTTAGATCATACTAGTTGCGCCCCGCGGTTTCACTCGCGCAGATTTAAATCCCGGTATTCCCATGGGATAAAAAGTAGCCTATGTGCTATTCCAGACTATAATCTATCTCTATGCCTAGTGTCATCCAGATCCGTTCAGCCGTTCCGTTGTGAAAGAGTAACAAACATCCATCCATCCATCCATAATCACAAACTTTCGCGTTTATATTAGTAGAAAGGATAGGATTTTTGTTTAGGTGTGAGGAGTATTTTTTTTTTTTTTATACAACTAGCTGATGGAACAAGCAGATGGTCCACCTGATGTTAAGTGGTAACCATCACCTATAAACAAAACATTGCCCCGTAGGTCACGCACAATAGGAACGTGCCCTACGATGCACTGCCCTGCGTCCATCAACTTGAGGCATACAGATGTTAAGCCTCATGTGCCTGTAATTACACCGGCGACCACACTCCCACTCCCTTCAAAAATTATTTCGCATTTAGATACCATCTAGTAAAGTTTTCGCAAGGAGGATCGAAGCCACAACACTTGTGATTCTAGCTTGCCACAGAAAGACGACTTCTTTGTAAACGTTGATCTTCTAGAATATAAAAAAATAAATTGCGAAAGAACAATGGTCACGATCCATTCCACGACGTTGAATTTGACTTAGACATACAAAATTTATCCAGGCCTTGCGCAAACAAAACATATCTCAGTTTTTTTTGTTAAATTACATTGAAAATCAGTAATTTTTTCCGGCTTTTTTAGGGCTGTTTAACTACAAGGTATTTACAAAAAAATAAGAGAAATTACTGATTTTCATTGTACATAGAATAACAAATAACTGAGATATGTTTCATTTGCGCCGGGTCTGGTTGAATTTTGTAAGCCTCGTTCTTCATTCATAGGTTGCCTAAAAAATATTGTTCGCGTCATCGTGTTCTAATACCCTTTTATATCACATGAACTTTGAAGTTGTATGAGATTTTTCATGATGAGATTTTAAATAAGTCAACAAAGTATTCACCAGAACACAGCACTCAAGGATTTTTTTCAGAATGTAATTCAGTATCTCATTTCTTATGAGACTGTCTTTCCAATTACGGAAGTTTCTAGCAAAATGTACATTAATTTTGTTTTACTTTAATATATTTGTAGAGGTGCTTTTGCGCTAAATATAATTTTCATAAAATACCTACGTTACTTTTTCTCATGGGACACATTTATTTCGAGAAATATTTTAGGTATATCTATAGTTCCATTCTGAATTGAGCTTTTTTAAATGATAATGTGAGTCGTATAAACGTGCTAGATAAATGACCATTTAAGAATCATAGCCTAAACTTATAATCATGATGTCGAACATTATATTTCTAATTTATAAAAAAAAGCATTAGTATCACATTAGCAGTATTTTGGTTTCCATAGCTTCGCTTAATTTGAGGATAGATTAGTGCTATGTGAAATGTCCACCAATTTTCAAATTTGATTTTATTTTGATTCCGACTTGTCTACGAGTAACTGACTAAACGTAGATGAACAAGCAAACAAGAGAGAGAGAAAAAAATGCCTGTAATTTCTTTGCTTGTATAATAATTGCAGTCAGTCACGTAACCGTAACCATTTATTTAACGACAAAATAAAGAGCTTTTATTTATTTTAGAAACGCTTTTGGGATCTGGGGATTTTCTTTGCTTACTAATCAAAAAAATACATAGCTGACGAACATAAAACCTATAAGTACACGTGTACGTGGGTTAAAAAGAAAGGCGGATGTTTTTCTAAGGTCTTTAAGTAGTTCTCGTAATTGGGCAAAATAGAAAATATTGTATTTGATAGAGTAATATTTAAAAAAAATTGGGTAGATATTTGGTGCTTGGTACGTAGGTTCTAAGAGATCTGAGGGGATATCAACCGTGCCTGGAGATCAAAGTCGTGAAGCTGTTACTGTTTTTTTATTTTTGAGATTTTCGTAAAACGTTTTATTGTTGTTAAAATGGTTTTATAAATCGAGTGAATGTCATTGAATTAATAATAAAACCTTTATCTATTCTAGAGTAAAACCACTGAGTAAAACTAGTCGAGTGTATGCCATTTAAGTCTTGAATAATTTAAAAACATTTTAATAAAAGCACAGTTCGTTGACACTCGTCTGATGATCATCACAGACTATTCACGTCGTTATTTATTAGTTTTGCCGTTTTTTTTATTTCTGTTCATGGGAGGTGTGTTTTATTTTAGTTATCATTGCACGTATTGTGCGTTCGGCAACTCGACACATGTTTGAGACGCGTGCGCCAGTTAGGTCAGTCGGTACGGTTCGTTTGAGCTCGCTTGCGCTTACCCTCTGTTATAAAACGATCCATACTGTAATATTGATTCTATTTTACGACAGCGTGCATGCCATATAAAGTTTAATCTTCACAAAACGCGAACGTATCGTAAAATTCTTCAAACTCGTCGTAAAATTTAATTAAAATAATACACATTGTCGGACTTTACACTTGATACGCTCATTGCTCGATACATTATTATTGGTATAGCATATCCGATGTTTACGAAAACAACTGACTAATTGAACGGAGTAATTTCTCGTTATTTGGAATATGCTCCTGCGCATGTGCCAATCTTTCGCATTTTCGCAGCGAGCGATGACACCGCGTGCGTCTACCCCAAACAGTTTTCGTTTGTTTCACACCAGAAAACAAGCAGGAGTCTTGTGCGCATTATCTGTGTAATTATCGATATTTCATGGTGGAACTTTAAAAATTCTCGCGTCCTGCTATCGCGTGTTTAATTGGTAAAAACATTGTGACTTGTGGAAAATGGAGCTGTTGTTTGTGCAAGACGGGCCGATTCTGATATCTTGGATTTTGTTCGTGATCCTCATCTGTCGGTGCTACTATCAGATTGGTTCCATCAATGTGGCTGGTAAGTTTTTGAACCTTTATATTTAATAGTATCTTGTGATGTATGTATGTTTGTGATTCCTGATGTTTGTGATTTTAAACAGAAAAAAACAGCATTACTTTGAATACTAATCTCGGCAGATAGCACCTCAGTACTAACTTATGATTCTTTGAGGATGTGTGATCTAATAAATCACTTTATGATGTCAGAGTCCAAATACCTATCACAAATTTCTCTAATAAAGTGTATATGTTCGAGAGAGGAAGTATTTAATTGTCAGCATCTTAAAAGTAGTACTTAACTAACTGATGTGTAATGTTAAATTCTTTGATTATGAAAGCGTGCTTGTAATTGACTGAAGCTTCTTTGAGGATGTCTGGGTAGTCATATGTACTTTCAAAAATTACAAATTTCTGATTTTATGACTTCATATATGAAATACTAGTTGCGCCTTGCGGTTTCACCCACACAGATTTTAATCCCGGTATTCCCATGGGATAAAAAGTAGCCTATGTGCTATTCCAGTCTATAACCTATCTCTCTGCCAAGTTTCATCCAGATCCGTCAGTCAGTCCGGCGTGAAAGATTAACAAACATCCATCCATCCATACTTACAAACTTTCGCGTTTATAATATTAGTAGGATAGGATTTCAGGGTGGTTTCACGGTTGTCAGCTACTTAAAAGTGAAAACAAATGGTTTGTATGCCGATTTGTATTAAAAACAAAGTGCTCGCAAACACAGCTGTTCTAAAAGATTAATCAAACATACTATTTGATTTTATAGTTCGAAAACAAACGCCCATACAAAACTAACAGACTACAGCTACAATAACTCTTTTTTTCAATACAATTATGTTGAATCTGTCGTCGATTGAATTATTGGTTTGGAATACAAAACGTCGTTGCTTATAGTATCGGAATCGGCTGATAACCGTCAAAAAACATACAAAAAAACAACAACCTGCGGATTGAGCCGACTCACTTACTACTGTACTTTACTCGCGTGGACTTCAGTTCGACCCGTGATTATGGCGCAACCGTGCCGAAATATCGGGAAATAATTAAACTCCTGGTAAATATCCTGTGCCAAGTGAAAATTATACAAAAAAATACAAGTATACAGTCGAATTGAGAACTACCTCCTTTTTCCGAAGTCGGTTATAAACATCCGATGAATATCAACTATTGTTGGTAGGTACGCAGGATGTTTACCGTGCCTGTAAATTATAGTCCTATCGTTTTCCTGTAATTCAACTTACTAAACGATGAGTTAAATATGTATTGATGTTTCAAACAGGAAGATTTGTTGAAGTCCTGTAAACCCGAAGATTTTATCCCAGATTCTGGAATTTGCGCCACAGTTCAATCCAATATATCTCAATAATATTATATCATGCCCTGAGAAGTCCAGAGTCTAGACAAATAACTTTATATTCTATTGAAAGTTAAATGTTTCGTTCGTTGACCTTTTTCTGTTAGGCGACAAAAAAAAAAGAAAGATCACTGTATCTCACTGTCTGATTCAATTTAGCTAAAAGTAGGGGTCGATGCTTGCCAAATCCTCTTCTAAAGAGACGTTTGCTAAAGTTTAAATGGGTACCTAATTAATGTAAACATAATTTATTTTCTGTCTATCTTAGACCGGTGGTTGGTGGGAGCACCTCGAGGGATCGATCCCGCCTTCTGATAGCAAGGTCGTGGGTTCGAATCCGGTCGTGTACCATTTTTACGTGCTATCTTTATGTACTCTCAATCGGCGAAGGAAAACATCGTGAGGAGACCAGCTAGTATTCTAGCAGCGGCGGTGGGCTTGCAATCTGTCATGACTATAGTAAAAAAAATGACAGCATCACTATTTTCACCCCCACTATTTTAGTACTAAGTACGAGCTTAAGAATTGTAAGAGGATGTTTAATGTTGATGTCAGTGTCTTCTAAACGTAATATCCACATTTTGCAGTAGTTACTAAACATACCTACATACAACGTCGTAGTATTGTTATTGGAATACCAAACCTGCTTCAAAATCTCAATATGTGTCAAATTTAACATTTGGACGTACGTATCTGACTCCACCTTTATTATGGTCCTAAAGAGGTTTACACCTCCATCTATTTAAAACCTTTAATCCCACACTGGAGGTCGTTGTGTCGTGCCCGCAAGCTTACCGGAAAACTCCGGTCTGCCTGCCACTGATAAAACATACAGCTTCCGAATTCAGCTCCGGTCTACTCTGGATAACACCCCTTCCTTCTCCAACATTGCCTTTCATATCTGTAGTGTTTGTATGATTATCATCATCATCAGCCTGAAGAAGTCCACTCCTGGACATAGGCCTCCCATTTTCATAAAGAACGATTTCAAGCCCTCGTAATAAATATATAAATAAATAATGCTGAACAATCCACACATCACCATCTAGCCCCAAAGTAAGCTACTCAAAGCTTGTGTTATGGGCACTAGATGACTGATACATTTAATACATTATATACTTACATAGATAGATATTTTTTTATTATATACATAGAAAACACCCAGACCAACAGAACAAATTTCTGCAGATCGTACACAAATTTGTTCCAAAGCGGGACTCGAACCCGCAACCTCTAGCGTCGCAGGCGGACTCTCGCCCGCTGCGCCACAGAGGTCGTCGATAATCCATCCATATTTTCCAAAATCGGCCTCAAAACTCTTCTGTTTTCAGTTGTCTAACACCAAACCACGCTGTATCTAATATTGTTTACTATCAATACAGAGAAAGATCAAAACGAGCAACTCCGCCATGCACAAGCAATTTTATAATTGTATACGATTTTATCTTAACTAAGCCAATCCGAAAATTTTTGTTAATTCTAGGTACAACCACATTTTCACAGTTTCACAGTCAAGTCGTCTTGGCGGTAATTGAACCCACATCAGCACGATGACAGAGCTACTACCAACTGTGCTATGTGAGGCCTTTCAATCAACAATTATCATGGACAAGTTTCATGTATTATCTTAATTCATTGAAAAGTTATAATATATTGAAGCAATTTTACCTTCACACTGATTACACATGAACCCTACCCATAATTAAAAATACTTATCTAGCTACCTAGTTATTATGCATAATAGCGAGCTGTATACAATTTGTGTCACTAGTCTATCATTATGCTCGTCTTTAGAATGTCAAATAGGTTAGCGCAAGAGTTGGTGGTCAATTTGCTATGGAATAAATGAGAAATGAAAAACAATCTCGTTTACTAATCTTTTATTTAGCTTCATCCTACGAATAATTCAGCGGAATGCTTCAGAACACAGCTATATTTCCCTAAAATCGATTGGAATTGAGAGATGGATTGGAGAGAGATTGGAATTTATCGCTCAATTTGATCAATGCTCTATTTGAAACCTCAACTGAGTTACCAGCAGACCATTGGAAGTGATCTAGACTCTTGATCGTTTGCACGGGTCTGGACTAGACTGTTTCCTGGTGCAAATAACAACGCTGCTCGACGGCAGAAATAGGCATGGTGGTGATATTTCTCCCGACGAATCATTAAAATAATTGTGCACATTTTTGCAGAGCGCCATCTAACCGACCACAAAGGAAAATATTTATTGTAAGGAAATTCCAACTGGCTTTGGGTCTAAGCTAGGTCATTCGGTCAGCATCAAAATAGATTAATGTCTATGCGTTGTGCTAATTATTTGAATGTGCCTGCATAAACATTAATGGTTATTTTGTATGGGTGTTTGTCAGGAAACGATAAAGTTTACGGCTGAACAATAAATGATGCTACTGTGTCTTTATTTTAGGTTGTCATAAACATATTTATTTTCATGCGTTAATTTTAAGAAATAATGTAATATTTTGAAGTAGGTATTTGAAATTTTATACATTTATTAACAAAATCCCCAGTTCTTTATACTAAAATCTACATTATTCTAAAAAAAATACACGAATGTGGTATTGAAATTTAGACCTCCTCTATACTTTGGGGTATGTCGTGGTAGTGCTTGGCAATCCTGCCAAATTCGAATTTACGAGAAGATAAACATAATCGTGGCTTAACAATATATTAGCCCCTTTAACCCCCTTTAACCATAAGGAATACTATAAATAATGTTTTATTCGTTTAAAGTAAATATTTTTCCCAGAAAAACTTATGAATTGTAGGTATAACTTGTTTTTATTGTTGTAAATTGTAGTTCGATACATAAATTACTAAGCTATCACTGAAAACCAGCGCGGCTTGGCAAGGTTGGCTACCTAGGTACCAACTTTGCTAAGCAGCAAAAGCTGAGTTAGGGCCTTTTTGGCATACAGTACGTACCTACGCACTACTCTGAACGGGACGGGACTGGCCGCAGACATTGTTTTTCTTTGTGTATGTTTGTATGTGTGTTATGTTTTTTTTTTCTTCTATTGTAATTAATATGTTTTATACCTACCTATTGTAGTTTCCTGTCCGTTCTGTATTTCTTCATTTCTTTTTTTTTCTGTATGTACTTATATGTGTCAAATAAATGTATTTTCTTTCTTTCTTTTTTCTTTCCATCATAACTAGTAGTAACTAGTTAGTAGGGTATGTTATCGATTATATAGATAGGTTATAGATTATATAGATTATGTATCTATATAATCTATAACCTTTGTATGTTGATGTTTAGAACCTATTTCATAGCATTTATATACACATTACAGGAGCAGACAACCGTCAAACAACACATATACATTTCAAAAATGTTGAAGATATGAAATAACTAAATTTACTTATTGTTTAAAGTCGCAAACGACCAAGTCTTGGAGAATATCAACAAAGGACTAGCAATAATAATATTGTTTACTAGTTGCGCCCCGCGGTTTCACCCGCGCAGATTTAAATCCCGGTATTCCCGCGGGGTAAAAAGTAGCCTATGTGTTATTCCAGACTATAACCAATCTCTCTGCCAAGTTTCATCCAGATCCGTTCAGCCGTTCTGGCGTGAAAGAGTATCAAACATCCAGCCATCCATCCATCCATCCATACTTACAAACTTTCGCGTTTATAACATTAGTAGGATAGTAGGATGATCCAAACAATTTTACATACAAAACACGGGCCGTTGTGCATATTGGGCGTGGCATTGAAATGAAATGTTTATTTGCGGGAAATATGCTTAAAAGGTAGTTCTTTTTGCGAACTGATCACCTCGATCGGTTTGTGCCAGTAGCAAGTTGTAAAAATTTGGAATTAGCCTACTGTTAAACAAAAACCACGTCATCGCGTCCAAACTGCGTCCACAATGGCGTGCAAGGTAGCGATCAGTTATTTGTAGATATGCTGAAGAAGTGAACTACCCGCTAGAAGTAGTATAAAACAACACAAGAACAAGACATCTATCTATGGTCAAGCTCGCCTTTGTACATGACTATTATGTATTTTTTGTGTAATTCATTTTGTGTACAATAAAGAATAAAGAAATACAATAAAATTCAAGTAAAGTTCCTTTAAAAGCCACAGTTTTCTAAATGGCGCGATCAATATATCACACATGCATTAAACTGCAGCGAGCTTGTATAAGTTGACCTACTGCGCTAGACGTCTTGGCGCTACACCGTGCCAGATCAACGACATCTATTGCTCTGTGTAAATGTAAAAGGTGGTAGATACAATTTGTATAATGGTACTTAACACAATTGCACGGCACTGGTGCTCGGGGCCAATTAAGTTAGCTTGGGCGCTTTTTATAGCCTAGAATACTATAATTAGATAATAGATTTATCGAAAGCTAACCTATTGAAGAGCTTTAATTGTTATTAAATGTTTATGGTAAACTCCAACGTTTTTACAAGTTTTAGGCCTTGTACGGCGCAATCTCACCTTAGAGGCTCAGTCTTTTGTTTAACGTAAGCCTGTTTTCCGTGAGTTTTTATGGGTTTGAATATCGTAGCTTTTCTTTACTTATTGGTTTTCAGGGGCAGCATACGACGCGCCGCTATCTCGCTCACACGATTGAAATTTTTTGAAGATATCACTGAATGTAGTTATGTAAAATTGCGATCGGTTAAGTTGTGGTCAATAGCAATACAAAGTTTCAGCGAAAACAAAAATTTTGATACAAGCAAGTTTTTAGGCTTAAAAATGGGATTTTATGTTTTTCAAATTTTTATGTATGAAAACGTGCTTGGATTCAAAATGTAAGAAAGAAAGTAAGATAACTAAAAAGTTAAAACTCCAAAATATGTCCTGTAAAAATCGACAGCTTGATATTTAATTTTAAACATGATGGTGGGAGGTATTTTTCAGACATACACGCTTACATATATGGTCTACTTCTGTTTCCTGAAAAGTCTTTTCCGCGCTGCTTTATGACATAACAAGCACATCGTTGTCCCTCAAATGATGCCATCCTTTATAGTGCAGCAAATGGCCCTTTGCGTCTGACTATAACTTACACGTTCTGCTTGGAACAGCTAGATTACTCATTTATTACCTTGCACTGGTTTCTGGGACACATGCAGGAGTGTGACCGGCTTAGAGCTAAGGGGTTGGCTATAGCAATCCTTGTACCTGAGTTGAGGGTTGGGGATAGGGGGGATGCAAGTGAAGGTAGATGGCAAGTCTTCCCCTTGAGTCCTTTTTTCTAGGAAATGAAAAAAAATAATTTAATTTTTCAGGTAAGTTACTAGTTAGGTTAGGGTTTTTTTTTATATGAAAAAAATTGGTATTAATATTTCATCTCTATGACAAAAAGACTCAAGGGAAGGAATTCTCATTAGGTTAGGGTTTTTTTTTTTTTTTTTTTTAAAGTGAAGAAATTTGAAGGAATTTTTTTGGAAATTTTTTGTCATTTCCTAGAAAAAAGAACTATAGGGAAAGACTTGCCATCTACCCCCGCATGCTTTCCCCCTATCCCCAACCCTCAACTCAGGTACCAGGGTAGCTATAGTTTAACCGAGCTAAGTCCAAATACAACATTTTGCACATACCCACGGTCTGCAGTACTTGGTATTCCATACCTGGCAGGTTAGAAGCCCATCGCCACTGTGAGAAATTAACTGTTCCCCTCACGAGGTTTTTCCTCACCGTTTGAGCCTTCCTTTGTTGATCCTTGTTTTTGATTCTATTGAAGGAATATCATTTTGCTTGACTTTTGGAAAGGCAAGAGTGAGTTAACTGTTTTCGCTATCCTGTGGTATCTTTTATGGATTGGCCCGAGATGTAGGTGACCCCTTTCTTGGTCTTGCGTCTTGCAACCGATGTGTATTACAAAATTGCATACTTTGACGTCGACCGACAACTTGTTAGCGATTTGGCTTGGGTCGCCTATTTTTGTTGTACTTTCTTGCAGTTGCCGGATTGAGATTTTTCTTTAGAAATAATAAACAACCGTTCTTCGCTTGAACGAGATGTTTGTGGTTTTTATTTTCGATGGTAAATTTAACTTAACTACGTACATTTGATAACATGAAAACTTAGTGGGTGTATCGTTAATTTAACCAACACAAAACCATCTTTATTTGAGTGCACTCCTGACAGGAGCGAGGATAGGGATGGACAGTTATGGCTGTTATTGATAAAACCGCCCAGTATGTTACCAAATTTTTTGGTATATTTAAGTGGGATAAATAATAAAGATTTATCTATCTACATTACTTGTGTTCGTGTTAACTGGAAGGCAGAAACCACTCATATAGTTCTTTACTTGTTAATGCACCACACATCACATTGGCCATTTCACTGTAACTTGGCTAACAACTAAATTATGGCTACCGTATTGATTAATGTAACCAGAATTTCATAAAAACTAAAAAGCCCGCCTCCATTTTGTGTCGGAAACTGGTAAAATACGACCCCATTCGGAAAGCTACATTTAATTTTTAGTTCAAGATCCTACATAAACTTGGCGAAGTGAGTGCTCGACAATTTCCGGGAAATGTCAGAGGAAAACCTTTTCTGACGGAGCGATAGTGAGATGCTGATGTAATCGGTGGACTAGCAAGAGTTACATCATCAATCTTTAAGCAGATTTGCCAAGGGATAAGAAGCTGTATTATAATTGACTAGCGACCCGTCCGCGCGCCCCTGCTTCGCACGGGTGCACATATCATGGATGTATTATACATATAAAACTTCCTCTTGAATCACTCTATCTATTAAAAAACCGCATCAAAATCCGTTGCGTAGTTTTAAAGATTTAAGCATACAAAGGGACAAGGGGATATAGGGACAGAGAAAGCGACTTTGTTTTATACTATGTAGTGAAGTGATGTAGTGACAACGCTCACTGCTCAGTTGGTAGCTCTGCGCTTTAGGGTAGGTTCGATCCCCACCGAGGATAAATATTTTGTGATTGTTCTTATAGTACCAGCTCTGCTTAGTGGGGCTAGATTGTGTGGAATATCCACCAATATTTTATTTTCTGTTTTACTATTTTAACTTTACCCGATCCTGATTATCTATCTGTCTATTCAATCTGTGATCACCCAGGGCTACGTATTGGCCTGAAAAACATACCGTCAAATTGAGAACCTCTTTTTTAAAGTCGGTTTAAAACGAATGAGAAGCTCTTAACTGACTGCAAACAATTCAGTTAGTTTTTATAGTTGTTTTTTTTTAATAACAATTATTGAATTACCAGTCCAATGATAAGTGACACGCTTTATGTATTCTTATACTAACAAACTACATAATACTATTGACGTTTTTTATACTAGTTACTGATGAAACATGCATAAGGCAACCGTACCCTTTCCCCCGCAACACCGCAATGCTACTTGGAGGTAGAAGCATAGTGGCGGTACTTCGAGCACTTTACAAAGAGCTCTACTGCTCGTAATTACTTTATAGATATTTAAACGATTGGGTACCAATGGGTAACTAAAGACTTTGCTGCAAGCGATGCCACGGGCCAAAGTAGTTTAGCTTAGTTCACTTAGCAGTAACTTGCTCGGCAGTTACCCTGGCGCAATTTGGAAAGTGTCTTTTGCATCGTTTAGCACCTCGTGGTTAAGTTACGAGATGTACGTAGAACGTACCTACTATAAACGAGATAGATAGGACTATCTGCTATCTCGCTCGGTTGAACTAAGTGAATTGCAGTTTTCTTCTTCGTCGCTGCTTGGGAAATGTGCAATTCGGAAATAGTTTGTGAAAAGAAAAAAAAAAAAAAAAAAAAAGTTTACTGCCCACTAGGTATATGAAAAAACACACATTTCACATGATCAAAGCTAGCAGGGTTCGCCGTTAACGGATACGTTGAGGAGGACATCACATGAAATAGTTATTTGTTATACAAGAGTGCAAAGTTGCTTTTTAACCGCGTGTTCAGTTTTGATGACCGAGCAAGCGAAGGATTCTAAAATTTAATCACGAGCGCAGCGAGTGATTCAAAATTAGAATCCTGAGCGTTAGCGAGGGAATCAAAAGAGCACGAGGTCAAAAATCTTTGCACTCGAGTGCAACACGTAACTTTTCATTCCACCTCAGCGAGGAAATGACTAAATCCAAAAAAAAAAGTTTACAATCACAATATGTTGGCGTCAAACAAACTTCCTCGTCGCTAGAATCACTCATTTTAGTTTTTTCACTTGTTTTCAAGTTTCTTGTTTTTAATATAAGGTTTAACAATGACGTGAAAAAATGGCGCGTAAAGAACCGCGTACAAAGCAAATTGAAAAAAGAACACCAAGAAGGTTCAGAGTCTGAGTTTTTAACAAATTAAAAAAAAGTTGTATGATATATTCGGTACCATAGAGGTAGCAGTAAATAGGTTTAATGTTTTTTTTTTATTCACAAACTTAGTGCACACGATGTTCTAAATTCAATTTACTTTATCCTCTAGAGAATAAAAACTGCTTTTGCACTCAGATATTGAAGATCAAAAATACTCTTTCCGAGATGGTGGGATGAAAAAAATATTTTCATTGTCTTCTTCTTTATTGCACACATATAGTTCACTAGTTGCGCCCCGCGATTTCACCCGCGCAGATTTAACTCTCGGTATTCCTACGGGATAAAAAGTAGCCTATGTGTTATTCCAGACTATAATATATATCTCTCTGCCAAGTTTCATCCAGATCCATTCAGCCGTTCCGACGTGAAAGAGTAACAAACATCCATCCATCCATACTCACAAACTTTCGCGTTTATAATATTAGTACGATTACAAAAGATACTAAGCAAATGAAACAGGGTCAAAACATCACTAATATTTCCCAATAATTCACTCGTAGCATTCTTTGATACTGAATTCTACGTAGCCTAACTAGTGATAATAAGGCTATGGAACTTTGTTTTTGTTGATTTTATTTTATATTAGTTGCGCCCCGCGGTTTCACCTGCGCAGATTTAAATCCCGGTATTCCACGAGGTAAAAAGTAGCCTATGTGCTATTCCAGACTATAATCTATGTCTCTGCCAAGTTTCATCCCAGACACGTTCCGGCGTGAAAGAGTAACAAACATCCATCCATCTATCCATACTTACATACCTTCGCGTTTATAATATTAGTAGGATATTTCACTCGTAGCTTTCTTTGATACTGAATTCTACGTAGCCTAACTAGTGATGATTAAGGCTTTGGAACTTTATTCTGCTGATTTTGTATTAGCAGCTTTCCGTTGTAGCGGTGGTTGCTAACATTAATGTGTAAGGAGTTTTTCCTTGATTTGGTTCGTTTCTTTTTCTACCCCGATCCCGGTAAGAAGTTTTTCTTTTATTTGGTTCGATTCTTTTACTTCTCCGGTCCAGCTAAAATTTCGGTATGAAAATTACCGGATAATCCTATATTTGTTCCAAGTTTTATCAAAATCGGTCCTAAGGTTAGGACTTGATTGAGCCACAGACCTAACATCCACTAGACTAGAAATTTGTTGCAGCTCTCGCGCCAAAGAATTAAAAATTCGCATTTAAAAAATTCTGTAATTTTTTAAATGCTCATAGGATATTGGTTCACCAGTAAGCACCACGTTTTAAATCATACTTTATTTAGTCTTATCTTCTTGAAAGGGAAGTTGAGACCGCGCGTTTCATACACATACTCGAATCCTCCGGCACAGTCCATTTTATGGTGTACACGTGCTTTTAAAGAAATCCATTTGATGTTGACTCTTGCTTACAGGTTGTTACTGTTACTGCAGGTTGGCGTAAAACGAACCAGATATAATATGTTTATAAGTCAGTACCAACTAGCCTCCCCGGCTAGTTGGTTATATATATATAATATGGCTTGAGGGTTATGTCGGCCTCGTGATACCGACTAAAACCCCTGGGGTGTTCCCCTGCTGTGCTTGGGACGAGGTTACAGGTTCGATTTGCACCGCGTCCCCGTAGCGACTGTCCTTGCGGACCCGTATTATGTTTTAATTTTGTATTTCATTGTCTTATTTATCCTAATGAGTTTTTTTTGCGTTGTAAATATCTTATGGCGAATCAAAATTATATTTTGTATTTTTGTTAGGCGAAAATAAAAATTTTATATAAAAAGAATGTTTACTGGTTTTAGTACACTTAAATGCAAACTCGTGATAAGTCGTCTAATTAGTGAGTGAATTCATGGTTTGTAAATATAGAACACTGCACTACACACACTAATACCGTTATGTTTCACAACTTAATACACACTTGGCATAAGATCCTGCATCAACAAATTTCGTGTTTTTACAGTTGATATAACTTTTGAACCAACCTGTATAGTGATGCGCTTGGCAGAAAACTCGTCCACGTGTTCAATCTATTTCTTTTATTGCATGACGACGAAGGTTTATTTTGTAAAGTGCATTTTTAAAATAGGGGTTTCTGTAAAACTACTTTTTAGACGTCTATGTATGGATTTGACTAAACGAATGCATTGTGTTGATTAAATTCCGCCACTATTTTCTTTAGACTTCTAAAAAACACTTGATTTTGATTTGCATAAAATAGTACTTAAAAAGAGGCGCAAAGTAATAAAATTAGGTCAGTACCAGTGACAAATTAAGATAGAAAATCTGGCAAACTCATCTTTTTGGCATGACATCGTATCAATATTGCCTTGATCATAGAATCAGATGTATATTTGACCGATAAAGATGATCATGACAGTTCAGGTCAGATTCCATTTCGTCAGTCAACGCGTTACTACATGATCTGAATGACGTCAGTTTATCAATAATCTTTAGCTCGAACTTGATTTGTCATAGGTAGTTTTTTGTCATTCCTAAAACCAGCTGTAGATTCGTTTTCTGTCTTTGGAAGTTACTACATAATTAATCATAGTTTTTCTAAATAATAGTGTCAATTTTTCTAGATAATGTTCCAGACCGGTGTCTTCTAGACCGTTCTGTTCCATGACCGCTTACCATCAGGTGAGATTGTAGCCCAATGACAGTTTAATAAATAACTCTATTTTTTGCAGGCTATCTAAACTTGTGCAAGTTCATAATTTTTATTCTCGAACAGTTGACCCTTGACAGAATAATGTATCTAATAGGTAGCTCTTTATTGTTCACCGACAGTAAATACTATCTACTACTACTACTATGTAATATATATTGCCTTTCGTTTTACCTGAGTAAATACTTAGGTAAAACGAAAGGCAATCTTATCGCTGAGAGCGACCTCTTCCAGGAAACCTTGAAAGGATAGAAACTAATCAGAATTGTATGCATAATACCTAAGTATTGTAATACTGAAGGTAAGAAGGTACCCCGTTTGGGAAGTAAAGTGACGTCACAGCTGGGGACGGCCTTCGCGGCCGGCCGTTGACCCCGATGCGGTCGAGACGCACCGTTAGTATTTTAGCAATCCGAATTGTATCAACAGTTTGATTGCTGCCTTTTGTTGTGGTTTTATTTATGAGTTCGGGTGGATATGTTTTTTATTAATTATGTCAAGAATTAAATACATACTAGCTGCGCCCCGCGGTGTGACCCGTTACCCGCGATCAAAAAGTATGTACTGTTCCTATATCCTCCCACGATCGGGATATCTACCGTGCCTCGGGATAAAAGTCGTGAAGCTGTTTTATCTTTCGCTCTTTTTTAATCGCGTGTTCACTTATTCCGCTAAGTAAATTAATTTAAATATATCAGTCTGCTATCCAATAACATTCAAATAAATCTCTATGTAGCATTTGTTTTGCCCGATCGTCTGTATACAATTGTGTGTTTAACTGTTTTATAAATAACAAATAAAAAACTTTGTATTTGCGTTTGCTCTGAATTTATTTGAGCTTACAGTACATACTGTATTTTAGATCGTTGTACTGATACTGATGAGCAGTCTATCTAGCCTAACAAGAAGACTGGGATGGTGGATAAGTAGAATATTATGATCTGTTTATGTCATCTAAATCTAAATATCCATTATGAACGAATGAATATACGGACACAGTACAAGTTATCAAATAATTGTGATTTTTTGAAACACCGCAGTAATATAACTTATTTTTGTTTGGAACTTTTTTTTTCCTATCCTATTTCGTCCCACTGCTAGGCAAAAGCCTCCTCCTGCTGGCGGGACGAGATAGATGCCTTTGAAGGTGGTAGTGGGGATATGGAGAACTGGGTCATTGAAATGAAATAAATAAATAACTTGTTGATGCCAGGTATGCCAGGTATTATGAAGAAAATCTAAGACAAACGAAAAATTATGTAATGTTTTGAAATATAAGCTATGTTGTTATCAATCTTTTTTTGATAACTGAAAAACTGTGTGTTTGTTTCAGTTTTTCAGTTATCAAAAGTTGAACAAAACATCTCTTGCCAGGGGATATAGTGAAACCATTATTTTTACTTAAAACTGGATAGCAGTAAATCCTAATGTTTTTTATGCCAGAGGACATAGAGCTAACACATCATCATCCATTGATACCTACGTTACGTACACGAGAAGGGTGACAAATCAACATCGAGCTGTGCTGCGCTGTACTGCGCTGTGCTATGTTTGGTCAACTCGCTCGTCTAATATTTTAATGAGGATACAAACAAACCATGCTGTGCTGCGCTGTGCGAGGCTACGCTCTGTTTAAAAACGCAGCAGTCTCGAGCGAGGCGAGCTATGCTAGGATTTTCAAACATGGAACACGCTGCGTGCCCCTCCGTCGCCCTCAGACGTCTCTTTCCCTCTCGTACTCCCATCTCACTCGCACTAGTGTATGCGCGACACTGAGCTAAGCAAAGCGCAGAAACACAGCACAGCTTGATGTTGATTGTTAAAAAAACGAAGCTTAAGAAACACAGCACAGCACAGCGCAGTACAGCGCAGCACAGCTCGATGTTGATTTGTCACCAGAAGTGCCACTGAGCCAGGTTTTCAGCTAATATCTCAGAAATGTAACTCATAAAAGCGAGGCTTTTCAATTTATTGAGTGGTACTGAAGTTTAAAACGAAATGGATTGATTTTAATTTTAAATGAGCCTAAAAATACTTCCCCGAAATTCGAAAGCTTCTCAACTTCTCACAGTGTTTAACAATTCTCGCGAGTCTCGTCGCTAAAAATACAGCCACGCGCTATATTTAAGTTATTGAAAAATTGACTGGAAAAATTAGCTTTTGAAGCTTTACTGCGTTGATGTTAAAACGTCCTGGAAGAAATCTCTCAGCGATGAGGCTGCCCATTTTACTTTATTAAGTTATGCCTAGAGTTATGATGTATCCTTAGGTACAATAAAGTGTTATTTATTATCTTATAATGTCCAACGCTGTAACTTATCCAACCATGTAACGAATCGCTCGCAGGTTAAAAATGTAAAGAAAAACAAGAATTTTTCATTGGATTTACCCATTTTAAATTCAAAATCGAGTGTTGATACCGTGAATAATTAAATGAATTATTATCATTGTCTGATGTATCAACCATCGATGTTGTCGGACCAAGGAATTTGAATACTACGTATACGATACGGACGGACAGGAGCCATAAACAAAGAAGAAGAAGAACTGACATTAACTGACCCTTGAAACTTTTAAATCCTAAACATTAAGCAAATCTGAAAAGATAATTTGGGAAATCTTTTCTGTCACCAAAGTTTGCCTCCCGGAAGTCCAAATAAAATTCTTTATTTCGGGATGTTTCGGGCTTGCCCTACTTAAATATGAGCGTGGTAGAAACTGGTATTCAAAATGCATAATATCGTATATTCGTGTTTTGGGTCGTCAACTTTTTATTCCATTTTGTATCATCGGGAATTGGAATCAAAATATCGAGTGATTAATTCTTGTATGTACATATCTCGTTTAAATATAATTCAAAAAGATTCTCGCTTGTTCTTCTAGGCTATGGTTGTGAGGCACTGACGGTAGATTCACCAAGTATATAGGACGTTTCAAAGTGATTCCTTTATCCTCGTGATTGTTTGATTTTGAAATACATAGGTTTATTAATTGTCGAACTTTTGCGTCAGTGGCGCAGGCGGACTCTCGCCCGCTGCGTCACTGAGGTCGTCGATGTAATGTAGTAGATAGGATATATTCAGAAGCTGTAATTTCACGAGCAAAGTACTCAAGTGCATTCAATTAAGTTCAAGCCACCTCTATCCACGATAACCACAGATAATACAACAACGTGTCTGTCCTCACGTGCCGTACCTCATGTTGCGTATTACACAGATAAGTTACGAGCACGCGTCGGGATACAGACATGTCATGAAACAATATAGATGATTTCAGGTTTACGATTTATTTTCTTGTTACTAGGAGATACTAGGGCAAACATTCTTTCAAAATATAGCTGAAAAAAGGAAGCATATCTTTTCAAAAGGAAGCATATCTTTTCAGAAGGAGTGCATTTGAATTCAGACATTTAAAACTAAACTACCGCTTTGGGTGATGTACTGATTATACGTAAACCTAATTCTAATTCGCGGCGGGGGAATAAGATCTGCACGGACGTCCCGCGATGGGGTGTATTGTGCATTGTCCCCCTGCTAACCTCACCCCAGCCAGCCCAACTCCTTATTGTAGCGGAGAAGGACCTTGGATTGGTGGCAGCAAAGTATAAGCATCCCTGGTAGTAATTTGATTTACGAAACCTACACAGATATAGTAATTCGTTTCGATGCGTTTCAGTTATTGAATTACATTATAATAACATAATAACTAGATTTTAATAATATAGTAACTACTTAGATAAATTAAATGCACACAGCCTGTTTATCCCACATGCACAAAGAACAATAGCTTGCTTATTATTTAGGTCATGTCCAACTACAAACTTGCTCAGTAGAAGACAACTTAACAACTCCCTATTTCCATGAGCCTTTTATTTCATGACGAGTCGTCGAGTCGAATAGAACCTTTTCGCTTAGATCCGGAAAATAGCATTTGGGTTCAATCGAGGATATATGACAATGAAATTCATAGTTTGAGCATAGTTTTTATTTTTGTGTGGTCGTAACCAACTGGTTAATTTACTAAAAATAAATGAATAGATTTGAATAAGCAAGCGTCCTCGTTTACCTACACTGTCTCAATGCTGGACAAAGGTATACCACCTACTATATTGCTTTATGGTTTGTACTTACTTACGGTGCACATAAATCCAGCTCAGGCTATTTTTCTTCTGTCCACATTAACCCTCGAACTTTCTGAGAGCACGATCAACACTACACTTATTTCACATAGTGAAATAAGTCAGAAATGATGGGTACTCCACGCCCTTAACGGATCTAGCACGATTTTTCCTGTAACCCTGTATAACTTATTGTGCTTTAAAATTAATTTTAGATACTCATTTAATTTGACACGCTAATACGAATTCGATAACGAGTTAGGGTCCGTCCTACAGTCTTCTGGCGATCCAGTTTTCAATGTAATAAAATGGGCCGTATCACGACTGCATAAAAGTCATTCAAATAATTAAATCAATACAAGACCTCATCATACGGTCTGCATTATTTTATTTCTTCTGAACTAGCGTTGAATATTGTAAATACCAGCCACAACAGTGCATCATATTCACAGCACGTGTTATTTCGAGCCAAGTCCGATTGCAGCGTCTCATAAATTTACTTAGATAATGGCGATACTTGGAGGCGCATAAATATGACAATAGTGAACCTGGAGCCGACTGTTATTGTGACAAATGTTTTGAGGACTGGGTGTCGATTCTCCAAACAACAGTCACGGGGAGTTTCACCTAGTGGATCCTTACTCACTTTTATTACGAGCTTTGCCTCACGTTGGCATTTCCTCTCGCCAAAACGCTCACGTGGCGGGCGCTAATTATTGGTGGATGTTTTAGAATTCCGAATAGAAATCTCACAGCGGATTCTGCGGACACTTGGGTGAATGTTGTGTACGGAATAGCATTACAGCTGGAACGGACTAATATTGCGACAAATGTGCCAGGACTGTGCTAGATTGACAACGCGATGCGTGTTTGTGAATGCTTTCTGTGATTTACATATGCTCGTCCGTTTTCAAGATAAGATTTACGATTTAACATATGACTTACATGATTCACGTCAACAATACATACATGTCAGATTTGAAAAACAAGAAAAATATGCGAATTCATCCTTGATAGAACATAAAGAAAATGGACCGTTCGATTCAATAATCTTAGAAAAACTAAGCTCTTTCTCGTCTTAGCTCTCACTGATCCATATTTGGAAGTAGATCTGATTTAGCGCTGTCTAACATTTCATGCGATGATTCTAGATAGTGCTCCAGAAATAAACGCAAATTTCCATTTATAAGGTTAAAAATAAAAGAAGCTTCGGTTAACTGGTTAGAGAGTGGCTACAGTCGAGTGCGGTCGCTCGGCCGGTCGGCTGGTTCTATTCTTGTGAGACTAAGAAACCATTGGATACCAATACTGGAATATAAAAAACCGAAATGCTTCATGGCTTTGATCACCAGGCACTGTAGATATCCATAATGGATAAATCCTGGAATGATAGTGTCAAATCAACGGAAGCATTAATACAAACAAGCTATAATTTAGAATAACCTAGCTATTAATATTTATGATTCACTCAATCACAATATTCATGATGGCTAATAAAACTGACAAATGTACGGACTACCTAAACATTAAGCTGTTGGAATGAAATTATGGCGGTTGATCCGAGAACTCGTTGACTGGAGTAACGAGATGCATCATGTAATTAAATCTCAGCTTTTATATCAATGATACACCGGTTCTTGTTCTTCTACTTCTTGTGTCACTGGTTTATTTCGAAATAGTGTGATGAAAGGAATTTAAATGTATCCTAAATAGGCTACTTCCGAGCACTGGTTCAATCCAATGGTTACATATTCCTTTCACGCATCAGTGGTTGCATTTCTATATTGGCTCTCCCCGCCCTTGGAATTTGTCGGTATAGCCTTTTAAATGTATTTAACTGAAACTTCTTGTAGGTTCTATGGTTTTACTGTTTAGCTACCAAATTACCAAGCTCGTCAGATTCGTTTGTCGGGTCTTGTCTGTGAATGCTATCGATTAAAAGTGGTACGGACGGTCTTATGTGATTCTGAAATGCTTCGTTTTGTGCATTATCATTTCGTATGTGCAATGGTTGCATAGGTACGTCAGCCCATGTAAAGACCTCTGGAAAACTGAAGCAGGTATTATCACCGTGTTTACTTTGCTACCTATCGACCCTCGTGAGGTAAACCTCATCTAAAATCGCATTGTTCTAAAAGATAACACCATAATTGCTTTTGGTCTGACAGCTTTATTCTGATCCCTTTTTAATCGGGTCTGTTTACCAATTAACACGGGCGATTTTATGCGTACCAACACAATGTCGTCGAAATATCCTGAGTAATAAATCTTGTGAATGGGCAATAATCCGCTGTAAAAGAATTAACACTGAGTCAGTCGCAGTCGTTGACATAGATGTAGCATCTAGCATTCCCGAAACTCGGACGATTTAAACTTGTCAACTACGATTTTATTGTTATTGAATTCGGAGTGTAAAATTGGAACAGTTGCATCGACAATGCTTACCGAAGTAGGCGGGTTTAATATCTGTGTGGTAGTGAAACGGTGAAGACTTTTTACGATTTGATTGATTAACTGTTAGATAAGGATTCTTGTCCCATCTCTCATTTGATGCTGCATCAATAGCCTGCCACTCAAAATGTGTGTGGCTCTTCGTCTCACCTGATGGCTGTACACTCACAATACTCACATAAACCCAGCCAGTCGTCGAGCGACCGTCGTCGGGGACGCACGTCGCCCTTTGTCCTCTGCCGTCAAACGAAACCCTTTTAAATCTTTAAATATTTTTAGTACGCGGAAATCGCGTGCCGGTTCTCTGGTGTACCAGTTTAGTGCACGAATTAGTTTAGTGTGACTTATCTATCGAACGTTTTGTGCGTCGATGTTTGTTGTAAGGTGAGTTTGTTTATACTCGTGGCCCGATCAGCTGTGTACACGCTTAGCGTCTTTGGTCTGGGTGCGTACTGTATTCGGTGGCATAGCTATGGTAATGTCGCCTCCTTAGTTACGGGAGTACCATGATAAATGATGACAAGAAAGCACATTATTTTCTATTGAAATGTATTTGGTTTATGCGTGCTTTGCTCATGGATTCTTTTCACCTTAACATTATCCTACTAATATTATAAACGCGAAAGTTTGTAAGTATGAATGGATGTTTGTTACTCCTTCACGCCAGAACGGCTGAACGGATCTGGATGAAACTTGGCAGAGAGATGGATTATAGTCTGGAATAGCACATACGGTACTTTTTATAGCGTGGGAATACCGGGATTTAAATCTGCGCGGGTGAAACCGCGGGGCGCAACTAGTTTTAAATATATGCATAGACATTCGTTTTGCATTCTGGAACGTAATGTAATTAGTTTCATAATGTACCTAATGATTTTTTAAATACTAATTAAAAAAGAGTAACGTAAGGTTGATTTAATTAAATGATAGTATCAGTAATGAAAGTTAATTACTTAACTAAATCTCAAAGCATGATTTTATACTTATTATGAAAAAATGCCTACTAATATTAAATTAATGCACATGATCACTGTTGAAACAATAATAACTAAGTTAGCAATGAACCTACCTCATTTATCTTTAAAAACCGTTATCGTGTTTTCTATAAGTTTTTTTAGTTGGCTTTGTTTGCAGCGTTTTTCTTCACAAGACTATGTTTTCTACAGTTTTGTTAAATAGTTATCTTATCGGTGACTTCGATAAAGTTAATCTTTATTGAGTTGAACTGCAATCTGATATCAGCAGTGATCTTGACCAGACACCGTGGGATACGATAATATTATGTCGAAATAGTCTAGTTGTTTTCTTTTTTTGATGTAAACACCTAACCATGTATAAAGGTGTATACCTACCTACGTCGCGGTCACTAAGTGGCAATAAAATAAAATTATTTTTTCTATCCATATTTTTATGCATAACATATACAGATTGTACTTTCTCAACTTATTTGGCTGAAATCGATGATAAATACCTAGTAAGTAGAATACTGTTAATATAATTTAGATGGGATTTTGGCCTTGGAGCAGAATTTTGGTCTTGATTCATTTCTTTGGAGAATCCCATTAAAACAATCATGAAATTCCTTCAAAAGAGACGAAAAGAATAGCGTCAGCTCCCATGTGTCCGATTTGTTTTTAGTGATTAGCTATAGGTCGACCTACTTAAATTACACATTTTTCATTGTTAAAAACTGGGTTATCGGGTTATCCAATCGGTAATCATCACGTGGGAACTGTTCTTATGAACAATCTAGATCTGCATTCGAAAGCATAATGTCTTCCGCGACATAATAGTTTCCTTGAGATTTAGATTGAGACTAGTGGTTTGCCCCGAACTGAGAAGCGCTGGAATTGCCGCAAGTGAATTGTTGTAGCATGCACATTGGCATACCTACACCTTTATACTGATTAGGAGTCCGACCAAACTATCAAACAATAGAAAGTCTGGTCTATGATCGCTCTAAGCAGACTTGGTGCTGTCACATTCATGCCAACGAAAAGAGATGGCAACATCGGATATTTTAGTTAGTGAAATCCTCAGCATCCATCATGAAATCCACCATATATTGTAGTCCTTTGATGTATCTTGAACAAGTACCTTGTTATATTAAAATCTAGTTTCCATATCAATTATCAGGGTAATTTGAAATGTATACCTAAACGTGTTCATAAAAGTGTGATAAAGTCCCACGCAAATTCGAAGCTCAAAATCAAATAACAACCGCAGTGTAAATACTTACGTAAAAGGTATATCATCCATGGTTACGTTTTTTGATCTGGTGAAATGGTGATAGTCACTAAATATCACCATAGATGTTCTCAAGCTGTGAGCGATGTAGGGTGTGGAATGGCACACCATGCCATCAATAAATTAAATAAATTAGCCGTGAATGTATTTATGGCACATCAAACATTAGCCATCCATATTAAATAAACTAAAGCCGATAATAGTTAGCGGGTACATTGTATTCATAATATATGAGATCGATCAGTTACTATCGGCTAACGTTTAGCGACCCACTCAGAGAGTCGGAGTGTTTCCTGTTCGTATAGGCTCGTTCGCGTGGACCAGGTTTCACCTAGAAAGATTAAGATGATGTACACTGATCATAAAACCCCCTATATATTCTATATTCTACATCCTCAAAGAATCTTGAAGTTAGTACTTGGTACTGGGAGATCTGAAGGGATATCTACCGTGCCTGGGGATCAAAGTCGTGAAGCTGTTTATATTCTAAGAGCAACCAATCTTGAAAGTTCTCACCTCAACCTCACTCCTTTCCAGCTAGTTAGGCCTTCCTATGCTTAGACTTATTGCTCGTGGTGCGTATTCATTAGTTTATTTTAACTGGTTAATAACCTGGCTAATAAACCTGGCTATATGCGCACCACAAACGTTTCTAAACCCCCACAATCGATAAGCACATCCCCTAACGGTATAAATAGACTTACTCGACCAGCGAAATGTTGGGTTCTGAATTAAAGTATACAAATACCGACAAAGCCCTTACTCGAGGGACTTTTACGACTAACTCAGAATGACAAGCAGCTGATGCTGCTTTCCATATTTCTCATTTAAGCTCTAAAATTTATAACGATGTAACAAAAAAGCTTTATTAATTTAGTATTGGTTCATGCAATCTGTCATGTTTGGAATTGCACCTAATAGCCGTGTATTTTTTAAAGTTACAGTCTAGGTATTTGAATTGGTCAAAGAAAGTTGTCTATTCTTAATTAATTAGTTATTTTTATGTTATTTTAGATGTTATGTGACGACCTCAGTGGCGCAGCGGGCGAGAGTCCGCCTGCGACGCAGAGGTTGCGGGTTCGATTCCCGCCTCGGAACAAATTTGTGTACGATCTGCAGAAATTTGTTCATTGGTCTGGGTGTTTTCTATGTATAATAAAAAATATCTATCTATGTAATTATATAATGTATTAAATATATCAGTTATCTAGTACCCATAACACAAGCTTTAGTAGCTTACTTTGGGGCTAGATAGTGCTGTGTGAATTGTCCAGCATAATTTATTTTTAATTTATTTATTTATTTATGATGAGGTTTTTTTAACAGAACACACAAAGTTGACTTTACAAACAAAGATAATTGTACTTTAGATGAGGGACACGGTATAAAAAAGAAATAATATACAAACGAATCAATTTAGGGTATAGGTCCCGCGCATCATCCCCGCTCTCCCATCTATCTTACGATACTAGTTAGCTCGTGCTGAGTCAACTTGGTTCAGCTTTGCATAAAATGCAGGTTAAAGTGTACGACTACAACTAGAGATGGGCGGGTGGGTAAAAATTGGAAGGGTAAAAAAAAGGGAAGGGTAAAATACGTACAAATTAAAAAATACCCATTTATACCGGGTATATTTTATTAATACCGGGTATAAAATACGAACTGCATTTTTATAATCCTAAAAAACCTAATTACTTAAAAAAAGTAGTGGCTATGTATTTTAGAGGTAACACGATCTAATTAAACCTTAATTAAATATGCTTTGACAAATAAAACCAATGAATAATGATTTTGAAAACATATATTGGGTTAGAAATAGCACACTAATAATCCTTTCTGTTAAATACTCATACATAATACTAATCGCAGTAAAATTTTCAAAAAGACATACCATAAAATCAACCAAAATTTTGCACAACATGATCAAACTGACTACGGGGTACGATTCCCATACAAACTTCTTCAGTTCTTCAGCTTTCCCCAGAATATGGAACCTCAAACTATTCGTGCAAAGAGCTTGTAAAAAGAGGAGTACCACAAGGATCCATTTTGGGTCCTATTCTTTTTATTTTGTACTCAGCGGATATACAGACTCATATTCAATATTGTAAATTTCACATTTACGCTGATGATATACAGGTCTACATTTCATGCTATCCTTCCGATATTAACACAGCAGTTGGTAAACTTAATGCCGACCTTTCTAACATTGTTCTGAGGTCTGAAAATAACAATCTACTCCTTAACCCCAGCAAAACTAAATATTTGATCTTTGGTAGTCCACATAAACTGGCAAGTATCGGACCTATTGTAAATGTGATGCTTAAGGATGAACCCATCGAAAGAGTCTATAAAGCACGCAACCTAGGCTTGGAAGTAGATTCCGATCTGCGCTTTGAAGATCATATATCTCACCTAGTTAAGACCTGTTTTTATAAGTTAAAAGTTTTATATAGAATGAGGCCGTACTTATCAGAAGAGTTACGTATACAATTGATAGAGTCGCTTGTTCTTTCCAAATTAAATTACACGGATGTTTTGGTCCTCGACTATTAGATAAGACACAGCGATTGATACAACGAGTTCAAAACGCTTGTGCTCGATATTGTTTCAATATCCCATGGAGAGGACATGTTACTCCCTTCCTGAATGAGCACTCTTTACTCAAGATGAGACACAGACGCAAAATTCATTTAGCATGTCTACTTTTTGGTGTTCTAAAGCATAAAGCACCTGCATATTTATACTGTAAGCTAAACGAACTGTCAAGTTTTAGATCTTGCGAACGGAGACAATGTTCGGTGCAGCTTCCATCACAGCGACATAGAACGGTAGCGTTCGAGGCAGTTTTCGATACGCTGCATCGAAATGTTGGAACAATATACCACCCCCAATTAGGAACCTACAAAGTATTCAATGTTTTAGGTTAAAGTTAAAAAAATATCTGTTAAACTGGCAAAAAGAGCAAGAATTTCTTAGACTGGATACCAGTGCTATATGACTACATGAATAGCTATGATGATCTGATGATAGATAAATGATAACAACACTCTTAATTATAATTCCCTTTACCATTTAATGATTTTTGACGATTTTTCTTAATTTTACATTTTTGTTATCGAATATCTAAACCTAATGAAATTTGTTTTCTACTGAAGCAAGAGCTTGCTTGTTAGATATACCTATAGTTATGTTGGCATGTAGTGTAAATTGTCCAAATTCTGTATCTTTATTTTTATGTAATTTGAAATTTGTATTTTTATGTAATTAGTATGTAATCAGTAGTCACGTCCCCTTGTCTTATTTTATTTACTTGATCCTCAACGGTCCCAACGGAAGACCAGCGCAAGTCATTGCAACTTGCATATGCTGAGTTGGGACCAGTTTGCAACTGTCTTATTTATATTTATTGCTTGTGTTTTAGTTTATTAGTTTAGTGATTATCTTCAACCTATTGTTATACCTTTTGTATAATTAGTTGCAAATAAACGTTTTGATTTGATTTGATTTGAATAGTAACTTATAAAACATATCTTTCATATTTTATTATCTTTGTGTGAATCCAAAGTATCAGAATAAAAATGAAATGAAAATGAAATGAAAATTATTTATTGTTCTAAAGCAAACACATAAACATTAATAATTAATAGAATTGTGGCTTTAGTCCTCGTCAGTTCACACAAAATAAAAACAATGAAAAATATCAATAGTTTCAGCTGTAAAAGGGCGTCGTCGTCTTAATGCAAAAGTGATATTAATAACAAATTATAGGTAGGTAACAAATAGGATCAACAAAATAAATAATTATATAAACTTGTGTTTAAAAAGTAATATACCTAGTCAATTAACATAGTTCGTCATCAAAATGCGTGTAGTCGTTAGCAAGATACTCGCTTACATTGTATATGGTTTTGTCCAGCAGTAATTTTTTAATGTTATTATTGTACGAGTTTTCACATTTCAGAAGCCTTATGTATAGTGGAAGTTTGTTGTATAACTTAGGTCCCATAACCTGAGGTAGTTTTTTGGAAAAAGAAAGTCTATGTTTAACAGATTCCAGACACATCTTATGTCTATTACTACGTTCGTTATTGCTACCTCTTATTTTAAAGTCTTGAAAATTTTGCCTAACGTATTTAAGACATTCTAAAATGTACACTGATGAAGCAGTCAGTATTTTTTCAGTTTTAAAGTGGGCTCTACAGGAATCTTTATATTTAGCACCTACTAGAACCCTGACTGCTCGTTTCTGTAATTTTAACACTCGTTCCCCATCCGTCGAGTTACCCCACAAAATTAATCCGTATGACATAATTGAGTGAATGTATGCATAATATATTTCTTTCAGATTTTTTTGGGAGGTAATAGGACGCAGTTGTTTAAGTGCATATATACCTTTAGCCATTTTTTTGCATGTAGTGTCGACGTGTTGTTTCCACGTGAGTGCTGGATCTATCTCAAACCCAAGCATTTTTGTGATATTACTGGTACTCAATATTTTTCCGCTCTCTAAAGGCACTTGAAGGACCGGTTGTTTAGCAGATTGGGTGTTAAAAATCATTACATTAGTTTTTTCTTCATTTAACGAAAGTCCATTCATATCAAACCAATTTTTAAGGATATTGATGGTTTCACTTATATTGTTTAAAAGATCTTCCATCGTGTCTGCGTCAGTAACCACGGTTGTGTCATCTGCGTACTGAATTATCTGTCCTTTTATTCTAACATTGGCAATATCATTCAGAAAGATTGAAAAGAGAGTATTCCCAAGTGCGGATCCTTGAGGGACTCCTATCTTTACACATTGTGGCTTCGATCTTGTTTTTTTGTCGTTAATTGTTATTTCAACTGTTTGTTCTCTTTGCTCTAGAAACGATTTCAGGAGCATAAGACTAATAAAGCATAAGAAAATAAGCTAGAATGATACTTTTTTATCAGATAATCAGAATATTAAGATTAGATCATTTAAATCAGAATAAATACTAACAAATAAAATCATAAATGACCAAAAAAAGATGTTTTGAATTTTTACCCGGTATTAATTCAAAATGGGTAGGTAAAAATGGGTATAAACGGGTAAAAACCCAAAGTTCGGGTTTTTACCGGGAAGCGCCCATCTCTAACTACAACTAATTTTTATATATTTTCTAAGATTCAGTAAAGACCTGCCCCATTAGACAATGGAATCGAGAACACGAAATGGAATTGCTCTGAAAAACCATTAGGATGACGATTACCCACAAATACATTTGATCGAAGATCTGCAAAGAAGTGAGGAAGCGATAAGTCTGCGTAATAATTGTTGTGATAATTTTAGCGTACGCATCCGTGTGCCAATTGCAACGGAAATGGCGGTATACTCGGTATGCCAAGTTTTTGTTTTATGATTGTGCACATGTTCACTTACCGTTCGGCAGTTCATTGTGGTATCGTTCGTTGCGGCGGTACACTTTCATTTGTTAATCGTTTACCTGGAAAATACATGATTTATGTAAAATTGCGCGGGCACTGCACAATCTGATTCTCCTATAATCCTTCTACCTCCGGACAACTACGTGCAAGTGTAAGTGTAATCCCTTCATGGATGATTATCCTGCACTTTCGCACAAAGCGCTTGGTTTCCACTTTTCTAGAAAAATTCCCAGTAGCGGAGCTCTTTCAAGTCAAAGACATTACAACTTAGGAATATTCAAGACAAAAGTGAACACTCGTTCAGTCTAGGGGTAAGGTTTGAGTAAGAAAACTTATATGGAAAATTGAAATTTTTAGTAAACTGTGTGCAAGGTGTTCAATGGATTTACATCTTTCAAAATGTTGAAATTTGCGAGCTAGGGGTAAATTATCAGATGTCTTCGCGTTAATCAACAGGTTTAAAGGTTAAAGTGCGTGAACCAATTAGCTGGAAAATTACTAGTAATCGACACGTTTGTTACAAACCTTTTTGTTCTCGGAAACCTGACTTATAAGGCTTCGGAAAATTTCAATAGACGATACAAAAGCTTAGCGACCTCGAATAATGTTATAAATGTTACGGCGTACTTGTTGAAAGGTGTATTGTTCTTGTACAATTACGATCTTGCTTTTATTACTTCAAACCTAGCTGGAAATATTATCCACTAGTAGCGCCCTGCGGTTTCACCCGCGTAGTTTTAAATCCCGGTATTCCCACGGGATAAAAAGTAGCCTATGTGTTATTGCAGACTATAATACATCTACAACTATAACCATCTGTGCCAATTTTCACCAAGATCCATTCAGCCGTTCTGGAGTTATAGAGTAACAAACATCCATCCATCCATCCATACTTACAAACTTTCGCATTTATAATATTAGTAAGGATATAGAACCAGCGCAGCTTTAGAATGGTTAAGGGGCAGCGCAAACCAGTAGAGGCGTGGTGAAGATACTGTAGATACCTATGGCGCAGACAACTATTAAACAACATATTATAGTCGTTTTTTTACAATGTGTTTATTGTGCTAGTATTTTTGTTTTTGATATTGAGTTTTATTGTAACTATAGTTTTTATCAGAATAAAATAAGATTGGGTAGCACGAAAGATGATCGTTATAGAGCGTATGCAGTTATAACATTTATGCTGAATGACGGCCAATTTAGGTCACTTACTTTCATGCTATGCTTTTTTTTATAAATTACTTTAGTTTTAAGTTAACATAAATAAATGTTATCGTATTTTGCATTAAACTTTCTGACTTGTATGGATCAATATGATATTCTGTTGAACCTTGCTATTGTTTTCTCCAAGACATTATTGTTCGCAATTTTTCATATAACATTAGTAATAAATAATAATAATAAATATTGGTAAACTAAGCTTATGCTTGTGATATGGGAACCAGATAGCTGATATACTACTTATATACTTTTTTTGTAAATACATACTTATAATATTATTATATAACACCCAGACAGATAACAAACATCTATATTCATCACACAAATGTTTGTTCACGGTGGGAATCGAACCCACGACCTACGGCGAAGAAGGCAGAGCTACTACCAACTGAGCTACGTAGGCATTAGTGATTTTATATCGTCAACTGCGAGCGAGTAGTCATTTGACGTAAAAAAAAGTTCACTTACAATGTAAAAAAAAGGAGGCGTGTTTATAAATACTAAAGTTATGATAAAATCTATCATACCTAATTATTTAGTCACTAGCTGGTGCCCGCGACTTCGTCTGCGTACTTTTCGCAATAAAAGGTAGCCTATGTCCTTTCTCAGGGTCTAAAGATTGTCTGTGCCAAATTTAATCAAAATCGGTTGAGAGGTTTAAGCGGGAAAGCGTAACAGACAGACAGACAGACAGAGTTACTTTCGCATTAGTCGGGATTAAATGAACATAAATTACCTCAGTACGGAATACTTGAAAAGTAAACACACTTGCAAACGACGAAAAACGGTATCAATGACGTCATACTTTCTGTGATACTAGGTAGATACGTGTTGACATAGCTAGTTTGCAATATCGTGTTTCTATTTGCTGTTTCTTTGCTTGTTACGGCGGCCACAGCAAACAGCTGGTACATTTTCGCTAATTTTGCCATAAACATTGTATGCCATTTCTTCTAGGCTTGGTTGTGTGGAACTGTCACCAAGATTTACCTAGCTTCTTGCTTCTTCCTTGTGATTCAACTGAATAAATATTTTTTGGCTTTGACTTCGACTTCTGTAGGAGTCCAATGCTGGTCATATAAGGCCTCCGCTTTACATTTCCAGGATGAACGATTCTGAGTCCTCTGAGTTTGAAGGTAAACCTAATTACACTTTATTTATTTACAGGTAAGCATCGAAGTTCATTTCAGTCCTTCAATGAATTATCAAGATTTGGTAAGGTTAGATGTAAAACATTACCTAGTGTTAGTCAAACCATTATGAGGAAAGAAACGCCTATTTTTCATAGCCTATTTAAATGTTTAAGAAATAAATGACCACCCGAATAAAGTCGGGAGATCGCACCATTTTTCGCACTTTTATAGGATCAATTTCCTTTGCTAAAATCTATTTTCCGTTATATAACATTTACAAGTTCTGTTCATTCAAAAATAACTTAATCTATACTAGGTAAAGTAAAGGGTAAAGTTTGTGATATGTGTGATGAGTCTGGATAGGGTCTGGATCTAGTGGATCGTTATACTAAATTCTTTTACCAGCCTATAACTTCGGTTCTTCTCGCCCGTTGCATTCGAACGGGATTTCTCGAGGAAAACCTAGTTAGCATGTTGTGCAACTGTACTGTGACACGAGCCTCGAGACTGAAGGGGGGGGGGGTACCCCTTACGCTTGCCCTGCGTCCATCAACTTGAGACATACATATGTTAGCCTCATGTGCCTGTAATTTCACCGGCAACCACGCTCTTCAAATCAAAACACAGCAACGCTGCTTAAGGCTCCGGCGACAGCGGCTCGCAATTTCGAGGTGTGATTGGCTATTATTTCATTTTATTTCATTTCGGGGAGGTTGTTTGAAAGAATAACTCTAAAGTGACACGCATAAATACTGTTCGAACACAAATAATACAATAATATAAGGGAAATGTGCTTGAGTCAGAAATCATTTTGGTATTAGGTAAACGTAAGACCAAACATACTAATACCAAAATGATTTCTGATTCGGGCACATTTCCCTTATATTATTGTATTATTTGTGTTCGAACAGTATTTATGCGTGTCACTTTAGAGTTATTCTTTCAAACAACCTCCCCGAAATGAAATAAAATGAAATAATAGCCAATCGCACCTCGAAATTGCGAGCCGCTGTCGCCGGACCCTTAATGATCTAGTAAAAGTCGTTAAACATCAATCTCACCACAGTGTAGACACAGAATAAGGTTTAGTTGTGGAGCTTAAGTTTAAAATAACCTTATTAGAAGACGGGCTCAGATTTTAATTAAAGCTTGGGCAAAATTTAAAACCTAGAAGTTAAGTGGCAGCCGTATTTTAACAGTCTTCTTTTTCCTTGTTGCTTCTAGGTATCTTTTAGTCAGTTACGCTGTTGAATATATGTAGTCACTGCAATTCGATTCTCTGAACTTTTCAACAATGTTTAAACGGAGTAGAAAAAGTACCTAACAGAACAAAACTTTTCAACAGACTATATCTTAAACAAAGAAACAAACTTTTCCAGAAATTGAGGTTTAACAGTTTTAACAAAATAGATTGACTCAATATTTACTGCTCATCTGCTTCCTTTGAAGTAGCGAGTACTTTAAACTATCATTATAAACTTTTATTACGGCAAACATTTGCTAAATAATTCTTTTAAATGGTAAATAATTCGACAGATGTTATGCGCACGCGCTAGATTTAGTGAGAAATATGTTTAGATCATAAAAAGTGTAAGTGAAATCTTTTGCTGGTCTAGTTGTAATGCCCCCGCCTCTTTCTTTCCAGTCTGAAGGTCGTAGGTTCAAAAAGGGATCGTGCACTTTTTTTGTTCAAAATTTAAGTACCCCAAAGATATATCTCTGAAAGAGTCATTGGAACCAAGAGATTTGAGGGAATGTGTACCGTGCCTGGGGCTCAAAGTCGTGAACTGCTTCAATTTATTTCAGTACTAGTTGCGCCTCGCAGTTTCACCGGCGCAGATTTCAATCCCGGTATTCCCACGGGATAAAAAGTAGCCTATGTGCTATTCCTGACTATAATCGATATCTCTGTTTCCAAGTTTCATCTAGATCCGTTCAGCCGCTCTGGCGTGAAAGAGTAACAAACATCCATCCATCCATACTTACAATCTTTCGCGTTTATAATATTAGTAGGATCGCGTGTCTCATCTGTAAATCGCCTCTCTTCCATTTGTTTCTTGTTTATCGGAAAATAACTAGCAGCTCCTTTGGGAAATGCGTAGAACGAACGTTATTAGTGTTATTTCGACCGCATGATGTTTATCGACATCACTAATACGGTGTTCAGAGTTCTGGTAACGACAGCAAACACACTAAACGGAATAAACAAATGTTTTAGTATCTGTTCAGTGCTTTTTTTTAATCTACATTTTTTTTCTGTGAAACTGTTTAAGTGATGGAACAATTACATGGTCTACTTGATGTTAAGTGGTAATCGGTGTACTCTATCCCAAACGGATTTCTCTAAAACTATCAAGACAAGGTTGAAATTGACATGACAAAAGACAGGCTCGATTTAGATAACTTCAAATTGACTGTCGCATAAAAATGGGATTGGGCTAGATAACTTTGCTTAGTTGTAGCCTAAATCTTTTTTTATCTTATTTCAAATATTCATACACTAATTCTGAGATCAAAAGATAATTAAGAAAGATTACCATAAACTTTAAGTTATTATAATTATGGAATTATGACAGCTACCTTCGTCTCTTGTTTGTTCAAACGCGAAGGGAATTTTAAAAATAATTAGCTATATCACAGTTTATATAATAAAACATCTTTCATTTACTTATGCCTATTCATGTTAAAGCTTGGGCGAGTTATTAAATGTTCAAATTAGGCTAAAATCCACAGTTATTTGAAGCATAAAAGATCGAAACTGTGATTTCGACTTTCATTTTACAGTAAATATTACGTAAGTTCAAAATCACTGACGAAGCAATTTGTAAAACCTTCAAACGTTTCATCTTAATTTCAAAAGGTTTCATTATCGAAATCAATTGTCAGTCTGGGAAACAGTAATTAGGTACGTATTATTGAATAAACTATCATTAATCAAGTCTAGTTAAGGCTAATTATTAGTTTAGTTACTAAAGCTGAATAGTTTGAAACTTGCGTCTGTGACGGAAAAGTTGAGAAGTAATAAGTGAGCGTGGACGAACCTTCATGAGAAAGTCATATACGAGAAGCTGTTAGGCATATAGATGTTTTTGAAAACGAAGGAGAGCAATAAAAAAATACTTCTTCGTATCCTGCTACTATTATAAACGCGAAAGTTTGTAAGTATGGATGGATGGATGTTTGTTACTCTTTCACGCCGGAACGGCCGAACAGATCTGAATGAAACTTGGCAGAGATAGATTATAGTCTGGAATAGCAGATATGCCACTTTTTATCCCGTGGGAATACAGGGATTTAAATCAGCGCGGGTGAAACCGCGGGGAACAACTAGTTAAGAGATATATAAAATTAGATGAACCAGCGGCTTCGCTCACGATCGTTTACTTTGAATGTTTCATACAAACTTTTATCCCCTATTTCACCCCTTTGGGGGTCGAATTTTGAAAAATTAATAATTAAAATAAATAAACTAAGGATTTGGCCTGTGCGTTGTCATCAGTCAATCACTTTTGCCTTTTAATATAATATCTATTAATACCAATAATCATAATACAACTCGGGGTTCAAAGTTGTAAGCCATTTATTTCTGTTGTGATTCATTTTATTTTTGCTATATTTTCACGGACATGTCATGTGATATTAATAATATTTTTCTGTATTATATTGGCTGGGTAGTTGCTTTCCATTCACCGCTACAGACGGCCTTTTTCATTATTGGAATACGTCTCGCTTGTCGCGTCGATTCCTCTGAAAATGGTCCATTTGATACATATTGCAATATTGCGGGGTTGATGCTCCTAAGAACGGGTAGCGAACTCGTGACCCTGTGTCATTGCTGTCATTATATCAAGGCTTTCGAACTTTCCTTCACACAGCCTTTACAGCTCAGTAGGTAGTAGCTCTGCCTTTTGTGCCGTAGGCCGTGGGTTCGATCCCCACCAAGAACAAGCATTTGTGTGATGAAAATAGATGTTTGTTCTTTGTCTTATAATAAAATAAGAAGAAATTATTACAAAAAAAAAAGTTAGTAGTATATCGGCTATTATATCTGGTTCCCATATTACAAGCTTCGGCTTAGTTTGGGGCGATATAGTGCTGTGTGGAATGTCCACCAATATTTATTTATTTATTCCAAACTACGGTCCTTGTCTAATACCTAAGACCGAGCAACAGCGATGGCAAGCAGTAACATAAGTTGTTGCTTGTTGCATATTTAAGCAAATTCTTCGCTCCGTTTTTTCCACCTGTCCGTCGCTCGACAGATCTTGTCGGTGCCATGTGAAATAGATGTAAAGCCAGGATTGTGCAGGGTAAGTGACTAACTCCAAATTCGAGACAAGTCGCTCTGACCTGAAAAAACCCCAATGCAAATTGATTTGAATTAAGTGAAGTGTTGACTTCACACCGATGTATATTCACATTTTTATTTCATTTACTTTAAATAAAGTTTAAGTAAGTTATTTATTATTGTTTTTACTATCGTGCGTGAATTACGAGGCATTTGTCGTCGTCTGCTTGGTCCATAAGCTAGTTGTAAAAAAAAAATAAAGTTGATAATACCAAAGCAAGCCTGAGCTTATGAGTAAAAAATCAAGGTGGGCATGTAGTTATTTAAACTGTCAACCAAGTAGGTGTATTCGTAAAACCACAAATTTTCATCTTCGTCGAGACTACAAAAAATTGATGAAATTCACATCAACCCCTAGACGAGACGTTATTTAGTCTCAGATTGAATAGAGGTCCTTTACCGCTTTCGTTGCTCGTTTCAGTTTGTTGGGACGTCGTTTTCAATTTCAAAGTAAATGTACTTACGTAAATTTCTAATTATACGTGCTTATCACGTGACGAATTATAATGGAAGAATTAACGCGTTACACGTAAGAGTAAACAAGTTAGTGGAAGTTTATGGGTAAATAAGTTTGCGTAGAGAGAGACTGACTGACGTGACACGCTGTTTCTACGAGTATATACCTATACCAAGTCCGAGTTACGCTTTCGTAACGCCTTTTTTGAATAGAAATTCGATAAGCGCCTCTATCGGGCGTGCTGAGAACTCACGAGTCACCATACAAAAAGACTTACCGTTAAGAAAAACATTGTAATTTTTTTTTAGACACCCCCGGTTTCTGAATGCTCGATCAACACAAATCGGCTGTCAAGTCACTTGCTATCTCTTTCTAATTTAAAGTAAAAGCTGAAATAGCATGTGACTTGATAGTCGATTAGTGTTGATCGAGCTTTCAGAAACCGGGGGTTAAGGTACTGTTCCTTAGCTATTGTTCCTGTTCTGCAAAATCAAGCGTCTGTCAAATATTACCTATGTTGTGAGATACGATTAATTTCGCAGACTCGCGAGGGAATGCTTCATTATAGGTGAGTTACCACTTAGAATCAGGTGGGCCATCTGCTTGTTACATCGGCTAGTAATCTACCTTTATTGATTGAAAGCCTTTAAAATTAATACTAAATTATTTGTAAGGGATTTGCGTTAGGTCGTCTTCGATACGGGTAAATAAACGCACCCTTAAATAAAAATGAACCAATTATGAAATCGCACCTTCACTACATAGTATAAAACAAAGTCGCTTTCTCTGTCCCTATGTCCCCTTGTCCCTTTGTATGCTTAAATCTTTAAAACTAATACGCAACGGATTTTGATGCGGTTTTTTTAAGATAGAGTGATTCAAGTGGAAGGTTTTTATGTATAATACATGCATGATATGTGCATCCGTGCGAAGCAGGGGCGCGCGGGCGGGTCGCTAGTTATAATTAAAATGAACCAATTAGCATGAAAATGAAAAAATGAAAAATGAAAAATATTTATTCATCAATAATATAATATTAATATAATATAATATTTATTCATAAGCATCAATGCACGGTTAGGTATTCAGCTATATAAACTATGCAAGCAAGGTAATCTATGTTCTCTGAAAACTCTACTATGAAATTAAATTTCTCTAAAAACGGAATTGCTTCTGAATGAAAAATATAAAATTCTTACTTCCTTTATACATTTTCCCGCTGCATAAATGATTTACTAACCCAGTATTTGCTGATGAAAATGTAAACTACGCGAGTGAATTCAACTGCAGCTTAATTCATTCTTCAATCATTGCAGAAACGTGTAATGGCGGCCATACACGGTCCGACAATCGTCGGTTATCACGTGTAGCTTTATTTTTCAGAAAACCGTTATCTTAGATTTTAATCATTTGAGAGCATTGGTAGTCCAGTGAGAGCGAGCCTTCTGATCGTAAAGTCGTATAGGTTCGAAGCACCAATGGGTTTTACTTTTCGAAAAATATATGCGTAATGCCAGTGCTCAAACGGTGAAGAAAGAAAAAATACACAAGAAATAATAAATGTAACACTTGGACATCTATCCTGTTATTTATCTATATTTTTATATGTATATATTTATCCTAAAAGTAGATAGGATAAATATATACATTAAAATTCTTAGAGGACTGTCTCACACAGTAGTGTGAGACAGTCCAGACAGTGAGAATTTTGATTTAGTAATTAATGCTGTGATATCAGGGGCGTTATTCACTATGACCAATCCGATCGTATTTGCGTTTAGATCACGTTGTGAAGTCACACGGTTGGGGCAAAGTATCTCCTATGTCATAGAGAATAATGCCCCTGAAAGGGACGTTTTTATTGTGAGTTGTGGATCAGGCAGAACAGTAAGTTGGATCAAACCTCAATTCATGAAAGTTTACCGGCAAGCTTGATAGTGTAAGGCCACCATTAACTGCAGTGGACTGTTTTACGACATGAGAACTTTATAGCTTGCGTTTCCTTCTTCTTAATGACCCGATGACTTGTATTACTAGGTTATGCGACAGTGTTGAATCTGTTGGCGTTACTTGCTTGGTTTATAAACGATCAAATAAGCTAATGGCATTTTGCTTCAAAAAACGCGTTCGTATACGAGTATAGGTCTTGGAAGTAATTAAGCCATGATGGAAGTGGTTTTTATATTAAATGCGATGTGTTCAAGAAGTGGTTTATTCTATATTCACTGCGTGTTTGGTGTGTAGAGGCCAAACGAACGCATAGAGATTGGTTTTCCCTATTAAGTTCGTTAATGCTTTCTACCCCATCATACCCTGTAATTTTATTATCATGCAGCCTTAAATATTATGAAATCTCTAAGAAAGCGTGGCCACGGGCGGCTACTAGTAAATAAATCACTTAGCCCATCTTATAAATTCGTGGTTACTTATTAGAATTTTTATCGCGCCGGTAAATCTTCAGAGGAAAATCATAAAACTACTATTATCATCTAATAGATATGATTAATATGTTATAAAAATTTGCAGATTGATTTACCTCTTCCAGGTATTTGGAGGTGTGCCAGAAAGTTGTTTGCAAACATTCACCTACGAGAATGATTCATACATTACATGACTAAATACATGTACATCTTAATACGGAGAATCGTTCTTTGAACCTTAAAGTCAATGATCAAGCATAGAAGTTCACTTACTCACTGATTCGCTCATATCACAAAAGACAAGGTGGCTTAGAAGTCTGAAATTTGCTACAGGCATTTTTTGTAGGATATAGGCGACTACTGACTACACCATACAAACGACTACGCTCGATACTTGGTAAATATATTTGGAAAGTGCGCCTCAAGGGGCTCCTTTCGAGCACTTGGCACCATGTTATAGAATTTACTAGCTGCGCCCCGCGGTTTCACTCGCGTAGTTTTAAATCATAGTATTCCCGCGGGATAAAAAGACTATGTGCTATTCCAGACTAAGTATAATCTATCTCTGTGCCAAATTTCATCCAGATCCGTTCAGCCGTTCTGGCGTGATTGAGAAACAAACATTCAAACTTTCATATTACAATATTATTGAATAGAATAGAAAATTGTTTATTTTATCTCATAATTTTTTTAAAACACTTTTACAATTTGTTTGATGACAAAAAAGGCCACCACTCAGCATTTGCTGTATGAGCTCGAGCCCATACAGCGCTGGTTTTCAGTGGCGCCATAATATATTGGGTTTATTATGTCAAACCGTATAAGGATACCTTTACAAAACAGCTACAAATACAGTTTGCTATTCAGGTTAATGCTGCAGAATCGCGGAAAGACCTTTTGTAAATAAAAAAGCATTTACGTACCCCACATACATAAATAAGCCACTTTGCGATGTTGATATTCCGGTTGTCCCTAGTTCCTTGGATCTAACGGGTATGTTACACGTTTCTCAATACCTCGTGCGCATAAAACAAACATGTGTATGTAAATGTCGCAAATATTGCGTACCAATTCTCCGGTTGGGTTACGAAAAGTCAAGGGCGCGACTAGTGGGTGTATTGTATTGAATTATTGGCGCGTGGAAATGGGGTGTCTGTCCGATATTTGACAAAAACACTGTTCTTTTGTTACAGCATATTTTTTTCTTTGTAAAACCTTATCCGCATTTATCATGTATTTTTTTACTAGCGACCCTCCCGCGCGCCACCGCTTCGCACGGATGCATGTATTATACATTTGAACCTTCCTCTTGAATTACTCTATCTATTAAAAAAAAACCGCATTAAAATCCGTTGCGTAGTTTTAAAGATTTAAGCATACATAGGGACATAGGGATATAGGGACAGAGAAAGCGACTTTGTTATTATGTAGTAGATTTATGTAGTGATACAACAAGCTGATGGCCTATACAAGCTGATGGCCCACCTGCAGTGCAAGTACGGTTCTTATCGATCGCCTAATTTGACATTTAGAATCGTCAAATTCGTGTAAAATGGTGGAACGATACGATTCGATTGGTTCATCGACTTTAGCCGATCGACAAATAGGCGATCGACAAGAACCGTACTTGCACGGCTGGCCTTAAGTGTTAACCGTCATCTATAACAAAGTGTTGCCTCGTAAGTCACGCATGAACGAACGTGGCCTACGTAATGCACTGCTCTGCGTCCATCAACTTGAAGCACGCAGATGTTAAGCCTCTTGTGCCTGTAATTACACCGGCAACCACACTCTTCAAACCGAAACACAGCAACGCTGCTTGACGGCAGAAAAGGAGTGTAATAAACAAAAAAAATTATACAAATGCTGTGGGTCCAACTGAAACTACCTACTCAGTATTCGTGTAACACTTGTGTCTGTTACCAAACTTTCCGCGCCGTTATTGACTTATATGACTGTACCTACCGTCTGGTGTCTTATGGGTAGGTACTAATGAATGTTGTGCATGCTATGTAATTGGCACACACTTGATTGTTTTTATTTTTTAACTACCCTTGATGAACATGCGATGTTCTATGTGTGTTGTTGGTGTTGCCTAATAAATAAATCAATACTGAATAAAGAAGAGAAAATACATTGTGACATTTACTTAAAATGTTATACAGAATGGATAAAGGTGACAAAGATTCAGCTAAAACGCATTGCAGCGCTTTATAATTCAATGTGTATACGAAGTTTTCATGTTGTATTAAAAAATATATGCAAATGTATTCAAAAATAACATTGATTTTTTTGCAGCCCATTGAATAACAATCAATTAATAGAAGGTTATTAGAAATCGTTTCGTAAAATGCACGATTATTTACTAGAAACTTTTCTTTGCTTAATATTAATTAATGAGTATGAGTTTTAGTTACTCTTGCCTAGAAAAGTTTTGGTGAATTGTTACTCATGTTGACTTAAATAATCTCGACTCCTAATCTCTTCAGATATTGCTTTGAAAGTGCACAGACTCCGTCTTCTAAGCCAATGACACTATATTTAAGTATTAACATTTTATATACAAAGTTACGGACGATTATCTGCTTAATCTGAATCCTTAACATAATTTAACTGATACAGAAGAAAAGTACCTTCACGACGTTGATCATGAATATTGCATCAAATGATTTGGTTGTAAATCATCTTGAATGATGATGACTCACATCTTGATTTCACCCAATGTAGGTAAGAAGCTCTTTCTGAACTTATGACAAATTAGATCGGTACCTTTGGCAATATCGCCTCCTGATCTAGTCGAAGGATGTCTATTTAAAACGCCGACAACCGCCAAAAGGCTTGACTATGGGAACCAGGTATCGAAAACTTATGTAAATTAAAACTACTCATTATTATTATTAAAACATGATTATAATCGTGTATAATACTCAGACAGAAAACACGTCCGTACAATGAGGCCGTATAAATAAATAATATAATATCATGGTTCTTGTTTCTTTAAACTGATTACTTTTAGACCTGTTATTACTAAAAACCTAACGTATACAAGCGATATTTAAACTTATAGTCATTGTGTTAGATTTCATAAACACACCCGATTTTTATTCACAAAACTTAAATAAAAAACTGCAAAAACATCGCTTGCTGTTAGAAATGTACGTGCCAAAGTCCTACCCCTGTGATTTCCACGAACCAGCTCTGACACTCGAGCCTGGTTATTTTGTTGTTTTTCGTCACCAAAACATAAACAATGCTGGTGTAATTAAAACAAATTGCCGGGTCTATATAGTTGCGTTGTTCAAACAAGTTCGCCCACGCCCTGCAAACACGAATTTCATGAGCACATTATGTTTTATATTGCTTTCATAATACATAATTATACCCAACAGATATCATAACATTGTTTTTGACGACATGCATATTTTAATTAAACGTGCCATACGTCCATCAACTTGAGGCATACAGATTTTAAGCCTCATATGTCTGTCATCACACCAGCGACCACACTCTTCAAACCGAAACAAAGCAACGCTGCTTGGCGGCAGAAAAAGGCGTGGTGGTAGTACTTCCCCGGACGAGCCCTTCACAAAGAGCTCTTTTACTCTTAGTTGATGGCCAACTGCATTATCTAACTAGATGCTCTCGCATTCTCTGCAAACGCTCAGGCTAATGTATTTGAGCTTATAAAAGTTTTCAAAGCATTTTAGTTGAGTTCTTTGAAATATTAAAATATTCGTGGACTTTCCACACAGCACTAAGTTCCAACATAAAAAACTAACGAATTCAGAACCTCCTCCTTTTTTGAAGTTGGTTAAGAACGGCCTGAAGATACAGAAGACGAAAAACAAACTCAGTCTTCTAGTAAGGATCTCGCTACACGTGGAGACTGTAGAGACTGTAAACACGAGAAAATAAATATATTCTCATCATGGTTTAATATTCAACGCTCAAGCACACGAACAATCCTTTTAATCTTCGGATAGTGCTGTAAATGTCTGTCTTAAAGAAAAAATAAAAGATAGATACTGTTTTTATTTAAGGCGATGACAACTGCCAATGTACCTCTCGCACATTTGAACATTTTCAAAAAGAAGCAATCAACAAAAAAAAATTTTTGTTTAATTCTTCTATATATTTTTTTATTTAATTGCCACTATTTTGTCCTAGTGTTCTCAGTTGGAATTGTTTTTATCTTTCTATATTTATGTGCAATCAATATATAGGGAGAAAGCACTGTCAGTTGTAACAGTTTTAAAAACTAAAACAGCAGACAGTCTACTATTTCATTTTATGCTCACTTTTTTATGGAAATAAATATTTGTATAAATTATTATAGGTACAACAATTTTACTGCGTTAGATTTTTCATAAATCGTATCAGTGGATTTGTAACCTACGGCTTTCGCTGAATCGTTTTTCCGTGAAGGCTCAGACCAAATAAAAACTAAAAGACAGAGTCTTGCGGACAGCACGAATGAGGCCGGTTTTCTAAAGATGTGTTGCGGTCAAACTACGCCTCGCTCCGTGTACATACACAACTAAACGCACACACACAGAAAAGTGAAGCCAGTTTTCTAAAGATGTGTTGCGTGGGCCGATTTGGTGTGTGCGTACGAGGCGTAGTTTGACCGGCTTCACTTTGCTGTGCACAGAAGTCCGTCTTTTAGTTTTTATTTGGTCTGAGCGTGAAGGTATTTCATAAGAAAGATTCGGTACCTAGTTAGTACAAAGATGGCTTTTTTTAAAGACAATAAATTATCTTGAAAAGTTTAGGTACCTACTTTATTTTCCGGCTTTTACAAAGGTCGTGCAGCAGCTCTATGTCTTCCTTCTAAAGGTCTTCGTGGTTCTGCGTGGGTGACCACCAGCCATTATCTTTGCGTTCTAGTTTACCTTTGGGGCGAAACCTGAGCAATTAATCTTTTGAATTCCTTATCATAATTCCCCATTTCTTATAACAAAGGAAACAATTACATAATATGTTTGTACTGACACGATAAAAAGAGGTATATAAAAAGGGCCTCCTATTTTTTTTGTACATTTTATAATACGAATGGCGCTGAACCCGAAAGGGTGGCGTAATAGAAGATGTATACCTATTGTATTGTATGTATGTATTGTATGTATGTATTGCAATGGGTGCAAACGGTTAAATCACTTTGGTTTAATTCGGGTACCCCAAGGGGTGTCCTATCTCTGAACTTTCGCTTGACACTATTTTTTGGGACACCCTGTATATCTGTGGGTTAAGTAGATAGATGCTTGTACTGACTTAAATTAACGAGCTTAAACTGTTCTGATATTTCTCATCTCTACAGCTTAGACTTAAAATTACTTACAGACTTGAGGGTCAAGGTTGCATAACATTCAACTTGGGTAATCCGAGAGCTTTAATATCGCAGCTATATTAACTTACCCTCATAATAAACGTTAACTTATATAATATGATAAACATTAGCCTTGACATTGTATAGTACCTACATGTAAGAAGAATTTCTGCATAGTGATTTATGATTTTTTACAAACGATGCAAAATAGAACCTTAAGTCAATATTACACTAGTATCAGAAGTGCATGCAGACACTTTATCATCACTACATAGTATAAAACAAAGTCGCTTTCACTGTCCCTATATCCATATGTATGCTTAAATCTTTAAAACTACGCAACGGATTTTGATGCGGTTTTTTTAATAGATAGAATGATTCAAGACGCAGGTTTATATGTATAATACAGGCATGATAATATAGTAGAAAAACAATGTGCACCCGTGCAAAGCAGTGGCGCGCGGGCGGATCGCTAGTTTATTACTAAAACCTAGGTTAACTATAGTATGAATAAGTGTAAAAGAATTAAAGTGTTCGAACCACAAAAATGATAATACCTTATTAGGTTATTATCATATACCTCGGTACACCTCGGTGAGAAATACAGAGGTTTGTAAATTTTATCATTATTTTTCCAAGTAGTATAAAAACAACTGCTGTTTACCTAACGAGTTTCATAGAAACATACCTGACATATTTACGTGAATAAGCATTTTCCTGAAACGTTAATTAAAAGTAATTGTTCCAAACTACTGTGACATTAACAACTCACTTATTAAAAGTAGAAAACTGCGACACTACTTACACAGTGTACATTGAAGAGCTTGGAACCAGAGGTTCTAGCTCGTTTCAGATTAGGCGTATTTTCTTCCCTCACACGATAGATGTTGTGGGGATCGCGGGTACTCGGTGGATAGAGAGGGCTCAGAATCGTTCTTGTGTGAAATCGAATAGTGAACTTTGTCAGGCTGATGCTGATGAAACTTGTTTTGAACCACTCGAGCAACATTATAGGTATACGCATTATTAATTGATTGATTCAGTCTTTATTTGAATAGGAAAAGTCCACAAAAATCTGTACATAGATTCGGTGATTTTTGAAATTCGATGGCTGTTTTTGACAAGTAGTGCGTTTTTTGCCTATTTAGTAGGTATTTGATAGTTGTAGGATTCCATTTTTGTCATTTCATCCTTTGTTGTTTTTAAACGGTTTAATAATTTTTAAACGGTGAAGGAAAACATCGTGAAGAAACCAGTTAGTATTCTGACAGCGGCGATGGGCTTGCAACCTGTCACGTATGGAATACTAATTACTACAAAATGTGTGTATGTGCCAAATGTAACGTTTGGACGTACCTCTGGCATTAATTAAAACATAGCTCAAAACCTACTCGTTTGCGTGTTGATACCAAGAACCACTTGTTATGTCGTGTAGCGGTCATCGAATCAGCAGGATTAACGGTCGAGTGCTAAAAGCAAAAATAAGCAGGTATCAGGTGTCCGCACTAATGGACCGAGATAAGCTGAAAATAATGGCTGAAACCTTCCTACTTCCACAGCGTTGAAGGATTACTACTGAGCACACGTCGGACGCGACTTTCCTCTGCGCCTTTCGCAATAAGCATTCATTTAATCAACCAAGAGATTTTAGTATAGAAACTTAAGAAAAAGAGGTGAGTAATTCAAATAGCTCTGTAGTCTTTGCCTGATGTAAAACAGGATTAAATTATAATAGCGTTTCTTTTATAAATAATATAATAATGAAGAGTATGATGTTATCCGAGGATAAAAGTTTAATGTGCTGGTTTCCCACTGCTTTATAGTCTGGTTGTGACGAAAACTCATAAAAACGCAAATCATGTGAATCATCAAATATCTCTGCAGAAATCGCGTTTTACAAAGATTGCGTTTTAGTACTGCCCTGTTAAGTTAATATCTTTCTTCCTAGTAGTTGGAAAATTATTTTTTGTGGCGAAAATATGTTTCATTAACCTACTTCTTTCGGCTACATCGACGCTCTCGTTTAGACTCGTTTGTGCTTAGATGATGATTATTATTGCTATCGAGATTTGGGTCAAAACTTTACTCATTTTGTATTAATATTAATTAAGGGTAACTTATTTATTTATCTTACTATTATTAAGTTTGTATTAATTGTGTAATTTTTATTTGTTCAACCACTTTGACTGATCATATCTTGTTCACATTCTCTTTATTGTTCTGAATCGATATTTTAGCTAATTTATGGAAAGTATGCCTTGACTTGTTTATATCGCCATTATGATCTTAGAATACTCTTTATAGGTACGTGCCCTTCGGTATAAGAATTGAAGGATAGCGTAGACGATCAAATTACAGGCGCAAGAAACTGTTTCAGAGTGGCGATCGCTATAGAATACAAAATAAGCTGTGTTCTATCTGGGTCGTATTAGATTTGTTTTAAGTACCTATATTCAAGAGAATATGCCGCTTGCGGGAATGATATTTCTATTTCAAGTACAACACCGACTTAGACTTAGTCCTTGAAATAGATAAATATATTTGTGTAGGTGTTCGTTTATTTCATGTAAATATATTTGAGACCTCAAGCTAAGATAAGATATCATCGAATTAGAGAAAGAGATTTTTAAGTTGGTGTTTAGATGTTTTATTATTATTATGAGTTAATGCTGTGTGTAATGTTCGCCAGAATTTATTGTTATATTTCAGATGTCAAACGTCCATAATTTTTTAAAGAAAGGAAAGGAAATAAAAATGTAATAAATAAATATTGCTGGACATTCCACACAGCACTATCTAGCCCCAAATTAAGCCAAAGCTTGTGCTATGGGAACCATATAGCTGATATATATATAACACCCAGACACAGAACAACATCTATGTTTATCACACAAATGTTTGTTCACGGTGGGAATCGAACCCACGGCATAGCGCGCAGAAGGCAGAGCTACTATCAACTGAGCTGTGAAGGCTGTCAATAAACAGCTGATAAACCCCGGAAGAGTTTTATCTCACGTTCCTTGTAACAAATCGGATGAGCACGGCGCGGCGGTGTGGAGTGTGGCCTAACACCGCACTGACCGCAGCCCTCGGGTTTACACACGTGATCGAACATTGTGCGGGCAATTTGCTAACAGAAAATGTGGGTATATTAGTTCTGAACTTGTTACGTTGATGTTGAAAACCTTTAGGCTATAATGTGATCGACATACACGTGATCGAACATTGTGCGGGAAATTTGCTAACAGAAAATGTGGGAATACCTAGGTACCTATTTGTTGTGAACTTATTACATTGTTATTAAAAACCTTTCTTTAGGCTATATCTGATCGACATTGTTAGCACATTTTTTTAAAGTGCGCTAGGTCTAACTGCATATGATGATGATGAAAATGTGAATGAAAATAATATGGTCTATAAAAAGGAAAAAGCTGAAATCGAAACATAATAATATGATTACGCTAATATTAACAAGTAAAAAAAATAAGATACTGGTTTTTAAAATATTCTTGTGTCTAGTAATGCTGAATCACTATCACTACATAGTATAAAACAAAGTCGCTTTCTCTGTCCCTATATCTCTATGTATGCTTAAATCTTTAGAACTACGCAACGGATTTTGATGCGTTTTTTCCAATAGATAGAGTGTTTCAAGAGGAAAGTTTATATGTATAATACATGCATGATATAGTAGAAAAACAATGTGCACCCGTGCGAAGCAGGGGCGCGCGGGCGGGTCGCTAGTAATTCAATAAAGCAGAGGCATTATAAGCGTGAGCTCTAAATCACAAACGGGAAGATGTTTTTATTTAATAAACTGTTATATTACCAGCGACATTTTTGTTGTAAGTTACTGTTACCGGCTAGGATCTCCATTATACCACAGCCTGCATACAATACGTTACCTGCTTACGGTAACAATGGCGTCGGTGGCCATATCGTGCTAAATGTCACACGAACCGGCGCCCGTGCAGTCACTGACCCTCTATAGAACAATACCCACGTGTGGGTCAACAGTTTCCTACTTCCGCTCAAATACCCATTATTTCGCACTGCTGTGGTTGGCAAAACTAAAACGATGCCTTTTCTTGTTTCAGGAACTGTCGCGAAGACGAAATATCGCCGATCCCTCGAAACTTCACACCTCAAGACTGAAAGTTCACTGCCGTCTTCCAAACCTTCACCTAATCACCTAAAACCTACTATAAGCTCATCTTTGGGAATCAAAACATCTCATCTAAAGACTTCGCCTTCCTCTTTAACTCCTCAAAAACCCTACGAGAGGCGACGAATCAACGAATCCGGTTCCAATTCCAAACCCAGTTGTATCCCCCTTTCCAGAAAATCTACTGACAAAAACATTCGCACTTCCACCTCCCCCATCAAGCCGGACTTGACGAGAGACACTTCTTCAAAACCAGAATATAAATCGAAACTGGAATCGCCTAGAAGCAAACCTGTTCGGAAAAGTCCCGAGAAAGCGAAGAGTGACACTGAAAGTAATCGTATCGAAAGAAGAAACCGAGCTCAAAAGGATAGTGAAAGTCTTAGCGAAAAATATCATTATTCAAAGAAAAGACTGACTAGTTTAGATAATAATTCTCCAAGAGACACGAATGGTACTACTAGTAACGTTTCGCCTAGACGTCTTATGAACGGCGGTTGTAAAGCTGAAGCGAGACTTTCTGACGTAGAAGACTCTAAAGCTACAATGAAAATGTCGACGCTTCACGAAGTAAGGCCGCATACGAGTAGGCTTTCTCAGGAAATGGATAGCTTAGCTGCGTTGACGAAACAGACTTTAGATAGGGTTAACAAATTATCAAATAACTTAACTAGTAGTAAAATAACTATAGAAACGCCTGAACCGCGTTATGAATCAATATTTGCATCGAAACCCGAACAAAGAAATAACAATCATACAATTAGCTACGGCCTTATCCAAGACAGGCCTTTCCATCCCAGAGGAGTGACTGAAAGACTGAGGGACATAGATACGGCTGCTCAGAGACTGATCGACTTTGAAAAACAGAGTGCAATGTTTTCTGATCTCAATAACGATACATCTAGTCAAAATCGCCGTCTAGAATTATCGGCGTCGTCATGCAGTCACACTCCCGTGTCTATTTTGAAAAGGAAATCCATACATGAAGAGAATTATAGCGTCAATTCATCCAATCAAGCTATTGCCACTCCGCCTGTTACGTTTTCACCAAGTGTCATCGAGCCGCGCAATTGCCGAGCTGACAGCAGACAACGCGCAGGCATATTGAAGAAACGCCGAAGCTTAGACGAGTCGCATGTTGCCATGAGAAGATCTTGCAGCCCAGAAGTTTCGTTCGCTGATGATGGATCCCCGGATGCTAATAAGCCTATTCTCAAAAATAGGAGGTCATCGCTAGAAGACATTATCAGAAACAGATCGCCCGATGGTCAAATTCAAGGTATATTGAAAAGAAAAATGAGCAGGGAAGAAGATCTTCATACCGAGGAATTGTCGAACGGGTCACCTGAACCCCATGGCATACTGAAACGTAAATCCAATTCGAGTTCCAGTAGTAGTACAACATCGTCTCATGTATCTATTGCTCAAGCAGTATTGTTAGCCGCCGCAGGAGGTGCTGAGTTAGTCGATGATGACAAGGAAACCGTTAGACCAATATTAAAGAAGAAAAGCTTTTCCGAAGAAAGGCCGAGTCCCGATATTATTACATTCGATACCCCGAGACCAATTCTTAAAAAAAAATCGACCGAACACGATGAATACGACTTCGACCTTCCTAAAAAGCCGATCCTGAAGTCATCGAGAAACCGTTTGTCCGGCGACGAAGGACACGCTTCTAGTTTCGATTTGAGCGAAGACGACAGAAGCTCTAGGAGGCCTTCACTTCTCAGGTCGCGGACATCCGACCACTCGGGATCGGAGTGCGAGGCGACAATGAGGCCTATTTTAAAGCAGAGGGGTTCGAGCTTGACGAGGGAACGCAGCCAATCACCGCGCCCACGGCTCTCGTTTTGCGCGGACAACGATACGAACATTAGCGTGACAAATTTCAGTACAGGCGCGATCGACCCGTTGGCGGCTGGACCGCGACGGTTACACCTTGCGCCCGCGCACGATCCCGCGCATGATTCGGAAGGAAGCTACCCTAGTGCCGTTCTCCGCCGGAGAAACCTTCGGCCTAAATCTAGCCCGCGATCGAAATCCCTAGCGTGTGACGTTAACGAAGAACTGTTATCCATACTCAACAATCGAAGGTTAAAAGTCGACGAAAATTGCAAGAACAACCGCTACGAGTGGCCGAGAGACCGACAGGATGAACTAGAAAATCAAAAGCCTTTTCCATCGATAGCGTCACGAATTAAATCTATGGAACAGGCCCTGTCTCCGCGAGACCAGCCGTCTACTTCGAGAGCAAAAAATCGAGATAAAGAACGCTACAAAACGCAACCAATCACTGTCGAAGAAATGCGGTCGATCACTTCCAGGTAAGCATAAACTGAGCTTTTTAAATATTTCTATTCATCCAAAGCTTCATTTCACCGCGTGAATATATATTCATTGCATCTGCCCGCAGCGATTCTGTTTCCTATGCGAAACTGAACATTCATTATTCATTCTATTTGTCACTGTAAATTAGTTTAATATGCTTTCAATGTTGTGTTTTCATTAATGGACTTTAACCTGATGGTCCTAGTTGTTTTTTTTTCGCGATTGACCGGCTTCCTTGAATTTGGTCTTCATTGTGCAAAGGTGATTGCTCTGCTCTGTGCCGGCCTCTGTCGGTAGTTTGTTGCCGAAAGTTGGCTCTCCGCCATTATTTTGATGGGCTACCGCGTGGCGTGGGCTGATGCTAAATATTTTTCTCTGTTCATTTTTCCTGTCCATGTGCTGCATTGTTCGTCATAAACCTGTAGGTATATACCCTTTATCCCTGTTTTGCATTCAGCTAAAAACAACTTCTGCTAAATCATTTATGGCATCGACCGCTTTCGTATTTAAAGCGAATAAAATCAAACAAAAATTTGTTTGACTTTTTTTTTTAATTGTAAAATGAAACAAATCAAGGTGTTTCAATAGGTTTCAATATTCCGTCGAACAAGGATTTCCATCAATGAAGATTCGAATCTTTCATAATGAAGCATACAGTAAACATTGTTAATTCTTGTTTTCGGCTCTCTGACATCATCTGACTTCCTTCAGTTTATAGTTCGACCGTCAAACAACCAAGCTATTTTCAACAACACCCAATTTTTGTGTGAAAATTCTGGCAACATCTTTTGTGCGAAAAGTTTACTTAGGCCCATTTTTGATACAAAGTGGCGAATTACCATAATAGTGATGGATGATTTCTTTGTGGACTGGCCCATTTTCGGAAAGTAAGTGATTAGTCAACACATCTAGTACTAACATCTAGGTTATTGTGCCTACGTTCGCTTAAAGGTGATTCAGGTCATTCGTGCAAAAGTGACGCAGTAATATAATATGCATCAGAAAATAGCCTTTTTGTTACTGGGGTGCCATTAGCCTTTTGTCGTGTAGATACGGCTAATTTATAACAGCAACTTGGTTAAGTATAAGTAGTTTTTTTATTTTTTTTATATTTGATAGACTGTCCTTTGGCCACAATCTCACCTGATGGTAAGCGACGATGTGGCCGACGATGGAGCAGAACGGTCTAGAAGACACCTATTCACTCTTGCCATGAAGAGGCCCAAATTATAGCGATCAGGAAAGACAGACGACGGCAATGAGTTCCACTCCTTGGCGGTTCGCATAATAAATGTGGACGCAAAGCGCTTAGTGCGAATGGGTGGTATATTTACCAGGTATGGGTGGTACTGAGCCGTACGCCTAATCGTCCTGTGGTGGAAAGGAGATGGAGGTATTAAGTCGTGCAGTTCCTGAGCACATTCACCAAAATGTAACCTATAGAATATCGAAAGGCAAGCAACTTTGCGGCGATGTTCTAGGCTCTGGATCTTAGCCACTGCCATGTGTTGCTCGCCTATTAGTCTGAAAGCTCGCCGTTCTATCGAGTCCAAGGCAGCAAGCTGGTGCTTGGCAGAGCCATCCCAGAGGTGGCAGCAGTACTCCATACCAGACCGGACTTGTGCTTTGTACAGATTAAGAAGCTGTCCAGGTGTGAAGTACCGCCTTACCTTATTCAAAATGCTAAGCTTCATAGAAGCTGTTTTAGCCCTGGACTCAATGTACGAGCCAAAGTTAAGAGCAGGCGTAAGCGTGGCATTAAGGAGTTCAAGGTGATCGCGTATACTTATAGGTACATTTTGGAAAATAGGAACATGGAGTAGTATAACTTATATTCATTATATTATTTACTTAGGTATGTTAATTACAGACCGTATACAATTTTTTATCTTAGGTAATATTATGATGTAAAACTCATCTTATATTAACTGAGAAACTACTTCCTTGTGAAGTTTTGTCCATGTCATGTCAAGTAATTTCTCACCCAGTTCCGTAATGTCACAAAAAAACCATTATGACGATTTTCCTGGAAGTAACATAACAGTGATCTCATATTGCCCAGGTTTTGTATGTAGTCTCGATAATCCATTATGCACAGTACGAGATGACTGATGTGGCGTTATAATATGATGTAATACACACACACGGTCTCCGGCAGTTCTTTTCAGAATTCTGAGAGATGTAGCGCTTTATGAAGCGTTTAAACGCTGCCTGAATTCATTGGCATTACAAGCCGCAAGCTAAAACTGTAGCACATGTTACATTGTGGAGGCTGCGGAAGTTCTCATTTATAAAGGAAATTGTAGCCCTTATATCCGAGGTGTTGTTATGTCATTTATATAATCCCGCAACTTTATAAAGTCGTTTATTTTATGTTGAATGAAATTTGTTTTGTTCCAAAATCCGTGACTTTCGGCGTCTCATTTTGTAGGATTTCAATATAAGTTGAAGCGGTTTATAAACATCTTATGCAAACTTCGTTGAAACCATCTAGAACTTTCATGTATACCTAAAGGAACATTCAAAATGTCAATCTGTCACCAATTGTGTGCTTACCGTGTATCCCTTTAGCTTTGAAACACATTTATAAATAACCAAATAAATAAATAATGTGAGCCCTTGTGTCCAATAATATCATCCTCCGCACGAACTGTCCCATTTAGGTTTCTATTCTCTGTTGCATTAATCTATCGTGATTAACGTCAATTCTGCATTCGCTCGAGTACATTCGCTGTCCTGATGACGGAAATAAGCGCTCCAGCCGTTAGTGGGTCAAGCACTATTTCTGGATCTGTTGTGCTCCAAAGCACGCATGGTGGGTTTATGAGCGCGATCTGATGCGTCGATCTCCGCTGCCCTTAATGGCATCGAGTGCAGCTGTTCCAATCTGTAATCGAGACTGATCGACTACTCTTTGATTAGTTCATACATTTATAGGTTTCAGTGATTGCTTCGAATGTTTTCTCCATTCGCTTTCCCGACAAGTTTACGATTCGTGCAGAGCTCTGTAAATCTTTACGAACCTTGAGAATTATGACCGGTATTACCAGTTAAAAGATTTATCGATAGGGTGACAATTAACCCACCAATAAATCGTTTTACGATCGTTACATCTAATCGATAACTACCGAATGGAGAGCAGACATTTATATTTAGATTATACTACCGATGGTGTCAAACTACCCTTACCGATAGACAGGCGACGCCAATCGAATCACTCACGCCATAAGTCATAGGAGTTTATGAAGGCGTACCGAAATATCTACCGTCTCTGTCTTATGTACGGTGGCGAACTACATTAACGCGTTTCTTTTCTCATTTCGCAGTTTGGAGCCGGGCCAAGCGAGTTTCCAAGCGTTTGGCCAAGCGGGCTGTAGTTTTCCGAGTCGAGCCGTCGAGTCCGGTATTGCTCCAGTCACCAGGGTCGCTTTTCCTCTGCCAAGAGAGCCTGAGAGGGATCCTTTCGCGAAGACGCTGGACTCACCTCCATACGGTGCGAGCTCGTTCAGCCTGAAGTCGCCCACGAGTGTCAACTGTTTGTCGGAAGGCGCAGGCGCCAAGGACGACAGCTACGGCGAGGCCACCTTTCTCGACTTTGAAAACATCGCCGCCGTCGCCGCTAGGAAACAATCCACATTAGATGAAATCGAGCTGGAAGTGAACAAAGTTCGGAACGCGTTGGACGAAGACAGCAAAGCCCTAGAGGATGATGATCGTCACCAAGCGGAAGCGGAAAACTGGAGCTTGAATGTGTCTTGTGACAGCGGCGTCTACAATCGCGCTTCGTCTAGAGATTCAGGACCTCATTCCGGTCAGTACATAACTTTTCACCAATCATGCTGGTTTATAAAACCCATAAACTTTATTTTTATCGAAACGGACGCGTGTAATGAACTAAGCTCACGAGTTTGACTTATTTAGTGCGGCTGGTCACAACTGATTTGCAACATGTAAAAGCGATCAGTTCGCATCAGCTTGCGGTTTGTTTACGTTGTGTTTGGTAAAATTAGATTTACCGAATGCGCCGCTATTCGTATTAAGTCGGTTTTGAAAATAAACACGACACAACCTTGTCGAATGTGTCTCGTCCCATTTATTTGGGTCAATGTGATGAACGTGCTTTGTCAAATCGAGTTTTGCTGAAGGTGTTATTACAATAGACCACGATAGAGCCATGACATCGCGGAATCATGACAAGGAAGTAGCTAGCAGCGCGCGAACGCAACCAGTGCCAAATTGCTTTTGTCAATTGTGAGCAGATGCTTGTAATCCTTCCTTTCTGGGATGACATGTTTTGCCTCATCAAACGTCACGTGTAATTCCTGTACCCAAAGCTCCCACCTTCAAAGACTTATCATCGTCATCTGAAATGGGTACCTGTTGCGCAGCAGTCTTCAAAGACACCAATAATATACTGGTTTGGATTCCTGGAGCAATAAAATGGCGTACTCGTTAGTTAGTTTGGTAGCTAGGATGAGGGTATCCTAAGGTTAATACCTTAGGATACCCTCATCCTAGCGTTAATACTGTCTGCTAAGTGTGTATGTTAAATAAATCGTCATTTGTTGCGTTCCAGGTGAAGAACTTGGTCTGATAGAGAGCCAAGAGATCCAAGAGAACCACGCAACCAACAGCAGCAGCAACGAGTGGTCCTCACCGACGATAGAGAGGAACCTCCTCACCATGGAGCGAGCGAGGAAGTCCACGGAGTGCGACCGGAGTCCCGAGGGCAGCGAAGATGAGGAGAATCGCAGTGCCTTTGCCTTGGGGCTGGTGAAGAGTAGCAGCGTTGTGGCCAGAGCTAGCATGTGGCAACAGCTGCAACAACAAGCTAAAGGTAATATTTTTAGATAAGTCTGCCCACGGCTTTGTTTGCATAGTACAGAGATGTCTAATGCTGTTCCAGATCTCAAAATGCTGTTCGTTTTTATCCAACTCGGCTGAGCCGTTCTAGTGTTGTTGAGTCACAATTTGACTAGTAGTTGCGCTCCGCAACTGCAATTGGTTGCAATTGACTGCAATTCGTTGATGATGATGATGAGGACGATGAATATTATTACTCGCTTCAAAAAAACTGCGTAAATTGAAGCGTGATGGTCATATCTCTTTTAGGCCTACTGGGTTTAGTTTAAAAATTAAAACCCCAAATAATACAAATCTGTTATAATTATCCAACTGCGCGAAATAAAAACCACAAAGCATTCAAAGGGAACTGATTTTATTAACCAATTCCATATTTAAAACAATCAATGCTTTCAATTCCAGGAACACCAAAGCCGCTGATCCGACACAGCCGTTCAAAAACAAAAGACAATCCAACAGTCACCGAACGGTTCAAGACCCAGCCCATCATCTTCACTCCGACTGAACCGGAGGTAGAGCAGACAAAACCTACCTCTCCCGCGCAGTCTAAGAGCGCCGCTAACGTGCTAGACAGGGATGACGATGGTGAGTTACTTTCCAATGTATGTTCGACTTCTTGAACCACTGTCTATACGCTTCATCTTAGCTGTGTAGTGTAACCGACAATATCTAGTACTACGTAAGTACGTACGTATTTCTGTAAATAATAATTATTGGAGCACGTTTTTGCGATGGAAAGATGAAACGAATAGATATTAGAGGGAGATGAGAATACATTTTTGAAGATATTCATCCCAGGAATTTTACAAAAGTCTTGAGTATATCGAATAAGTACTTACGTGCATTTTGTCGTTGCTGTTTTTGTAATTTGTTAGTGCTCTTAGTTTCAAAGAATTATTATTAAAATACATTAGTATTTTCGAGTAATCGAGAATCAAATTGTGTTATATTTTGCTTAAATTAGTAAAAAGTCTTCTGTATTTTGTTGGTCATATCTCAAGGCATGTGAACTGTACGCAAAACATATTTAGACGCTTCCTGTCCCATGATCGTCGGCTTCTTTTTTTTTGCATGTCCGATGTGTATGTCCCGATTCGCACCGCACTTGTATGTATATACGCACCTTTCACCGGTGGCAGCTAAGTTAGACGAGGACGACCCGGCGAAAATGTCCCTGGGTGAAAAAATGAAGATGTTTAATGCGAAACTCACGCACAAACCTCCCATGGCGGGACTGCCGAAGAACAGAGAAGAAAGGGTGCCTAGGACATCGAGGCTTCGAACCATGCCCGTCCTAGCCAGCCAAGTTCAAGAAGCGATGGAGCAAAACGAGAGGTTGACAAAGTCCTTGACGCACGAAGATGTGCCGCGGAATCCAGGCTTCCAGCTCAAAATGGAACTCTTTCGTTCCGCGAGCGCAAAGAACACGTCACTAGAATACCTAATGCGGCAGAACTCGAAGTTTAGGAGCTTAGGTCTGATTTCAATTTACGTTTGGTTTTGTTTGTCGTATTCGCTTGGGTTTAGCTTTGTCGGTACTAATTAATAAGGCTGGATCACACTTTACAATAAAACTGATTTATAACGCTTTTGGACATTAACGCTAACCAATATAGTAAAATTTTGAAACTCTTATGTAATCCGCGCTAAAGGGCTACAAGACTTGAACTTAAGAGCTTACACATTTTAATGCAGTCGAGCAAGCAGTTCGGACGCCTTTGACGTATCGTGTGAACTCACCTTAATGTAGTTTTGAGGCATGCTCGTTTATTGCACGATGTAATATAAGTGTATAATAAATGTATTTTCTTTCTTTCTTTAAGTGTATTATAAACTACCCTGTATTTTATTAACACGATAACGCTAATAAATGACCAACCCTTACCTTATCCACATGGGATCTAGTTCGTTGAACCTAACAAATTGTGGAAATTTGGAAACATTCACCGCAGTCCAAATAAGGAATCGCAGATTTTTACTGCGTGGAAGGCCAAGCTAAGCTATCGGTCATAGCTAAAACTGCCGCCAAGCCATGAAGGCCTTTAATAACTGTGAAGGTAATCGGTGGTTGTAAGTACCTAACCTAGTAATACTGTGCACTTATCTTGAGAACGTATTGCATGGATGGTAATAACTCGTACCGTGGAATAGGGAACCACATGAGCTTCGCAAAACCAAAATTACGAGGATGAGAATTAAGTTTTGCGCGTGTTTGTCACGTGGTTTGTCTGGTTAATTTGATAATCGCTTATAAATACAATAATAGGTGTTACTACAATATGTTATAACTTTGGTAATAATATTGTTTTAGTGTACCAAATTTGGAACGTAGCACCAAAGTTGTGAAGCGATGCGTGGTTTAGTCGCTACGGACTTAGGACAAAAATGGGTTTTCCTATAAAAAAAGCCGATCAAATTAAGATGGATATTTAGTATCTTTTAAACTCTTGCGATCATAACATACATTAAAGTATTTATTGCACGGGTTTTAGCGCGAGAGCACCGGTGGTCTAGTGGGAGTGACCCCGCCTTCCGATCGTAAGGTCGCAGGGTCGAATCCGGTCGTGCACCAATGGATTTTTCTATCGAAAAATTTATGTGCGCAATGCCAGTGCTCTTAAACGGTGAAGGAAAACATCGTGAGGAAACCAGTTAGTATTCTAACAGCGGCGATGGGCTTGCAACCTGTCACGTATGAAATACTAACTACTGCAAAATGTGGGTATGTGCCAAATGTAATGTTTGGACGTACCTCTGACTACCCCCCTTAGACATCCTCAAAGAATCTTGAATTTAGTACCTACTTGGTACTGGGAGATCTGAAGGGATATCTACCGTGCCTGGGGATCAAAGTCGTGAAGCTGTTTCTGTTTTCTTTTCTGTTTTTATCGCGTGATTGATTGACCTTCATTATTTTATTTTCCAGGCCAAGAGTCAGTTATATTGTAGGTAATATTTATTTTAATCTCGAATCTCGTTAGTCACTCGCTTGGGCGCGGTTAGTCACGATTTTTACTGACCTGCACTACTATGAGCGAGCGTCTTGTGGAATAGGTACCTTGCTGCGTTGATTCATACGTTGAAATAATGCTCCATCGATGATATGTGATATTAAAACAAAGAAATATAATATCTACTTTAATCTCAGGCTTGGTGGTAAATATATTTTGGCGGACATTTCTCACAGCACTATTTCAACCCAAACTTAGTCCAAGTGTGGAAACCAGAACACAGTTATTATACTTAAATATACTTTTATTCGTAAATACGTATTATAAGTACAATATTGTTTCACTGTGACAATGAACAAACATGCGTTTTTGTTTATCATTAAAATTGAACAAGAAAGATGTAGGTGTGTGATCCCATGTGAAATAGAAATAAAGTTTTTTAACCATACTGTTCCTCAGTTAACCTTTGGATTACCAGAATTAATAATCTTTATTTATATTCTATTGACCCTATCTCGGTGGCTTCATGACAGATTACAAACTGACTAAAAAAACAATAAAATATACACATGTAGTTTCCAAAACGCATGAATTTTGTAGTGGTATTCACAATAGAATGCTACAATTAACTGTTTTGAATTTGGGTGTACTTAATACGGGTGTTTTAACTCTCCTCTTAAATATAACAATGTATTATAAAAAACTGTAAATGACTTATACAGACAATGGAGAAGACTACAAACTTACCAGACTTTAACTATATACTGTAAAATTTGTAATACTTTTGTTTACATTGTTTAGGAAAACAATTGAGCATGTTGTACAATTTTATAAAATCTTATTAAAGTAAGGTTAAAACTTACATAATTCTAAAACAATGCTAAAGATTACTGGTGTGTTGCATATATAATAGTTGCTGAGCTAGCCACTAGTTTACGTAGAAAACGGTTGCCATCCCTTTTCATTGACACACGGGTGACAGTGACAAGTAGTATGAAACAGGCTTTAAAAATTTTAAGTCTGTTAGAATTTGCTAAATAAACATCTAAAAAAATCTTCTTGACTGTGGTGATTCCAGGAATACACCATAGTTTTTCTCTCTTGTAACGATGAAATCTGAGATTCAGCAGAAAATAGACATGATCAGAAAAAAATCACGACTTGATTTGTCATTTTTTTTACAATATTTCATAACATTTTAATAATTATGACTGATAATTTCAAGAAATATAAGATTTTTTTGAGTCATTTACAGTTTTTTCAAAAGTTCTACTTTTCCTATGACTAACTTCATTCATCTTCCAGATCTTGACGACGATTCGCCCACGGAGAGAGCACAAAGGATGATCACGCCTGAAGTTAGAGGCATCCTCAAGTCGGGCTCGACAGTAGTGCCGAAACCAAAGACACTGGCTAAGGGTGAAAGCTCAGAGGTAAGAAAGGTAAAATTCTAGAGAAAGATTTTTCGCTTTGTTCCAACTGCGCGCTTGTGTCAGAGAACCTGAAGGTGAGAGTGAGATAGACATCATGTTTGGCGATGACTACTGCTAGATGTCTCTCCTTGCACATTTCATCATTTTGAAAGATATTATTACATCTTAATGATATTTTAATGATTTGTGCGATGTGATTGCACACAACTTGGTTGACTGTGATTTTTTATTTTACTTTATTTGGGAAACAAGCAGTACAATAGATCAGTAACCATCTTTCAAAATGGTAAAATGTGTGAGTAAGATATTACTGACCTTGTATCTATGCAGATAACAATTCCTTATGGCAGAAATTTTACTGTAGAAAATGAAACAACAGAAATAGCGACAATTTTGAGTATCTGCCTGACGTATTGTTTCAAATGAGTCTAAACTTTTCCTAGGTAACCTTCACAAACTCACTCAATACAAAATCAGTATTTATGTTATAAGATTAGAATAAATTTGTAAACAAAGTAACCACTTCCTTTGTATCATTACCAGCTTCATTGTTTTGTGTATCCAAAATAACCCGCGAATCCACATCAAGTTCATCTATTCTTACCGTAAAGCGAGTGTTTCAATAAACAAACAAATAGCTCGAAAAATATTTACATTGATGTCGGTTCACAGCAGAATTCACATTAAATAAACTAAGTAATATTAACTCCGCAATTTTTTATCTCTCGTCATAGCTTCTTCGACGCCATCTGGCGCAAAAAAACAGCTTCGCTTCTAAACAGATTACGTGGGAGTAGAAACGGCATCCTAAATGCGATTGATAAAAAGCTAAATTGTCCTCTGGATGAGCTTCCATTCTAGAGGACAATTTAGATTTTTTTTACCAAATCACTATTAGTTATAAGTTACTAACCTATGCTTACTTTTAATTCTTTTACTAACATCATGGACCAATTGTGGTCTGAATAAATAAATATATTAATATTATTATTATAGCAGCAATAACCAAAATAGAAATAGGGCTATGCTTGATTTAGCTTGCTGTCACTTGTCAGTTACAAGCCATTCAATTCTCATCCCTATTTCCAGGGGCTGAAGGACGAAGGCATCGACAGTTCCTCAGACGACGAAACCTCAGTCTCCACCGTCTCATCGTCAGAGAAAAGCTGTTCATCATCGGACAGTTCAGAGGAGCCTGATCCAAAACCTCGTCGCTTCCGCAAGAACAACAAGCTAAAATCCTCCAGAACTGACTCAGACATACCAAGACAAGACGCGTTTCCAAGAAAGATCCAACTACCAGCCGCGACAGAGTTCATGGAACGGCTGAGCCAAGCGAAAAACGCTGATGTCAAAATCCCTATGCTCGCGAAACTGGGTAGGAAACCAACCATCGAAGACTCTCGCAAGCTAGAAGACGATTCGAAATTCATGCGTGTAGTCAAGGAGCCGGTTTTGCTGGGGAAGCTGCGTAGACCAGCAGAAAAGGGTCCAAGTTTCGAGTCTCCGCCGCCGATTATGAAGATTTCGCAGCTGAACCAGGCGGCTAAATCGAAGTTCTTCGGAGTGGAGCCTGAGAAGAAGGAGAAGACGGTGGATGAGTTGGCTGCTAGTGTTAGGAAGTTTATCGCGCCGGTTAGTAGACTATTTTATCAGCTCATCCTCGTGAAAATGAATAGAAGTAGGTTTTTAAAGACACAACGTTATCTTTTGGGAGATTGCGTCGATCCTATACCATTTTAAATTAAAGGGTGCTGTCTCACCGTCGTCATGTCGTATCACGGAACTCCTCTAGTTCCTCCTTTTTTAAATTACATACAGAAACGGCTCATTGGTTCACCTAGCCGTGCACTCGTTTCTTTTTTTTATTTATCAGGTGGGTCACCTCAACTTTTTTCTTCTCTATGTTCATGTTATAGATGAGCGGAAAAACCTCGGATGGTAGCAATTTCCACATGGTAGCATTTAAATATTTTTTAATACAACCGGAGGACCTTTTACCTTTTTGACGACCTCGGTGGCGCAGCGGGCGAGAGGCCGCCTGCGACGCAAGAGGTTGCGGGTTCGATTCCCGCCTCGAAACAAACTTGTGTACGATTTGCAGAAAATGTATAATAAAAAATATCTACCTATCTATGTAAGTATACATATAAGTAAAGTAGTGTAAGGTTTTCAATATATCAGTCCATCTAGTACCCATAACACAAGCTGTGAGTAGCTCACTTTGGGGCTAGATGGTGCTGTGTGGATTGTCCAGCATTATTTATTTTTATTTATATATTTACAATTTCCCGTGATTTCCGTCATTCATGAAGATAAACAAGTCATTCCTTACTTAGATGAGCAAATCGATGTCGAGCTACGTGATGGAGGTGCAAGGCTCCGGCAGCGACGGAGAGAGCAGCGGCGGCCGTGAGGTTCGCCACATCAACAGCAGAGTTAGACACAGGTTAGTCTAACATTATATATATAACACATTTGCTCGTAAAGGGTCTCTTATTTCACCAATTTCAGTATCGTGATGTATGTCATTACGCACTCGTGCGTTATGGTAATGTAAAACGTACGGTTTATCAAGATGCTCCCACTAAAACGAACGGAACCTTTTTTAAACCTTAGCAAAGAGTTTTTATGACAGTAAAGTGGTCAACATTTTATGAATAAAATTGACTTTGGGAGATAAAAAATAAGCATTTAATTCTTTTACAAATTGTTGTTAAAATTTTTATAACTGCTTCAACAAGTGAATAAAGATTTATTCTTTGAATAATGTCCGAGTTTTATTTATTTCCTCGCAAATGTGTTATAAAACGTCGTATGACATACGTGCGCTTTGAAAATTACAGCCTCTGCTTTCTTGTATATCGCAATATCGCCTCGGCTGTAATTTTCAACTTACCGCACTCATATCAGAATGTACTATTACGATGCATTTATGTGTGCTCGTACTTTTGTCAATAAAATCAAGTACGTGAAAAAATAAATTTCTAAATTTCTTGAGTCCATTTCATCCAACGGTTGTCTGGTAGAGATCGCTACTTAGCGACAAGGCCGCCCATTGTACTTTTAGTTTTAAGTTTGTTTTTTATTGTATCCTTAAGTTGTGTGCAATAAAGTATTTTCTATCTTCTATCTACGTAAGTCATCAGAGAGCGCATGAAAGGACAGATCAACTGTGTCCTAATTGTTTTTTTATTTTATTTTATTGAAGAAAGAAACCAACAGCACAAAAAATATAGTATAAACAGAGTGTCGTTAACAATAGTACAGCCAATTATAGGTCTCTCTAAATAATGTAAAACTAATAATAATCCTACAAAAATCAATTGATTAGAAGTTATCATTTATCCAGTTTAAATAGTCGCCGTAGCCGAAATCGGCCAGGACGTCATTATCATATTTACGAAAGATTTTATAATGTCCCAAAAGATATTCTCCAGTTCCAATCACACTCGACGAATAACTCTTAGACATGTTACAATGTATGTAATACATACATACCGTATGTTACTACGGTACTTATGAGATCGTGGCTTCATCTGACAGGTTTGACTTATACTGTCACAGCGACCCGCCCGCGCGCCCCTGCTTCGCACGGGTGCACATTGTTTTTCTACTATATCATGCATGTATTATACATATAAACCTTCCTCTTGAATCACTCTATCTATTAAAAAAACCGCATCAAAATCCGTTGCGTAGTTTTAAAGATTTAAGCATACATAGGTATATAGGGACAGAGAAAGCGACGTTGTTTATACTATCAAGAGTCCTGCTCGATAACCGAAGTTGCATTCAGTTGAATCGACGACAGATGTCACCGTGCTTAATAACTTTTTTTATTAGATTTATAGTGCTTACTACACCTAAGGATTTTATAATGTCCCAAAAAAATTATATTTACTATTCTTATATTTTACCAGCGAGCATTATTGGTCTAGTGGTAGCAGCCTCGCCTTCCGTTCCTAAGGTCGTGGGTTCAAAACCGGTCGTGCACTAATGAGTTTCTTTGTCAAAATTTATGTGCACAATGCTAGTACTCTCAAACGGTGAAGGAAAACATCGTGAGGAAACCGGAATATTGAAGAATCTAACAAGTTCTGTAACATGTGTCAAGTGCCAAAAAAGAGCCTCTTAAGGCGGCGCACTTAAATTCCACCACCACACCGTTTCGAAGAAGCTAGTGACACGATAAGAAGAAGAACTAGCGACTCAGCCCGGCCTCGCACGGGTCACAGTGTTTCTCTAAAACACAAGATAGAAACGTGCTCTACAATGCACTACGCCATTTCTATCAACTTGAGGCATACAAAAGTTGCCTCGTGACTGATAGGCCTAATAGTGGCCCGATATTATTAAAATACTCTTTTCATTTCCCAATTTAGACTTCGGCTCTAAATTGTGTGCATGTCTCCAGCTTCCTCATATTGAAAATGTAATTTCTATAAATGCCAATATTTAAAGCATAATTAGTGCACTCATAGATTTGAATCATAATTTAGCTGCCAAATAAACAACGATGCTATAAGCTTATAATAGTGTGTAAGCTGGAGTAACATGTCTCCAGCTGCCTCAGTCAGTGTGGGCAAACGGCTAATGATAGAGATATATAGTAAACGCAAGGATTTAGTACCTATTTAGTGCACCTGGTACCAAAAATTTCAGGTCTGTAGCTAGGAAACTCTTCGAGTTATAAGACTTCATTAACGTGTAAGCTGGAGTAACGGTACGTGAAAAAGCATATGCTCGTTCTCTGGAATGGCTGGAGCTAGCAGGTTGCTTTAAGTCTCCAGATTTAGTACCAAACGAATTAGCGAGGTACCAAATATTTGAAGTGTCTCTGTTCAAAACTCTATGAGTTACAAGCTTTTCCAGCTTTTTTTGTTTGTCCAGCTTGCACATGTTGGATCTCAGCAACCACAATAGGTACAGACTCGGTTGATGTCTCTGAACCGAGCTATGAATTAGTGCACTCGGTACCAAAAATTTGGAATCTCTAGGACAAGCAGTTCTGTTGTAATCAGCAAAATAACATTTTACCGCTAAAAATTCAAAGCATTTCGACGCGACCACAAAAATGATGCGTTGCCGCTCTGAAGGTGATACTACGCGCCAGTCACTGGTTGCGTCTATTTTATTTTTTGTTTTTGTCACATCCGCATGAACATCCGCATTATTGGTGCGATGCGGATGTCCAAATCGATGCGGAAGAAACATACATAGATACAAGAGGTGCGTTCTTACTGGTAGGTAGCCCCTCTTTTTACCTTTTTGGCAGTGTTAAAATAACGGAGTTGTATCTGTATCTACATAGGTACCTACTCAAAGCGCCAGTTCTTTAACACCTACCACAGTACCCATAGGAGAAGTTAAGTAGTAAAACTAATAAATGATTAGGTACCTACGTAAATCTAAATTTACCTAATTATTTATTTAACTGCTACCTACCATAATACTGGTTTATATAGGTAGGAAGGATTCGTTTTTGCAAATCGAAAACCTCTCAAATTTGAATGACTTGACTTAGGTCTGATGACGATTCACTTGACATGACACTAGCAAGATTAGATTGGCTGTCAAACTGTCAAAATACGGACGGACGGACATGCTTCTCGCTCCCTGCCTTGCCTGCAAATTCTGCAATATATATAATTGGTATATTTTAACCTCTCAAATTCGAATGACTTGACTTAGTTTGATGACGATTCACTTGACATGACACTAGCAAGATTAGATTGGCTGTCAAACTGTCAAAATACGGACGGACGGACGTGCTGCTCGCTCCCTGCCTTGCCTGCAAATTCTACAATATAATTGGTATATTTTATCAAAAAAAAAATATAAAATGTCAAACCATACCAAACTATTTAATTGATGAGATATGGCAACATGCAACGCCCCGCTCTTCAACGCACATCGGAAAGAGAAGGGTATAATAATTATGCCTTCAGAAATTTAAAGGACTGAGTGCATACAAAAAAGACTCTTATCGCGGGTAAAATACGTTCAAATCCGCAGAGCGTAATATCACCTTCAGAGCGGCAACGCATCATTTTTATGGTCGCGTCGAAATGCTTTGAATTTTTGGCGGTTAAATGTTATTTTGTTGATTACAACAGAACTGCTTGTCCTAGAGATTCCAAATTTTTGGTACCGAGTGCACTAATTCATAGCTCGGTTCAGAGACATCAACCGAGTCTGTACCTATTGTGGTTGCTGAGATCCAACATGTGCAAGCTGGACAAACAAAAAAAGCTGGAAAAGCTTGTAACTCATAGAGTTTTGAACAGAGACACTTCAAATATTTGGTACCTCGCTAATTCGTTTGGTACTAAATCTGGAGACTTAAAGCAACCTGCTAGCTCCAGCCATTCCAGAGAACGAGCATATGCTTTTTCACGTACCGTTACTCCAGCTTACACGTTAATGAAGTCTTATAACTCGAAGAGTTTCCTAGCTACAGACCTGAAATTTTTGGTACCAGGTGCACTAAATAGGTACTAAATCCTTGCGTTTACTATATATCTCTATCATTAGCCGTTTGCCCACACTGACTGAGGCAGCTGGAGACATGTTACTCCAGCTTACACACTATTATAAGCTTATAGCATCGTTGTTTATTTGGCAGCTAAATTATGATTCAAATCTATGAGTGCACTAATTATGCTTTAAATATTGGCATTTATAGAAATTACATTTTCAATATGAGGAAGCTGGAAACATGTACACTCTAAATTCACTGTTACATAACAGCGAAAAGTGAAAATGAGCAGCGAAGAAAATGTCAGTAAGTCATTTAATGCACCGCTTCACCCGATTTCCCAGCTCTCTGGGTAATTGGTGTCTTTCCTCTAACTAGTAATTACCTACAGTTTATATACGTACTGAAATTACTAAATAGAAAACTGGCGAAATAGTAGAAAATAATTAATGTACCTATACATAAACGACTTTATTATATAAAGTCACAAGGAATAATTCCTCAAATTGAATAGTCCTACTATACTTTACACGCGAAAGTTTGTAAGTATGGATGGATGGATGCTTATTACTTTTTTACGCCGGAACGGCTGAACGGATCTGGATGAAACTTGGCAGAGAGATAGATTATAGTCTGGAATAGCACATAGGCTATTTTATCCCGTGAATACCGGGATTTATATCTGCGCGGGTTGAACCGCTTGGCGCAACTAGTAGGTAATATTTTTGATTGAATTAAAAAAGTCATCAAAATATTAAAAACTATGAATCTAAAACGAATATTTCCAAATCCTGTGCGCCTTTTCTAACGATTTTGTTGTGTACCTATATAATCAAAAGAGGAAAAGTATCACTACATACGTAGTATAAAACAAAGTCGCTTTCTCTGTCCCTATATCCCTATGTCCCTATGTATGCTTAAATCTTTAAAACTACGCAACAGATTTTGATACGGTTTTTTTTAATAGATATAGTGATTCAAGAGGAAGGTTTATATGTATAATACATGCATGATATGTGCACCCGTGCGAAGCAGGGGCGCGCGGGCGGGTCGCTAGTATCGTATAAAAAAAAATGTTTCCATAAAAAATTCTAGAAGGCTCAAATGATTCAATCTATAAATTAATTTTATTATGTTAGGATCAATCGAACGAAAGGAAACCTTAGTTTACGGTACGTACAACACCTTCTATAGGAATTGATTGGGAAACATATATTTTAATGTTCCTCATTAAAAGTAAACCAACTTGCTACCGTACTTTTTATAGTCAACCACCACGAAAGTACACGACCAAAAATGGTCATTGTCTAACATAGTTCCTTCTCAAGCCAATACAGGTCTTATTTCTAGCGGTATAGAGCAGGTTTTTGTGTGTTTATCAAGTGGCACATTTTAATTTCCTTGCGAAATGGCAGTAAGTCAGGTAACCATGTAAGGCGCGTTGTACATTTCTTGTGAATTAACTTGTTAAGTTTATGTAGCACATGTCATTCCCTATGCCGGTAGGGAGCTACGGTTCAATGGATTCAATATCGATTTCTTTGTGATAGACGTTTGCGTATAGACCATAGTAAAAAAAGCTCCTAGTGATTTTTATTTTTGTATATACAATTGCAATTTGTAACTGCCCATGGAACAAGCAGATGGCCCACGTGATGCTAAGTACTTAGGCTTATAACAAAGCATTGCCTCGTAAGTCACACACGATAGTAACGTGCCCTACGGTTCACTCCCCTGCGCCTATCAACTTGAGGCATACAGATATTAAGCCTCATTTGCCTGTAATTACACCGGCGACCACATTCTTCAAACCGAAACACAGCGTTGCTGCTTGGCGGCAGAAAAAGGTGTGATGGTTGTACTTCCCCGGAAGAGCCCTTCACAAAGAACTACCTACTGCTCTTAAAGAATCATAATTGACCTGTTAAGCATTAAATTGCATAATTAATTCAGTGACAGTGAGTAACGCATGTAGTTCGCAAGCGGTGCATTGCTAGCTGTGAGCATCCAACGGCGACGTATCTCGTACTTGACCCAGTTTACGTAACTCGATAGTGCAGATTAGATTTACCTGCTGCATACAATTTTTTCTTTTGTTTCATGGCTTTTAATTTTATCTCAGGTTTTGAGGCAATTAATCTATTTTTCTTGCTGAAATACTTTGACTAGCCAAATGCTAGACAGCTATGCTAGATAGCTCTACACGCTCGTTGAGTTTTCGTTAAATGTCTTAATCACCAATACAGTAAACAATGATTTAATTAAATAAAATACAAAATAGGCTCATTACATAATTCTTAGGCGCGGGGAACAACCTTCATGCCCAAAGAAATATAAAAGATTATTTACAACGTTTTTTTGGTTCCTTTTTATAGTAATTTAGCTTCAAAATTGTGCCTTTTCAATTTAGTGAGACCATGGTAAGATAAAAAATATGTACACCTACAATGTAGGTATCACTTGTCGATAAAATGCTCTCCATCTTTCAAAATAAATAAACGAATTATGTTTCACGGCTTCATTCTTTGCGATTAATTTTTTACATGTTGTAGATATGCCCCGAGACACCGGCCTTACACACGGATTTTTAAAGTATTTTTTTTTTTTTTTTAGTTAGGAAACGACTAGTAGATCATAGTTGTTTTCTTGACTTTGACTCGATCCGGTCACTTGCGCTCTCGTTCGTAAAGTATCGTCATTACGTGTTCCCGCGCGCTGGCCTTCGCACGCGTCCACAAGAGCTCTCGAAAATATTTAGTGCTTTCAACATGGGAAGAAAAAGAGGACATAGTAATGATGACGAGCAAAAAATAAAGAAGAAAATTGCAAAGCTACAGGAAAAATTAAATAAAAAACCGAACCGTCGTCGACGTGTTTTTATTGAAACATCTTCATCAGAAGACGAGCTTGATAATAACTGTAAGTACATAACTATCTTTTTTAAGTTGTGGGTAGCTGAATAAAAACTTGTGCAATGATTGTGATGCGTACTGCCAGTCACGGGCTGATACTGTCACTGTAAATCATTCACAATGCTATGACGATGATGCGAGCAACTATCCTGGGTTGTCTCTGTCATATTAAAAGTCATTTGCTCTAGCAGCTACATTTATAATGTTATTGTCAGAATGTGATGCGTACTACCATAACCGGGTAGATACTGTCACGAATTTGTGTCTTGACACACTTATATATTTCTGACAGCGTTCGTGACCAACGCCGACGTCCACGCCACTGCCGACGACGCCGAGTCGCCTCCACCGCGGCTTTTTTCCACGTCATCGTCACCGCCGCCTCGTGATTTGGCCGAGCCTGCTGCTACCACCTCGACCGCTGATGTCGCTGTTGATTCCGGTGTCGTAGCTGAAGTCGAAAATGAACTTGATGCGGATATCCTAGAACTACTCGGTGACGCTCCGAAAACTGATATCGTTTTGGGTCCAGCAGTCCACAAAGATATTGCCACGAGGTGGCAAGATATCCTTGGAAAAGGACTACCGAAGGACATAAAGGAGAAATTGCTCAAAAGCTATCCAGTGCCCAGTAACTGTGACCTACTATTAGCTCCTGAGCTAAATCCTGAGGTCAAGGTCGCATTGCCTGAACCATGCACAAAAAGAGACGCAGCTCTTTTCGCTAAACAAAAGCAAATTGGTACCGCCCTAGCTGCATTAGCCGTTACTATGGAAAAGGTAATCCGAGAAGATGGAAAGCAGACCATCCTTAAGTCACTCAGTGACGCCTGCCGCATATTATGCGACAGCCATTTTAGCGAGACTCGCACTCGCCGCAAATTCGCAGTATCGGCAGTCAATACCACCCTAAAGGATACGATGGTCGATACCCCTAGAGACAAGTACTTGTTCGGAGAAAACGTTACAGACAAATTAAAAACGGCTAAGACCATACAAAGATCAGGTGAGGCTTTGAAAGCCCCTGCTCCGCAAAAAACTCCGTTTAACAAAAGTAACTTCGTAAAAAGGAATAATTTAAACTCCCAGCACCGCAAGACTTTCCCCAGGGGCGAATTTCGGACAGGTCGCGGCGGTTACTATCAGCGTCCCGCGACCAGGAACTCCCCGCGCCAGCAACAAGATCGCGCGCCGCCGCCGCCACCACAGCCGTCGACGTACGCGCATCGCCGCGACCGCTCTCCACCGCCCAGGCGGTCGACGACCAGGAGATAAATATTCAGGTACCATATGCAGGCCGTCTGCAACATTTTACTCACACATGGTCTCGTATTTCTGACGATCCCACAATAAATGCGTGGATCAAGGGGTATGAAATACCTTTCACATCAATGCCGTATCGCAACGATGACCCCAGTGTCTACTCCAAAACGGAAGACGAAAAACTAGATTTTGATACATCTATTAGTAAATTACTAGAAATTAATGCTATTTCTATGTGTAAACATGATGATTCTCAATTTTTGTCAAGTGTGTTTTTAGTGCCAAAACCAAACGGTGAAAAAAGATTTATTTTAAATTTAAAGCAATTAAATAAATTTATCAAAAAGAAACATTTTAAAATGGAAGATTATCGCACAGCTTCGAAATTAATTACCCATGACTGTTACATGGCATCCATAGATTTAAAGGACGCATATTTTTTGATTCCCATCAAAAAATCTAATAGAAAATACCTGCTATTTAAATATAATGATATATTATATGAATTTAATTGTTTACCTTTTGGTATTTGCACGGCACCTTATGTATTTACCAAATTACTGAAACCTGTGATGGAACACTTACGAGCTAGCGGCTTTATTTCAGTTATTTATTTAGATGACATTTTTTGTATTGATAAAACATTTTATGGTTGTCAATCTAATGTGACATCAACTATTCAATTATTAGAAAGTCTAGGGTTCATATTGAATCGGGAAAAGTGTAATTTAACTCCAAACACCATGTGCAAGTTTTTAGGTTTTGTTTTTGACTCTAGAAAAATGATTTTAAAACTACCCACAGAAAAGAAAATAAAAATTAAAGCTAAAATTACACATTGTTTAAACAATAGAAAAATGAAGTTAAGAGATTTTGCCAGGTTGATTGGTATTTTAATTTCTGCTTGTCCAGCACTACAGTATTCATGGTTATACACAAAAGAATTTGAATATCATAAGTTTAGATATTTATTACACAATCCTAGCTATGATCAAAACATAAATGTCCCTGACAGTTTGAAGCCTGACTTGCACTGGTGGTTGTCACATATAGACAATGGTTATTCACCATTAAGACCTAATCAATTTAAATTAGAAATATATTCAGACGCTTCTGCGACTGGTTGGGGGGCTTATTGTAATAACGAAGATTGTTTTGGTTACTGGAAAGACAGTGAAAAGTTGTTGCACATCAATGAGTTGGAACTAAGAGCCGCTTTTTTAGCGTTAAAATGTTTTGTCAAAAACTTACATAATTGTGAATTACTACTACGAATGGATAATGTCACTGCTATCTCATGCATAAATAGGATGGGTAGTGTCCAGCACAGACACCTAAATGCCATTTCTAGAGAAATCTGGATGTGGTGTGAAAGGCGTAACATTTGGGTGTTTGCTTCTTATATTAACACTAAGGAAAATCTAGATGCAGATTTCTTGTCTCGCAAAAAATTCGAAGACACTGAATGGGAATTGGCCGATTATGCATTTAATGATATTGTTAATACATTTGGTGTTCCAGATGTTGATTTATTTGCTAGCCGATGTAACGCAAAATGCTCAATCTTTGTATCATGGAAAAATGAACCCGAAGCATGGAAAGTTGATGCTTTTACTATTTCATGGAAATACCTATCATTTTACGCTTTTCCACCATTTGCAGTAATTGTAAAAGTAATGCATAAGATTATTAGTGATAAGGCAGAGGGCATTATTGTAGTGCCATACTGGCCAACCCAGCCTTGGTTTCCAGTATTTAAAAAACTAATGGTTTCTGAAATGACTTACTTTAAACCTGATATTAATTTGCTCAAATCTCCTTTCAGGCAGACTCACCAGCTCTTCAGATCGCTGACTCTAGTTGCCGCGAAATTGTCCGGGAAGCGTTACTAAAAAAGGGGTTATCATATAGATCTGTCGAAATAATGTTGAGTTCTCTATCTGAAAATACTTACAAGCAATACGATAGTTGTTTAAAAGCTTGGCTTAATTATTGTAAAAAATTTAATTATGATTATATTAATCCATCAATTTCAGAAGTAATTGGTTTTTTAACTGAAATATTTGATAATGGTGTAACATACAGTACTGTTAATTCCTATAAATCAGCTTTGTCTTTAATTATTGGAAATATATCTGATAGTTTCGAATTAAAACGGTTTATGCGGGGTGTATTTAGATTGAGACCTTCAACTCCCAAATACGATCTTACTTGGGACCCTGGTATTGTTCTAAACTACTTGTCTCAAAAATGGCCCAACGAAGATCTCAATCTAGAAACTCTTTCAAAAAAGACACTGACTCTATTGGCTCTGGTGACTGCACACAGAGTACAAACTTATTCTTTGATTAAATTAACCAACATCCAAATTCTTGGATCTCGTGAAGCCATTATTATTAAAATTCCTAATATAATAAAAACATCTAGACCTAATTGTTCACAGCCAGTTTTAAAAATTCCATTTTTTGATCAGAAACCTGAAATATGTCCTGCTAGGTGTTTGGAAACATACATAAATAAAACAAGATCTTTACGTACCGCCAATAGTGATCATTTATTTATAAGCTATAAAAAACCTCACTCAAAATTAACTCCTCAACGTTTAAGTCATTGGCTAAAAGATACTCTTCAATCCAGCGGTGTCGACACGCGTATATTCAGCGGTCACAGTACACGGCATGCATCCACGTCAGCAGCCAACAGACTCGGTGTCAGTATAGATGTAATAAGAAAGACAGCAGGCTGGAGTGATTCGTCTGCTGTTTTCGCTAGGTTCTATAAAAGAGATATTGTTAATGATACCATGCAGTTTGGTAGATCAATTCTTTCTGTTGATTTAGAAAAATAGCTATCTTTAATAAATAAATGTTGTATACTTACCTACCGATTGCATTTTCATTTAAATGTAGGTAGCTTATGTTTTTTATTGGTACTGACTCTATTTCACATTTTAATAATCTCTAAACATCCTACAACATGTAAAAAATTAATCGCAAAGAATGAAGCCGTGAAACATAATTAATGATCAAACGAACTTACCAAGTGAAGTTCGATCACAATTATGTGAACGGCTTCATTCGACGCGATTATACACACCCACCCTCAACAGTGAATCCCAACCCTAAAAATGTGAAATATCGATAAACTCTAAACAAAATGACGATACTTTACGAACGAGAGCGCAAGTGACCGGATCGAGTCAAAGTCAAGAAAACAACTATGATCTACTAGTCGTTTCCTAACTAAAAAAAAAAAAAAAAAAAAATACTTTAAAAATCCGTGTGTAAGGCCGGTGTCTCGGGGCATATCTACAACATGTAAAAAATTAATCGCGTCGAATGAAGCCGTTCACATAATTGTGATCGAACTTCACTTGGTAAGTTCGTTTGATCATTAATTAAATTGTGGGTGGCACCTAAGCGTGTGATTCAGGGGTCTATACAATATAACATATCAATTTAACACAAAGATTTATTGATATCGTTCGACTTCTCAAATACGCAATCACAATTTTCACTCAAAAACAATCGAGTAGGCACCAATAAAGTAATATCCGTAACTTTCGACATTGTTATACAACACAAATTATCGAATCGAGAAATTACAAAATGGCACCTGCTATCTGGTGTTGCATGAAATCGAAAACTTTTTATAACTTTAGATATTTATAACCGGATTTTGGGTTTATTTTCGGCGCAAGGTCAGGTCAAGGAAAAAGGTCATTATTATTAAGAATTTATTTTGAATTAAAAATAAAATTTGAGCTTGCAGACGACTGTTATTCCCAGGCTCTCTGACTGCCCCCTTTGTGTATGTAATACATCCTCATATATGATTATAGTCTTGAGTCGCTACTTGTAACTAAGGGATCCGAAGGGAATATCTACGATGCCTGGGAAATGAAAATCAAGAAACTATCATTGATTTGACTGCGTGAACCTGTGCTACAAAATTCTAGCATGTGCAAACTATTTTACTACTGCTCTATCATTTGTATATTTAAAGAGTGGCACATTAGGAACGACGATCAAATGCTTCATGGGGCACATCACACGTGACTTAATACATTTTTTATTGGTCCTCTATCTGCTACATTAAGTGCGTCGTTGGTTTCTTTTATCATAAATAGAAACTCTGTCGTTTTCTAAGCTCATTAAAAACTACATTATTTTACTATCAATCATAGGGATTTCTCCTTTACATTAAAGTTACATTGATTAACGTGCGTCAGTGATATTGTAGTAGAGTCCAATCAATAGTTCACCATGTCATTACTTTCTCTTGTTTAGCCATAACTTAACCAGCTAATGATGGTATAAGAAGTAACCTAGCAAGAAAGCTTAATACCGTCAACAAACTTCTCGCTCGCACCTCCCTATTAACATTTTTGAAGATATTAAATTACTGAAGGTATAGATAATTTAAAACGACATAAGAGAAAGAAATGACTTTCAATGAAATGTCTTAATCAAAATGTAATTCAGATTGTTGCTAATCATTTGTTTGTGTTAGGTAATGATAAAGGATCGATCAAATCAAGAAAACAAAAAAACAAAATCAAAATGATATTATGACTTAAACCTTGATGATGTACGAAAACTAGTTTGAAATTTTTTGGTATTTATTCGCCGAAACTAGATCGTTTGCAATTATTATATTACATCTAAATTCCGTATTTTTTTAAATTACTTGGTGAGTCGTTTTTCACGTTTTTTTTTGCGTCAGGGGCGTTATTCACCAATCCAACCGCGTTTGCTTTTAGATCACGTTGTGAGGTCACACGGTTAGAGCAAAGTATCTCTTATGTCATAAAGGATAAAGTCCAAGATCATGTTATGACTTTACACGGTTTGGGGCAAGGAATCTCGTATGTCATAGAGATTAATTCCCAGGACGGTTATAAAGTTGCCCTAAAATAATGGCAAAGTTGTAGGTTTAGTGTGCGCAATTCCCATACATCTTCATACTGAGTCCGATCAAATTATCAACCGATTTATAATCTACACTCTCGGGGGGCTTTTACGGTCATGTGCAACGGTATGGTAAGTTCATAATTTTCATGGAGCGTCGGTGGTCTAGTGGGATTGAATCCGTCTGATTGTAGTGTCGTGTACCGGTCGCGAGTTGCGTAATAAGGTGGCCTCGGTCATTGCCATCCACCGTCACCACAAAATGAGGTCAATTATATCAGAGAATATCAGGTGCATAAGCTCAAACGGACCGCATCGTGACTCATCGGTGATCCGTCATGAATTGACCACGGTTCAAGAAATTAAGACTATGTAGTTTCTTATCCTCGAATCACGCAATCTTTGCAAATAACCCTATCCTACTAATATTATAAACGCGAATGTTTGTATATAAGTATGGATGGATGGATGTTTGTTACTTACTTAATAACGCCAGAACGACTGAACGGATCTGGATGAAATTAGGTACAGAGATAGATTATAGTCTGGAATTGCACATAGGCTACTTGTTATCCCGTGAGAATACCGGGATTCAAAACTACGCGGGTGAAACCGCGGGGCGCAGCTAGTTACTAAATATTTGGATACTAAAGGTAACAAAAATTTCCCCTATATGTTTTATTATTGGAGGTACCAAGTACCTCCAGCAGATTCTATGAATCCCAACTAATATTATAAATGCGAAAGTAACTCTGTCTGTCTGTCTGTCTGTCTATCTGTCTGTCTGTCTGTTACGCTTTCCCGCTTAAACCTCTCAACCAATTTTGATGAAATTTGGCACAGACAATCTTTAGACCCTGAGAAAGAACATAGGCTACCTTTTATTGCGAAAAAAAGAGATGAAGAGATTAAAAGTACGCAGACGAAGTCGAGGGTACCAGCTAGTTATATTATAAATGCGAAAGTAACTGTCTGTCTGTCTGTCTGTCTGTTACGCTTTCCCGCTTAAACCTCTGAACCGATTTTGATGAAATTTGGCACAGACAATCTTTAGACCCTGAGACAGGACATAGGCTACCTTTTATTGCGAAAAGTACGCAGACGAAGTCGCGGGTACCAGCTAGTATAAAATAAAATTACGGGAAAGACATTACCTACATTAGGCACTCGTAAGTAGAAGGCGCTAGCTACTACGGTTACGGTAATGAAAACATAAGCGTACCATAATAGACGCGTGCTTGTTGTGTTCAACAATTATTATGGAGGCAATCAAAACCGTCCGTGAATTTTCTAACCTTTACTAATCTACTTACCTACTAATAGCTTGCTAGAACGGTACTTTTTCCTTTGAAAAAGGTATTCGGTTTGGTGTGTTGTTTCTTTATTTTCTATGTTTACAATATAATATTTATGTCGTCATCGTTTTTCGTCGCTAGTATAGACATAACGTGCCGTTATAATATTATTCCACCGACTACCCGCGGTCCTAAAAATGTCGTCAGTCCATCGTGTAGGAGGGCGTTCTACGCTTCGTTATCCTGTTCGTGGTCGCCATTCGAGAACCTTTATTCTCCAGCGGTTGTCAGTTCTTCGAGCTATATGACATGCCCATTGCCACTTAACTTGCTGATTCTGAGCGCTATGTCGGCTACCTTGGTTCTCCTACGGATTTCCTCATTTCTGATTCTATCTCGTAGTGAAACTCCCAGCAGCTCTCTCAATAGCGTTGTGCGACACAGAAAAACTTACGGCCTACCAAAAATACGTTTTTTTGTCTATGATCCTTCTTACAATTGTCTATATAGTACTTAATTTTAAGTTTTTTTTATGAATTCGTACACTTCTTTTTAATTTATATCAATAAATAATGGTTCATTCTAGATGCGTGATGTGTGGAGAATTTGATTCAGCTCGATATGGCATAATCTAGCGTCAGTTTTACGGTTTCGTTCGTTCCACTTAGCAATCTAGTTCATTGTGTCTGCATTGTGCAAATGCCTTCATTGTTCGCTTTTTAATTTATAGTTTCATATATTTATGTTTACTTAGCAGTTCAACGTTTATTAAATAACGATCGTGTTTGGGGTAATTTGTCTAGTTTGATTTTATAGTCATCAATCAGCTATAAGGCCCTAGGCCTAGGTAAGCGTGCTACACCATAGGCCGCATCGTCACTTACCATCAGCAGTGCAAGTACCGTTTTTATTGATCTCTTAATTTGACATTTAGAATCGTCAAAATTCGTTAAAACTGGTTTTATCCATTGTCGAAACCATTTTTAACGAATTTTTGACGATTCTAAATGCCAATAAAGCGATCGATAAGAACGGTACTTGCACTGCAGGTGAGATAGCGGTGAAACGTTTTACCTATAAATTGTAAAAAAAAAGTTTTCCGGCATGACTCTTCCTGACATCTATTGGCAAGCTGTCGAGCAAAGCTCGGTCACCCAGATATTAACTTACTAGTTGCGCCCCGCGGTTTCACCCGAGCAGATTTCAATCCCGGTATTCCCACGGGATAAAAAGTAGCCTATGTGCTATTCCAGACTATAATCTACCTCCCTGCCAAGTTTCATCCAGATCCGTTTAGCCGTTCCGGCGTAAAAGAGTAACAAACATCCATCCATACTTACAAACTTTCGCGTTTATAACAGTAGTAAGATATAAGTGAGTATTTACAAATAAGGAGACCACTCCATGTTAGGTAATCCATCTGCGTGCTCAGTAACTTTATCTCATAAAAAAGCCGTTATATAGCTTGAAATATCATAAACAATAGGCTCTTGGCCTAGGTACTCTACTGCTTTTGTGCTATGATCCATTAATTAGCGTGATTTGTGTATTGAATGGTGTACTATTACTGTACCTGTATTGGTACGGTACAATAGCACCTAGGACTTGTCTCTCATAGCTCGTTGCTCATTACTCAATAATACAAAGCTACACAAATCAGAGCGAGCAAGCTCGTATGCGCTAATTGTGTCAATTCTGTTGTTTCAATTTCCCAATTTAACTTAACTGAAAGGACTTAAAATATTGCCGTCATTTTCTAAAGGACCGAAACAACACGGCTATAATTTTAGAGCTGTCAGATAAAGTTAGTCTAGGATAAGGAAACAACAGAATCCACATCATTGGTCATCTGCCAGTTACTTACAACCTTTCAAATAACTGTCAAAAATAAATTATGTCATTATAAAGCTGCAATATTTACAAAGAGAGCAAGTTTGTATGTAAATTTTAGGAGAGTTTTTAGTAGCTCTAAGTTTCGTGCGCGTCGCGGTGTTGTAGTTTTTTTCTGTGGGTTAGGTTCGTAGAAAGAAATTATCTTTTTTATGGACACAACACATATGTGTATACATGAGTAATGTGTATGTTATCGCGCGTTCAAGCACGGGCATGCAAGTCACGTCTGTTTCTCACACCAACGGGTCAACAAAAGGGTTGTCTTAATTAGGTCAAAGTTCTAATAAATCAATGTTCTCAAGCTATTCAACTCTACTTTCTTATAAATTACTTGAACAACAGAACAGTAGTACGCCAATGAGTGGTGCAGCACTGTATCACCATATGATACAACACAATACACTGGTGGCCCACAAACCCGGCTTTTGTCATGCTTCTAGCAATTACACTGATTTGTATCTGCCGCCAATGTTTTGTACGGCACGCTAATTGTAAGCTTTTTGTTTCGTTCTACTTTTTGTTTTGCAAGGTATTAAGTAAGATCAGCGAAAGGAGATATTATATTGTATCTTAAACGGTGAAGGAAAACATTTTGAGGAAATTCGTCACGTTCAAAGAGATTCTTGTGATATTGAATAAATACCTCTTAACCTTGACTTTTACTGCAGTCCAAACCTACGACAACTACCTGCCTTTAGAGGGCTAAGAAAAGGATTTTTTCTAAATCTGTGTATAGTTTGTGTATTTTTTTACTATGAGGAACCCCTAGATTTTATAGAGACAAAGCAAAGCCTAAATATGGCTGGACTTAGGCTCTTTCATTGTTAGGGTTTGCTTAAAAATGAAAAGTAGTATAGTAACTGAACATAATGCATGTGTACAATTAAGGTGTGAAAAGTGGCCAATTACTTTTACGTAAGTAAGAAATTAGGTAATAAAAACGACTAATAGTGTGTGTTGACACTATGTAGGTAATATGCCATAACCATTTTAAAAATGAGGGCCCACGGCTCAATTATTTATCCATGTTAAGACCTCTTCTCTTCTAGTACCGTATAGCTTAGTTTGGTGCTGTGTAAAACAGTCCACGTAAAAATACTTCGATTTATGATAAGTTGATGACAGATGATAATTTAGCTATGGATGAGTCACAGTAAAAGTGGATTCAGGATAAGGTAGGCTGAATATAGGCTTCGTAAATCATATCTGGTCCTTGTCCAAGCACGGAAACTGACATATAAACATAGCTGGGGCCTAATTTTCTAACTCGCTGGTAATCGTAATCGGCACAGATGAGGGAATATGTAGTATCGTAATGTCACAGATGAACTTGATATGTAGTACAGAAAGTTTGACACTTGAAACCCAGAATATCGTCATGGTAATGGGCTTCAAGTTAGACAATATAGGCCCCTGGTCTTTGTCCAAGAACTGACTTATAAATTCAGCTCTTGCTTGTACAAATAGGGATCAAATTCGATTTACGGCACGGTCAGCCCGGTGTAGTGTGAATCAACCGTAAGTGATAATTTCTTTTCCGTTATATCAGAGACAGCGCGGGCGGCGACAATAAATCCCGCACGACTAAGTAACACTTATGCAGTGAGTTAGCTGTTAAGTGATACTTCCGCTGCGCTTACTTGTAAGGAGTTGAAGCTCTTTAAGAGTTGACCAGAAATAGAACCGTCAATTAACTGAAGCTGAAAGCTGTTTAACGTTATTAAGTCATGAATGAAAAGAAGAACAAAAGAAACTTGCACTAAATATGATCCCCAGTCACGGGTTCTTTTAGATCTTTTAGCACCTTTTACTAGCTTAACATTCTTTGAGGATGTCTAAGGAGATCAAAAGTACCTTTCATCACATGGCGAACTACTAATTTATGGATTCATCATTATAACATTTGAACGTGGCAAATATACATATAGTTACAAGAAAGTAACAGACACAACAAGTCAAAGTCAGACGGCATTTGTTAAATTCAATAACAAAAATCACTTGAATAAACTGAAAAACTGACAGCTTCGCGACTATCCCCAGGCACGGTATATCCTCTCTGATATCATAGTACAAAGTACGAACAACGGATCACTTTTAGTTTATCGCGACCGAGCCTAGAACAAGCATGAAACATACGGCTTGGTTCCGACCTATAGGAGCCTATCATATTTTTGAGACGTTTAAGTGCGTATTCTACGAAATACATAGTTGAACTTCCATCGAGAAAAACTATTAACTGAATAACTACTAAAATGCTAATTAGTCACACTGATAAGTAAACATTAATTGATTTGATAAAGTAATAAAACAACCACAACTTGAAAAGTAATAATCTATGTTTATTACACGTGTAAACACGTTTACGTACGTTAGTATGACATGAGTCTGTATGTTGATATATTATCGATACCTATATAAGTTTCTTCCGTTATGACCATAATAACTAACAGGAAATCGTTTGGATTACGTGATTATTGTCCCTGGTTCGATTATGTTACTAATAGATCACAGTTTCTAATGTTATGGCGCTTGGAAATAGAATAGTTTTGTTGCAAGTCACAGTTGCAATTGAAGCTCTGAGTAAGCAATTATTTCTATTATTTTCTCATTTATCAAAGCTGAAGGGCTCGTCCAGGGAAGTACTACCACCATGCTTATTTCTGCTGCCAGCGTTGTTGTGTTTCGCGGTGAATGGTGTGGTCGCCGATGCAATTACAAGCACATGAGGCTTTACACATTTATGCCTAGGGAAGGACATTGCATCATAGGTTTTCAAATCGTGCGTGACGTGACCTAACTGGCTCTTCTCTTTCAGTATTTTACAACTAGATTTCGCAGATCGTCATCGCCTCATTTTGTCAGAGGGCGTCCAATAGCTACGTGGTATTATATTAATATTGTCTTTTCTATGTAAACTTCGTCCGTATATCGCTAACACATTAAAAGTAGATGCTGCAAACAAAGTTCATGAACAATGGGATATACTCGTAAATTTTATCTCTCTTTGTTTTGTGTAAACCCCTCAAACCGAACAGAAGTAGTCTCTGAAATGAGATTCAAAATAAACACCAATCAATTGTAACAAAGTAACACAAAACAGATGTGAAAATAAATTTCCAAACGAAATACACTTACAATAAAATGTAAAAAAAGTTAAATGCTCTCAAATTTCTCAAAATAAATAAATGAAAAGTCGTTTTGTGCTAGCTTTATTCATACTCCTTGAGCCAGACTGCTTTTGATACATATTTTATTGGCCACATCGAATGCCACAGAGCTCTAAATCTGCAATCTACATAGTGAGCAATGAAAATCTACATCGGAACCGAAATGTAGCCACACTTACATGATGCTAAAAAGTGTACTTTTATCGTTCAATGAAAACTATAGTCAGGTAAATATCCGTATTATTTTTATGCTACTCGCTGATAGAACATGCAGATTGCCCACCGGATTTTCAGTGGTAACATTAACCAAAGCATTTCCTGCCAAGTCATGCACGATATGAACATGTCCAACGGCCTTGCGTCCAACAACTCTTGAAAGTTTTCCAAAATAGATGTTAACCCTCATATGCCATGCTCTTCAAACCGAAATACAGCAACGATGGTAGGCGTCAGAATGATGTTAATACTTCCCGGACGAGTCCTTCACAAAAAGCTCTGCTACTCTTTAAACGTCAAAATATCAACTGTGATGTTTAATATCATGTTAAAGAATGTGATCGTTATCATTTATCACCTACTTATCACCCGTTATTTCAAACCCGGTAAACGAGGGTGAGTCTGCGCGTGAACCTCAGTAAAAGTTCAGTGCAATGACTTCCAGACATTTTCATCGATCTACCGGGAGCCGTCTCCCAAAAATCAACGACTCTCCAAGCAAAAACGTCTAGACGTGGTCTAGACTAACTTGATTACAACCAAACACGTCCCGACTCCCAAGCACCTAAGTGTATTGCTCTGGGACCACGTTCGGAAAAGTTCACGAATAGTTCAACTAGCCTTCCTCTCATTTGCATTTTGAAATAAATCTGTCTGAGCAGAATACATACTCAACCATTTCCGAGACAGTCACGTACCTAGAAGTGATAGTTATTTTCCCGTAACTTTCGATAGCGTTTTCGACAAACCATTTATTAGGCTTTGTAGATAAGCCAAAGTTGAAAGGTACCTATATATTTAGTAAAATCACAAGGATCTCTCTTGAACTTTAATGGGTTGTCGACATCGTTTCTTGCAACTCTACCATAATGATTCTGCACTTTTGTCTGGAAAATAAATACATGATCTCCAACTGAACCATTACATCATTTTCCGTAACAGTGCTACTTTCCGCTTTTTTAAGTGTCAAGTTATCGTAATTAGAAAATTTTACAACTTTCGGTTTCGACAGCGTTGTGCGAAGCGTAAACGCGCACTGGTTTCAAACGTAGCGCAATCGTTTTAGCTAAGTAGGTTAATGTGAGTAGTTTATTTGATGGACCAGACGGTTCTTCTGACCAGTGAAAATGCATTAGCGTTTATACTGTTACTCGTAAATTTATAATTTATGACGCCGCTTATGTAATTTTGTTTGTTTCAGGTATGTTTATTATCAAAAACAGCTCCTGCAGTCAGCATGTTCATGTGGTAAGCTTGAGTTGGTCTTTACATATTTCTTCTATTTAACTAAAATTGAATACCCCATATTTTTAACAATACGTTGTTTAATTGTATCTTCACGAAGGTTCGATGTTAGAATCCCACCGCATTTAACCAATAATCTATATAAAACTCGATCGTGATGTCTGCCCGTGTTTTTACCCACGCATTTTTCCCACGTTTTTAAATCCCTTGTCTATAAGTCACGACTTTTTTCGACAACCAAATGTTACCATTTCTGTGTACGACATTTTTTTTATCAAGATTTTTTGTATTAGCTTTTAACATATTCATTTCCTCAGCAAACACTTGTTTGTACCTACGTTGGTAGCGTTCTTTAAAGTTCTTGTTAGTGCTTACCCACTTCCAGTTGTAAATGTCCTGATGTTTGTTTTATTTATTAAAAAAAACTAGTTTTTTTTGGCGATTATACGTTGATGATGAAGTTAACATTATTTTAGTATTGTAGTGACGCTACATTATATTATTTTGTCTCTCCGTATATAAATGCACCAATTTACTCAGTAACAACTTGTTAGTACCATTTGCTTTGAAGTTATCGTGAGCCTCTCCTGCGTCGTAGCACTCTAGCTTCGGTCGCGAAAATCTCGGTATGTCTTCCTCCGAGACACATAGTAAGTACAATTTATTCTGTAAAATGCTTAGAATCCCACGTGTTCGTGCAAAGGTCACCCGCTGAATAAGATACGGCAGATGCTCTTCACACAATAGCAAATTTCTTACATAATAAGTCGTGTACCGACCGGCATACGCTCCGATGAATTCATATACATAATTATAAATGTTGTAATTTCAAAGACTCGTCATTTTTTCCATAACTATATTACCTACTTATATTAATACATTATATAAAGTTCACTAGTGTGGCTGGTCTTTATCTTTTTTTTTATTCAGCTATAGATAGATATAACCATACATGTTCTTAACAAACTAATATAGGTACCCGAATCCATAACCTTTGTTTGTGAATAATGTAAAGGCCTTTTGTTTTGGAGTATCATCTTATCTTTATTTAGTATGCTTGTCTCTATTTTATGTTTTGTTTTGACACATATGCTGACCAGAACATCCGTTCGCTCTTAATGACTTCAGTCATTACTACTTATTTCGTTGATACGTAATGTTTTATCTAACTAACCGAATGACGTAAAGGGTTTTTTGTTGGCTCTCAAGTGCTCTTGCTTCACGGATACCCATGTGATTTGGGCATTGTTGCTATTGTTACCCAAACTGGCTGTTTTTGTCAAACATAACGGCCTTCGTCCGTTACGTTGACCCTTGTAATTCTGTCATGCTGCGATAAAAAATCATTCGTCTCGGCTATTCTAAACTAACTTTTTCTTTACTTTAAAAATGTGTGCAGAATGCTATTAGATAGCACCTGTCATATTTGCTACAAACATCTGAAAGAAATAAAAGTGGTTGCAACACTCATCTGTTTGAGTATGCCTGATGAAATACCTTAACTGATACGCAATGACGTCAACAAATGCAAATTAACTGCTGTTTATCTTGCACGTGAAATGGAACAATTATACCGTTGCAGCGCAAGCCCAAGATTTGTGTTGTTTGTTTACGTACCGCCAGCGTAGTAAACTCATGTGTAGTGTAGGTAACGGGCCGCGATCGAGCCGACCAGACAAGACTTCACCAGTCGCGCGCGGAACGCCTATCAGCTCGGACGCTCTGTACTTGCCCCGAGAACACAACAGCTGATTAACCTTTCGTACCGTATAAACAAACATCATCAACTAGAACTTCCATAGAATTAAATATTGATGACATAAATGTGGTAGATTAGGTAGACCCAGCTGATGCCGTACCGCGCACGATCGATATCCCGAAAACATCTGCGGTCCTGCGACCTACGCGGAACGGCCTAGCGATACTGTGCATAAACAGCTGCTTTACAGCAGCTTTTTAGCCTACTACTTTGTGTTACCACGATAATTATTATCTTACAAGTGCAGTGCGTAATGGATTACCTTGATTGAGGTTGATAACAAGTGCTATTGCTGCGACTTCGACTATTTCGTGAGTATCTTAATATTTACTCCCATACCGGTTTCTGTTTACTGTGTGATGAAGCTTCAAAAACACTTGGTTCTATAATCATTTATCAGTTCTAAGAAACGTTATTATGGTTATGAAGTTAACGCATCGTATATTTTACTGATATAAAATAAATCAATAAATAATATTTGAAATCAGTCGCAAAAAATCTTATCACCCCATATCTACCCTATCGTGTTTTGGATTTGATTTACCAAATTATGCTCAAAGATACGTTCTCCCAACGTCGAATTTGCTGGGGGTTTTGCGCAAATCAATTCGGCTCATTTCAATTGTGTTGCCGGGATCTGTGTGCATGTGTGTGTCAATGCCTTCGCACCCTCCCGTCGTCGTCGGTGTCGTCGGCGCCGCGTCGCGACCTCCCCAGGGTTGATTGTGAACTTGAGGGATGCGTTACCCTCTCCTGCCGGTTCCGAGTGCAGCGCACTGCGGTCATCCAACCTGCGCATTACTTTAAAACTACTAACTCTTTTGTTTCTGCCATTAGCTAGTTCACGCGCCAGATTCATGGCTTATACATAATACACGTGGGTAATGTAATTAATAGTTTTAATATTGACGTAACACATTGCACGCTCCGTAAATTTTGAAATAAGTAATTAATGTATTGAATAAATCTTTTTGTTTGTCTATTAGTTTTATAGTGACCCTAAATGCAAATATTTGTGTATGAATCGATAACAATTCAGCGATATTAGTAACACAGGCACGTTGTGATTGTGACGAGTGAAAACTTTCACTATCAGCGTGTTATCCATCTGGAAGAGAACTTTTATTACCTCTGTTTACGATTACGACTTCATTTATTCATTCCTCGTATGTAATCAGATAAATAATCTGTTCAGATTGCTTGTTATGATAAATAGTTTATATGGTCTCGTCATTTGTATGACGAATTGCTCTGAGCGACAACTTTCACTGCTTCCTTGAATTATGCACCAGGAACTAGTATTGTTCAATTTGCTTTCATTATTGTTGTTTGATGATTGTTGGTTATTTTAGGAAAGCTTGTATCTTCGCATTTTATCCATTGAAAACCATTGAAAGTTGTCAAGTCCAAGAACTTTCATTATGATTCTCAAATAAATTGACTCGCACGTGTGCACGTGAGCTTCATATGTTATAGCGGTCAGATCTCTTAGATCTATCAAGTTTCACCTTCTTTGTATTCCGGGAAGTTCTCAAGGCGGGTAAGAAAGTGTATTTCCCTTAGATACAGTATCTTTAAGCATACCTACGTAAGGTGCACTCCTCGTTTATAACTTTTTCGTCATTAAATACTCGTGTTTGTTAGTCAGTGGTATCTTTGTGATCATCTACTTGTTTACATTACCGGTATTTTAAATATTCTATTCTCGTGCTCCTTTGAGCGTGACACCGCTTTTTCACTTTCAAGGGTCAATCTATAGTGAGTGGTATAATCAAGGGTTTACGGTCTAATTTTCATTGAGCCATTTGTTAGTCGAACATTAATAGTCGATAAGTTTATGTGACTGGTATTGGTTTCAAAGGGTAAAATGCCTTTTCAAACCTTTTCTTTCATCATTAGCGTTTTTGTTTTCCTATATCCTTGTTGACATCCTTGGGAAGGCAACTTAATTGTATTAACGGTATGTGGTGCACTTGTTTTTTTATCAATTTGTGGTTTATTAGTATCAATGCCTTTGCTGCATGCGCTGCATTATACTCCTGCTAGTTTTTATGTTTTTGCAAATCTGTGGAGCAACTGATGTACCGATCCGCCTACCAAGGTTGGTCACGTCTCGAGCTGGAAGATTGTGATTACGCGGTGATTGTATTTATTAACCTTCGTGCACTGTCGCTTCGTCTCGCAACCATTTTCTGCTTCAAATTTATTTAGTTTGCATAAAATATACTTTTTGTTTTTTTTTTCAATAAACATTTTGATTATTTTTACTTAATATCTAGCAAATCTAATGTATAAGGTAGTATTTTAAACCTTTAACATCTCTCAGTACATAGTTGTACAATCTAGATTTTGGTAATTATACCTTCGCATTTTTAAGGACCGATGTTTTATTTCTATAAAAGACTGATCTTTTTTTTATCTTGACCTGTCAACTTTGACCTCTACATACATTCCCTAGCGACCTTCTAACGACTAGTTAGCTTACCTTCGATAGTGTCTTTGGTCAGTCATTTCTGATACCATTTATGTAATTCCAACATTGCAACATGCTGTACATTTAAAATTTATCTACATCCTTGATTCTTCAATTGACTGAAATTAATCATAGTCTATTTCTATCTTTACCTAACGGTGGTTGAAGTATCTTCCAATCTTTAAATTGCTCTATAAATAGTCCTAAAATCGCCTTAGCTTCAAGTGGAGTTTAAAGGTTTTCAAGAGTTTCAAGCTCTCCATTTATGTCAAGAGATTTTACTTGAGCATTAAAAAGAAACTTAAAGGAGAAACATTTGATAATATTTTAATATACATATTTGAAAAAATCCAATAGCTGAATTTCGTCAACCCATATTACCTAGCCCTAGATTTTTTATGTTTTGTTCTTTGTCACACTACGTGTAGTTGGATCTATTCATCATTAATAACAGATGAATACAGTTATGAATAGATCTAACTGCATGTACCTAGTTGTTTACTAAATATAATATATTATAAGATCAGTAGTATAGGGTAGGGAGGTGATAGAATTAGCAGTATCTAGTAAACAACTAACTTTGATTTACTTGGTTATCCGGTTTGTATAAACTGCACTAAAGTATGCCTGCTGTGACATAGTTGTTTCATGAATCGGGCGGTAATCATATTGATCAAGCAGGTTTAAAAAAAGGCCTTTTCGTTATAAATCGATGGATTTTGAACATTTTCAGAATGTGGAGGCGTTGAGATAGGTGAGCCGAATTGATATATTAACGTAGAATTTACATAAATGATCTTAAAGTTACTATGGTGTGCTTGTTCCAAAATTAGGACAAGGAGTGCCGGAATTGTCACGGCAATTAACGCTGGTCCGCTTCCGGCTCGCTTAGCTCGCTTTTATGTTGGTTTAGTTGATTGATAGGTGTAGTTCATTCTGGCAAGCTATTTTCAGTTACAGACCCAGTTATTGCGTGGAGTATCGTTTTTGAGAGAAAAAGTGGATTATCTGATTCTTTTTTTCTTTTTTATTTATACATTTACATAATTATCTACGTAGACGTTCCTAACTATGTTGGCATATTGGATACTTTTAAACCAGTTTGAACTCAAAACTATTTTTAACTGACTTGAACATTGCCTATGAAGTTTGAATAATAAACTTGATTAAAATCCATCGCTTTAAATCGGCGCAAAATCTTAGAATTGTCAGAATATTAACTTTTTGTATCTTCACAAATTCTTCGTCAGTTCTGCCGGTAAAAACGAGCATAATGATTCAATCAAGGCATTTCTGACTGAATCAAATTGCGTATGTTTTTACTTCATTAATTGGCAGTATAGGTGTGCTATTAAAGAAACGCCACGCGAATATATCGAGAGAAATGTTGTTATCAATAGAGCCACGCCTACCGCGTGCGTGAATGTAATATCTCGATTGTGGTTGTAAATGCAATTGCTTCTTATGAAATAGCTAGATTTTATAACCTTTGTGAACTCATTTTTTATTTTTATTTTTCCCATTAAATTATGAGCTGCAGTCACTTAGAAATTTACTATTAGAATTCAGCTCCACCATTATAAGCCGTAATAAGAAATATATATAGCGAAATTTTTTGTTTATAATATTTTGAAGAATATTTTTTTCGTTGTCCCTAATGTACCATTACAAATACCTACTATAAAACATATTGAATGTTAACCTATAGTTTAAGTATTATGTATAAATTTTTGAACAAAACTTAATACGATACTTGATTTTATATCGCACTTGCGCATACACCGGCGTCATGCGATTCGTTCTGCGAGGAATTATCACGAAATATAGTTCAATTATCGCTATTGCCTATTTTTCTGACAATATTTGCTGTAAGAATTACAAATGGACTGACTGATTATCAAAATGCGTGTCCGATATAATATAGGAAGTATTTAATTTAATTGGAATAGTTGCCTCATGGCAACAACTTACACAAATTAATTGAAATTATAACATGAACTATGTCCCGCGGTTTCACCCGTGTAATTTTAAATCCCAGTATTCCCACGGGATAAGCTGGAAGGTCTATGTGCTATTCCAGACCATATTCTGTTTCCGTGCCAAATTTCATCTAGATCCGTTCAGCCGTTCAGGCGTAACAAACTTTCACATTTATGATATTAGTGGGATTTATAGAAAATGACATGAAAATACAGAAAATTATAAAAAAATCAATAGCTTAAAATTACATTCCTACTTATTTAAAGCTATAATTAATATATTGATATACAATTTAATTAACAGACCTCAGCAATGCGATCATCGCTGACTGACGGCATATAATAGGACAGTACGGTGGTAGAACTACTATCCTAACATCATCATTATCCGTTTGCACCCACTACTGAGTATAGGCCTCCTCTTTAATACGCCACTCTTTCTGTTCCCTTGCGAGTCTCATCCATCCATTTCCAGCTATCTTATTTTAACTATTCTAACTATCCTTAAATATCTTTAAATAGCATATCAATAATACATATATTGACTAGCTATTTAAATAGCAGACCTCAGCAATGGGAGCATTACTGCTTCTGGCGGCTTATATAGGTACATCATGGTGGTAGCTATGTGGTAGTACTACTATCCTAGCTATCCATCACTACATAGTATAAAACAAAGTCGCTTTCTCTGTCCCTATATCCCTATGTCCCCATGTCCCTATGTATGCTTAAATCTTTAAAACTACGCAACGGATTTTGATGCGGTTTTTTTTAGTAGATAGAGTAATTCAAGAGAAAGGTTTATATGTATAATACATGCATGATATGTGCACCCGTGCGAAGCAGGGGCGCTCGGGCGGGTCGCTAGTTATAATATAAGACACAATTCTGAAAGTCGGAAATATAAGTAAACAAGTTCTAAAATGTAATTCATATTACAACCACACGAACTGTGCACAATGCGTGACAAATGCAGCAGTAAAATTTGTCACACGCTACACAGAAACAGCGTGAATATTTAATTGTCGCGTAGTCCTATGATGAGGCCACAAACACTTATATTTTGAATGATCGAAAATTTACCACACACTCTTTTTATTGTCTTAGCTCTTTTTTTTTGGTTAACTACAGTCAGTTCATTTGATGTTATGCCATACTCAATTTTATTACACATCTAATCAATATAAGACTTCTGATTGCCACTGTTTTAATATCCGTTGAGCTATCTCCAGATTCTTTTTATATTGGTGGGCATTCCACACAACACATCTCACTATCTCGTTCATCACAGAAATGTTTGTTCTCGGTGGGGATCAAACCCACAGCCTACGGCAAAGAAGGCAGGGCTACTTCTTCTTCTATCGTGTCAATAGTACACTAAAAAATTTTTAAATAATGCTTGGCCACCTCTACTGCATTGTTGGTGGCCTTGTTAAGATCGTCCCTTGTGCAGGTGTTGGGGCACAAGGGACAGATCAGTAAGTGAGCCATGGTCTGTGGAGCTCCGAAATCGCATCCAGTCAAGGAGGGTTCCCTCATTCCCTATTTGCACAGGTTTTCTCTACAGCGGCCAACTTGGGTCCGGAGTCGGTTGATGGAGAGCAGAGCTCGTACTACCAACTGAGCTGTGAAGGTTGTCAGTCTTTGCATATGCACCTGTTATCCATTACTGGAGATAGCTCAACAACTTTTGGTTAGACTTGTATTCATTGTAATTTTCTTTGTAAATAAATACTCTTAATTTTTTATATCCATATGCAATAATTATGTATCTTTTGAAGGTTACAGGATGTACTGATATATTTTTCCGTCTTTAAATATCAGTAAATAAGCAAATTACAAGACATACAAGATTGGTGAATGATAAAAACATAGCTCTCAAATACAATTCACGGAATTCTGATAATATTTAAGCAAAGCGCAGGATGTTTGCATTCAAGTCACGTTGTGCTATTTAAGATTGTGCTTAGATGATTTTGTAATGAAACAACGATGCAACGAAGTGGCTCCAGATACTATACTCTATAACTCCAGAACGACTGAAAGGATCTTGGCACAGAGATACATTATAATATGTCTGGAATAACACATAGGCTACTTTTTATCCCGTGGGAATACCGGGATTTAAAACTACGCGGGTGAAACCGCAGGGCCCTACTGGTTCATTCATAAATCATATTTAGTTTAGTATTTGACCTCGTAAATAATAACAATGTGTGAATTACGCTCAGACAGCCGGGGCACTGAGGTCAGCGTAAATAAAAGAGTAAAGCCTTTTGTTGTAGGCACACGAGTGTGTTTTGCGTGAAAGCAGCTTTCACTACACGATATAGGCACGCAGATAGGTGCAGTTAACGATGGTGGGTCAAAGGGATTGGTTGAAGCATCATGTTCATAAAGTCACTTGCATTACCGAAGTAGGAGTCCATGACAGGCACGAAAGTACCACGATTTGTATTGAAACCAAGCGTGCCGACTTTTTGACACATACTGTGACGTCACACTCGAAATTTGGGCGGGAAATTCAAATCTTTCTGTATTATTTTATAATTCAGTAAGTGGTAGTCGCCGTTTAGCAGAAGCGTTACTGTGTTTCGGTTTGAAGAGTATTGCCGGTGGAATTACAGGCACATGAGGGTTAACATTTGCATGCCTAAGGTTGATAGACGCAGGACAGTGCATCGTAGAGCACGTTACGTTCCTATCGAGCATGACTTGCGAAGCACTGCTTTGTTATAGGCGATGGATACCCCTTAACATCAGCAAGTTACAAGTACTGATTCGGTTTCAGCTCCTTAAAAAACAAGTTTTCACTTATCTGCAGTAACCATGCATTGTCATCCAAACTCATATGCAAAATTTCAGCTGAATCGGTTGAAGATATCTGCTTACAAATTTTGTCTATTTGTTCCCTTTTTTTATTAGTTCGTAAGCTCTTTCATTCATTCCACGCGCACATTAGAAATTGCAAGTTATATAAAAGCTTGTAAAATACTATGAATCATAAATCTGCATTAGTTTCTCATTAACCTGAATTTTCGCACCTTGACCCTAACAGGCGATGTTATAAATCACACTAGACAAGTGCCACATTAGCGCGATGACCTACGTAACGAATGCTAAGCAGTCACGCATGTAATCACTATTCATAATTCGTACGCGTTTAGTTACATAACTTATAATTATGTTTTGATTTCACCTATGTACGAGGGGAGGTCCAAAAGTCCGCGGAATGGAGGAGTTGTAATGAAATTAAAACAACGAAACTATTTTTCCTTTTCAATATAATTACCTTTGAGCTTAATACATTTTTCAGATCTAGAAATTAACTTATGTATACCATCAAAAAAATATTTTTTCTCTTTGCCCTCAAAATGAGCCAAAATCGCTGCCTTAACTTCTTCATCGGCTTGAAACTTTTTCCCCTTAGATCTTTTTTCAAATTTGGAAATAAATAATAATCGCTGGGGGCTAGGTCCGGGCTGTAAGGTGGGTGGACGAGTGATTCAAAGCCGCACCGGTCTAGAGCAGCCATCGCAACTTTGCTCTTGTGAACTGGTGCGTTGTCTTGCAAAAGCAACACACCGCTTGAAAGTTTTCCCCGCCTTTTGTTTTCGATGGCTTCCTTTAATTGCTCCAATATTCTTGCGTAATATTCTGCGGTAATGTTGACATCCTTTTCTTTGTAGTCGATCAACAGGATTCCTTCACAATTTCAAAAAATCGTAGCCATAATCTTTCCGGCCGACTCCGACAGCTTAAACTTCTTTGGGGGTGGTGTGCCCTTTTTATGCCACTGCATCGACTCCTGTTTGGACTCAGGTTCAAAGTGATGAACCCAAGTTTCATCCCCGGTAACAATCCGCTCCAAAATAGGGGTAGATTCTTCGCTACACAGCTCCAAAAAGTGCTTTGACGCTTCGATTCTTTGTTGCTTGTGCAGCGGCGTGAGCATTCTTGGCACCCATCTTGCACTGACTTTTGACATGCCAAGATGATCGTGTAGGATCCTCAAGATGGTTGTGTCTGATACTCCTACTATTGCAGAAAGCTGTTTTTTCTTCAGACGAGCATCTTCCAATATTAATTTTTCAACTTTTTCAACGATATCCGGAGTGGTGACCTCAGCCGGCCGTCCTGGGCGGGCGTCATCTTCAATCGACTATCTGCCTTGTTTGAAAAGACCATGCCACTTGTAAATCATGGTTTTACCAGGGCACTGATCTCCATAAACGGCTCCCATCTCATTCATTATGGTAAGCGGAGGTTTTCCTTGCTTGGTAAGGAACTTTATTACGGCACGAAACTCAATTTGCTCCATTGTTGCAGTTTTTTTCCGGATTGACTTGTTTGCAGGGCGATATCTTGTAAATGAATGATGTTAAAGGGCTAAAAATTTACATGTACACCCTTAATGAGTACCTAATTAGCGACATACCAAAAAAAGGTAGCTACCTGCATCCTTTCCCCCCCGTTCCGCGGACTTTTGGACCTCCCCTAGTAGGTATACTAAGCTTTTACAGCTCCAGCTCTTTTATTGAATTGGAAATAGAGCAGTCAAAGCCTTTTACAGCCTTGATAGCTCAGTTACTATCTCTACCTTCCTTGTTTTAACCGATTTCAAAAAAGGAGGAGCATCTCAATTCAACAGTTTTTTTTATGTGTGTGCGTACCTTTTTACGGTGTGAACCAATTTTGATGATTCTTTTTATATCGAAATCTGGTGCTTGTCGTGTGGTCCCATAATATTTGAGTCAGATCTGACTCAAATTTAATGGCTTTATACAAAGCCTCTGCGCGACCACATATTTGAAATTAACACTTTTGCATACAGTATCTACTCATCCACACTTATTAGTGGTCTATTCATAATTCGTACAAACGCTACTGTTCCTCACATAACACCTTCGTAGTTCGCGATTATCACTTGACATAATTCACAATAGAACGTTTATTTAGTGATTCACACTGCCATATCTAAAGCGATTTATGACGTAAGTTCATTATATCTTTCGACATTTTTGAGTTTAGCGTCATAAACTGAAAACGTCGTTTTTATCGTATCGCCGTACGGTACGAGAAAACGTGGTGTTGACTCTTAAAATCTTAAGTCATCTTTAAACCATACATAGGCCTCCCCTAACGTTTCCAGGAAAATCTATTAAGAGCTCTCTCCATACACCGACTTACCGCGATGTATCCTTACGATATATGTACACTGATATTTTGGTATTTTTTTTATTGGTATGACCTTTATAAGTAATTTTGAGAGTAGAAAAAGTACTTCCGTTATTTTGAAAATTATCAAGATACCATCTTATTGCAGGCGAGCGGAGTCGCGGGCGGGTGCTACTTTATTTATATATCTACTAGTAGCGCCCCGCGGTTTCACCCGCGTAGTTTTAAATCCTGGTATTCCCACGGGATAAAATGTAGCCTATGTGTTATTCCAGACTATAATATATCTCTCTGCCAAGTTTCATCCAGATCCGTTCAGCCGTTCCGGCGTGAAAGAGTAACAAACATCCATCCATCCATCTATCTATCCATCCTTCCATCCATCCATCCATACTTACAAACTTTCGCGTTTATAATATTAGTAGGATGTTATCCAATTTTTACCTTATTAATTTTCCAATTAATTATCTCTTTTCTTGTTGACTTCAAGTCATCAGCTAAATAATCATGGGTTATCATTAATATTCTGCGTATGCAAGAAATGCGTCTTCATTTGTCACATCCATTGTCGTGAGAAGTCACTCAACCAATACAATGCAGAAGCAATATTTTTTTATTGTCTATCGTATAATTGCATTTGTGATTTAATTCACTTTTTATGTTGCCTAAAAATGCTACACTTTTTTGTAAATTGTTGGGATAGGATGATAGTTGATTTACGATGTTGTTTTAAGAAATCGTATATTTTTAGAGAATATAATTTAGTAAGAATAGACATGGTACCTACCAAATATTTTCACTATCTAAAAGGAGTTTATTGTTTTTCACCACCTGTTTATTGCTTGTTCCTACATGGTTTATTATGTGTTGATGTAGAGTTCTGTATTTGCACAATTCATGCACAGATAAATGTTTACTTATTATAAAATGGCCATACCTCCCGATCTCAGCCACAACGCTTCATAGAAACTAATAGACACGAGCAAACTACTAAAATCTATGACAGTTTCACAATCACATGTTTCTGTTGACGGAAATACCTACCGTATGTTCCGTAGAAGTGTACAGGTTGGGTCAGTTACCTAATATAAATAAAAACAAGTGTACCTACTTGAAGTGGAGTGTTCGCTGTGTGGGAGGCTGACGTCCTTTACGGTAACTGTTCGAAGTGGTGTGTAGGCTTTGAGCGTTGAATAACTATGTTAATTGATGATATTGTCGATTTTTTTTATTGGCCGCACTGCACTGTGGCTCATAAATTCACTTATCTCTTAGATTCAAAACGATGCTGTGGTAAAAAACATCTTTACGCCTAATAGACATGATGGATAGATATCCCCTAGATCCTTATACCAAGTACCAACTCTAGATTCTATGAGGATACATAAAAAAGGTAAAAAGAAAAAGAATAAGAGGTAAGAAGAAGAATTAGAGATAGTCCAAATTTGACACATACTTTCATACTGTACCTGGTTCTTGGTTTTCCATGCATGACAGACAGGTTGCCAGCACATCTGTGTGTGTACGAGCTTTGCTCGGTCGTCTAACAAACACAAACGAGGATTATAAATCTTTTTCTAAAAATGAATCCTAGCTAGAACGATTTATCGCGCGCCCGAAACCCCCTGCATAGTAAACAAGATAAAATACCTTCATATTTTAGGACAAGTCCATATACTAGCGCCAAACTTGCTGATGTTACATAGTTTAGATACATAGGTACTTATTATACAAATAACACAGAATAAATATCAATTTTCATCGAATCGAACCCACTTGAGCTGTAAGGCCAATCATAACTTCTTAAAAATACTAAAATCGATAGTGCACTTATATAATCAGGTAATATGAATAAATATTTATTTGCTGCGGTAGATGTAACGACCTCCATTTGTAAGTGAGCCCCTGCTGGGAGTTTATCTATTTGGTTTTAACTAGCATCCGATTACCATTAAAATAATATAAAATCTAAGTGCTACGTATTTATAGCTCGATCATACTAGCATCGTTTTCATTTTATGTGTATTTGTAGAGGTTTATTTTGGGATTGCAATAATTATGATATTACTTTTTTAAATTACTATAATTTTCCTTATGCGAAGAAAACTTAATGGAAATCCATTGTGTTTTCTTTAAATAATGTCAAATGGACGTAGCTGTCGCCTTTATATTCAGACTGGGCTGTCTGAAACCTTAATTCTCCAGAACCTCGTCAACAATAAAAATAAGAGAAAAGCTAAAAAAAATCATCGCCCGGCTCTAAATGTACCAGCCACAGCACAGAAGTAGCAGTATAATAAGTCATTGCTTGTTGAATAAACAAATCTCATCGATATCCTATCGCTGCCAGTCGCGCTAGCATAGGTACATAAAATCTATATTAAATTTTATTTTTATTACATTTATTTTTCCTCATCGCGTTAAAAGAAAGAGCATTTATCGAAGACGACCTCTGTGGCGCAGCGGGCGAGAGCCTGCCTGCGACGCAAGAGGTTGCGGGTTCGATTCCCGCCGTAGAACAAATTTGTGTACGATCTGCAGAAATTTGTTCCGATGGTCTGGGTGTTTTCTATGTATAATAAAAAATATCTATCTATGTAAGTATATAATGTATTAAATATATCAGTTATCTAGTACCCATAACACAAGCTTTGAATAGCTTACTTTGGGGCTAGATAGTGCTGTGTGGATTGTCCAGCATTATTTATTTATTTTATTACGGTATTAGTCGGGTAATTTGCTTATTAAACAATCAACCTTTTAATTTACCTGCAAACACGGCATTTTTTAAGATAATTGATTCAGGGTTCAATTTTAATCAAAGTTAACATTTAAGTATCGTTAACTACTATTTGGGGTTCATGTTCTCACAGTGTGATAAAAAAATGCAGAAAGCCGGTTTGCCTTCGTGGCTGATTGATAATTACTTAAACCAGTTGTATATTGAACCACCTGTTGAATATACTTAGGAAGATTGATGAGTATTATCCATGTACCTATGCTTACTCTTACTTCTACTGCAGGAGTATTTTTTTCTATTGTTTGCAATATTGAGGAAACACATCGCTCGCAATACAAGTCAGTGATCCAACACTCATGGCATTTAAATAATATTTTATCATAAACCTCATAGATATATATGATGTACGTATAGTACCAGTCTTGACATGCCGTACCGATTTACGAAGTATTATTATACATTAATATTAAATTATATCGCACACAAATTCAATAAAGAATTAATGTGATAACTCAACTATCGTTGCAAACGATCGAGAGATAGCTCAACATGACGACGAAAACGGAAACACGGAGGTCGGAACAACGACGGTCTTCCGGCGGGTTCGATTCCCGCCTCGGAACAAATTTGTGTATGATCTGCAGAAATTCGTTCCGTTGGTCTGGGTGTTTTCTCTGTATAATAAAAAATATCTATCTATGTAAATATATAATGTATTAAATATATCAGTTATCTAGTACCCATAACACAAGCTTTGATTAGCTTACTTTGGGGCTTGATAGTGCTGTGTGGATTGTCCAGCATTATTTATTTAATATTAAAAAAAAAAAAAAAAAAACATGACATCTTGATTAATTCCAGCAAAAGTCACATAAAATTCCAATAAAATGAATTGTTCAAATAATGAAGTAAACATACTGTGTATATAACTATAATACCTAATTAATGTGATAATTAGTACTTTTCCACATAATTTACCGATGTCTGTTTAGTTTAGGCAAACCAAGTACCTGATAGGTACTTCCCACGATACTGGTGCGTTAATTTTCCAATAGCTGATTCACCTTTCTATTGTAAACAGACTCATCTCACACATTGCAACACAGCCTCAGGAATATATTGCATAACTTCGAGACCTATTCAAAGTTTATCGCATGTTCTATTGAGTATTGAATCATTGAATAACTTAGCACACGATATTCACCCTTATAATTATAATGATTGTTCAGGAATAGCGTACACTTTGCGAAACAAAGTTTAATTTATTTGATGATTCATTATTTGTTAATTTAATGACAATTTTACATTCAACAATTAAATTAAAATAGTGCTGATACAATAAAACACTAGTAGGTCCGGATGGAATCTAAGATAAGTTCTACAGATCGTATCACACTCGTATCTCATTAGATAATTGTTATTTGTTGTTTGTTGTTATTTAAGCCATTAAGCTGACTATAGTATTTTTCTCGAATATTCTAGAATAGAATATAAGAACCGAATAGTTATAACATAAGACCTTATAGTTATTTATGCTCTATAAAGAAGAAAACATCGGTGAATAAAAATCAGTTATTTTTGTGTGGATAACAAAATGTTAATTTCATATCACAATCATGGATCGATATCCATAAGATAAACTCGCCATCATAATCAGCAGCCATTGACTTATTTAGATAACAACTTCCACATTGCCTGTTGTTCTTATAGGAATGAACACAAAACAATGTCTAACCTAAGGCATTTTACACTACATTACTAAATATGTTTTTACCACGGTGCGCGATGGTAGCATAGTTCTAATAGACTTGCTAATATTTGAAAGGTACCTGTTTGTACGAGTAGGTTGCGAAAATGTCGCGTGGGAGACCTCTATTGCAAAACTGACCCTTTAGGTATAAGACGGGTTTCTCGATTGATATCCTGTTAATCTTGTCTTTACAGTATTTCATAATGGATAGAGCTTATTATTTAGAGTATTTAGTACTGATGGAATGGGCAGAAGGCCCACCCGATGTTAAAATGTAGCCATAACCTTTAGCAAAGCATTGTACTGTAAATCACGCTCGATAGAAACGTTGAAACGTGTCCTACGATGCGCTGCGTTGCGTCCATCAACTTGAGGCATACAGATGTGAAGCCTCATTTGACTGTAATTTCACCGACAGCCACACTCTTCACTCCTGCAACGCTGCTTGGCGGCAGAAGCGTGGTGGTAGTACTTCCACGACGAGCCCTGCACAAAGAGTACTACTGCTCTTGAAAAATACGTTAATGCCAATTTGAAAATTTATACGCACAAACATGGCTAATTTGAACTCTCAAACATACGTCTTCTTTCTTCCACATCCTTCCGCTGAGAACTACCATAGTATTACCGAATAAAATGTACTTTACGCCATATTCTCTATACGAAAACATGAGCTCAGCAAATCTGCATGTAAATAGACCTAGTATGATATACTTGAGTTCGTCGCCCCCGAGGCTTGATATGACCGCATCCTTATTGGGATAAGTCCATATTTTGTTGGTAAACTAACCAAGTTCCTTTCAATCGTGTAAATTTGTTTCTATTCATGCCTGATGATAGTGTGTTATGTTTGATAATCTGATTAACTAAAAGAGTCTGCTTCAAAAGTATGGTTGTAGTTCCCGCTGGCTGATGAAACGAATCTGTCATCATCATCGTGCGGTTTAAAGATTTGAATTTGATCAGTGTCATTTTAAATTAATTAGAGAAATAAAGGCTCCAATTACACCTGACTGTATATCTAGAGAAGAAATGGAATAAACTTTGTTCTTCGGAGGCATTTATCTGATTACAAAATGGGATGATATAAAATCTTTGTGATTTTTGTTTGTGTAAATAAGCACTTTAAAAAAAATAAACATGGATATATCAGATTTAGAAGTAAACTCTTCTCAGGCTTGTTTATAACATAAGAATACCCATCACATTAGTCATAATCATGAGTAAGAGCTTCAAGTCATAATTCATTTTTTATCTCAACCTGCTTGATTTTATCAAATGCCCTAACGAAGCGAATCATTAGATCAATAATTAGTGATTAAACGAACTTACCTGTAAGTGAAGTTCTATCATAATTATATGAGTGCTACGTCCGAAGATATTAGTAACATGAAAATTAATATTTTATTAAAGTGTATTCGTCTTTTAGTGTAAAAGAGCAAGATAGTACTTAGGCGTTACTACAATTTGTGAACACTTTATTAAAATATAAATTTTTAGGTTACTAATATTGAGGACGTACGAGTAGCACGAAATATAAGGCTTATTTAAGGCTTATTTGGATCATGATTGTCATCAAACTTCATCTATCGTGTCAATGGAACTTAGACCATTTTTAAATAATACTTGACCACCTTACTGCGTCGGTTGATCCTCCAGATATTATTTACACAATAATAGTTTATGGTCTAGTTTGGATCAACAAAATACACACCAAATCTACTTGTCAATTCGTTTCGACTATAACTAAATTGTTCAATCTGTGTTTCAGTCGTAAAACTTTATGCATTGCACTGTACACGCTCAAGGTCGTATTTGCAACAGTCTGCTTATTGCTTGCATCACGAGCTACAAGACCAGCCTTAAATGGTAAATGGTTTCTAAGTACAATTTATGGATGCTAAGTCGATGTTAAATTGCTTAGTTCCTGTTGTGCGATAGGACGATCAATTTTCTTCTGTAGTTCTTTTTATATTGGCTCTACAACTTTTCAAAGTGGGTTTTCTAGTGATTACAGCATCCGAGGAGGGTTATAGATAAGATAGATTACCGTTGTTCCAGTATAAGCGAGTGTAACCTATTTCAAATAAACACAGAAGCTATAAAAAAATCATTTGCGCTTTAAAACGACATGTGTGAGGCTGCAAAAACAAGTTTAATTACCAAGCTGTTTGTGATGTCTCGTTACTTGCGCAACTTGCAAAATATCGTATTTGGCACATCAAATACAGTTGGTAATGGATTTTTTTTATCAAGTAGTTAATGGAACAAGCAGATGGCCCACCTGATGGTATGTCTTAACCATCACCTAACAAAGCTTTGCCTTGTAAAACACGCACGATAGAAACATGCCCTGCGTCCATCAACTTGAGGCGTACAGATGTTAAGCCTCATGTGCCTGTGATTTCATTATAATCATGATTCTCATTTAAAACGGATGACTCATTTGATTTTAAGCATACCTGCCTATACCTATTACATTCTCACCCGAATCATCCAATAATCCAAAGCAATTTGGAACTAATAGTGTTCCGTGTAAACGGATCGATAAAACGCAAATAGCTCGTCTAGATTAGCTGGGACGTGATTTCGTATTTCCACCAGCTTCCGGATTAGTCCATCATTATCTCTGGGAGAACTTTTCTCTGATCTGTGGCCAGCTCCACTGCACAGTATGGGTAAATATTTTAGATGCAGTATCGGCGCTTGACATAACCTTTACCCATGTGTTCATGATGCCCAATATGCCAATCCTTGATTTTATTGTTCTTCATTTGGCTGGTGCTTTGTTGGTTGTATAATTTGCTTATATATCTAAGCTTTCAGATTTCGTATTACAGTGTTGGGTGTATTGAATTATCCGGTCGGATTATGTGTTATGCTCGAGATAGAGTTAATGAATTTGAAATGCGAAGATACTGAAATGATCAAATCAACTTCGTTTTTACTAAAACGAGTTTTATTGAACTAGTTTTAAACAAAAGGTTAAATTTGGTTCTGTTAACTATAACGGCGCAGAATTGGAAAGAGTGGCGTGCTAAGGAGGAGGCCTATACCCAGCAGTGGGTGAATGTGGGCTGAGATGAATGGAAATATCATGATGCATACAAATAATACAAATGATTTTTTACATTATCTTTTCTTAGTATAACTTCTGTTGTTGGACTTTACTTATACTGTGTTTGTAGTAACGTGCTTATCTGTGGCCTGTTAATCTATTTTGCGGTCGCGCAGATCACGCTCGGCCAGGCTCCATGGGAAATGGCCGGAAATGGACGAAATGGCCCGATATTGGTTTGGCTCACCGCTTTCGATCAACTATGGTAATGCGGGTGTGATGATGTGTGGATACTGTACTCTGAACTGCTCTGGATGTTTGGACAAGTATGCATTTGAGTATACTTATCCTTCTGTTTGTGTTATTGATACTTTTTACCTGCATTGTTTCTCAAAGGCCTCTAGTTATTGGTGCAACATGACTTCTTTCTCTATTTTTGATTATAAACTCTTAATTTTTTTTTATATTATATGTATTTGACTGCAAACCTACCTGATCTGTAAAGTATGCTAGTGCTTAGTTTTGAGTGCCATACTCATAAATGTCTATTTAAAAGAGCTCCAAATGTTTTCTACGAAATACAACTATAGAAGCTGTATTTTCAAAGAAATAATTGGTAAATTTGAGTAATTACTCAAACATTAGGTGCATTGCCTAACTAATTTGACTTATTGAATAAGTGAGTCAAAATCTTAATCATGCAAAACAAATAAATTATAGCCCCAGTCTATTTTTTTTAAATATTTAAATGAAAACGTTTATTTGCAACTAAGTACATGGTATCATACACAAAAGGTGGAAAATAAACATTAAAATTATAAACTAAAACACAAACAATTAATAAAACTAAGACAGTTGTAAAATGGTCCCAACTCAGCAAGTTGCAATGACTTGCGCTGGTCTTCCGTTGGGACCGTTGAGGATCAAGTAAATAAAATAAGACAAGTGGACGTGACTACTGATTACTTGATTTACTTGAATTGCGAACTGCTTGTAAATTTCCATCGTTTTATTAGTTGTATCACACATTATACCATAAAATGTGAACGGTTTTTACAACTTTGCATGTTGTAAATCTAGTTTTTGAAGAAAATTACCATATTCATAGCAGAAGTTGTTTTCTAATCGGTATGGATATTATGGTTTTAAGATGTGTGTGGAAGACGTGTCATAAAAAACAAGCTTTAAAGCTTAATCCATGGTTAGAACAATAAAATAATAATTGCCTATTTGCTTTAGGACTGCATGGCGCTGAGTAAAATGACCACCAAATTTTTGAGACTTATTATAACCAATTGCCATCTCTAACTTACTGATAATGACTAAATTCAAGCATAACTACGTCCCAAAGTTATCTACGCATTTCATTACTCCGTAAAGCACGCCCACCGCCCATCATCTGTGCTCTACTTACAGGACACAGATTTTAATTGTTAATTACTTAACCGAGCAACATCAGGTAGACTCTTGCTAAAAAGTAATAACAAAACGTGACATGGAAGTGGTTTTACGAGATATGGGCAATAAACTTCCGTCAAACAATATTGATAATAATTAACAGTAACGACCCTCATGTAACGCATTATACAGGTTTCGCGATAAAGATGTATGGGTATACCTATAGCTGTAGTAATTATTCTGCAGCAGAAGCCCAAGTGGACAGAGCCCTTGGCACCAGTTCGCACATCAAATAAAAATTCTTTGAAGAACCTATGCGAGCTGTCGCATTAGTTTTCCTTACCGTAGTTTCTTGCATTTTACTAAGTTATTAGTATGGCCTGACATTTTGTTTGATGCACCAACTTTTTGACGCCCGTGCGTCTCAAAAGCAAACTCTTAAAAACATGGATATGTGCCAAATGTAACTTTTAGACGCGGATCTCAAGTAACAACAGATGGGCCCGTACCACCATTTCTTGAAGCATTCTTATTTCAATATTACTTTACTTTTTGATCATAAAACTGACTCTATGCAGTTGATTTATGACATTGACATAAAAGTAATATTGAAATAAGAATGCTTCAAGAGATGGTGGTACGGGCCCTGAGGAGATGTCTACCTACTGTATTTGTAAATTATAGTGGCAAGTCTATATTTGTACCGATGTATAAAAGAGGCTGGTTGCGTAAAACGATAATTATGAACATGAAAAGAGTAACTAAGTAATCAATATGACAGATGATAAATGGGGTGGAGAAAAAACCTATTGTCCAGCCAGGGGCCTTATTCTGTAACTTGAAGCCCATTACCATGGCGATATTTTGGGTTTCAAGTGTCAAACTTCCTGTACTACATATCAAGTTCATCTGTGACATTACGATACTACATATTCCCTCATCTGTGCCGATTACGATTACCAGCGAGTTAGACAATTAGGCCCCTTATCCCTTGTGATGTCTAGTCTATTTCTGCTTTTAAAATTTGTGACGGTAGCGATTCTACAGTGTCCAAACCGGTGCTAATTCCCCCAACCGATTGCACTTTGCACTCGAGTGCGCAAGGTGAAAACTACACTCTTGAGAGCTCATTCTCCGGTCTCGGGTTACAAGCACGAGGAAGCGATAATCGCCTTACTATTAGATTAGGAAAGCGAGCGCAAGAGCATGAGTAGACAGTTGAAAGCATTAGTGATAAGCTTCTAAACGAACTCATTAGAAATTAACCGAACCGAACACAGAGAGCACTACTGGTGATCAGTATCACTCTTTGTGTTTGGTGAAGTATCATAATCATGCCTATTTCTTCCCCAAAACAGCGGTTTTGTAAGTCCGATGCGTTTCCGGGAAATAACAGGTACATCCTAACTCATGTGTGCCTCAAGTTGATGCGGGCGCAGGGCAGTGCATCGTAATAAACGTTTCTAATGTGACTTGCAAGGGAATGCTTTGTATAGGGCATGGTTACCACTACATTATCCTAGATTGATATATAATAATATTCATATATACCATAGATTAATCCACAGCTTACAATAAATTTTATCAAATGGTCACTTTCTAACCTCCTAACATCAAGCTTGATGTAATTACAGTAAACCATCTCCTTGTCTATCTATTTTGTTCATAAACGTATGTATTTTAACCCTTATTCAAGGTAGTATAAGTTTTTTCCCGTGTTCCGGCTCAATAAATGTAATGGTTCAACGGTAAGTAGTCCTTTGACTCCATGAGATCCATGTCCAGTCTCGATGGGAACGTAAACTGCATGAGATGAGAATCGAGTCCATACAATTGTAACACAAAAAGAGGCATTACAATGAGATCCATGTCGGATTGCAAGCGCATGTTCAAGCATACTGGGCGGTAGGCAGAACGCGCAAATACAATAGACACATTACGGTTTCCACACAAAAAGCATTGTTCTGCTTCGCCTTGAAATGAATACGATGACATAACACGATGCACCAATAACTTGGATACCGGATCTTTGTTGGTGGAGTGCGCTCACCTAGAACCAATTAGGGCCTGTGCGAAACGGTGGATGGTATCAGAGGATTTTCTTTTTATTACCCGAGTGCCGAGGGTTATGTGTTTGGCGTGTATCTATCCATGTATGTATGTATCCTTCCTTCGATATTTCCTTTATTACCACGTAGCAACCAAACGGCTGGATGGATTTTGATGATTCTAGTATCAAAAGGTTCGTCGCAACTTCCCAAGTGTCCTTAGAATAAAAAAAACCGAAAGCCACGTGGGAAGGAAATCAGAAGCGATATTCTCTCACATTAAAAAAAAAATTCGCAATCATAGCAATATGGGTATCAAAATCAAGAGAGTGATAGAGTGTTTTCAAATAATGTATTAGTTTTTGATTTAAAGTAAACCCTCAAAGACAAAACCAGACCGCAAAATTCGTTAAGTCACTTTAGCGAACTAGGCCATGAGTGATACTAAAATATATCATAAAATCTTCTCTAAAGTCATACAAATCGTTTAGAAAAAACCGCATCAAAATCGATGAAGCCGTTTCGAAGATATTAAGAGTTTTGTTTTAAAAAAATGTGATTGTTGGTAACCCCAAAGTGATCAAAATGAGTTAAACAACCTCAGGCGTCAGTAAACTGCTAGGACATAGGTACACGAGCCTCCGACTGCCTGCGATCATTAATTACATTTTATCATTCGTCAAGACTGATGAATGGATTTAACTATCAAAAGGAACCAAATTTAAAACATTATCTAATTTACCTACATAGGTACTTTTAGTTAGGGCAGTCGGGTTTTTAAATTTTTTAATAAATCTTCTTGTCCACGCAATATTTCGTGAAATGTCGGGTGACTTTTTAAAACCAGTGGTTTGCCCCGACCTGAGACCCCGTCATGACGCTTCAGCCTTATATTGATACATAATTAGTTAATAACAAATTTGAAATCTATCGAGCCGTCTAGCGGTGTGCGTTGGCCCATAGAGTCGAGGACTGCTTTTCACAATAAGTGGACAATCCACTTAGCCCAAGCGGCGCGGCGATGCGCCCGTCATGTTATTGCTCGTTGACTCTCTCTTCGATACTGGTAACCCAGAAAATGTGGTAATACCTCAATACCTCTCGAAGCCGCTAAAATACAAGTAATGGATAGTTCCTGATCAAATGAATATGAATCAGCCAGTTTTCTTCTTCTTGTAGTGTCTTTAACTTCTTACGAAACAGTGTGGTGATAGGATTTTAAGTGCGCCGGAAAGAAGCTCCTCTCGATCACTTTACACAATATGTTTTCAAGCTTTTTAGGTTCTACGATATCCCGGTCTCCTTACAATGTTTTCCCTCACTATAATATTTGTGGACATTTTACACAATGCTCCCTAGTCCCAAACTAATGATAATAATAATATAATAGCCTTTTTATTTCCATCTCTTAAAAAATAGGTATTACAAGTTTTAAAATGTTAGTTAAGTGTTCGTATTACTTTTATAACCTAGGTGTTAGTTTTCTTATTGTCTATGAGATTTGAACCCTTTTTTGGGTAAAGGCCTCCTACATCCTTTTCCACAGCTCCCTGTCTGTTCCTGCGGACATCCTATATTTCAACTACTATCTACAATAATTGTCATTGGTCTATCAAGTATTCTGATAATTCTGATTCATGTTTGCGACTTGATGATCCCACCACTTACTTTGAGCCTGTATTGTTTGATTGTAGATAACATAAGTAAAGTAAGTGTTATAAATAACATAAGTAGCTAACATTTGTATAAACCTTATACACGCTATATTCTCGTTCTAATACGGTCATATCGTTTTGATAAGAATCTAGAGTCTGGCGCCATGCTGCAATTAATGTGCTTTGTTCTCTATGACTAATGTGTTTATCATTGTTTCAGGTACGTCTCCATGGTATCGATCAATGGAAGTTGCGAGACTTTGTCTATCCAGGATTTAAGGTAAGACGGTAACTATTACAGGTTTTTCAAACCTATCTTAGGCACCAGTCTCTCGTAAACAGGTAACGCTCGCATTCAACCACTTTAGATATGCGTAGATTGTTTAAGTTATCTACTTTGCGAAGAGAAAATAAACAGATTTTTACATTTAATTCAAGGGAATAAGATCAACACTGACCTCCCGAAATGGGGTGTAAAGACGCGTATTTATTACTTATCTTTCATTCAACACGCTCTAACAAGCAAGGGGTGCAGTGAAATTACGGACATATGAGGCTTAAAGGGGTAAAGCCTTATGTGCCTGTAATTTCACTGCTTTGATCATCACCGTTGGACGCAAGTTGATCTTTCCTACCGTACGAGACCTGCGAGACAATCTAGCTAATGGTTACCACTTATCATCAGGTTGGCTAACTTAAACAATCGGCATGTAGTTTAATGTAAGTGGTAAAAAGCTGGGAAAATAACGGATGATTTATCAATAAAAAAGTATCACAGCAATTTCCCCTGAAACATTCATAATACAAATGTTAGTAAATTTTTGAACAAACAAAGCGAGTCAATAGCTCGTTTTACGAATTCAAACAAGCAAATATAGTGTTACCTGTTTTTGAGTATGCAAATAGTTGAACCGGTTATAATAGCGTCACGATTTTTTATGAATAAACGAAGCGTGCGTAGCATTATACGAGAGCGGATGAGACAACTAAGGTAAGTCAGGCTCGTAATAACACGTGTTGAAATATAAGAGAGAAAGAAACAAAAGATGTTTCTTTCTGTCTAGAAAAAGTCACAGACTAAAAACACACAATGTATCATCCAATTTAGATGACTGATGGTTTATGTCACACCAGGCTGAACCAATTTCGATAAATCTCTGAATAAATAATATAGCCATGACTCTGACCTTATACGCTGTATTTTTATACCAAATTCTAAATTAACCGGCGCGGCGTACGGTCGAAAGAACGGACAAGGTCTTGAGGAAAAGCTCTTTAAATATTTACTATAGTATTTACCAACACGCGAGCGAAGCTAAGCGCTACTTGTCTAGTTTACTATCCAAATCTTGAACTCAAAATTTGTAATGTAACCCCCGCTTGGTTCGATCATATTTATAGTTGAGCTACTGAGTTTTCATAAAATTATTGACAAAATTTGGACTAGTGTGTACGACATAATAAGTCATTGAATTTGTCAAATCTCTTTCTCTCTCTCATAGTTACAAATAAACTCGCGGATTTCCTACTGTCATCATTGAAAAGTGGCACCTGCATTGAAATTTAGGCATCTGCAAGGTTTTCATCCGAACCTGCAGATTCTGCAATGGCCGCAATCTGAATACGTAAAAGTTAATTTACATAATAAGGCTGCATTTACACTATCTGGCCATCCGCCCATGGTTCATATTTGGTCGACGCGTGCACTCACTAGCGGTGTTGCGGTTGTGCGCATCCGGCATGGCCGTATCTCGCAACTTCCGGTTTATGTGTGTAATCAGCTTTTCCTATATTTACAACTGTCTGCAAAAAAAATTGAATATGAGCTGGATTTTTTAATTGTGCTAAGTATAAGTATGTACCTGTTTGGTATAGTGAGCGTCAACCAAAAAAAAACGCTGGAGGTATACATGGAGGGAACGCGGGAGGAAAACAGTGGAGGGGGATGTGTTATTGCATACAAAATACTCGCGCCATCACATCCGCTCCCCCTCCTTCATGATGTTAAGTGGTAGCTGTCATACATGATGTTAATGGTCTGTAGCTATTTTCATGAATTTATAATTAGTCTGTAAGTACTGTTTGTTTTCCTGAGAAATAAAAATAAAATAAATAAATAAATACCTATAACAAAGCATTTCTTCGCAAGTCGCGCACGATAGGAACGTGCCCTACGATGCACTGCCACGCGTAGCTTGGTGTCTGTGTGTGCGTTTTAGATCTCAGACATATAATATGACTATATTTTTTGCTGATTCTCGTCTAGACTGTTCAAATAATCATGATTAGTAATAAGAGTAGAATCTTACACGAACTTATCTGAGAGAAAACTGTTTACGTATCAGTCCCAGGCACAAAATATTTATTGTATTTTTCTCATTATCGTCTAGACAGATTAATTGATGCTCAGTTCGCTTCATTACACATGATTTAGTATCATGAGAGCACCTGAGCACACCTCATACAAACTTGCTAAGTGAGATAAAACTTAGCCAGTCTAGACGTTGCCATGTCCAAGAGCTAAGTACATCGCTAGCTGGCAGCGTCGCATCCGGGCGTACGCTTCCGGGCCGCTGGAGCGTGGGGAATCAACTTATCAACCTGACGCCCGCCGGCTAACCGCTACGTGTGCACGGGCCTTATCCGGATTATTACTTTAACGTGTAGTACCCTGAGTAGTCTGAGTTATGTTTTTAAAAGAAAATTAATTTATTTGTCGCACAAACATATGAGTATCTAAAATTTATAAGCTAATAACTAATGGTAAAACTTACATACAAATAAAAGGTAAAATAGGAAGGTGCTATGTGATGATGCAGACTAGTCCTCCTTATGCCGAGTGCGACAAACAGGGCCCGTCTCAGCGAAACGCTGCTGACCATCCATAGATGGTAAGCAGAGCTGGTTTTCACGTTTGGTGGTTTAGTTTTACGTTTTCGTTCACGGTTTTTTAAGGTTCGTTAGTTCACAGCGTGTCCGATAGAGGCGCTGACCGAGTCTCCAAACAGAAACGATCTGACATGACGAATCGGTAAATTTGAGGTGCAGCGATTTTGTCGTGGTGTGTTTGGTGAATCTTTTAAATGATGAATGACCACTTTACATATGATGTATTGATGTGTGACCACTTTAGGTCATCGTCAAACATCAGATGGTCCATCTGCTTTTCCATCAGCAAGTTGAATGAAAAAAATCACCAAAACCAACAGAGCTTAACCCTTGGTCAGTTTAATGTTGAACCTTCGATATGAAACCCTACCCAGGTGATGAAACAGCCAAGCACGAAGTTATTCTTATCAGTTTGCAAACTTCCCCTATAATAGAGAAATGGTCCTTGATATCATTTAATTAAAATCTAGATTTGGTTTCAAATTGAGAGCCAAATGTACAGCGAGCTAAATAGTTTACAAAGTTTATTAATCAGTGATCAAAATGCAAAAGATGTGCTATCCTAATTACGCCGTAGACATTTTTATATCAACACTAGTTTCGCCCCGCGGTTTTACCCGCGCAGATTTAAATCCCGGTATTCCCACGGGATAAAAATTAGCCTATGTGTTATTTTAGACTATAATGTTTCTCTCTGTCAAGTTTCATCCATATCCGTTTAGCCGTTCCCGCGTGAAAGAGTAACAAACATTCATCCATCCATCCATCCATCGATCACTCCATTCATCCATCCATACTTACAAACTTTCACGTTTATAGTATTAGTAGGATTTAAATCATACATTATGTACGAGTACCTATCTATGCGACTATTTTGCAAGATATCTTCACTCTACCCACATAACGAGTGAATATAGAAAAGAGGCTTCCAAGACTTCCCCTACCCCTTCTAACGTGCGTTACTCATTACTTAAGAACTCACTTCGCTTATCTGTCTTTCTAGCAGTCTTTGAACCAACATTTAAAAAGCATGTAAAATGCTCTTCGCTTTAGAATGCGGACGATGCAGCTTTAATCTCCAGTTCCCCCTATTCAAGATGGCGAATGTCTTAATGAAAGCCTTGAGGGCAGCCGCTCGTGTAGCATTCACGGCGTGCTCACACATTTAAGACGCTGACAGTAGTAGTTAGTAGAGCTCTTTGTGAAGGGCTTGTCCGTGGAAGTACTACCACCCTGCTTGGTTCTGCGTTGCTATGTTTCGGTAAAGTACTTACCAAGTTTAGTAAGTAAAAATTTTATAAAGATTTTAATAATACAATAAAAAAAAAAGTGTAAAACAACTAATAAAATAATCGTAATAAATGCACTATGATATTATGACTACATCACTGCATAGTATAAAACAAAGTCGCTTTTTCTGTCCCTATGTCCCTATGTATGCTTAAACCTTTAAAACGAGGCAACGGTTTTTATGCGGTTTTTTTTATAGATAGAGTGATTCAAGAGGAAGGTTTATATGTATAATACACGCATGATATGTGCACCCGTGCGAAGCAGGGGCGCGCGGGCGGGTCGCTAGTTCAATAGTATAACATACAAACCTTTCAACAAAAATAATTAAGTTTGCAAGTGAAAAATAGTATGGCGGTCACCCGCGCCTTATGGTTAAAAGTCCTTTAGGAAGGTGAAGTGCTTTAGGACCGTCTGAGTGATGAAGATGAGATATTTTTTAGTGGCGTGCATGTCCTAGTGCTTTCTTAGTTATGCGACTGGGAAAACTCTAGGGAATGAACGTGGAAACGAGCCACCGTCAACTTAGTAAATACTTTATTTTAATTATTAATACATTTATCTATCTAGCTAACTATTATTATATTCAGTATTAAGTATTCAGTATATTTATTGCATTATTATGTATGTATGTATGTAGATTTTACATTGTCAGGACTTATGACTAAATAATGTTAGATCAATACATAATGTACCCCGTTATTATATTATGTTAGCTAGCTATTTTGTCGCTTTATTATTTTCATGTAGGTTAAAACCGTAGTTTTTTAAACATTAATCTAGTTGGTATGAATGACCGTTTATATAAATCGCGATTATGGAATGAAAATGTTCTTTGGGTCGGCACTTTGAACAAATATTATCTATAGTTTACGTTCGTAAACGTTCTGGATAAGCATACAGGCTACTATCCCAAAAAGATAAAAAGGGAATAAAATTGATGAGTCTGAAAAGGGAACCAGAATTATCACGCGTTCGAAGCCGCTGGGGCTGCTAGTCTTCTAAATATATATAACTCAAAGGTGACTGACTGACTGACTGACTGACTGACATAGTGATCTATCAACGCACAGCGCAAACCACTGAACGGATCGGGCTGAAATTTTGCATGCAGGTAGATGATATGACGTAGGCATCCGCTAAGAAAGGATTTTGATCAATTCCACCCCCAAGGGGATGAACTAGGGGATGAAAGTTTGTATGAAACTTTGTCAATTTTAATAATAATAATACTTTTTAACGCGAGCGAAGCCGCGAGCAAAAGCTAGTTATTTATAAAGACTTTTTATAATATTCTACAGTTATTATACTTTAAAGGACCTACCATATGTATTTATAGTGCGCGTCAACCAAAACGAACGCTGGAAAACAGTGGAGGGGATATGTTTGCGCATACAAAATACTCGCGCCATCACACATCCCCCTCCTTCCGGCGTTCTTTTTCCGTGACGCGTTCTATACTTGTTTTTAATTTTCACCAAAGAAAACAAGTCTTAGATGTAAGTCGTAGTGTTATCAATTTACATAGGCAAGAGGTTCTGCTTTCTTCCATAATTGCCATGGTATTAGTGGATATCCGTGAAAACATCACGCTCATACGAAACAGGAGGTTTACTCGTTTGCTAGGTACCCCGTTTATTTCTACCGTACCTAATTCTCATCTAGCGACCGGTTGCTCACACCACAGTATATTTTAAACAGCTTGATCCATTTATAAATATATATTTTTTTACAATTTCTTACAGCGCCATCTGGAGCACAAATCAAGCAAAGCTTACTAGCAAAGGGAACTAAATATCTGATTGATTACCTACCTAAATTATTTTTTTATTAGGTAGTGTTTTCTAGCTTTTATTGTAACCAAATAACAGAAACTGCAATATCTTCAGGACTTTCATCCCCAGGCACGGTAGATATTCTTTCAAATCTCAAAGTTCCAAGTATTAACTCTAGATTCTTTGAGGATGTCTAGTAATGGTACTTAAATGGTTTTTAAAAGAAAGAAAATATTTTCTAAGCTGTACTAAGAGAATTCTCGCTTTGCGATAGGTCTTGTCTTGGAAGAGAATTGTCGATAGGCCTTTACTAATATGTCTGTCTATGATCTTAAAATCATAACATATAACATAGTCAGACAATTTTTTTATCCTACTTGCTGATGGAATGGAACTAGCAACAAATGCATACATTTTTCAGTTCATGAAGTTTACCAACTGTTTTCTATGGACACGTGACACTGCTAACAAATTGCCGGAACAAAAAATACACGGTCCATGCAGGAAGCTCTCACACCCAGATGTTTGCGTGTAATTATAGTGCACGTTTCTGAGCGGAGGTTTCTACAGCGCCTGTGTTGTTTTCATAGCAACTGGTTGTGTCGTTCTCGATCGAAAGCGTAAGGCAGTATTCACGTCACGACGTGAGCTTCGGTATGAATATTTAGTTCATAATTTCGTGTAAAAGATGGCATGAGTAAGAAACGAGTGAGCATCGAGATGACGAATGATTGAGGAGAGTGGGAGATGAAAACCTGTTGTGCCGACCCCACTTAGCGTGGGATAAGGGCAGGAAGATGATGATGATGAGTTTCGTTTGATACAATAAATGTTTTTGAAACATAAATATAAAACAGATTCATGACTGATCCGCCGGCATGGTTTATCCTCTAAAGTGGTTTTATTATTTCGTCTAGATCTCGATAGAGTAGGTACATGTTTTTTTATGTACACTTTGAATACTCTCTCCGGACTCTCTCTAATCCGGACACAGTACAAACGTAGGAAATACAATCGTAAGCATTTCTATTCTAACTTTTAATGTCGTCATTTAATACTTTCATTGGTAATAAATTATTTTTTCGTTTCCTGTTTTCTATCATTTTATTATACCAGTTTAACATTTCAAAGCTATACTAATATAATATCATAAATACTGGCGTTACCCTTCACCCAAAAAACAAACAAAACTCCGAATTCTCATGAACATTCAGAACACCGCGAGTTCTCATGAAATTCTTATTTCCTTTCATTTAGCGAAAAGGACTATGAAGTGCAAAGATTTTTGCAACGCAGTCTAGACGTAAGGGTTGGGGGAGAAGGGGCATTACGTTCTGCTGAGTCCTCTGTTTGCAACGGCATATCATCCCCAAATAATATGCTTTGTTTTCAGTTTTGCCATTTCGTTTTCGTTGTGTTGTTTGGGTTTACTTGTATGCTGTCTGGCTTAGTTTGCTGTTCAAATTGAATTGTAATAGGGAAGTGAATTTTTTTTCGCATAAATGGGATATGCTTGTTGCTTGTTCTTCTAGGTTTGATCGCGTGTGACTGGCACCTAGTTTTAAGACGTTTCTGATTATTTTGTATCAGCTGAATCTGAACCTTTTGACTTAATGTGCAATTTGTAAACTAGCTTGTAAATAAACCCTTTGTACGCCCAATGGCAGGATCTAGTGTGCTATACATAAACATGACATCTGTTTTTTTAACTACCTAGATTTACAGAGAATAAATGATTTATGATTTTATAATGTGTTCAATGAAACTTGTCCTGAAAATAAGTCCATCCATATTATTCGGTATTGAATGTTAAAACAGAAGATGTATCTGTATTGTAATAAGTAAGCTTCTTGAATACATTAAAACGCAGACAACAGTCTACTTAAATATTGCTGTAGTTGTATCCCATACGTGGCAAGTAGCAAGTCGTTCCTTTTGAGAGCACTATGGAATTACACACTAAACGTTTTACGAAGTCTTTTGTCGGGGCACTGGACCTGAGTTAGACTCGAACTGATGATCACGATCGTAAGATCCGAAGGCGGGGTCACTAAACGGTGTGATCCTACTAATATCATAAATGCGAAAGTTTGTAAGTATGGATGGATGGATGGATGGATGGATGGATGGATGTTTGTTACTCTATAACTCCAGAACGGCTGAACGGATCATGATGAAAACACAGAGATATATTATAGTCTGGAATAACACATAGGCTACTTTTTATCCCGTAGGAATACCGGGATTTAGAACTACGCGGGTGAATCTGCGGGGCGCTACTAGTTGTTTTATAAATATGGAAGAATGTATAAAGTAAATGATGTGATATCAAGATCAGTCGCAACGTAGCGTATTACTGTCAGGCAGTTTAACCCCTCTGTTCTGTGTTTATGGTTTGGAAATACCGATATGTCGTTACAACCCCTAAATTACTAACTAAAGCTGTGGCCCACCTATAAATAACAGCTATTAGGGTATTGTGAAAAGATAGGGCGGTGTTATTTATGGATAAGACGCAGCGTTTTTGTGTCGCCTTGTGTATTTTTAGTTGATAACTTTTTTTTATCAACATATTTATTTATTCGATAATATTTTAGATTCTGACATAAGGCACCAGTCACTAACAAAATAGGAACCTATTTTACTTGTTCGATTTGTGCATATAAGAGCTCTCGTACCAAAAACTGTAACAGAAAAAATCGTTTTCTATTGTAAAATTAATCTTAAAATTATCGGCTTTGATTGTTACTCTTTTTATTTGTACCTATCTAAGTAAGTATGACTCGTAGGTATTGTTTAAAAATCAACGTTATTCAATTTGTAAAATTTTTTTTGTGTGTAGTCTGAACTTGTATCTCTTTGAATTCCCTTTGACATCTCTACTGACATAACTTCGTCACTCAACATTATAAGGCTTTCAAAACGCGCTGGTATTTCCGACGTTAGAAAACCTCAAGGGAAACGCGTGAAAGGCTCTTGCAGGGGCTGAAAGCCTTTGTTACCTACGAGTTTCAATAGACCCTGTTATACCTCTGTATAAACTGTAGCAGCTTTGTAAATAGCTACAGACTAGACAGGAGTGATGTTTGACGTGGGTTGAATAAGATATACATTAGGGTACCAAACTATGAGATTAAAAAAAAAATATTAAGACCGTGCTTACCTAACATTTGCCCCGTCTAGAATTTCACAGTGTTGACAACTTTTATTTCATTTATTAAATTAATATCCAACATCTTATCATCCTGCCCTTCATGTGAGGTGGGTACAACTATATCTCTTTATTTCATTTTTATATCTTTGATTGTGATTTTGGAACGTGCAGAGAAACATAAATTATTACGGCTATTTTTTAAAAGGACAAATATAAACCGTAATAGAAATTATGAAGGCAATTTTTTAGAAGGACAAATATAAACCGAAGTGACAAATAACCAAGGCTATGATGACCATAGCGGAGACATTATTTCCTTATCTGATACTGTAAATCTTATACTATAAAGTAGTACTTAATTACCCAGGGCGTTGCTACTGGTCTACGTCAATTCTACAATAAACCACGCCCAAGCAACAAAATCCACGTCGTTCCCTTTCAAACGTACACCAAACGTACTGGAAACATTTCTGAAATTATTCCCAACTATTCACTCCCCATCCATCACGACCCTTCGTTAACATATAAGAACGAGTGTTAATCACCAGCGCTACGTCACCCCCAGCCAATATCCTGAAAGGTCTGGGCCCTTGTTACAGTACGTATCCCTTGTGAAGATTCATGAGAGAGTGAAACGAAGAATTCGAAGTGTACACGTAAATTTCATTTATTCACCTATCTCTTGTGAAGATTCATGAGAGAGTGAAACGAAGAATTCGAAGTTTACACGTCGTCAAATTAATTTATTCACCAACAAAAATATACAATGCTTAATGCATAATGTTTACAAACATTATGATTCTAAACTAACTTAATACGAGTATAAAAGCCAGTGCTCTTAAACGGTGGAAGAAAACATCGTGAGGAAACCAGTTAGTATTCTAACAGCGCAGCGGCGATGATTTCTTCCGTTTAATATAAAAGAAAGCACAGCAAGCACGCTAAACATCTCGTAGTTCCAGTAACTGACTGAGTTTAAAGAGGGTAGTTTTTATGTTGATTTTATTGATACATTTATCTTAGAGTAACTTAATCTGAAAGCACTAAAAATGCTGCAGTAATTGAAATATTTTTTTTAACATAAAATGTGCTGTGTGATAGTTCGCTATCTAAATCGCTAAAATTTTTAACAATAGTGCATTTCATACGAATTAAAATTGATAAGTTATCAAACCTAGATAGATAGGGTATATAGTACTTTATAATGTTTTGGCAGTCCTTCAAATAACCGTGGTTAGTACACAACTAAATCATTTACGGTTTGTTTTAAAGGTAGCAGTGTAAATGTATGTTTTGTTTCGCGAAAACGTTCACGTTTTCTTTGTGAAAATTACTTTAATATTGTGAAGTTGTTTGTTTGTTTTCAGTGAAATCGATTATAAAATAAAATGTGAATAAAGCGAAATCTGAATTTCTAACGAATTAATAAAACTAGAGCTTTAGTCATACTAAAAAAAGACCTGTAATATTCTTATCAGACGAGAAATCATCAACATTTACTCTCTTATTCCAACTTCTTGTGGGGCCTGAACAACAGGTTCTTTCTCCCCATTCTCACCAGTGACTCTTTTCTTACTCGTGTCATACTGTCTATCTTTTGACAGCACTATATTGATACCCATTAAAAGGGGAAGCATATATCTCACAGTGCTCATAATTACAGTGCCAATATCAATATTGTACCACATGGCGTGTGCTCTCACATGACCTGTGGGTAAACTGATTTGTTATAGAGAAACGTTGCTTGTTCCGTATCTTTTTATCATAAAAACATTATCTTCATAACAAAGACCAGGCGATAGCAAAATAATTTTGAAAATCAGGAAACGTAATCATCATAGTGCAAGCGAGTGTACCTCCCTCTAATCATGTGATACTGCAAGTAATTTGGAGCTGCCACACCCCTATAACTGAAGTTCAAATAAATCGACACTGTCAGTGATAGTTACATGCCTTCTTAGTTCTCAATTGACCGACCGCTGAGCTGAGATCATGCATTCTTTTCTATTTAAAACTTTCACAACAATGTGAAATTTGAAATGAAATGAAATGAAATTTATTTTAGCAGTTTATTGTCTAGGTTTACAATTAAAAGTATAATCTAAATATATATAACTCAAAGGTGACTGACTGACTGACTGACATAGTGATCTATCAACGCACAGCCCAAACCACTGGACGGATCGGGCTGAAATTTGACATGCAGGTAGATGTTATGACGTAGGCATCCGCTAAGAACGGATTTTGATCAATTCTACCCCCAAGGGGATAAAATAGAGGATGAAAGTTTGTATGAAACTTTGAATTCCTTGGCGCGAGCAAAGCCGCGGGTTCAGCTAGTTATAACATAATGTAAAAAGATAGAAGTACAGTACAGACTACCTATCTACATAATGATGGAATAGCTACTTACTGTTTTAGTTTGTAGATTTTAAGTTTTTTTAGTGTCTATTAGAGGCTGAATGCTAACCTTTCCTACCATCATCGTGCAAAAAGATGGTGGATAACTTTTTGGACGTGTCTCTTAGACATTCTGAATCTTGAGAACGTAAAAGATGAAGATTTGAGTAGTAAGTCAAATGATGTGAAAATATTCAACTGATCGTTAGGTACATGTTTAGGTGTTTGTCGCCGTGTTCCAGGTTGTGAGTGTAAAATACCTGTACAAATCTGAATCTGGAACTGGCATTCACCTGGTTTTAAGACGTTTTAAGTATTTTTTTTGGAAAAAATACCTTTGGATTTGAGTTGTGCCACTATCGATTTCATCGTCACTCACCAAGTTTTTAGCAATAAAAAAAATAATAAATCGCGGTTTGACGCGAGTCAAACAGATGAATAGTATCGATAAAATAAATAGGTCCAGCAGTCCAGAACCGGTCGACATTGTGGAAAAGTGGTCATAAGTAACAATGACACCACCAAATAGCGATCCAATTCAATCACATAACATCTAATATTGAAGGAGCAATTCGAATCTATATCAAATAAATTAATGCTCTATTATCCTGTAATAGAGAATCAATTGAATTGCAGTTAAATTGAATCATATCGTAATACTACGGAAGGAGTATTGGCAGAATTGGACGCATTGTTTTTTTATCAGAGCTAGACACGTAGGTTTCAAGTATTTTCCCAGACTACAGTCGCTAGCCGACTGCTGAAAAATGTAGGTGTGTACCAAATGTTATATTTGGACGTGCAGAAGCACGTCCAGTCAGTATTATTATTTATATTTATTATCTGTAGTGGTAAGACCCACTGGTATTTGTTTTGTTCTAGAAATTTCCAAGCGTTTATTCATGGAATTCGAAAAACTCTCAATAGCGCCGTAATGCCCGGACGTTCAGTTTCAGTAAGCCATCGCATTCCGGGCGATCTTTCGTGAAAATGCGGCATACAGGCGCCTGGGTTTCAGCTATAGACCCCTAGGTTAGGGATGAAGAACATTTTAACAATGAAATAAATGTTGACGTCGAATAGCATGGACGGATCATTTTGAAAAGGTATTAAGTAGGTAACTTAATCTAGGCGCCATGATGTGCGACCAAACCTAAATGATGATTTTTCATAATTTAAAATATAGGTAACAATTACATGCTCTGTGAAACTCCAGTATTTAAATTTAATTTAGTTTCAACGTTGTAGATGTAATTTATACCAATTTTTACAAATATTTTACATATTTCTCTAAGTTTAATTTTTCATAAATTTTTTAGTTTCCTTAGCTTGTAAAACAAACAATTAATGACATGAGGTACAGTAATGTTTCTAGTTTCTTGACAGTTTTGTGGACCGCGTGTGAAAATGTTCAACTCCCCTGCCCTAGGCGTCTTCTTGTTTGCATAGACTCCCTTCATAATTTATAGCCATTATGGCGGCCTGTGTTCGTCTGCTTAATCCTATAGGAGTATTTCCTATAGGAATATGTATATATGTCATTGGTTCAACCACCCACGTCAGATTGACTTCATGCTGACAATGAGACAGCATGAAGACAATGTTCATAAATTGAATTAACTTTTCTTATCCATATGAGATGGGATGAGATAAGACTTGTTTTAGTCAGAAGTTGACATTCAAATACGTTACTGAAAAAATTTTATAGTAATAAATAAATTGATATTGATGCACTTGTACTTAAGTACTTAACTAAATAAGATTCTATAAATATATCAAAAGTAGTCTAGCAATAGTATATGGATAAAAAATGTCTACGAGTTCGTACCCCGTTGGCCGGGACATCTAGACGGGCGATGTCCTATCGTTCATGTGTGTAGTCTATGTCTATACCTGCAAACACCCCACCATTTTTTTTTTTTTTTTTTTTTTTTTTTTTTTTTTTTTTCGCTGGGAAAAATGCGTTACGCATTCCCCCCCATTGGAGGATGGGGAGGATATGTGGGACTCCCCGGCCTGTGAGGGCCGGTATACCCACTAAACGACCCAGCGGCACTCCCGCGTCGTCACCATGGAGGGGAACTGGGAAACTGGCAGAGCCTTTTCGTCCAGTTCCCCGCCGACGACCGCCCGCCTTGACAGCGGGGCCCGCACGCCCCCCCTTGGGGGGGAGGGGCCCGGGAACGACCGCGAGTGCTCGGTCGTTCCCGCTCGACGGAGGTGGCGAATAGTGCAATGCGAGAGATGGCGCCTCCACGCCTATCTCCCGCTATTCACCACCTTGAGGGGAGGGAAGACGTCTTCTCCTTCCCCTCCTCCGCCTGCAGAGCGGCGCCTGAGGGTCAGCCTCCCGCACGCGCTCTGCTGCCTCCTTCTGGGACATTACGTCCTCACAGAAGGAGGCGACCGCTGCCCAGCCTGTCGCGTCCCTCAGCATGGAGTTCACCACACTGGGGAGCGACAGGTCTGGCCCGACTACCGCCACCAAGTCGCGGCGCGGCTCGGCCCACGACGAGCACACCTCGAGGGTGTGCTGTGCCGTGTCTTCCGCCGCGCCACAATGGTGGCAGGACGGGGCACCCTCCTTTCCGATCCGGTGCAGGTACGACCCAAAGCATCCATGCCCGGATAGTACCTGCACCAGACGGAATGACAAAAAGCCGTGAGGTCGCTCGAGCCAGTCCTGCAGGACTGGCCCGAGCGCCTCCAAGGTTTTGCGGCCAAACGCGGCGGAGGCGAGGTCCACCTTCCAGTGTTGGACGATGGCGTCCTTCGCCTCCCGCCGGACAGCTTCCCTCTCCTCCGAGGCGGGGCGCTCTCCGAGCGCCCTACGCCTCGCCGTCCACTCATAAACTCTGGCGAGCACCCACGCCTCGAGTTCCCAAGGAGGGGTGCCCGCCAGAGCGCAGGCCGCTGCAAAGCCTACCGAGTGGTAGGCTCTTGCGACCCGCTGCGCGATGGCCCTTTGGGGGCTCCGAAGTGCGGCGGCGTTCTCCCTTCTTTGAAGGGAGTCCGCCCAGATAGGGGCCCCGTAAAGGGCCATGCTCTTCAAGATGCCGGCATATAGCTGCCGGCATCGCGCTTTTGGCCCGCCCAAATTTGGGAGGAGCCAAGAAAGCGCTCCCGCAACCTTAAGAAGGCGCTTCGACAGCCCGCTGAAATGCGGGCCGAAGCGCCACCTGCTGTCCAGCACTAGGCCCAGATATTTCATCTGGGCCTTCACTTCGACCCTGACGCCCTCCACCATAATGTGGGCGTCACCGGGGATGCGCTGCCGAGGCCCGTGGAAAAATACGGCCTCGGTCTTGTGCAGCGCCACCTCCAATCCAAGCCGGCGGATCCTTCCTGCGACCAAGGATCCGCCAGCCGAGGCCAGGCTCGCTGCCTCACTAAAGCTCCTCCCCCGGGCAGTGAGAAGAGTGTCATCCGCGTAGCAGATGACACTCGTGCCACGGAGGAGAGCTCCCCGCAGGAGCCAGTCGAACCCGATGTTCCACAGGAGTGGTCCTAGGACTGACCCCTGCGGAACACCGGACTCCGCACTGTACCGTCGAAGCTGGCCCGCTTTGTCTACAAGGAGGACCGCACGGTCCTCCAAGTAGCTGGCCAGAAGGCTCCGCAAGTAGAGAGGCACTCCATGGTAGCGGAGCGCCTCTAGGATCGTGGGGTGGGGGACGGAGTTGAAGGCGTTTGAGATGTCAAACGACACAGCCAAAACTCCGTCCCTTGCCTCCACGGCCTCTCTGACCTGCTGTTGTAGGCGGGCCAGTGCGTCAACTGTCGAACGCCCCCTTCGGAAACCGAATTGGGCGTCCGACAGGTTCGGCCCCACCTCCAACAAGTGGCCGTTGAGCCGGCAAACACCCCACCAAGCCCAACCGGTTGTGTGAGTGAGCTGTCATCGACACAGCCCGTCAAGATAAGATGGCTCCGTGGCACTCCGTATTGCTACCAAAAGCAACTGTAATGTAACTAAAAGGATCATCGTATTCATCGACGTATCAGACCCTCCTCCCTCAGGTACTTTTTTTTTCAAACACCCAGAAAGAAACTATCACATTTTTCCATTTGATATTGTAATTTCATTTAGTGAACTCTATAAAAATAGGTAATTAAAAAAAGGACAAGCATCCATGTTCCTTACAATTAAATGTTTCAGTTAAGTGAGCACTATAAAAATATAAAAAAAAGAACAATCATCAGACAACAAAAATCGAACCCACGGCCCTCAACGCAGACGGCAGAGCTGTGAAAACTACTGAATTTTCCCAACCATTTTCTGGCCTATTAGACTAGGTTTCGAAATTGGTAGCGCACCTGGCTCGATCCTCCTGCATTATATACTGGATCAATTTGAAATTCCAGCTTCAGCTAAGGATTGTGGTCGAATTTTACGAGCTAAGTTTCCGCATGCCGTGTGAAAATGTTTAGATATAATAATCCTTCCTGATGTTTAGATATAGTAAGTATAAATGGATGGATGGATGGGTGTTTGTTACTCTTTCACGTTGGAACGGCTGAACGGATCTGGATGAAACTTGACAGAGAGATTGATTATAGTCTGGAATAACACATAGACTATTTTTTATCCCATGGGAATACCAGGATTTAAAACTACGCGGGTGAAACCGCGGGGCGCTAACTAGTATCATTATAATCTCAGCATGAAATGAAATGTTTTGATAAAATCATCATACCAGCTTTGTAGTGTTACAGAGAAGGGTTTGACAACCTCCACTGTTTCAGCACAATGCCGTCTGAGTGTACAGCCGACGGCGAAGTTTCGTATTCAATATCCTGTTTTCATGCGGGCTGCGCGTAAACTGTGTTATGCACTGTAAAGTTTATGGTTGTTCACGAGTTACTAGTTTAAATTACCACTGTAAATAGCAAAATGCATTCATCATCACTACATAGTATAAAACAAAGTCGCTTTCTCTGTCCCTATATCCCTATGTATGCTTAAATCTTTAAAACTACGCAACGGATTTTGATGCGGTTTTTTTAATAGATAGAGTGATTCAAGACGAAGGTTTATATGCATAAAACATGCATGATATAGTAGAAAATTTATGTGCATCCGTGCGAAGCAGGGGCGCGCGGGCGGGTCGCTAGTAACGAATAAAAAACTACTTTGTCCATCACCATGATGACAGCCCTATTGTAAAAATAAAAACTGAAACAGCTTCACGACATTGATCCGCAGCCGCGGTAGATATCCCCGCAGATATCTTAGTACCAAGTACTACCAAATTTTGTTAATAAAATAACAAAAAATAACTTTGTAATTTAATTTTTTATTTTTCGAACACGTTGCACATTTTGTAAGATATATTTTTGGAGAGTGAGTGTCCTAGAAGAATGAGTGAGGTGAAGGGGTGAATGGTTGATGGAATGAATCTTTTTGTTTTATACAAAACTCCCCCCATATAGGTAGGCATATATCCTAACATTGTAACAATCATTTGTCGAATAATGCATTTTTCTTAGTACCAAGTACTAACTCATCCGTCGAGTAATGCATTTTTCCCAGCGTCAAAAAAAAAGGTGTTTCATATTTCATATTATGTTTATTTATAAATTAGGTTACAAATTTACACAACAGAGCTTGCTGTCTAAACTAGCTAGCGAGTAACAACAATGCAGAAACATACGATACATAACAAAATTACCTCAGCAGGAAATAATGAAGCCTGGAAAGCCATCTCACTAAGGGTGCTGCTTTTTACTAAACATAGGTACTTGTGTACGGTGCAAGTTTAATGAGCTTACTATACTTTCTCGAATGTAAGTCACCCATAAAGTCGATTCGAAATGACGATAAATCCATTACAACCAGACGAGAGAACGACTGAGTAAAAATATGAGCTACACTTAAAATTAGATACTTTTAAATTACGGCATTTTAAAGAATTAGATTAGATTAGATTAGATTTATTTATTGCCAACATGTACATACAACAGTTATATTATAGCTTAAGGTTAGATTCTCATTTTAAGTAAAAAATTACTGAATACATAAGCACAAGCAGCTTTGCCACGTGATTATTTCACAAAAACGTGATTTATTTAACAAAATACATATTAGAAGTTTTAAAGATTTTGTTGTACAAAAAACTTCAGGATGTTAAATTTTCTTCAAGAATTGTCTTCTGTAGAATATTATCCCAAACATGACTACGAGTACAATCGAGAACAAATGATAAGAGATCTCGCCTGCCGCTTCGCCGCCTAGCGACAAGCCGCCCGCCCAGTCTCGGCGCGTTCATCGCACAAGGCGGGCGGATACAGCCTTCGTACCGGAAATAAGCGCGTATATTTTGTTTATAACTGACGGTTAGTTCAATAGGAATTGTGTTTTATTATTGCGAGGCGTAGTTTGATTTCGTGGTTTGTAGTCGGGTAAGGCTGTTATTTGCATGTTTTATTTGAATAGCGTAGATTGCTTTGAATTTGATGATATTCCGATGACGTTGTGTTTTTATGAGTTTATTTAGCTTGTGTAAGGGTTGATGAGTAAAGTAATTTTGACTTTTAGTTTTAGTTTTTTTTAGTAATTCTACTTTTAAATATATAATAATCTATTATATAATACCTTTAAACGAACAGTTCTTTTATATACATAATAAAAAACCGAATCTCGGAAACAGCTCTATGAACAACATTATCATAATATCTGAAACGGCTCTAACGATTTTCATGAAATTTAGTACGGTTTCGGAGGCGATAAATCGATCTAGCTACGATTCAGCAACCGAGCAATGGTAGGCCTTCTGCTAGTTTCTATCATTTATCCATAATAAAATAATCATTCTCAACACTATAGCATGTTGATGACTGAATATTTTTCAGCCACCAAACTCATGGTAATAATAATATAATATGGTTCCCGACCTAGTTTGATCCATATTCTGGTTGCTATTGTTACTCGAAGGTCGCTTATCAGTTTCGTTCAGAAACAGAACGACTAAATAACTCATCCTTATGTCCGTCACGTCAGTTATCATTCAAACGCGACAGGACACTGACGCGTTTAACAATATTTATCAAAATATACTCAAATTTTGTAGAGCTCTAGTTTCTGAAAATTTACGGGACTCGTTTTTAGAATAGTTATTTTTGTAGATTTATTAGTGAAGGCAAAATGTTGTCCGTGAGAACGTTTGAGGATAGGCTGTATAGCTTCAAGTCTTTGAAGGAAAAGTTCGAACAGCCCAAACCCAGGTAATCCTATTAATATTATAAATGCGAAAGTTTGTAAGTATGGATGGATGGATGTTTGTTACTCTATAACTCTAGAACGGCTGAACGGATCTAGGTGAAAATTGGCACAGAGATATATTATAGTCTGGAATAACACATAGGCTACTTTCTATCCCGTGGGAATACTGGGAGTGAAAACTACGTGGGTGAAACCACGGGGCGCAACTAGTTACTTATACGTTGAAGTGTACCTCGGAGAATCGATTGTGAAACCGTCTTCGGAAGAGAACTAGAACTAGAAAAAGAACTAGAAGAGACCTGGAACTAGAGTCTTGGTATATGTTGCGGCAAAGTGATCGTCCTATCTAAAGATGGGTCGTTACTGTAACAACCTACAGCTCAGTTGGTAGCAGCTCTGCCTTCTGAAGGGTGTGGATGAACCTGAAAGCAATGGTTGTTAGACCTGGAAAGTTGATGAACCCGGGGAAGTGCATAACATCTGTATGCCTCAAGTTGATGAACCCAGGGCAGTGAATCGTAATAATAGTCATAATAGTCTTTATTCATAATATGAATTATACGTCGGATGGGTTGGTACATACTATTTCAAACAATAGGTGCACAAAACTAACAATAAATAAAAGGTATAAAAGTCGTATAGCATGTTTATAACGTGGCTTGAGATGGATGGTTATGTTACCTCATAAGACTAGGTTTGACATCTGCTTGTTGTATTGTATTGCTATTAGTTGTTAATCTTGATGTTTTCTTGATTGCAGGCTCGGTGGAGGCATTCAGAGGAGCGCCACTCATGCTGACATGCCGCACCGCGGTGGTACCATTGCCGAAAGGTAAATATCACTTGTGTTACTTGTGTTGGACTCCTATATCCGAATTTAGACTCTAAGGTGGTCCATTATGCGTGATGTAATAGAATAAGGTAAATATCATCAACGTATCTTTTTTTGTCAGCCATTAATACCTCTGCATTCTGCGCTGCAGGCCGTAGCTGTGTTCGATCCACACTGAGAACAAACATGTGTGTGATGAACAGATACAAATCAAAGATATGTCAAAGAAAACATTAAAAAACGAGAAAGCATTTTTTTTTGTATTTATGTGTTGTAAACACAAATAAAAAAAAGAGAACTATGTTTTGTCGTGTTTTTTCGTTCTTTCCCTATGGGAAAGATAATTATGAAAACACAGTATGAACTGTTTTAAAGTAGTAATTGTCGTTAAATAATTTCAAGTTGTCAATACATATGTTTCCAATAAATATAATTCCATTGTTATGATAACTATGTCGATTCAAATGTATATGGTGTTCAGGAAAAACTCAAGGAAAAGTGTCAATACCCTAATTAAAGTAAATTTATGGCTTTTAATAACATTCAAGTTTTGTTTTACTTTTTAAAAGATTTGTTATAAAATACTAGCTGCAACCCCTGGTTTTACCCGCATAGTTTTGAATCCTGTCATTCCCACGAGATAAAAAGTAGTCTATGTGTTATTCCAGACTATAATTTTACTCTGTGCCAAATTTAATACAGATCCGTTTAGCCGTTCTGGCGTCATTGAGTAACAAACATCCAAACTTTCACATTTATGTTATTAGACTTAGACATAGACATTTAGTGGCATGGGATTCCTATTTTGCGTGACTTTCGAAGCTATGTTATGTTACATATTACCTTAAAGTGATGGTTACCACGTAACATCAGGTATGCTATCAGTATGTACCAAGAGCTAGTTGTATAAAACATAATTCTTTATGTGTGTGCAGCATCAGTATTTTAATTCGCATTTCCTCTCGGTTTGCTCTTGCAGATGAAGTGTAGCGTTAAATTAGCAATTTACTATGGGTCGTCGGCATCGCGCACACTGATGTGGTTTACATGAGTATTCCATGTTTTACTCGTTTTATAGTGTTTACATGGCTTAAGAAAATCATAAAGATTAAGTACTAAAACCAGGTATTAAAGTATTATCCAGGTCTCACCCTTTTAACTTATAAATTTAATTAGTATCTGGATGGCCGAGCTTTGAGCTTGCTCGGTTGATTAATAACGCCGTCTACTGAAGTAGCTTAAAAATTAATAGTGTTGTTACCCGCCAATAGATTTCAGAAAGAATCATGTTTTTCAGTTTGTGTTTTTTACTGCCTGAAATACGGATAAAGCGACATTTTCTAAAAATTTATCCTAGCTGGATCGATTTATTGCCTCCGAAACACACCCTGCATACTAAATTTCATGAAAATCGTTGAAGCCGTTTCCGTGATACAGATTATTTAATATATAACCTGTATCTCGGACCCGGACGAGCGATTCTTGTATTTTACATTTATGTTATAAATGTTTATTACAAGAAAAAAGAAAAGAAAGGCAAAGTTAAATATGTATATCAGACGTAAAAAAAAATCATATAAAACTTACCTCCAACTACCCCCATCAAAATAACCTGGAATTCGTTCTTGGTACTAAGAGATCTGAGGGAATCTACCGTGCCTGGTCAGTCGTTGGGCTGTTTCGGTTTAAATTTTACGGGGTAAACAGTCCCTATTAATTATGTGGAAATCCGTGGGATCTGCCTACCCCTATGGGATACAGGCGTGATTTTATGTATGTATGTATGTATTAATTACGTATGTTTCTTAACCACATTGATGTTGAAATACCCATAGATACAATACAAAGTGCGGCACCAATCCAATAAGTTCAACCTTTATCTATTACAATACAAATTAAAACAATAACTCAACGATAGGTTAGTGTCTTCCAATCACTCAAATATTTATTGTTTTCGTTTCCTGCCTATAGTAGACTGTTCTTATCATTACTTTATTTTTGAGTTTGTTATACCTTATATAGGGTATGCAATTAAGATTTGTATATTACCAACGTATTCAGTGGTTATCGCCTAACCAGTGCATACTAGACGTTAGTTAAAATGAAAAAAATCTACAAAGTCCAAAGAAAACTTGCATCGCTATTGTTTGTTCTCGGTGGGAATCGAACCCACTACCCACAGCGCGGAAGGCAGAGCTACTCTGACTGAGCTGTGAGAATATACACTGCTTGGCGGTAGAAAAAGGCATGGTGGTAGGTCTTCTCCGGACGAGTATATTGTATACTAGTAGCGCCCCTCGGTTTCACCCGCGTAGTTTTAAATCCCGGTATTCCCACGGGATAAAAGTAGTGTGTTATTCCAGACTAATCAATCTCTCTGCCAAGTTTCATCCAGATCCATTCAGCCGTTCCGGCGTGAAAGAGTAACAAACATCCATACATCCATCCATGCTTACAAACTTTCGCATTTATGATAGCAGTACGATTGAAGCTGAGCTGAGAATATACGCTGCTTGGGGGCAGAAAAAGGCATGGTGGATTATTGTATATCAAATGTTTATAGTTTTTCTTTTGTTTCCAGGTTGGCAGCGCTACAGGCTGCTGGTGCCAACGACTGGCGAGCCAGAGTCTGCAGGCTCAGTCCAGAGAAGGAGGATTCCAAGGCTATAGAGCGAGCTAAGAACAGAATCAATGTAAGTACAATAAGATAGAACTGACAATTGAAGGCGTAGTCGCAGTTTTGGTTGACACATTACACGCGTGTATGGTGTACACTACACGCAGCTTTTGTCTGAAAATATAAAAGTCCGTCGTGTCCGCTAGGGGCGCTTTTCTTATTTTCATACAAAAACTGCGTGTAGTGTACACCATACACGCGTGTAATATGTCAACCAAAACTGCGACTACGCCCTCTGGAATAAAGGTTCTCGAATGGCGACCACGAAAAGGAAAACGAAGCGTGGGACGCCCTCCTGCCCGATGGACTGACGACATTGTTAGGACCGCGGGAAGTCGGTGGATGGAAAGGGCTCGGAATCGTTCTTCTTGGAAACGTATAGGGGAGGCCTATGTCCAGCAGTGGCCTTCTTCCGGCTGATGATGATGATGATGACGACAATAAGATACCTGAATGCCGATAGAAATTGGAAGAGGATGACTTGTTTTGCAAACGCATAAGTTCTCTAAGACTTAACTCTTATATGACTTATATTTTTATGAAAAAAAAGAATCGTATGGACAAACGGGCACCTGATGTTTGAATGGTCACCGTTGCGCACATGCCCTGCGTTGCATGCCCTGAATACCACAATAAAAAAAAGATCCATTCATACTGTGATCAAACAAGAAGCAAGATAAAGCTAAAAGCTCTCCGTCTAAAACGAAGGCTGTCGAGAGCACAAGACTCAGCATCTGTCGACCTTGCACCGCTATGAAGTCTATCTAAGACGCAGAGAGCCGTCAGACAACTTTTTCCTTATTTTGAAGATATTAAATCACTGAATATATTTATGAAAATTCGTAAACAACTATGTTTTAGAGAGAATAGCATTACAGAAGTGGAGCAGAAATACAATTTTTATCCGCATACAAGTTTTTTTATCATGATTACATTGTTTTCACTTCATTTTGCTTGCTTGTTAATACCCTAAAAATATTTTATTTTTTGTAGCTCACCGTTTAATCCATAGGTGGAACCTTGCGTGCTGAAACGGTGTGCAAAATCATGCAAATCCCACAAAACACGACATATCCGCATTAAGTATTCAAGTAAATAAAATAACATCCCTTAAAGGGGGGCGTGACTGGGCGAATATTCAAATAACCATTTTCAAGGGTAGATCATTAATTTGAATTACATTATTCACATTATGTTAACTTGAGTTTTTTTGTTTGTGCTTCAAGTTCTTGACTGTGCTTTTAATCGGTGAAGGAAAACATCGTGAGGAAACCAGTTAGTACTAGTTGCGCCCCGCAGTTTCACCCGCACAGATTTAAATCCCGGTATTCCCACGGGATAAAAAGTAGCCTATGTGTTATTCCAGACTATAATGTATCTCTCTGCCAAGTTTCACCCAGATCCGTAGAGGAGAGTAACAAACATCCATCCATTCATACTTACAAACTTTCACGTTTATAATATCAGTAGGATTAAGTCAGCGGCGATGGGTTTGGAACCTGTTACGCATGGAACCATCTACTGCCGAATTCGGTCGCGTGGTACAGGCACCTAGTCACTTAGCTTTAAGGCTCCGGTGACAGCGGCTCGCAATTTCGAGATGCGATTGGCTATTGGTATATTTGGTATTAGTATGTTTGGTCTTACGTTTACTTAATACCAAAATGATTGCTGACTCAAGCACATTTTCCTTATATTATTGTATTATTTGTGTTCGAACAGTATTTATGCGTGTCACTTTAGAGTTATTCTTTCAAACAACCTCCCCGAAATGAAATAAAATGAAATAATAGCCAATCGCACCTCGAAATTGCGAGCCGCTGTCACCGGACCCTTAGACGTTTCAAAGTAACCCTTGCTATTTTATTGAATGACTTATGGCATAACGGAACGGCAATCGCTTTACTATCTTATCGTAAAGTATGAAGTGGATGATCACTTCATTTTTCAAGCCTTATTATGACTACCAACTGGCGCCTGAAGCTTTGCTCGCGTGGTGGCAGTAATTGCTAACATCAATATTGAAGGCGCTTTTCCCCTTGGGCTCGTTCGTTCTTTCAACTCGGGGGGCCTTATTGTCTAACTTGAAGCCTATGATTGACGATTTTCTGGGTTTCAAGTATCAAAATTTCTGTACTACATATCAAGCTCATCTGTGCCATTGCGATACTACATATTCCCTAATCTGTGCCGATTCCGATTACAAGAGAGTTAGACAATTAGGGTGCTCTTCCTGCTATTTTTGGGGTTAAAAGTAGCCGCATATGTTGTGCCAGGTCACGCAGTGAATATAATGTTTTCAATAATAATTTATTGGACTTTCACCTTGGCCGCCGCTTACTCAATTATCTTGGTAAATTATTTAAATAAATATTAATAAAAAAAAATGTAGTCTTCTTGTTAGTATAAGGGCCTGCGCACACAGATAATTGTACCGCATTTTCGTTTATATGATTAGATAAGAATAAAAAAATACTTTCATTTATTTTATTATTATTTACTTATTCAAAATAGAATTGGAGGAACCATGGAGCATCAAAATTTTTTCTCCCATTTGTCTTATCGGAGTGCCTAAAATTACCTACCGTGCCGTCGTCGACCCTGATGTGTGGGCTAGCTCTAAGGCTCCAGGCACACTTGTCCCACGCGCGATAAAGATAACAATCGCGGTCACTGACCCATCGTCCAATGTCACGCACATCACTTCATAGCATAAAACCAAGTCGCTTCCCGCTGTCTGTCTGTCCGTCTGTTGCTATGTATTGATGTATGCGTAGATTTTTAATGGTTATTTTAACGCAACTTATTTTGATGTGGTTTTTTAATAGAAAGGGTGGATAGGGTGTTTCAAAAGGAAGGTTTATATAGAAGTTTGGACGGATCACTAGTACCTATATCATGAAATCGAATCACCTTCTACACTAAATGCGAAAATGGACGCGTGATTTTTCCCTACTATAACGATAATTTGCTATTTAATTTGCAACCTTATCTGATACTGGACAGATTTGATTTCGGCGTATAAGGTTTGTGTTTGTATTCGATCGTTCATTGCGAAGCGGTTTTTATTTTCTGCTCTAAATGACTATCTGTAGGGTTGTTTTTCCTCTGAATTTTCTTTGGATAACTGTTAACCATCTAATGCCTTTGTTTTCCTTGTCATCGGTCAGTTTATTGACGTTTTAATTGAAACGGGCTGATTAAAGAGTGTTCACGAAATCACCAGCTAATGGCGCCTAAAATGGTTTTGAAAGCTTGTCCAAACAATTCCGATTTACGTCCATTTCGCTAAGCATTTTAGGCAAAGTGCCCGCCTAAGCTGGAAATAGATTGACTGCTAGAGTGGTAAATTTTGACAGAATTGGTAGAGAAATTGCTGACAGCTCGATTAGTTGGCTGTTTGTTTTTCAGCCCACAAAGCCAATTTAGAGCATGTCCCGGACGAAATATCTCAACTACTCGTAGCTAAAGATACAAAATAATCGTACCAAAGTCAATTAATCATTATTTTTTTTATACAACTAGCTGATGGAACAAGCAGATGGCCCACCTGATGTTAAGTGGTAACCATCACCTATAAACAAAACATTGCCCCGTAGGTCACGCACAATAGGACCGTGCCCTACGATGCACTGCCCACTGCACTGCATTATAATTTATAGTTTTTGAAAATGATGTGAAATTTTCAAAAGTTATAAAGTTTTCCTCTTCATCACTTTGAGATTTCTGTTACATGTTCAATAATAGAATCTTCATTTAAATTTAATCACAGGAATAAGCTAGTAAACAGGATGCTTCTTTTTGAAAAGTTTGTCATGCTAACCTATTGGACTCTAGCTAAAGTTCATCTATTTTAGCTTAATGACAGCTATATATAATGTTACTGAAATAACGCACTGACCTTTCTTGGCCTTTGTTTTGACCGACGGAAGGTTAATCTAAAGTTCCCATTATGTTGGTGACTTCATAATAGAATTGTTTTGTAGAAAGCTATCGAAGAATAGGTTCATGTTTTTCAGGATATTCTTTTGTGGTACTAACTGCCGTTTCTGAAAGCTCGATCAAAGCTAATCGGATGTCAAGTCACTTGCTATATCTATATAATTTGAAGTAAAAACTGAAATAGCAAGTGACTTGACAGCCGATTAACTTTGATCGAGTTTTCAGAAAGCGGCGGTTAGACTACATAATGTAACAAAATCTCATGAATCTTACCTACGTTGGAGATTACGAATCATTTTAAAATCGGCAAGTTTGTAACAGTTCAAGTCTACTCTTTACTCAACTTAAATAAATAAATACGTAATTAAAATATAAATAAACTAGCTGAACCCGCGGCTTTGCTCGCGCCAAGGAATTCAAAGTTTCATACAAACTTTTATCCCCTATTTTATCCCCTTGGGGATAGAATTGATCAAAATCCTTTCTTAGCGGATGCCTACGTCATAACATCTACCTGCATGCCAAATTTCAACCCGATCCGTCCAGTGGTTTGGGCTGTGCGTTGATAGATCACTATGTCAGTCAGTCCTTTGAGTTATATATATTTAGATTGATAGATTGATTAGTGTTTAAAAAAAACGTTATACAAATCGAAAGATCTAACGACTGACTAAACGAAAGTAAAGTAAAATTTCAATAAATATTCTGTTAGGTTACCATAAAATAATTTTGGTAATTTCGTAGTTTTTTTTCTGAAATCTAAATATTCTATAAAATATACTTAGATTCGTAATATCCTGAAACCCATTACCTAATTTCGTCATTCCAAAAAGAATTCACTCGGTATTTCCCGATGCGGGAAATTGAATTTACTTACATACATGTTTCGCTCGCATTTTTATTAGATCTAGCGAGCGCCATCTATGTTTGCCGGCGGAAATTTAACGACGGTGGCGCCTCGGGCGGGAGTGTAAATGAGTTAGGAATATTGCGTTGGGAAAACGGAAAACGATTTAGCGGCTAAATGTTTGATATGAGATAATTGTTAAAGTAGGTACCTAGCTTCAATAATATAAATAAAAAAATAATAATGCTGGACAATCGACACAGCACCATCTAGCCCCAAAGTAAGCTACTCAAAGCTTATGTTATGGGTACTAGATGACTGATGTATATAACACATAATATACTTACATAAATTGATATTTTTATTAACATTATATTTGACCAAACCTTGTTTAACCGACTTCTAAAAAGATTCGTAAGATTAGTATGTTTGTTTAGTATTTTCGTTACGTACCTAATTACCAACTTCGCCAATTATAACTCTAATTTATTTCATGGTGCCAATTCTTTGTCTGTAAGTCATTCTTCAAGTGTTACAAAAAAATATGTATTCTACCAGGGTTCCATAGTTTTTTATGGAATAATAAGTTCTCAACACGCCCGCTAGAGGCACTTATCGTGACTCTCACAGTAACTGCGATGACTTCACACAAATACACTACAAATCCTATTCGAAAAACGGGCACGCATAACACAAAAAAGTGAGCTCAACTCAGACTCGATGTACATGTTTCTTGGCTTGAATCAGCTCATTTGATGCCTATTTTCTAACAATTTCCTCCTCGCCTTCATTAAGCCGACATTCTAGGTCGTATTTGACTGCATTATTCTAAAAGGCGTCGCGCATGCGTCCTATTTTCCGTACAAGGGTCTGTCGTGTACCATCACCTTATGTGGACGAGAGGCAATAGAGGTCGGCGTTACCACGTGCTTGGAAGCTTAAGGTTTCGAGACTGTTGGCGTGATTAATTGAAATAACGAAGAAGAAAGAAATAAACATATCATTGACATACATACTCGGACAGAGTATGCTACTGAAAAATTTGTGTGGGAAGAAAACCAACAATAAAAAAAGGAGGTATAGGCGTAAGTAAATGTAGTTCCACGGTTGCGGTATAACAAAGCATTGCCTCGTAAGTCAAGCACGATAGAAACGTGCCCTGCGATGCACTGCCCTGCGTCCATCGACTTGAGCCTTACAGATATTAAGACTTATGTGCCTGTATTTACACCGGCAGCCACACTTTTCAAAACGAAACACAGCAACGCTGCTTGGCGGATAAAAAAGACGAGGTGATAGTACTTCCCCGGACGAGCCTTTCACAATGAGCTCTACTACTCTTAAAACTAGTATTTGTAAATTATGTCCCTATTTACGGGTCGCTGACGAGTGCCTGCCTCTCCTAGACTCATCCAGGATCTTCTATCACAATATCTCAGAGACTTCAGAATTACAGAACAAATTTATTTAAACACTACACAAAGTCACACCCTGTTTCGTATAAGGGAAACAGGTACATCAGGCTGTGTATTCATATGTGTTGGAAGGGCAAGAACTCGACAGACGTATCTCAATCAGATAGATGACGTTTAAGAGAAAGGCTAGCACCCTATTGTCTCTCTGGTAATCGTAATGAGCACAGATTCGAGATTATGTAGCATCGTAATGGCACAGATGCAATTGATATGTAGTGCAAAAAGTTTGACACTTAAAACCAAGAATATCGTCATGTTAGTGGGCTTCAAGTTAGACAATAAGGCGATAGGTCAGGAGTACCCTAAACCGACGAGCTTGTACGAAGAATGAGAAGAATTTTATGAGAGAATGAAGAAGTTGATGTCAAAATCGTAGTCAGTCGAAAGCCGTGGTCTCTGTAGACCCTTAGTATGGGAAACAGGCATGAACTATACACAGTACCTACCTGCTTATGTCGGTGCATATATATAATTCTAATAATCGAACAAAAAAACGAAAACAAAAAGCTATAAAACCTAAAGATGTTTTATTACTTCTCAAAAATCACCTCATAGCAATTTATACGCTATTTTAATGTAAAATCAAAATGAATGCAACGGCGGCCGCAAGCCCTTGTAATACTATACCTACATTACCGCGGTGTCGAGTAAACCTGTTTGTAGTCGTGATACTTGGTAAGGTACACCAAGAGGTCCTACTATGAAATGACCGCTTAAAGCCGGCCCAATAAATAAATCCTAACCTTTTTGCGACAAATAATAAATACGAAAGTTACGGTGTTAGATTGTATGGATGTTTGCTGCACCGCACCGATCGGGAAAAAACCTATAACAAATGTAGTTCTGAACCTGGATAAGCATATAATTATTGATTGAAATAATCCACTCGTACATTAGGTATATAACATCTTGAAAGTTATAAAATCACTAGTAGGAGGAATCAAAATGATCCTTTGGCTGATTTGTGTGCAATGTCAGCAAGCAACAAGCAACTTGGCTTATTATTTTATACCTCTCTAAAAATTTTCATGTACGAGCGAAAAGTACTTTGACGGGTATCAGCCCCTTAAATATTAGTTTCTGTACTGTGCTGCTAACCTGCTATTACATGCAAAGATCCAAGCGAGTAGGAATAGATAAAGTTGTATGAATCATAATCAAAACGGTCTTTATTCAGTACAATCACAGGGAACACTTTGAAACGTTTTATATTCTAGGTGAATCTACCGCCAGTTTGCCGTGACCAAAGCCTAAAAGAACTGGCGAGAAACTAAGCTTGGCTCCTAGCGTTTATACGTATGATCTTTAGGCCTAGTGTCGTGCATCGAAATCGCAAGACTTTTGCAATTGGACCTCTAGATGTTTGTATCGTTTTTCCGTGAAACCTATACCTATGATTTATTTGTAAGACCTTTTGCGGTTGTTTGTAAAGGTTGTTTTTGAGTACTTCAAAGTTTATTTGTTTTATTTTAAACTGTGCCTGCGCAGCGTCTTCTTTGCCGTTCGGAATTCCATGATTATACCTATTGCGTAGAATATATTGCAACAAAGACATTGGTGGGCATTTGATATAGCAAACTATTCTCCATTTTCGGGTTAGGCTCGCATTTGTAAACCTTTTATACATATTTAAGTCACTAAATGTTAATACTGTGTGCAATAAAGAATAAAACTAAGCAGACAATATAATTATAATAAAGTCGAAATCAGAGCCAAAAATCCAAAGCTTGTGTGTGAGGCTTTGTCATTCTTTCATTCTATTTAACATCACTCAAAGAACAAACATCTATGTTTGTAAGAACAAACATACATCTTTGTTTGTTCTAGTTGTTGATAGGTAGGTATGACTTAAAACCTAAATCACAGAAGGTAGAGAACTGTTATATGACATGTAACTAATAACCGTATAAATAAATGACCTAACTGAGCATAACTAAATGAGGCCTGTCGATTTTTCACTTATCAATCAAAAATTCTCCCGATGGACTATTTTGATAGGCCTTTATAAATCACTAGCTGGTACCCGCAACTTCGTCTGCGTACTTTTAATCTCTTCATCTCTTTTTTTCGCAATAAAAGGTAGCCTATGTTCTTTCTCAGGGTCTAAAGATTGTCTGTGCCAAATTTCATCAAAATCGGTTGAGAGGTTTAAGCGGGAAAGCGTAACAGACAGACAGACAGACAGACAGACAGAGTTACTTTCGCATTTATAATATTAGTTGGGATTACGTTCACTAACACCGTTATAAGATCCATTACGCCTATCTATCTTTCAATAGCTTTGATCTCCTTGAACGCAGTGTTTTGAATAAATGCTCTAACGATCGCAGTAATTGATATCACCTTCTAAATATCTTAATGGTGATTAATGGATCCGATCTTTGCTGATAATTATTCAAGGCTTGGGCACTAGCTGTAACAAGGCATTGTCTCACATGTGATAGGAATGCACTCTATAATGCACTGCCCTGCGTCCATCAAGTTAGATATACAGGTGGAAAGCCCAATGTGCCTGTTATTTCACCAGCACCAACACGTTTCAAAACGAAACACAAGGATGCCGCTTGGTTTTTTTTTATACAACTCGCTGATGGAGCAAGCAAATGGCCCACCTGATATTAAGTGGTAACCATCACCTATAAACAAAACATTGCCCCGTAGGTCACGCACAATAAAAACGTGCCCTACGATGCACTGCCCTGCGTCCATCAACTTGAGGCATACAGATGTTAAGCCTCATGTGCCTGTAATTACACCGGCGACCACAATCTTCAAACCGAAACACAGCGTTGCTGCTTGGCGGAAGAAAAAGGCGCGGTGGTAGTACTTCCCCGGACGAGTCCTTCACAAAGAGCTCTACTACTCTTAAATTATTGGATTATTTGTAATCAATCTAAATCATGTCATTCATGGTTTCGTCTAGTAGATTCTGTCATAACATGGGACATGCCAGCGATGTTGTCTTTCATCGTTCTGAGCAAGTGCTAAATGCAACTATCATTCATCGTAGCACGAATGCTATAAAATTGAATCAAAAATTCACATCTTGAACCAGAACTATGTTTGCACTTCTCATACGTATCTCTGCAGCTCCTAATATGCACATAATGACTCATATATGAAATCACGGCATCTACAGAGGTACCTATCTACATTCTTGGAAACTTGGCTACTATATTAACACCGTAAATGTCTATCGCTCTTTGGAAATCTTATATGATATTTTCCTAATGTGCTTGCATTTTACGTAACAGTCTTAGGTAGGTAGGTAGCAGTTAGGTGTTCTGTGTGTAACCTTCTTCAATTTAGAACACTGAGGAACCCTTGATTGTCAAGAAAATTTTATTCTTTTTAAGGGTTTGCCACACTGGATGCGGTCTAGGTTTTAGGATCGCGATCATTTTCCTAAGTTTTATTCCGGTCATCTGCGAATAAATTGTCTGTCATTTAGTATTTGTTCGAGCATAAGTTGTATGTTGTTGTTATCATATACGTCATCTATATATTTAGATGCTCTACAGGTGTTAGTCTTATTAATCTGTTAGACTTTTTTTTAACTCGTCCATCATTCAGTGCCAAAGCGGCGACCGTATTGCTGAAAGTGCCCCACATTTACTTTTGGCGTTAGAACTATTGCTAATTATAATATTTGGCCACTGCAGAGTTCTTGTAAACTCAGTGCCACTGGAATGAAAGACAGATGTAACCTCCATTACCCCTTGTGTTATAAACTCAATCGAGTAACAAATACTACAATTAATAGGTAAATAACATGGCTTTGCTTTGTTCAAGAAACTTATGCAAATATTTATAACACTGTTTAAAATACCAACGACGATGTGCGCTATAAAACCATGTGTAAAACAAATGTGTATATATTATCAACTACCAAGATCTCAATACGATGTTTGAATATCAAACATCCATCGAAACGGGGCTTTAGTTTCAAAAATATTTCGCTTTCGACGTCAAAATACATAGGATTTCTAACAACAGTTTCTGTATCGCTTACAGCGGACACATTATAAGTAAAGTCGGCGAGAACATGCCTACAACAGCAAATTAAAATAATTACTCATTTAATGAGCAAACATTCACATTTCAAGGGGCTTTTCTTAACCCGCGTTGACCCTCGTTGAATACCGTATTGTTGCAATGTTTCAGTTACAATAACCCAATTCAGCTTCCGGTAGGTTTGGGCAGCAAAAAACAATCGTATAGCTTCGAAACAGGTATTCAGTGTTGCTTATGCATTCGTGAATGACCTGCCTGTTTATCGAGACGCGCTGGCACCGTCAGTTGTTTTGGCGGGCTCGAACTGCGCGCGCGCACCTTACGATTTTTTATTTTCAAACTCAGCTTTCACCGAAACATCGCGGTACCATTCGAAATACCGAAACAACACTAATTTGGCTTGTTTAATTGTTTCCATTTTTAAGTGCTTCAAACTTTCGCATATCTGTGTTTAATTGCATGTTGTGATTTTTATCTTGTTCTTGAACTTGTGTTGTGGGATTGCGCGAGAATATTCATCCCAAACTTTACGACTTTCTTTATCGTCTGTTTTTTTGCTAATTGACACTTGTGTCCTCATTTGATTGTCTGAAAATTGATTTCGAGGTAATTTTTTATCGTTCCCGCAAAATTCTTCGGTATCCATTTATCACATTGTTATCAGTTTTATCTTTCTATCATCGACTTTGACCTTGTAATCTGATAGAGATATTGTGTGTGAAATTCGTCAGTTAATAATATCGCTTTTGGCTATACCATAGCAGTTCGGTATGAGTAATTATAACTTTCGCCACACGTGCCACTTCTAAATTCGAATACTTTAATTTGTATTCTTTTGTAGGCGTGTTCAAGTTGTAAAGATTTTAGTCCTTCATACAATCATTTGTATTCAAGACAAGGTTAGAATTCAAACGTATGGGTGTACGGGTAGGTATCATTTGTATGTCAAATAAAGTAATGTGATAGATTTGACCCATATTGTCCTTTGCCACTTTTTCTATTGTTTTTATTAATCGTTAATTGAAGCTGACGGGTCTTCGAGATTTATTTCGTTCCTTCCTAAGTACATATTAATAATATTGTTATTTAAATGCTAACCATTCCGAAATCAACTCGTTATAATAAGCCAAATTAGTTTTTTATTTTTGTTTTGCCCACTCCCGTGTAAGGTGTGGACGAGTCACGTATTTGGCGTTCCGTCTGCCATTAGAACTTATTGCTTAGCACGTAATGCCTCTTGACTCTACGAGGATAACAACTCTATGAGTTTTCCTATATTTGCATTATAATATTATTTGAATAATTTGCTTCTTTATTACTGGTTTGTAGGTATGTATGTCAATAGAAAACGCTTTGATGAGGAATACTTCTATTTTAGATTTCAGTATTTTGTAATGCTTAAAGTATCCTGTTTGTTTGTTTCGCATTCTTGGCAGTTGTTCAAAGAAGTAGCACCTGGTATTTTTAAATCGGTTATTGAGAGGTCAAGGCTCAGTTCAAACTTGTGGCAAGTGCTTAACACACCTTTATTGCGAGTTTTTCAAAACTCAGATGAGTCATTGATGCTGCTACTATAGTTGATATTGTTTACACACTATAGGGACCTGCGCGTGAGTCACCCTGTGTCCGCTACCATCTGATAATGACAATCGATCTGTGGTCTTCAGTCTAGTTGCGTCTGTCGTCGCGTTATGTTTCCCACGTTTTATGGTTTTTATTAAATAACGTATTGAATCTCTTATCATTATTTATCAACGCCTGTTTATTGTGCAGTAAATAATAGTGATTATTAGTGCAAGAGTGTTGTTCAATCGATACTACAAATGGAGCGCCAACCCTCCAAGGATTTATAAGTTATGAGACTGAACTGCAATCGAAAATGTTTTACGAATCTATCATTGGAGTGTGTGTGCTGGTGTACTTGTTGTGGAAATTTCTACTGGGTAAACAAGAACAAACTCAATTAGTAGAAGCGAAAGAAAATCATAAAGTAAAAGTACCGAAAAACATACAGAATGAGATAAATATCTCCAAACTTCATGTTAAAAACAATATTAATAATATTGAAGAGGTCACGATAAAACATAAAACAGCTGCTGAATTAAATAAGTACGAGGATATAATAAATCCTCTCGTTATTCAAGAAAATTATAAAAACGCAGAAGCCACTTTGTATAATGTGGGGAAAAGAGAAAGCCCGCCCAAAGAAAAATTCGCCGAGTTTATTGAAAAAACGCTCTGTGACAACAAAATACAATCAATTATACAGAACCTTTCTCTTGATAACCACGAGTTCAAATATGACGAGCCAAATAAAGAAAACGTGAGAGATATTGAACACGAATTGAAACCGCTTATAGTTGAAAACAACATAAGTGAAAAAGCTGTAAAGCTACAAAAGTCAATTGACGAAATTGCTGATAAGATAAAGCTGTTGAACGATACAAAAATAATTAAAGATAACAAACCGGACAATGAGTGTCGCGTCCTACCTAGCGCTATCAAAGCTCATGAAGCTAAAATTGAACAAGATAATAAAACAGATGACGGCAAACTTTTGAAACGTATGCAAAAGCAATCTGGAATGCCGGTGGGACTCAATTTTGGATCACTTATAGGAGAGCTAAAGAATAAAACCAAAAAAGCCAGCAATGGTAATCTGAAACCTGTCTTCAAGAAGTTCGATATTGCCTTTGATACATTGGACGATGCTAAGGTACCAGTAAAATCATAACTAAAAATACTGAGTAGGTACATACATACCAAGATTATTTTAATATCATTCACATAAAAATTTTTGATTGCAGGAAATTATAATAAAAGTATGCTATTTTGTGTGAATTTTGATTGCGACAAAACATTATATTCAATACTAAAAGAGCGTGTTATTAAAACCTAGTGACCTTGCGGTTCTGCTGTTATAATCCACTACACTTCAAAGCTTGCGTATTGGATGATAAAACTAAAAACGGCTAAATATTGTTTGTAAAACTCTGAGTAGTCCAAATCAGATTGGAGAGATGGAAGGAAGACCTTTGTCCTGCAGTGGGACACTACAGCATACAGGATCTTAATAATCTTGAGTCATAAGAATAGAATAAATTTTTGATTAAAAAAAAATGGATGAATTGTAAAAGTAATTGAATTGTAAGAAAGACACAACTCCATACACACAATGTTTATAATAATTATGTAACTTGCGTGACAATCAACCACCGATGCGTATTATGTGGATCAAGTAACATTAAAACACTAATACCAACGGTGACAACGCTTAGAACTGAAACTCAGGTGCTAGGAAAATTATTGATCATTCGTTTTGCTAGTGCTTTTTCGCATATACTTTTGGCGTTCCAAAGGTTTATTTTATAGAGGTTGTGCCATAAAACAGAAAACTTTATTTTGCTTTAATTAATCAATCAGATTCAGTATTTTTGTATTGTTAGAAAGGATTTCATATGAAAATACGATACACTATATTTTTCACTCGCAGAATGACTAGTAGACAAGCATTAGGTTAACTAGAAGCTACATTTTAGAGCAAAAGTTATCAACAAATAAGTCCACCCCCCATTTCTTGTGGATTTCTAGGGTATGTGATCGGTGCTAAGATGCCTTCAGTCAGTATGATGCTAGCTTTCCTATGTAAAGAGGAGATTCATTTCTATTACTTTAAAAAATATATAACCTGTTCTTATACAGAAAGACAGCTGTACTCTACGTAACAATAGGTTTAATCATAATAATAAGGAAGTGTCACACTTAGCACCACTTTAAATCATATATCTGATTCGTTTATGTGACAGATTGTGCCTACATTTTTATATTACGCTTGGAACACTCGTATGTTGTTTTATGGTTCTTCTGATTTGGATAATGGGTGATTTGCATAAGAAACGTACCCACGAGAATACGTACGAATCATGTATGGTTTATAAACGTCTGACCTCAATGGAGTTGATCATTTTAGCTACTTAGCTACTAGCTTTTAGTTGCAGATTTCCCGGTATTCCCACGGGATAAAAAGTAGCCTACGTGCCATTCCAGACTATAATCTATCTCTCTGCCAAGTTTCATCCAGATGTGTTCAGCCGTTCCGGCGTGAAAGAGTAACAAACATCCATCCATGCGCATCCAGGCGCAGCGGGCGAGAGCCTGCCTGCGACGCAAGAGGTTGCGGGTTCGATTCCCGCCTTGGAACAAATTTGTGTACCATCATCATCATCAACAGCCCACAGAAGTCCACTTCTGGACATAGGCCTCCCCTATCCGCTTCCAGGAAGAACGATTCTGAGCCCTTTCCATCCACCGACTACCCGCGATCCTAACAATGTCGTCAGTCCATCGGGTAGGAGGGCATCCCACACTTCGCCTTCCTGTTCGTGGTCGCCATTCAAGAACCTTTATTCCCCATCGGTTGTCAGTTCTTCGAGCTATATGACCTGCCCATTGCCACTTCAACTTGCTGATTCTGAGAGCTATGTCGGCTACCTTGGTTCTCCTACGGATTTCCTCATTTCTGATTCTATCTCGTAGTGAAACTCCTAGCATAGCTCTCTCCATAGCTCGTTGTTTGTGTACGATCTGCAGAAATTTGTTCCGATGGTCTGGGTGTTTTCTATGTATAATAAAAAATATCTATTTATGTAAGTATATTATAATGTATTAAATATATCAGTTATCTAGTACCCATAACACAAGCTTTGAATAGCTTACTTTGGGGCTAGATAGTGCTGTGTGGATTGTCCAGCATTATTTATTTTTATTTATTTATTTATCCATACTTACAAACTTTCGCGTTTATAATATTAGTAGGATTTAGATTCCTTTTGATTCTTCAGGCTCACAGGCTAAAAAGCATCCTTGGTTTAGCCAAGGATGCTTTTAGCAATCTTCGAACTGTAGTCTTGATTTTTAATAGACATCCTAAAGAGTTATTCGTCCTTGATTCAAGGAGAGTTGTCAGATCGACCGAAAGTAACATTTTGTATAATGGGTATTTTTTTCCTTGTATATAAATGGTTTTTCCCCTTGTTTCAGGAATCTCTAAACACTGCGGTGGATGAAAAAACCAAAGTTCAAATAGAAGACGAGCTCGGTGCTAATATCCTCGCAGATAGGCGGAACAAACTAGAAACTGCCGCTCAGGTATGTTCTAAAAATATATGATGATTCTGGAAGTATTGTCAACGCAGTGGCCTAAGAAAATGGAATCTTGTTTATCAAATAACGTGTTTAGATTTAAATAATTTGACCGAAAAATAGAGATAAAGAAGTGTTTGTAGAAGAGTAGGTACCTATCTCTGCAGTCATGAGTGAATCTCGCGTTGATTTATGTGACGGCGATTTCTGGCTATAAAATTGTAGGGATTGTGGCATAGCATAGAAAGAACATAAAAATAACAATCCAGTATAAAAATATGGGGATTTGTTTTAGAAAGGCTCCCTACGCTCGGGATTCTTTTAATGGATCCTCAGCTTCACTCTGGATTCGAAGAAACGCATTCGCCTTTTAATTAGTTGCCTGTTCCCTAGGTCCTAATCTACTAATTTTTTGGTTGGGGCTTTTGTGAACAAGAGTAGGATATAATATGTTTATACCTACTTACATGTAAGAATACATTACTTTTTTATGTGGTCTGTCTAGTTTCTATTTTTTATGCAAGATTACGAGTATAATGTCAAAGCAATAATACAACAAGACAAAGATTGTTATCTGGAAGCACTTAAATAACCTTAAAAACAACACAATAGAGATGTATTCGTTTTTAACATTCCATTGTAAGTTTACAAAGTGGAAACCATTTACATCAAGTAAAAACCATTTAAAGTAAACTTTTTTCTCGTATTTTTTTTACGGTTAAACATTGTGTTCTTTTGGGGTCATTCTCATAAATCGCCTTGATGCACCAATGAAATGTCAGAGTTCAGTACCGCACGAAACAATCTTTGCGCAAGCGCATTTAACGTTTTAAATGGTCAAGTGCACACAGATAAATAATCATGGAATGTAGTTTCTTTGTTTCAATGTAGTGAAATAGGCGTATAAGTTACCCTTACCCTACATTCAATTCATTTATTCAATCATAATTGTGGTAAAAATTATATATGAATGTTACATCAAAAAATACAATATTATAATTAATTTAAACCTATACTAATAACACAAAAAGTCACAGCATGTCCCTACATATTAAATAAAATTAAATTATCTCTGATCTTTTGGTAGATTGTTTGCAAAGTCGCACAGGCTACATATTTGATACAATATAATATAATAGCTACCTATAGGTCTTAATCATGAGCTACGGCTGTATGACGTCATTTTGCAGTAGTTGGTATAAAATACGTGACAGATTGCAAGTCGAACGAGTAAGTTGTGGAACGAACTTCCCCCTGCGGTTTTCCCTCGGAGTTACGACATGGGGTCCTTCAAAAGGCGGGTTCATCTCTTCCTAAAAGGCCGGCAGCGCATCAGCAACGCCTCTGGTGTTGCAGGTGTCCATGGGCGACGGTGACCACTTCCCATCAGGTGGCCCGTATGCTCGTCTGCCTGCTTTGGCATAAAAAAAAAAAAAAAAAAAAAAACATCGCCGCTTTGAATTTTCTCAATCGGTAATTGATACAATATTACTATAGTTTGTTAATACATCTTCAAAATCACTAGTTTTGCTGTGAAATTCGTTCCAACGAAATCGTCATCGCGTCGTTGTATCGATTATCCCATAACATAAAAAACCAACACTTATTATCCGCTTAATCGGTGAACTTGACAAGTTGACCTCCCGACAAAACCAGACTTATTTACTCAGCAATAAACGCCTCCTTACAAAGATCAAGGATGTGAAATGTCAATTTATTGCCAAGGTGTTCGAGGAAATGCAAGTTTATTTGACAGTAATTAGCGGGGAGTGCGCTGGTGGGCTAGTGGTAACCCCGCCCTCCAATACTTAGGTCGTAGGTTTGAAACTGGACTTAATGAGGATTTTCTAATTCTGGATAATAATGTACGCAATGACAATGGTCTGATTTTCTAATTCTGGATAATAATGTACGCAATGACAATGGTCTCACACGTAGAACTATATCGTAAGCCATAGATTCTGTCTTAGTTCAGTGTCCGCATCTTTCATAGCATTTTCTTCCAGTCAACGTTTTTGTAATGCGGTGTGTGTATCACTTTTAGGTGATACATGATTCAAAAATCAAAAAAATCTTAATGAAAATGGTCTTTATTCAGTACATTCACAAGGATCACTTTAAAACGTCTTATAAACTAGGTTAATCTACCGCCAGTTAAGGCGTTGACACCACCTAATTTTCCTCTCGCTCGCACTATTCTACGTATTTTGAGTGATATTCAATCACTAATACCAATTTTGAAAATTCGCAAACAACCATTTTGTGTGCAATCACAGTTTGGTAAAAATATCATTCTGATCGATGCAAGTTTTCCTACTCAAAAGTTTGCTTAAGTACTAAAACTAGTCAAGTTAACTTTTGATTAGGTAAACTAGTATCTATCTAAATAATTTTTTCACTAAACTGTGCGCAATGTGATTGCAAACAAAATGGTTGTTTGCGATTTTCCAAAAATGGATTTATTGAATTTATATCTTCTAACATGTCGAATCGTGCGAGCGAGAGTTACATTAGCTCTTGTCTTCACCTTAAGCCTAGAAGTACTGTTAGTCAGAAGAGAAACACCGGTAGCAAGATCCAGTCATGCAGTCAATAATTAAATGATTCACATAATGCTAACATTGCTCCGTGCACTTTCAAAATTTTGGTAATTTACTGCTTGCTTATTTTAAACTGACTGTTTAGCAAATAAATGCCAAGCGGTTGCAACTAAAATCAAGCTGGCACATAACTAAAGCGTCGAAAATTCGTCATGTGCATAGGCTCCATTACTACTTTGGGTACATTTTCTGGTGTTTTGTACTGTTTGGCAAATAAATGGTTTTATACGGAAATGTAAGCCGAAGGATACGCTGGTACCTACTATGAGTAATTCATACTTTGTTTGTGGTGATTCAGTGACCACAGCATGCCGACATAAAGCGGCCGCAAAGCGTATGAGTTATCTTTTCCATATAATTTTGATAACCTTGGTTTTTTATGACTAGAGTGAGAAGTAGAAAGAAGAATAGAAGTGCCTATGAAAGCTATACCTAGGTATAGCTTTCATAAGCACTTCTCTTTCAGATACATTAGAATTTATTGTGCAATTCGCTTTCAATACAACCCAATTTGTCCATAAATTAATAGTTGCTATCGGTCATGTAAATAATCTTATATACATTACGTCAGTGACATTTTGGTATGATATAGAAGAAACTTCCAAATATGTGACATCATTGATTGGTTTAAAATAAAGCACAGCAGAAATCACATCAGGGGGACGTTCTTCACTATGACCAATCCAATCACGTTTGGGTTTAGATCACGTTGTGACGTCACACGGTTTGGGGCAAGGAATCCCCTATGTCGTAGAGAATAATGCCCCAGATCTGTTGGTGCCAAGGTCATTGAGGATGTTGAAGGAAGAAGAAAGGAAAGGCAGGAATGTCAGTAGAAGGTCATTTTTCCAAAAATATACTTGGTACTCTCGTTTCGTTCATTCCTTGTTTTGCAGTAAGTACCTAGTTATTATTAACGTATAAGAAGTCGCAAGCCCATCACCGCTGCCAACACGGAATAGAGAATACCTTACGCTGCCAATATGACAGCTGCAAGACAGTTGGTAAATTAAAAAAAAACATAAAATAAATAAATAATGCTGGACAATCCACACAGCATCATCTAGCCCCAAAGTAAGCTACTCAAAGCTTGTGTTATGGGTACTAGATGACTGATATATTAAATACATTATATATTTACATAGATAGATATTTTTTATTATACATAGAAAACACCCAGGCCTACGGAACAAATTTCTGCAGATCGTACACTTTGTTCCGAGGCGGGAATCGAACCCGCAACCTTTTGCGTCGCAGGCGGACTCTCGCCCGCTGCGCCACAGAGGTCGTCAATAAGGAAGAAAGACCTCAAGATTACATCTCTTTTTTCAGGGATGGCGAAAGCGCGTACCTCAGACCGACGCGTCACTCTTCACCGTGGCGGGGCGCCTGGAACGCGACAAAGTGGCCACTCCACCAGTGACCCCCCCTACGCCCCCACCGGTGACAGCGCCCCTTCTTGCCTCACCGGGGGTCATCGCCGCACCTGCCGCGGTTGTCGCTTCACCCGGCATACCGGCACCTAACAAGTTCAGGTAAGGACACAACATTATTTGCCCGAGAGTTTATAGTGTCCAGTGATAGCGGCCCTGTCTCCTGATTAGGGTCGTGGATTCAAAACCGGCCGTGGCTAATGAGTTCTTCTCTTCAAAAAATTATGTGCACAGCCTGTTACTCTCCGCTATTTTCTACCACGCAGCGTTGCTGCAAACTTGGCGAAAATTGACACAGAGATGTGTTTTATTCTAGAATAACACATAGGCTTACTTTTTTTCCGTGGGAATACCGGGATTTAATAAAACTACGCGGGTGAAACAGCGGGGTGCTACTAGTAAGTATGTAAAATAAACACAAAACATCTCTCTCTCGCAGATCTCGAAAGCAAGTATCGCCGACAAACGGTTTCGCGTCCGGCCCTCTGCGGTCGGCGTCATGCGCGGTCGTCAGCCAAGTCGCCGAGAAGCCGAAGGAGGTGCCGCGGATAGACCGGGAGTCGTTCAAGCGAAGCCACTCGGTCAGCGAGAGCATCAGTAGACCGGATGAAAGTAAGTACTGCAACTTCTGACTTTAACTTCTTATCCTACTAAGTATGGATGGATGGATGGATGTTTGTTACTCTTTCACGCCGGAACAGCTGAACGGATCTGAATGAAACTTCAAATCAAATCAAATATTTTGCTACCTACCTGCTTGTGACGAGTCCGTAACAAAATAGCACGGTAGGACGCTGTGTGACTGACGACAACAATACACTAATGACACCACAAATATGTATCTATGAGGACAGTCATATACAATATTTAAATATTCTCAAAATGTTGTTATACAGCTGTGTAATAAAATTATGTCCGTATAGAAATAAAATAATAATAGCACGATGTCAAATTAGAAATAATAATAATAAAATGTTACTATTATGCACATTAAATGTAATGTTTGGACGTACCTCTGACTACCCCCCTTAGACATCCTCAAATCTTGAATTAGTACCTACTTGGTACTGGGAGATCTGAAGGGATATCTACCGTGCCTGGGGATCAAAGTCGTGAAGCTGTTTTTTATGCACACACACGGTCAATACAAACATAGAGAGATACCTACAATTACAAATTATATTTTGAGACTTGGCAGAGAGATAGATTATAGTCTGGAATAGCACATAGGGTACTTTTTATCCTATAGGAACACCGGGATTTAAATCAGCGCGGGTGAAACCGCCACTAGTTTATTTATATATGTCTCACGCGTCCCCTCTACATTTATTCCAGAAGACGAAGTATCAGGAGCTGAGAAGACCGGCAGTTCCGTGCGGGTCCCGCGCGCGGACGACGAGACATTCCACGCGTTCTTCGCGCCTCTCCAGCAGCAGGACAGGACCGAGGGTCTGGACGTAGACCTGGATCTGGACGCCATTGACAGCGCGCAGAGACAACTGTGAGTACGATCTGACTTGTACAAATCTACATTTATAATTATAGTTATGCGGGATATGTTATTCGGGAGAGTACGTTTCTTGGGCCACAGGTAACGCTTTTCCAGGAGTCAATTCACTGTTGATTTTATAAATACCAACATTTTTCATTTTCATATCTGGCACCTGTCTCTCACATACAGTTATATATATACCTACAGTCACATACTTACATACAAAGTTTATACGTTTTTTTTATTCATAATACTGAGCACATTTTTTTAAGAACTTTTGTGGGTTTTCATTTTTGTGGAGAACTTGGGATTGCCTCACAACTCAGCGTAGGTTCGATTCCCATCCAGTAAAAATATTTATGTAAATAAACTTCATCTACGTCGCCGTCGGGCTGAAATAAATTGTAATTTACAATACAAATAATGATAATTTTGTATTAAAAGACAATGGGTAACAATAACAATATGCTTGTTCGTTTCCAGTTTAACTAACGAGTGGACTCGACGAGCGAAGCGAGAGCGAAAGCACGTCGCTTCGAGAAACCCCCTGAAGGCTCTCGCGGCGAGAACTGACATCCGGGAGGAGTATGTCGCACAACACAGCACTGGCTTGCGAGAGCAACTCATTAAGGAGAAAGGTATTTAAGACGCTGACAACCGACAAACAATCAGCCTGACCTGCTTACCGCTAGAAGATAAGAATCAAAAGTCAAAATGCCTAAGAATCAAAGTCGTGAAGTTGTCTGTTTTTTTCTCAGAATAGATTTTTTTCAATTATGTTGTTGCATTTTAAACATAAAAGTAAATATTGGTGGACTTTTCACACAGCACTATCTAACCTTAAAGAGTAAGAGTTATAAGAGTAGTGGCGCTCTTTGTGAAGGGCTCGTCCGTGTAAGTACTACCAACACGCCTTTTTCTGCCGCCAAGCAGCAACGCTGTGTTTCGGATTGAAGAGTGTGGTCGCCGATGTAATACAGGCACATGAGGCTTAACATCTGTATGCCTCAAGTTGATGGACGCAGAGCAGTGCATCGTAGCGCACGTTCCTATTGTATAAAAAAAACCTCGATCTAAGCACAGCTTGTAATATGAGAACCAGATAGCTGACAGAGAACAAACATCTATGTACATCACACAAATGTTTGTTCTCGGTGGGGATCGAACCCACGGCCTACGGCGCAGAAGGCAAAGCTACTGCCAACTGAAATGTGAAGGCTGTCGACAACATAAACCAATATCCATTCGTATAATTTTATAGAATAGAATAAAGTTTTTATTTGCAACACACAGAAAATAGATATAATAAAACAGTTTTTAAATCTAAAGGCGCCTACATAGGCATGTATTATTTTACCGGAAATAGTACCAAGTAACAATTTATTGGGCATAGTAATACAATATTTAAACATAGACATGATATTTTCACGTATTTGCAGCGACAGCAAACTGCGGGTTAGCAGCAGAAGCACTAGCAGCGTTGGCAACGAAGGAAGACTTCTCTAACGTAGCGCTTCGCAGCGCGGCCGCTGCGCCGACCGCTTCGCACGGAACCAAGCCGCTGATGCTGCTGCAAATTAAAGGAAGAAGACGGGTTCAGGTAAATACTTTAAAACACTTTATAATCCCTGGCATTTTATAGCGGCTCTATAGAGCATTCTTGTCACTGTCATTATCATGCCAACGAAAAGAGACAACAACAGACTTATCGGTCTGATAAGCTATTGGCGCGCTCAAAGACCATTATGCATAAGGGCCTAAATATTTATTTAAGGTCAAGACAAGAGCAAATGTGACTCTCGCTCGCACGTTTTGACTTGTTAAAGGATATAAAATCACTGAACCCATTTTCTAAAAATCCCAAACAACCATTTTGTGTGCAATCACATTGCGCACAGTTTAGTAAAATTTCATTTTGATCGATACAAGTTTTCCTACTTAAAAGTTTGCTTTTCTAGTTTTCGTACAAAAGTAAACTTTGAGTACGAAAACATGCATCGATCAAAATGAAATTTTTACCAAACTGTGTGCAATGTCATTGCACACAAAATGGTTATTTGCGATTTTGCGAAATTGGGATAAGTGATTTTATATCTTTCAAAATGTCGAATCCTTAATAGAAAAGCTATCGCACAGCTCAGTTGATAGCTCTACTCTCAAAAGTATTAATGTATATCAGCTATCTGGTTCCCATAAGCCTTGATTTATTTTGGGTCAGATGCCAAATAGTACCTACTGTGTAGAAAGTCCTCAATTTTTTTTTTCATTTATAAAGAACTAGTTGCGCCCCGCGGTTTCACCCGCGAAGATTTAAATTCCGGTATTCCCACGGGATAAAAAGTAGCCTATGTTTTGTTTTAGACTCGCTTGGTGGAGCCGACGTATGCGAGTGTGAACCGAGGTGACTGCTTCATCCTTGTGACACCAGATCAGGTGTTCCTGTACATGGGACAATATGCCAACGTTATTGAGAGGTACGAATACTATACAGCTTCACGACTTTGATCCCCAGGTACGGTAGATATCCCTTCAGATCTCCCAGTACCAAGTAGGTACTAATTCAAGATTCTTTGAAGATGTCTAAGGGGGGTAGTCAGAGGTACGTCCAAACAATACATTTGGCACATACCCACATTTTGCAGTAGTTAGTATTCCATACGTGACAAGTTGCAAGCCCATCGCCGCTGTTAGAATACTAACTGGTTTCCTCACGATGTTTTCCTTCACCGTTTAAGAGCACTGGCATTGCGCACATAAATTTTTCGATAGAAAAATCCATTGGTGCACGACCGGATTCGAACCTGCGACCTTACGGTCGGAAGGCGGGGTCACTCCCACTAGACCACCGGTCCTCATTTTTTCTGTTTTTTCTGTTTCTATACTAGCGGCGATGGGCTTGCTACCTGACACGTACGGAATATCCACTGCACCTATGGATTAGGTTGGGCAGAAATATGTTAGCAGCCTCAAAACAACAACCCCACCGAGACCTAACAAACATTTACAACACATATTGGTATTAGGATCATTTATGTTTGTTCTCTGTCTGGGTGTTATATAATATTATAAATGGTAGATCGGGGATGGGGATATCTACCGTGCTAAGACGACCGCGCCGGTGCTATACATATAAACATGATATTTAGTAACAACTTTAGTGATGACTTGATAATATCAGGTATGTATCTGGATCCCATAATACAAGTACCCTACTAAGGTGTCTTTTATGATGGATGGAAATTATCTGAGATATTATATTTGTTTTGTCCACAGAAACCGCAGCACAGACATAGCCCTCCACATCCACAATACCAAGGACCTCGGCTGCAAAACCTCCACCGGGGTCATCAAAATCGACGAGCAAACCAAAACCTTCACCAACAAACAATGGAACCAGTTCTGGTCGCTACTCGGCCTCACGGAAGGAGTCGAAGACTACAAGCCGACGGAAACCGGACATCCGGACGAAGACGAGATATTCGAGTCCTGTATGGTCCAAACTAACATGTGCTATGACGTCTTGGACGATGAATTAGAACCGATCAAGGAGTATTGGGGTCAACAACCGAAAATCGCCATGCTGAACCAAACCAAGTCTATAGTCTTCGATTTCGGCTCGGAAATGTACATTTGGTACGGAAAGAACGTGCCGCTGGAAAGCAGAAGACGAGCTGCTCAACTGGCTAAAGAACTCTTCGAAGAAGGCTACAACTACGAGGAGTGTCATATCAACCCGCTAAACGCCGCGACACACCAAGGCGCGAGAGACAAAACTGACGCACCCAGCAAACTCTCTAAAACCAGACCCGAATGGGCGATCCTATCCAAGATCACACAACACATGGAAACTATCCTGTTCAAAGAAAAGTTCCTCGACTGGCCGGATTACAGCCGAGTCATACGAGTGAAGCCACAGGAAAATAAGTCCAACTCCGTCGAAATAACGCCCTGCGATGCGGACGAAATGTGGTCCAACGAATACCAAGACCCAGATCTCATTCTAGAAGGGTCACACATCGGCCGCGGCACTCAGTATTACGACAAAGAAAATATGCGGCACTACGATATCAAAACGAAATCGGTCTGTAAATGGGTTATCCGCGAATACGATTTCCAGAAGGTCGATAACGATGTACAAATGTCGGAATTCTTCTCCGGAGATAGTTATATCATTCGATGGGAGTACCAGATTACAGCTATGGGGAGGGAGTTGAACGGGAAACCGTCTAAGCACAATGTGACCGGTCGGGACAGATGCGCCTATTTCTGCTGGCAAGGTAAAGATGCTTCGTCAAACGAAAAAGGCGCGGCCGCATTACTCACGGTAGAGTTAGACCGCGAGAAGGGACCCCAAGTCAGGGTTGCTCAAGGCAACGAGCCTCCAGCGTTCCTCAACCTTTTCCAAGGCAACTTAGTCGTCCACCAAGGAAAGAAGGACACGGACAAAAGCCGTTACAAGCTATTCGTCACCCGCGGAAACCTTTCCAGCGAGGCGTACTTGCTCCAAGTCCCTTGTTCCGTGAGACAGTTGAGGTCACGTGGCTCGTTGTTGCTCGCAGACACAGAAAAGGGATGCCTATACATCTGGCACGGAGCTAGAAGCCTCAAACATACCAAGAATATAGCAATAGAACTAGCGAACAAACTTATTGCACGAAAGCCGAATTATTTGTTCGAGAATGTGAACGATATGAAAATAACTGAAGTCAAGGAAGGGGAGGAGCCTAAGGAAGTTTTGGAGGCGTTGGGCGTGGCTAACAAACAGCATTACAACTCTGTTCTAAATGGGGGGAAGGACTGTGGTGGGGATGTTACCCCCCGGTTGTACCATTTCACTGATTTGGGGGGTCATTTCGAGGCGCATGAGATCCTGTCTCCGTTGCGTCATGAGACCCTGGTGACGCCGTTTCCGTTTGAACAGAAGGAGCTGTACTCCGCATCGCAGCCAGGTTTGTACTTATTTGTCTTTAGTAAACTTGTATCATGTACTCAGGACGAAGCTTATAGGGCGTCCTAAAGCTTGCATCATGATAGCGATTGCTAGAACATTGACTTGCGAACTTACCGTGCTCTACAAAGCACGGAGGCGTTCTGTATCCAAATTAGGTATATGTTTTCTTTTTTTGTAGGCCGGAGTTGATAAACCATAGATATTAGAGACTAGATATATAGCTATCGTTCGTGACTTACGTGGTAATGCTTTGTAGTACGTTGTTTGCTTGGTAAACCAAAAATTTTATTCTTCTGGTTGCGATTACTGCTTAACATCAGGTGGGCCATCTGCTTGTTCCATCAGCTATACCTGAAACCGTTTGTATCCTAAAGATGGTTTTGTCTGTGTGCACCACCTTTATGAGACCGACCGTTAGGCACGCCCTATAACACGCCGTTAAAAAAAAAATATTAATGTTATACAGGCCTAACAAACTAGGTGACTTTTATTTAAACCAATAAATATGTGTTAGGGTTTTAGTAGTAGAGCTCTTTGTGAAGGGCTCGTCCGGGGAAGTACTACCACCACGCCTTTTTCTGCCGCCAAGCAGCAACGCTGTGTTTCGGTTTGAAGAGTGTGGTCGCCGGTGTAATTACAGGCACATGAGGCTTAACATCTGTATGCCTCAAGTTGATGGACGCAGGGCAGTGCATCGTAGGGCACGTTCCTATTGTGCGTGACCTACGGGGCAATGTTTTGTTTATAGGTGATGGTTACCACTTAACATCAGGTGGGCCATCTGCTTGTTCCATCAGCTAGTTATATAAAAAAAAAAGGGTTAATGTAATGTAATTGTGTACAGGTTTGTTCCTGTTGGACGATGGCGCGACTGTGTGGCTGTGGCAAGGCTGGTGGCCGCGAGGGGAGGATGGGGAGCTCGAACCAGCGGAGAGGAACGCAGGTAAACACCAACCCTATATTATTATTATAGTATTCTAACAGCGGCGATGGGCTTGCAACCTGTCACGTATGGAATACTAACTACTGTAAAATGTGGGTATGTGCCAAATGTAACGTTTGGACGTACCGCTGACTACCCCCCTTAGACATCCTCAAAGAATCTTGAGTTAGTACTTGGTACTGAGAGATTTGAAGGGATATCTACTGTGCCTGGGGATCAAAGTCGTGAAGCTGTTTTTTTTTTCAGTTTATATTGTGTATTATGTTTTTTACGCAATAAATAATTTTCTATCTATTTATTTATTTATTAATACTAAGATTCACAGTTATATCTATCTATTTAGAACCCTGTTTTATTACTAGGTGTGGGTGCTTTCGCGGGTCGTTGGCAAGCGATGCGCGCGGCATCGCTCCGCACTGCCGAGGCGTATTGGCGCGCGTCGCGCGACTCGCCGCCCGCGGTATGTGTGGTCGCAGCCGGCCTCGAACCGAAAGCTTTCACCGATCTCTTCGACGAGTGGACGGACCACGACCACGCGGCTGAGGCTAATATCGCAGTAAGTTAATTAATTAATATCACAGTAAGTTCATAATTACTAGCTGGAAAGTGCCCAATTTTATATATCGATTTTTTTTATACATATCTCTATAAACTTTTAGTTCGGGCTGTAGGATTATTTATTTTTTAATAAATCTTCTTATTTGAAACAAGATTTTACATCGTAGGTAGTCTTGAAAATTATTTTCGATCCCTTCCATTCAAAAAACAAAACAACACTATTGTCAATGCTCATTTTCAAAGTTAAAATATCATGTGATTGGCCGATATGCGCGATGCAAGCAACATAATATTGTCATAGTGTATCAGCCAGTCACCAACTTCTAAATGTTACTTAGAACCTCATCATTAATATCATATTTTAATCGATCTTTCAATGTTGCTAATTTTTCAAAAAAAAATACATGAAACCTACGAATAAAATAATGGAACCTTTTAATAAATCTTGTTTCTATTTATCTATCAATAAAAAAATAAATAATGCTGGACAATCCACACAGCACCATCTAGCCCCAAAGTAAGCTACTCAAAGCTTGTGTTATGGGTACTAGATGACTGATATATTTAATACATTATAATACTTAGATAGATATTTTTTATTATACATAGAAAACACCTAGACCAACGGAACAAATTTCTGCAGATCGTACACAAATTTGTTCCGAGGCGGGAATCGAACCCGCAACCTCTTGCGTCGCAGGCGGACTCTCGCCCGCTGCGCCACTGAGGTCGTCCAATGTTGCTAGTTATTTCAAGTTTCAGCCCATAGCACGCATTGCGTGCATAACTGACATGTAATACACGTTATATGTTTTATAATTCTTACTTAATTTATGGGACTGATGATATTGTAAATTTTGCTTTGGATTTGGGATTATGATTATTATGAAGAAGGATACAATTTCGATACAATTAAGTGGCGTTTTTTTCTGGTTTCGGCATACATACATTTTCTCTCGGGATCTGGTTTCAAAGCTTCTTTGCTTTTTTCACACTGTGCCACGTATTAAGGAGCAGCGGCTTGATTACGCTAACATCTCATCCATCCTATTTAATTGCTATTACACTATTGGAATCAAATGTCAAACTGAAAGCCATCTCGATAGCCAGACATTAGCGTTATCGGGCCGCAGCTGTGGAGCAATTACATACCTATGCATATTGCTATCAATTTCAATTGGTTTCTGTTTTAGACAGGTACATACGTTTGAACAGTTTTATCTGCCTGTGCGGTTTCATATTAGCTGCAGTTGCTGACAGAGTTTCAGAAACAGTAATAAGTTTAATATAGGTACCTACCTCTCGTACGCACATTTCGACATCTTGAACAATAATAATAATATAAAAAGAATTTTAAAAAGAAATAATATAAAACTGAACTTGTTTATGAAAAATGGCAATATCATTCAAGCACACAACTTGGAGGTTTGCGATTATTAGATTTTTTTTTGTGATTTTTCTTAATCTACGCTGCTGTTATTACAGGCACATGACGCTTAGCATCTGTATGCCTCAAGTTGATAGACGCAGAGCAGTGCATCGTAGGGCACGTTCCTATCGTACGTGACTTACGAGGCAAAGTTTTGCTATAGATGATGGTCACTATCACCAGATGGGCCATCTGCTTGTTCCATCAGCTAGTTGTATAAAAAAAATACAAATGAAAAATTGAAAAGCATTTTTCTCTCAGGTGATCGGCATTCCCCCATCTTCCTCTACTTAGACTGGTGTCTTCCTTCTATAAGTTATCTGGTATCTGGTTGGAATGCTTCCTAACGCTTGCACACACTGTACAAACGCACTATTCCAGCACGGGTACAAAGCGGGCGAGGTGCTGTCCGGCGCGTGTGAGCTCTCCCGCCTGAGTTGCCAGGACGCGGTGTTGCCACTCGCGGCGCTGCAGCGGCGTCCGCTGCCCGACCATGTGGATCCGCACCATCTGGAGCGGCACTTGTCCCCTCCCGACTTCCAGGTAATGGGGGCTAGGCTGTAGTGTTTGTTAGTTTTTTTTTTAACTTAATAGACCGTTCTTTGGTAAGTTCTTCTCCTAAGTTCTAGGTAATGAGGGCAAGTGACCTTCTCTTACTGCAACGTCTAGGTATTATTAGCAAAGTATGCATATAATGATAGCATGCAGATCCCTGCATCTGGAGCGGCACTTGCCCTCTCCCGACTTCCAATTAATGAGGGCAAGTGACCTTGTCTTACTGTAACGACTGGGTATGATTATAAATTTATCTATATATTTGGTATTATTATTACTTATACTTGTAAATACTATTATATTTTTGTTGTGAATAAATAAATTGAAATAATGTATATCAACTAACCACAACTAATTAAAAAGTTTGCACCCAGGAAGGGTGCAAACTTTTTATTATGCCGGTTTGTTGTTTTATGTCCGGAATGGGCAAATTGTTAAAACTGTATCTAGCCATAGCTATATATATATAATATTGCTGGGATACGAGAATGCTTATTATCCTAAATGTAGCAGACGCTTTGTAAAAATTCTATTGCTACTCTTTCAATTTATAGAGGACCCTCTGACTTATTGTGGGTATTTTATTTTGATTGGTTTTAGGTAACTGTTAAATCTAAAATCAGGACAGAGTTTTTAACTCTCCTCATCGTCTCTATTAATAGGTTTTTTCGAAAATTCTCTTCTAGTCAATACTTTTATTTCGGACACACACGATACAACACTCTCTTCGGACTTCTTAAAATTTAAATATTGGTGACTTAATGATTTTTCTCCGACTTACTTAACCTACAAGATCCAACCCCCCAACATTTAATTTTGAGACATGATTTTAATGTTCATAGACTTATAATTAAAGTGGTTTTTCAGGAAGCTTTCGGCATGACCAAAGAAGATTTTTCTGTGCTCCCCGCGTGGAAACAAACCAACATGAAGAAAGACGTCGGCCTGTTTTGAGCTGTTCGACCTTACACCATCGGAATAAGGCATCTTTTGCGCAACCAGCGCTTTAAAAAGTGAAAACTGCGTTTTTGAAAACGTCACCGCGTCGACTCTGAAGACAGTGGATATCGCATACGACATAATGTGATAACCAGTTACGAAAGAACCGTGGAAGTAATGATATCGACGTACTTGTCTCCTAGGATAGTTTTATACAAATGCGGCCGTTTCGTACTTTTTTACTGATTAAAGGATTTGATACTACGTAACGTTAAGTGCACGCTTTAAATTTTTCTATAGTTAACTAAAGTTTTACAAAATCTATTCGTAGACATATTCGATTGCGTGATATTTTAAAAATAGTTGGTTCACTACATACTGGTACCATTTCAGCTCAATTCGTTCCTCTGTTTAGCGGCGCGTGTATTTTGTCTTCTAAATTTATACATGCATTGACTATTCGAGTTTATCAACTGATACATTTAAAATACTTTATGAAGGTACATAACAGTTTCTCAGTTATATTATTTCCTATGATTTTTATTATTTTTCCTATAGTTTTAGTTAAACAATCTTATAATAGTATGTAGTATTCCGGTTGCTAAAGTAAAAAGGATTTGTTGAAGGAATTGTTTGTAAAAAGATGTTGCTGTCGCACACCGTCCGTTTGTAAATAGGTCCTATTTATTTCATGTCTGAACAATTTTAACCCCCTTTTTGTATGTAGCTTAGGTTTAGATTGCGTTGAACGGTTCTGTGCGACGTGACTCGTGATATTTTTCGACGTGACCGTCGTTTGTATAAGATAGTGCTACAGTTAGCCATAAGTACTTGCTATCTCTGACAAGTACCAATGTATTTGGTAAAAGAAACTTGTAATAGAGATTGTTAAAGCAACTTTCATGCGTCTTTCAGACCCCTTTTTAATCTTACAATCAATTGTTTTGGACAAATTTGTAACTAAGCAGAGGGGTTAATAAGGCATTGTGCTAGTCTATGCTTTTTTGGCACAGTTTTGTGAAAACGACGTGGTTTTTAAATATTATGTATCTGGTCAATATTATTGTAATCTTACTTGTATGCTAGAGTTACACATGTATTCGCTTTAGTGTAGATTTTCTCTGTAAGCGGTGAAATCTCTCATTGTAATTTGAACTCTACTCAGTTGAAATAGAACTCATTGAATTCTGCATGTAATTTGAATGTTTAAGACTATGCGCGCTATAGGCTTACATTCAGAGTTGAAATTAAGGCTTCCAAATTCATCTCTAAATGTCAGCTTAAAGTTCGCATTATCTAAGGGCTAGCGCAAAATGACAGTATGGCAGAGGATTTTGAATTAAATCTTATAGGAATACAGTATCAATTTCGATGCTTAAAAATCTACCCTCAAGATTCCTAAAATATACTTGGTCTCGTTACATAGGATTCAAATGTCTTTGATCAAATCATCTATCGTGTTGCCAACCAGTTTGCGCTAGCAAGAATACAGTTTAAAGTGATATTAATTATTTGAGACGTCTTGTTTAAGGCGCTGACTGTCAACCATAGCCGTAGTTTTCGCCTTAAGTATCACCGCTGCAGTACACTTAACACATCACATATCTTATCTACTCATTGCTACTGTTTTTGTACGGTAGGCCACGCATCCACTTAGACTAGTTGAACTACCTATTTGAAGTTGAAAGCTGGAAATAGTGCGACAGAGCGCGATATATTGTTATTACTTCGTTCGCCCCACTATCGTGCCGCCACGGCACTTGCTGTCTCTTTCCCGCTATTCTTGGTATTGTATGTAGTTATGTTAAAGTATAGGGTGTCTAAAATGATGTGTAGCCGACTGTACTGTGCGTTAGGTGGACCATAATAACTGATATTATATATATATAAATAACCTGCTTAGCTTCGCTGTGGGTATCTACTTGACTATTATAGGACTTTTTGTTGCCAAAATGACTAAATTATATTATCATCAATGTATTCATAGGTTTTCGAGGTGCTCTTTTGGATCGTGACTGTATGTCAAGCGAACTTGAACTCTAATTCGAACGTTTTGAATTCAATATTGTACAATTTAGATGTTTATTTTTTATACCTACCTAGCTTTATGCTTGTAATCACGTGGCATGACGTCATCGATGTATTTGCCCGTATTTTAAGGTTTTAACTGCCAATGAGTAGGTAGACTAATTTCTAACAAACAAGTCATACCCTAACTAAACCATACATGCAATAATAACCTCTATCGTTTATGTCATAAGATTGCATTTATGGCCGATCCTACCGCGGGCCTACCGTGACATATATAAATGTTCTTCTCAAATTCAATGTCTAATTATTTGCTTTGGTTGTGTTACTATAAATATTATTGTATGTGAGATTTATTTTGTATGATAATGATGTAATAAATTGCTAAAATTTATAATGTGGTATTCATTTTGCACATAAGTACCACCTCGTTAGTTCTCTGCACGCCCGATAGAGGCGGTTATCAAATCTCCATGCAAAGACACGTTACCACCACACTTTGGTGTCATAATGTCTAATTTGAAACCACTGATCTGTATTATACCAGTACACGAGATCAGTGTTTGAAACCCATTACCACGACGATATTCTGGGATGGTTTATTGTCATAATCCAGTTTCAAGTGTTTCTGTACTATTTATCAAGTTCACCTGTACCTACCTACCATTACGATACTACATATTCCCTCATACATGCCGATGACGATTACCATAGTTGGACGATAAGGGAGCTGGTAGAGCACGCTGATCTCTATTAGTACACTTTTATAATCCTACTACTAATATAAACCCGAAAGTTTGTAAGTATGGATGGATGGATGTTTGTTACTCTTTCACGCCGGAACGGCTTAACGGATCTGTATGAAACTTGGCAGAGAGGTAGATGCCTGGAATAGCACATAGGCTACTTTTTATCCCGTGGGAATACCGGGATTTAAATTTGCGCGGGTAAAATCCCCAAAGGTTGTCTGGAAGAGATCGCTTTTAGCGATAAGACCGCCCATTGTACTTCACTAAACTTAGAACCTTATATTTGCTTTTAATGTGTTATTATCCTTGTGGTGTGCAATAAAGAGTTTTCTATTCTATTCTATCTCGGGGCGCAACTAGTAATACTAATAATACATGGGGCATTAGAGAATAATGCGATCAGTGTGGATATAGAGCTATCGAATAGTATTTTTTTATTTTTGGTGGTTTTAGGAGTTTTATCGCCTAAGGATACGTTTACTCTGAGAATTTGAATATGGATGTCGATGTTTGCATAATCATCTTTAAAGCCCTTTAAATAAAAAAAAAATCACTTGAAGTTTACTGATTGACAGTGCCTCCCCTATACTTTCCAAGAAGATGGAAATGTTTATAGGAGGTATTACTCATTAATTCATTAATGTATCTCCATCCGCATTATTATCCAAAGGGCAGTCAATACAACGTTATTGGTTTAGGCCGTTTATTTCTCTTTCTTAGATTAAGGATATTTACAAAATTGCACAAAGTGATCCTACATAAATTAACTTATATGTTAATCAAAATTGGCCTAATGTTATTATTATTTGTAAAAAACTCTTACCTATATGTCTAATCTTTGTTCTCTTCTGATATGTATGATACCTGTTTTCTATTCATTCCAAGCCTAATTGTATATGTTGTGTGTTCTTTGTGGCAAATAAATAAATGTCTATGTCTATGTCTATGTCTAATTATCTTCGTAAAGACCCAAGGTAGCATTCTTTAAAGAATTCTTTTATGTCTACGCAAACAGTCTAAAAAGTCGGTTGTAGAATTTCTTTTTAACTTCTTCGATCTCTTCTATTTTCTCTTCCAACTCCTCAGCCTCTTCCTGTCTCGTTTCTTCGTCAAGCTCTTCAGACTCCTCACTTGATGTCTGTCTGGCTTCGTCGAAAAGTGCTTCGATATTCTCTTCAATGGGTTCATCCTCTGATTCGTCTTGGCTGATGTGGCGCTTTGATCTCTTCTTGATTTCTTCTTCTTGGCTGTTAGTATCTGCTTCTTCGTCTTCCTCAACTTCTTCGCGTGAGTCTACAACCTCTTGGTTGTCATCATGGTCGTGGTCGTGATCATGGTCATGATGGTCGTGATCGTGGTCATGGTCGTGGTCATCATGGTCATGTTCATGATCGTGGTCATCATGGTCGTGGTCATGATCGTCATGATCATGGTCGTGGTCATGATCGTCGTGATCATGGTCGTGGTCATGGTCGTGGTCATCATGGTCATATTCATGATCGTGTTCATCATGGTCGTGATCATGGTTGTGGTCATCATGACGTTCTAATTCTTGTTCTTCCTCATCTTCCACAACTTCCTCTTGCCTGTTGCTTTCGTCATCATGATCGTGGTCATGATCATGATCATGATGGTCGTGATCGTGGTCGTGGTCATGGTCGTGGTCATGATCATGGTCATGATGGTCGTGATCGTGGTCATGGTCGTGGTCATCATGGTCATGTTCATGATCGTGTTCATCATGGTCGTGATCATGGTCGTGGTTGTGGTCATCATGACGTTCTAATTCTTGTTCTTCCTCATCTTCCACAACTTCCTCTTGCCTGTTGCTTTCGTCATCATGATCGTGGTCACGATCATGGTCATGATGGTCGTGATCGTGGTCGTGGTCATGGTCGTGGTCATGATCATGGTCATGATGGTCGTGATCGTGGTCGTGGTCATGGTCGTGGTCATGATGGTCGTGGTCATGATCGTCACGATCATGGTCGTGGTCATGATCATCATCATCATGGTCGTGGTCATGATCGTGTTCATCATGGTCGTGATCATGGTCGTGTTCGTGGTCATCATGACGTTCTAAATCTTCTTCTTCTTCGTCCTCTACAACTTCGTCTTGGCGAGACTTGTCTTCGATGCCCTCTTCATTGTCTTCGTCGTTTCCTTCTTCGTCAAGCCTCTCTAAATCATCACTTTCTTCAGAAATTTCGTTTTCATCTTCTTGCTTAGTACTTTTCTTGAAACGTTTGTGTTCCTCTTCTTCATTTTCCTCTAACTCTTCTTGCCTTTTTCGTTCTTGATCTTCTTCGTCAACATTTTCATCCTCATTTTCCTGTTTTTTGGAATTTTCTTCGTTAACTTCTTCATTTTCTTCTTGTCTCCTACGCTCCTCGCCCTCTTCTATAGCTTCGTCTTCTTGTTGCTTACGTTCCACTTGGTCAAGGTCTTCATCGTCCGCACCTTCGTCTTCATCAATCTGTCTTTTACGTTCTTCTACCTCTTCTATGACATCTTCTTCTTGCTTTTTGCGTTCCTCTTCGTCGACGACTTCTTCGTTTTCTTCTTCCACATCCTCACCCTGTTGTATTTTAAGTTGCTTTACGTTTACTTCTTCCTCCTCTACTTCGACGTCTTCAGCTTCCTGCCTCTTACGTTCTTCTTCTAAACCATCCTGAACATCTTCTTGTTTCAAGCTTGTTGCGTCCTCTATATCTTCTTCTGCCTCAATTTCTTCCTGAGTTTTTATAACGCTGGCGAGTCTCTTCAATGTCTGTTCAAGCCACTCGTCTCCAGAACCTTCCTCTTCAGCGTCTGGTAGGGGTTGAACTTCTTCTTCTAGTTCCGGTTCAGATTCTGATTCTGATTCAACAGATTCTGATTCTGATGAATCCGAGTCGGATTCTACTCTACAATTTGCCGGTGGTTCTGAGAAATCGCAGACCTGAAAAATATATAAACTTATCAAATAAGTAAAATGAATGGTCTTAAAATTAAAACAAAATGTTGTTGTGGATGATTTTGGATGAGTCATCTGCCTGCATACAAAATGCTCACGCCATCCTACCCCTTTTCCCTCCTTCCGGCGTTCTTTTAGCGTGACGCGCACTAAGTAATGATTGGCAAGACCGCTGAGAGATTATCTTGGCATAAATTTCTGGTTAAACTGGCATCAAACTACAGCTTAACACTAGCGGTAAAGCTTCTTCAAAAACAAAACTCAAATTGAAAAGGCATGATTATTTCTTTTAAAATAATCATAAAGAAAACCGTTTATAAGCAAGTTTACTGATGATTCTTCTCTCTCTCTCTCTCTAGAAATGGTTTAAAGAAAGAGCCATTTTCAACAAAAACATTGACTGATTAGTTTTTCTGTAAGCCGTTTATAAAACCAAAGCGTCACCGACCTTTTTCTTTTTTGAAGCGGAACTACGAATAAATAATAGGGGAAAATGCCTTTTAATTAATCCGCCATGTGACGGAAGGGGGAGCGTCACCAACCTGGTCCAGCTCATTAAACCATGCAGCATCGGGGCACAGCATAAGGTAAGAGCGTCCGGCGTAACATTGGAAGTACTCCCGGCAGCTGACGACGCTGGCAATCCTGAGGAAGTTCTCCTGGCCGCTGCAAAGTGTCTCCGGGTCCTGTCTCATGGGCAGTGAGAAGGCGGAGGCGGAGGCGAGAGCCGCCGCGCAGCACAGGAGCCAAGCAGCTGCTGAGAACACGGAATAATATCAGGGTAATAGTATTTTGTAATAGTAGTAGTAAAAGATTTTTGGATGTGGGTACGCGAATCGCGAAACTGAAGTGGAGGTGGGCCGGACACTTGGCAAGAAGGGACGACGGGAGATGGACTAAGGCGACAACAGAATGGTGGCCAAGGGATGCTCCAAGACCTAGAGGCAGACCACCCGCCCGTTGGTCAAATGACATTGTAGCAAATGCTGGAAATGGATGGATGAGACTCGCAAGGGACCGGAAAGAGTGGCGTATTAAAGAGGAGGCCTATACTCAGCAGTGGGTGCAAACGGGCTGAAATGATGATGATGAATAGTATTTTTATATATCCTACTAATATTACTTGTATAAACGCGAAAGTTTGTAAGTATGGATGGGTGGATGTTTGTTACTCTTTCACGGCGGATCGGCTGCACGGATCTGGATGAAACTCGGCAGAGAGATAGATTATAGTCTGGAATAGCACATAGGCTACTTTTTGTCCCGTGGGAATAACGGGATTCAAATCTGCGTGAATGAAACCGCGGGGCGACACTAGTAAATAAATATTGGTGGACATTTCACACAGCACTATCGCGCCCCAAACTAAACCAAAGCTTGTATGGGACCGGATAGCTGATATACTACTTATATACTTTTTTATAAATACATACTTATATTACTATATACCCAGACAGAGAACAAACATGTATATTCATCACACAAATGTATGTTCTCTGTGGGAATCGCACCCACTGCCTACGGCGCAGAAAACAGAGCTATACTGAGCTGTAAAGGCAGTCAAAGCAAAAATATTAAATTTTAGAAGAAAACTTCTGAATTACAATACATATTCATTCACACGGGCTAATTTAAATAAATATTGGTGGACAATTTATTGTCATAAAAGTCTTACTAAAATTAAATTTCAAAAAAATATGATTCGTAAGTAGTTATAAAAACATTGGTGCACGACTGAATTCGAACCTACGATCACTCACTCACTCACTCACTCACTTGGCTCTCTCCAATTATACTCCGGTGCTCGGAAAAAAGGTATAAATGAGTAAACAAATTAAATTCCTATCCAGCATCAATCTTCATCTAAACTTGAAGTTCCACAACAAAAAGTTTTGTTTTTTCAACATTACAAAGGTCCCTAAAGTGTACAGAATTTTAAAACAATACATTAACCCCCGGTTTTTGAAAGCGCGATCAACACTAATCGGCTGTCAAATCACTTGCTATCCAATTTGAAGAAAAAGCTGAAATACTCGTAGCAAGTGACTTAACAGCCGATTAGTGTTGATCGAGCTCTCAGAAACCGGGGGTTAAACGTACTAAGCCTTTTATATAAACAAACAATCGTAAAAAAACCGTAAATTGGCAAACGTAAATTGGTTATTCCTCGATTTTTTAATATCATTGGATTCGTTTATTTTACCTAAAGTAAAACATTGCTAAAAATTAGCCCTGTCACTGTTATAAAATAATATTCTATGGTCGATTCTATTCTATGTCCTATTGGAAAAATTAGTGCCTACCTATATTAGCAGGTATAATAGTAGGTAAATCTACAATGAAAATAGTTATGTAGACGTCAAATTCGTGATAAAAATAAATTTTGTGTCCGGCGACTTCTTCTAGAACTATCTATCTATTTTTATACTACCAAGGTAGCAAACAAGCATACGGCCCACCTGATGGGAAGCGGTCACCGTAGCCTATGGACGTTTGTAACACCAGAGGTGTCACACTCGCGTTGCTGACCCTTTAAATATTTTAATACGCCTTTAAAATATAAAAAAAAAATATTTTAAAATAAAAAGGTACCTGCATAAGGTAATTCGAATAAAATGTCAAGCAAGATGAATTGGGGAACAAGAAACAACAACTCGCAAGTAATCCTCCTACGCGAAAAAAATATTCGGAAAACAATCTCTTTAGCAAAAAAACAGTAGTGTGTAGTCAAATGAGGTTGCGGTTTCGATTCCGGCCTCGAAACAAATTTGTGTACGATCTGCAGAAATTTGTTCCGTTAGTCTGGGTGTTTTCTATGTGTATTGTAAAAAATATATATCTATGTAAGTATATAATCTATTTTATATATCAGTTATCTAGTACCCATAACACAAGCTTTATCGTCGTGCTGTGTGGATTGTTTAGCATTATTATTATTATAAATTATTAAGAAATATTCAAGACAATGTTTAGCCCCCGGACTTCGACGATATAGACAGTATAGACAGGATAGACATAGAGAGAGTAATAATTTATTGGCCAGAAGAACACACAGCATACCTTTATTTAGGGTAATGTAGGTAGGTACAAAAAAGAACAAAACAGTGACAATATGACAATAGGTATACACAGAACAATTGACACAAACGACTCTTTGAAACAATATAACGACGATGTGAAATAATATTTTCACATAAACTGAAAACCAAAACAGCCTAACGACTTTGATCTCCAGGCACGGTAGATACCCCCTCAGATCTCTTAATACCAAGTACGAGTTTCAAATTCTTTAGAGACTTTTAAGGGAGGTAGACAGAGGTATGTCCAAACATTACATTTGGCACATACCCACGTTTTGCAGTAGCTACTATTCCATACAAGACTGGTTGCAAGTCCATCGCCGCTGTTAGAATACTAACTGGTATCCTCACGATGTTTTCCTCTAAGAGCACGCTAGCGTTGCGCACATAAATTTTTCGATAGGAAAAATCCGTTGGTGTACGGCTGGATTCAAACCTATGACCTAGCGATCGAAAGGCGGGGTCGCTCCCACTAGACCATCGTTACTCTCTTCCATATTACTAAATATTTTTTCAGTCTGTAAACATATATTATTTGTTGCTACACAACACCCATCTTCCACTCTACGAACAAATCATAACCAATTTATAGGTGTATACTTTTTGTACTGCATACCTACTGTTAGATAGATAATAAAAGTTCTGATTTCTGAAATTAAAGTTAAAAGGACAAATTTAAGCGTAAAGAAAACATATATTTGAAGTAATACAAACAGTCTTTGAAAGACTTATGTAATGTAATGTCACCTAAAATTGGAATACATTCACTTTTATTCAAGGAATTTGATTACAAGTACACTTTTATTGAATCAAAGTTGTATCCCTCCTATCGATTTCAAAAACCACGCCCTCAATAATCTATATACGTGGGAGCAAAATAAACAAACTGTGCAAACGATTTTCAGATAGAGAAACATGATTTTTTAAATTGAACCTTATATCTTTAGTCATAAGGCTAACAAAATACAGAAAAAGAAGCGTAGCATGTGGCGTAGCACCCAAAGCAGAAGCTCTACGAAAGATTTCCCGGAAAAATCATAACGAAAACAACACACACTCTTAAAAAAAACTTCGTAGGTGTAGTTTTATCCGGTTATACTTTTGTTCTAATTACATAATAAAACACTTATTATTATTTACAGCTATTTACTATACCATAATAAATTATTCACTTCTATTTGAAACAAAAAAAAATGCAATCAGATAACTTACTGTTCATTTTGACCGCACTGAGCAAAGTGCTACTGTCGCGATCCACGACAAAAGTAAGATAAAACCTACAGAGCCTTCAATTTTATCGAGATCATCGTATCTAGTTGTTTCGATAAAGCCAAGAGTCTGTAACAACGAGATATGCCGGAGATATTGTCGATCACGGCTTATCTTAAAGGTGGCGTCTTGACACGCGATACAACTTATTCTATACTAGCGACCAGCCCGCGCGCCCCTGCTTCGCACGGGTGCATATATCATGCATGTATTATACATATAAACCTTCCTCTTGAATCACTCTATCTATTAAAAAAACCTGTATCAAAATGCGTTGCGTAGTTTTAAAGATTTAAGCATACAAAGGGACAAGGGGACATAGGGACAGAGAAAGCGACTTTGTTTTATACTATGTAGTGATGACAATTCTATAGTCCCACCAACTTATCTGAACCGGTCTGAGGTTAGCCCTTTGTGCATTAATAGCCAATTAGCTAATGAAGATGCCCCAAACGGCTAACTTCAGACCAGTTCAGATAATATGGTGGCACTACTATAACGTTCACACGTTTGACAATGTATGGCTTTACTTAATAATAATATTTAGGCTCGGTTTCCACCAAAAAAGACAGGAGAGGAGACGGAAAGGAGACGAGGGGAAATGTGTTTAAATAAATCAATCCGATTTCGTTATGCTCGTAAGTCACGCACGATAGGAACGTGCCCTACGATGCACTGCTCTGCGTCCATCAACTTAGGCAAACAGATGGCCTGTAATTACTCGTACACCGGCGACCACAATCTTCAAACTAAAACACAGTAACGCTGTTTGGCGGCAGAAAAGGCATAATGGTAGTACTTCCCCGGACGAGCCCTTCACAAAGAGCTCTACCTACTACTATTAAATATCTCTCCTAGCTAAAGAGATCGTTGTTTTCAAGATTTATTATAATGGCAACACGTGCACAATAGTAAGACACGTCTAAATGTTTATCTGTACGGAACTTATAATACCCACACAATGCCCAGATAAACCAAGCAATAAGTGATACTTATGTTTGTTCTGGTGTACTCGTAATTAAGCAGCGCGGTTGCAGAACTTATTTATCCTTCTCTCATGACCATTTCCACAGCAATGGCACTATCCACTTCTAGTTTTGCTACACTGCAAGTAGGTGCTTGCTTTTTACTAGAAAAGTTAGTGTAGTTTCGTTCATTAATTTTGATTAAAACAAGTCGCCGTCGTATTTCATATCACTACATAGTATAAAACAACTAGGGACCTGCCCGCGCGCCCCTGCTTCGCACGGGTGCACATATCATGCATGTATTATACATATAAACCTTCCTCTTGAATCAATCTATCTATTAAAAAAACCGCTTCCAAATCCGTTGCGTAGTTTTAAAGATTTAAGCGTACAAAGGGACCTGGGGACATAGGGACAGAGAAAGCGACTTTGTTTTATACTATGTAGTGATAGTGATAGTGATAGTGAAGTCGCCCACTGTCTGTCACTATGTATGCTTAGATCTTCAAAACAACGCAACGCATTTTAATGCGGTATTTTTTTATAGATAGAGTGATTCAAGAAGAATGTTTGTATGTATAATACATACATAATACAGAGAAAGACTGTGCACCCGTGCGAAGCCGTAGCGGGTCGCTTGTTATTTTAGTAATCTAAAACTATTGACACGTAAGGAATGCCAACTACTGAAAAATGTGGGTATGTGCCAAATGTTATGTTCGGACGTGCCTCTGATTACTTCCTAATCTGGAGTTTGTACTTGGTACTTAGAGATCTGAGGGGATATCTACCGTGCCTGGGGATCGACGTCGTGGTCTGGGTGTTTTCTATGTATAATAAAAAATATATATCTATGTCAGTTACGTATATAATGTATTAAATATATCAGTTATCAAGTATCCATAACATAAGCTTTGAGTAGCTTACTTTGGGGCTAAATGGTGCTGTGTGGATTGTCCAGCCTTATTTATTTATTTGTTTCAGTTTAACAGTTTTATTTTGTTGCGAAAAAAAGTCTTCTTATTGAAACAACACCTTATGCAATTTAAGCATTCAAATAATCGCAAGGCAGACCTTGTAATGTCATGTGAGTGAGTGCATACGGAACTAAGCATATTCCAATCAGCTAAGTATTAGGCGCACGAATACCTAATTCAGATAAATGCATAAACGTTCTCATCTCACTATCTACGTCAATAGATATACGAATACTATGCATGAAAGTATGTCCAGTCCACCAATATAAATATTGTAAAGTGCAAATAGGTAGAGGTCGCGACATTTAAAAAGAACGCCTAAAATAGTGAAGGGGATGTGTTTGCGCATACAAAACACTCGCTCCCTCTCCCTCCTTCTAGCGTTCTTTTTATGTGACGCGATCTAAACATAGATCACAAATATTCAATATACCTTCCTAAGTTCCTAGAACAGATAATCCTCCTTTGTTATTAAACATATTTTATGACGATCGTGCCGGTAGAGTCAATCGAAACTATGCATAGACATACTAACTTAGCACATAAATAACTAGACAGGATACTAACTGGCAGCTTAGGTTATGGAGGCATGAAGAGTATGTTAATATGATCAGGTAAGATTTTCGATAGCAGTATTTTAATAGCCTATTTCTGCTGTCAAGCAGCTTTGCTGCGTTTCGTATCGGCTGCCGGAGAAATAAGCACATGAGGCTTTTATATGTTCTAAGTAGATAGACGCAGGGCAGTGCATCGTAGGGCACGTTCCTGCTATGGCTTGCGAGACAATGCTTTACTATACGATTAGTTAATGTTACCACTAACAAAAGGTGTGCAAACTGCGTGTTCCATTAAAAATTGTTAAACAAATATGAAATAAATATATTGGCGCTTAGAGCAATAAATTATTCTTGTGAGTGGTTAATCTGATGTCAATCATTGATTATTCAGAAACGCTTTATCAAGTGAATTGGAAGTCTTTATCGTCGTGATGCGTTCGTGGCTTCTAATCCACGATTTCGAAAAGCCTTCATGAGTGAGTCAACGCTTACAATTTCATGTTAGACATCTTCTTCTTCTTCCTGCCCTTATCCCACTGCCGTTTTTTCTCGCCACTTTCCTCTATCATCCGTCATCTCAGTAGTCACTCCTTTCTTTCTCATGTCATCTTTCACACAATCATCCATCTTTTATTTAGCCTGCCTCTACTCCTTAAGCCATCCACATTCATCCCTAACACTCTTTTCATTACGTCATGACATTCATCACTTCTCATAACATGCCCATACCACGCTAACCTATTGCTCCTAATTCTTTCGGTTTCGGAAAGTGGCGCCAGTGCCACTTTCAAACTGCTTTTAATAAAGTCATTCCTTATCTTATCCATTCTCGTCACTCCACACATCCATCTCAACATATATGCATATATCGCATCGCCGCATGAGACATGTAGGTAGGTAAGTAATCCTACATAAATATTATGTAAACATTTAGGTACACAGCACAGTTGGTAATAACCCTTCTGTAGCTAAAGCCTGAGTTTTGTTTTTCGTGTACTGTATCGTACGTATTTGTTTGGTCCCTGATTTGACTCTACTGAGCTATTTCGGAAACAACAAACTCAGGGAAGTTTCGCCTATTTAATCCACACTCACCTCGATCACCGTTTTCATTTCCACTGCCAAAGCACGTGGGTGATACCTACTGATCATCTAAATAAATAAATAAATAAATAAATAATGCTGGACAATCCACACAGCACTATCTAGCCCCAAAGTAAGCTATTCAAAGCTTGTGTTATGGGTACTAGATAACTGATATATTTAATACATTATATACTTACATAGATAGATATTTTTTATTATACATAGAAAACACCCAGACCATCGGAACAAATTTCTGCAGATCGTACACAAATTTGTTCCAAGGCGGGAATCGAACCCGCAACCTCTTGCGTCGCAGGCAGGCTCTCGCCCGCTGCGCCACAGAGGTCGTCTAAGTTGAGCAAAAAGTAGTTGAGCTGTGTAATAACAGAGCATAAAATGTTCTCTAATCTAGTGGAGCAGTGTTGTTTTAGTTGATCAGAGGGCTTGCTCAACTATTAATAACCAACCAAGCAATTGTTGAGCAATATAGTTGAGCAGTGGGGAAGAAGCGAATACAAAATGTCAAATTTAAAACCCTTCGCGGATTCCGCCGTCACTAGGTGAGTGTTGTTGACAGAATAGTACTTCTGAAAAGAGTAATTGCATGGGTCTCGTGACGGGTGTCAAACCGTCATAAATTCTCTCATACAACGGAATATTATCTAAGATAGCAAGAGGCGCACGTTGACATTATCCAGAATGGGTTAAGTTAATCTCGGTGGTAACCTTGGAAATCCTCAGATAAAACCACTTTATGGTAGACGCTGTTATCACGGCTTTTGTTCGTTTTAAGATGTAGGTAATACTCGTATGTTCGTTGTTGCTAGTTCTTCTAGATTTGGTCGCGCGGAACTGGCACCTATAATCAAACGTTTTACGTGATCCTTGATTTTGACTTGATGATATCCTTTTTCTTTGACTTCACAAAGAGCTCAATACTCATAAAAAAATATCTGTCGGTCTGATTTAAATAGAGTTTTGTTTAGAAATAGGATTCATTAGGTTGCGAAACGAGGCGGCAAATTACAGACATTACTTGTTAACCCGCAAAATTTAATAACTGATATTTTGAATAATTTTAGTGGCTACAGGTACCTACCCTTGTCACCTTACGCAGATAAGTAGAAGTGCTATTTTGTCAACAACACTCACCCAAGTTACACTGAACCTCAACGTCAAATCTTTTATTAGATCAGGGCCCGTACCACCATCTCTTGAAGCATTCTTATTTCAATATTACTTTTCTGTCAATGTCTTATATCGACTGCATAGAGTCTACTTTATGATCAAAATGTAAAGTAATATTGAAATAAGAATGCTTCAAGAGATGGTGGTACGGGCACAGAATCATTATTTCTTTAACTTTTCTTTATAAACACCTTTGTTTATAAATAAACAAAAACTCTTAAAATACCGACATTCACCTCCCATCCATCACTTATAGCTTTTTCTGGCCAGCTAAGCCTGTTCCGTTACAACTTCCATCCACTTTATTTCCCACCCACGCCGAAGTGCCCCAAGTAATTTAACTGTTATCTAAGCTCATTGCTTAGCGCCTTGCCAATAAACGCAGATAACAGCATCGCAGACATCGGTCGCCTCCAATTATACTGAAACTTTAAGTATTGATGCCTCGTTTAGAGCCTGCCAGTAATAAGAAACTTTTTTTTTGTAATAAACCGTCTATTGGCCGCAATCTTACCCGATGGTGAGCGAGTCCATTGGCCGCAATCTTACCCGATGGTGAGCGACGATCTAGCCAACGTTGGAGCAGAATGGCCTAGAAGACATCTATCTCTTATCTGAAAGAGTTTCAAATTGAAGTGGTCAGGGAAAACAGACGACGGTAATGAGTTCTAATCTTTAGCGGTTAGCATAATAATGTCACTATGTCTCTACTACAACATCCGCGTGCAGTTTTATACGACAAAATTTCTTTGTAACAAAGAGCAATAGAGCTCTTTTCGGCTCGTCACGAGATGAACCCCCACCACGCCTATTTCTAACGCCAAAAAGCGTTTCAATTTGAAGTCATATTCCATTAAATTATTAGTATAAAACTTAAGGCGTTGACAACATATAATGTACCTCTCGCTCGCACGATTCAACGTTTAGAAAATTAAATATATAAAATCAGTAAGCCTAATTTTGAAAAATCGCAAACAATCATTTTGTGTGCAATGTGATTGGACACAGATTGGTAAAAATTTCATTCTGATCGATGCAAGATTTCCTACTCAAAAGTTTGCTTAATTATACGAAAACTAGAAAGGTAAACTTTTATGTAGGTAAACTTGTATCGATTAAAATGAATTTTTTACTAAACTGTGTTCAATCACAATGGTTGTTTGCGATTTTATGAAAATGGTTTCAGTGAAGGATATAACCTTCAACAAGTCAAAACGTGCGAGCGAGGGTTACATTAGTCTTCACCTTAAGTTATATTTATACAACAACAACCAATCACCATTACCGAAATTACTCAGTCCATTCGAAGTTCAAAGGTACTGAGCCAACACTGTCACAGACATGACATGTGGTTTTACTTGAATACAAATTGGTCTTCCATCTTTGGTCTTGTCAGCTACCCGTCTGGTGCAAACAAGGCTTTGATGTATCGACAAGTTTACTAACTACTATTTCAGACTATCTATTACTTGCTGGGACTTCGTAAACATAACTAATTCCTAAATTAATAAAATTACAACCTTAATTATATCTGACTCTATCTACTGGAACCTTAACAATACGAATTAAAATAGTAAATCATAAAGAAGTTTAATGAAATATTTTAACAAAATAAAGGTTCGACTAATTATAAAATTATTAATGATTGCGGGAAAATTCGAGAGCGAAATTAAAGTCATTCGTCTTTCGTGTGGCTGTTTCTGTACCTATTAAGAGACAATATTAAATACAATTAATTTTAAAATCATTGTTTTATTTATTTTTTGATGAGTTTTTTTTTTGGACTAAATCTGCAGTACTTTTAATACAATGATAATAAATATTGGTTGACTTTCATCACAGCACTATCAAACCCAAAACTTGTATATGGGAACATATAATATGGGAACCAGATAGCTGATACGAAATATATATACTTTATTGTAAATATATACCTACTTATAATGTATTTTTAACACCCAGACAGAGAACAAACAGCTATGTTTGACCGAGTCACACAAATGTTTGATCTCGGTGGGGATCGAACCCACGGCCTGTGAGCTGTGAAAGCTGTCAATATACTCGTATTTAAGGAAACTTAGTGGATAAGGGTAAGTGGTAAGGGTGCAAGTCAAAGTCCTTAAGTTGATCAGTCTAACTCTAACACTATACCTTTTAGAATTGAGCTAAAACTGTGTTGGTAACGGCCTTTGTGGCGTAAAATTAGCGTTTATTCAAAATCAAGCAAACCTTTTCTGCGAAAAAATATTGTGAATAAAACAAACTTAAAGTTGGTTGTTCAAGAATAGGGAGAAAGTTAGGCAAATTTTTGCGAAAACATATTGTAAATAAAACAAAATTACCTATAGGTTGTTCGATAATAGAGCAGAAAGTTCCCAAGATTACTTAGTATTTTTCTGGTTCGATTGTATTGTTTCCCGATACCACAGATAAAAGAATACTATACTAGTATAGATACCTCATCCCATACATTGAAACGGTCCCGTCCTAAGTCAGGCTATTCTTCGGGCTATTTTGTTTTGCCCGCAAATCTAAGCAAAATAGCCCGCACAGCCACTAGATGTCGCTAAGTTGCGTTGCGAGCAAGCGGCCGACATCTCGTAAAATGCACTTGCAACCAATTTATGTATTTTTTTATTATGTAGATAGGACATTGGTAATTAAAATATGAAATATTACATACATTATTGAAATGCCTGAATGAAACGCAAAAAAACCGTTTACAGCAAGTAGCGCCATCCGTCAATACACAAAACAAACTATTGGAAGCAAACAACAACGTAGTACAAATTACAGCCACCAGAAAAAGTGAGATCAATATTGAAAATAAAACATTTTCAAAAATATAAAGAATTTGATAAAAGCATAATTCCTCATCTTCCCGTGCTTATGGGAGATTTTTCACAGTATAACTCAGGCTATTCATGACCATAATTATTATTCTTCTTAATTGGACTAAAACAAAAACCTATATTTCACTCGAAACCTGTATCGCCATCTATTTAAGTCTATTTGGAACTAAAAAACTGTTCCTAGAGATGGGTGCCCATGCCGATACAAACAAATAGTAGATTTCTATGGTTGCAAACATTTCGAAATCGCTAATAAATAAGGAAAGAATTTCCGAAACTTTCGTGGACTTGTACATTAATTGTTTCATGTTTAAAAAGTTATTGAAAAGAGTTTTTCTCAAGTGGGCTCAACTTGGGCAGTTACCAAACTTCCTACAGGAAGTACCTACTTACTGGCTATCGAAAAAACGGTTACCTACCTTATAAGGATTGTGAACTTCACAATTACCATCAGCTTGAATAATTTCACTGCTGGTATGTCCAACCTCCTTCATATTGACAGCCCTTAAAAACGGGTAACTTAATACAGCTTAAACTTAAACAAACTTAATACAAGGCCAAAGACCAAGAAATCAAACCAAGAGCTGATATACTTTGATGTTTAAAATTTGATTCCTTACCCCCGGTTTCTGAAAGCTCGATCAACACTAATCGGCTGTCAAGTCACTTGCTATCTCTATCTTATTTGAAGTAAAAGCTGTAAAAGTAAAAACATAGCAATGACTTGACAGTCGATTAGTGTTGATCGGGCTTTCAGATATCGGGAGTTCAATTTGTAAATTCGCATACAAAAAAAAACACATTGCCTAAGAAATTTACAACAACCATGATAATGAGTACAGACCGCTATTTGTGTATATAAAATTAACATAAATAAAAACTTTCGATACTTAACTGTTACGTTTTGTATTTAATTTGCATCTGTAAGTACAAAGCACACGTGCCTTCCGCAAATCGACTTTGAAAACTTTTTCCTTCCGATTTCATATGACTTTGCTAACTAGCCTCGTGCTATAAGTATCTACAAAAGCCATACAGCAGAGTTTTATGTATTGTAAACACTGAAAACGTGGTTTTTACTTTTAAATTGCGTAATGACCAAAAAATAACTGTAGCTACTATAATTTAAACAAGAAGATTTATTTAAAAAAAAAACCCGAGTGCCCGAACTAAAAGTATGTAGGTAGGTAAATAAGATAATGTTTTAAATGTGGCACTTTTAATATTGAAATCCTTTCTTCAGTCTTGACGAATGATAAAAATGTAATGATCGCAGACAGTCGGAGGCTCGTGTACCTATGTCCTAGCAGTTTACTGACGCCTGTGGTTGTATAACTAACTCATTTTAATCACTTTGGGGTTACCAGCGATCATATTTTTTTATTACAAAACTCTTAATATCTTCGAAACGGCTTCATCGATTTTGATGCGGTTTTTTCTAAACGATTTGTATGACCATAGAGAAGGTTTTATGATATACTAGCTGAACCCGCGGCTTTGCTTGCGCCAAGGAATTCAAAGTTTCATAGAAACTTTCATCCCCTATTTTATCCCCTTGGGGGTAGAATTGATCAAAATCCTTTCTTAGCGGATGCCTACGTCATAACATCTACCTGCATGCCAAATTTCAGCCCGATCCGTCCAGTGGTTTGGGCTGTGTGTTGATAGATCACTATGTCATTGCATGTGCATGTTTTGCATGCTTTAAAGTAGAACATGGCTGAGCTTACTTAATTATGTGTCACCCTTTTATAACCTGTGTTTCGCAAATAAATGATTATTGTATTGTATTGTATTGTCAGTCAGTCACCTTTGAGTTATATATATTTAGATTTTAGTATCACTCATGTAGGCCATGAGTGAGTTCACTAAAGTGACTTAACGAATTTTGCGTTCTGGTTTTGTCTTTGAAAGTTTACTTTAAATCAAAAACTAATACATTAATTGAAAATACTTTATCACTCTCTTGATTTTGATACGCATATTGCTATGATAGCGAAAAGATTTTTTTTTACTGTGAGAGAATATCGCTCCTGCTTTCCTTCCCACGTGACTTTTTTGGTTTTTTTTTATTCTAAGGACACTTGGGAAGTTGCGACTAATATTTTGATACCAGAATCATCAAAATCCATCCAGCCGTTTGGTTGCTACTGGTAATAAAGGAAATATCGAAGGAAGGATACATAAATACATGCATACATGGATAGATACACGCCAAACACATAACCCTCGGCACTCGGGTAAAAAGTGCAATAGCTCAAGCTGGTGACATCGCTTTGATTTTTAACCGACTTCAAAAAAAGGAGGTTCTCAATTCGACGGTATTTTTTATGTTTCTTACCTCATTACTTTTACTGGGTGGACCGATTTTAATGATTTTTTTAAATCGAAAGCTGGTGCTTGTCTTTTAGTAACATTAAAATTTGATTCACATCTGACGAGTAGTTTTTGAGTAATATAGTATGAGTGTATTTTCCAGGCGGGTTTTTCTTGAAAGACCTATCAAGCTGATCGCCACAAGTTCCTACTCAAAAGTTTGCTTTACTAGTTTTTCGTAGGAACATGCTTTATAGCATGTATCGACATTATTATTATTATTATATGTCAATAAATTATTACCTAATTATCCTATAGTATTGCAATTCGAATATCAGGTGTAGAAAATACTACATCAAACATAACATAATTGAATTGACCAACGTACACTAGCACACACACAACACATATCCAACACACACACTCTAAATATATATATAATATATATTTTTTAAGTCATTTATTATTACTTAGATATAAATTAGATTGCATGTCTGTATTAATATTGTGTTGGAGTAACTATATGTAGGTATGTAAAAACTGTAACTATAGGAATATTTTCATACGGGAGAGTACTGTCTTCTGGGCCACAGCTAACGCTATTCCAGGAGACAGAGCCTCACACTTACTGTAGATTGTTAATTATTGCAAATAAATATTTTTCATTTTCATTTTCATTTCACACTTATTCAAAAAGGAACCACACATGCTGTTTATAATTAATCGGAAATAAAAGGCCTCGAATGGCGTCCTAGAACTGGAAGGTGGAGTGTGCGACGTCCTATTATCCGATGGACCGACGATATTGTGAATGTGTGCAAAAACATTCTAATTTTCGTCAAACCTTTTAGTTTAGTTCATAAATAATATTGCATTACACTGTTTTCTTTCCTCTTAAAACAATAAAAAATAATAAAATAATGAATAAATGTGTTAGCGAGAGTACGCCTATGCCTTTAATTTATTTTTATAATAACTTATAGGTATATCTTTAATGACTCTACAGGTGTAAAAAAACAGTTTTAAAATTTAAAATATTCTTGGGGCCAATGAAAAATAATATAAGTAGGTAAGTTACGAGATATCAACAAAATGTGGAGACATTACGTTGTTTTAGATCGGCTTCTTGGTGAATAAGGGGATAGTCTCACCAGTCATAGTAAACTGATAGGAATATACTGCATGCAAACATACAGGTATTCGAAGGTTGGACGCGTAATCGAATCTATTGTTTGATCAAGAACTGCGTATTGGGATTGGGCTAAAACTAGGCAACATAGGCTTTCATATACTTCATAAATCCTTCCTATTCACTACATAGTATAAAACAAAGTCGCTTTCTCTGTCCCTATATCCCTATGTCCCCATGTCCCTATGTATGCTTAAATCTTTAAAACTACGCAACGGATTTTGATGCGGTTTTTTTAATAGATAGAGTGATTTAAGAGGAAGTTTTATATGTATAATACATGCATGATATGTGCACCCGTGCGAAGCAGGGGCGCGCGGGCGGGTCGCTAGTACTATTATAAGCGCGAAAGTTTGTGAGTGTGGATGTATGTTTGTTACTCTTTCACGCCGGAACGGCTGAACGGGTCTGAATGAAACATGACAGAGAGATAGATTATAGACTGGAATAGCACATAGGCTACTATTCATCCCGTGGGAATACCGGGATTTGAATCTGCGCGGGTGAAACCGCGAGGCGCAACTAGTATTTCATATACTTCATACATATTCATAGGCTCCTGAATACTGAAGGATTGATTTATTTATAGCAGAATCCTGAATGGCATTTTCCTGAAAATTTTATGTGCGCAATGCCAGTGCTTTTAAACGGTGAAGAAAAACTTTGTGAGGAAATCAGTTAGTATTGTAATTGCGGCGATGGGCTTGCAACCGGTCACGTCTGGAATAAACTAATAAATGTGGGTATGTGCCAAATTTTACGTTCTAACTTATCTTTGACTCTTTAGACGTCTACAAAAAGAATCTGAAAGTCGGCTGAATTTTATTGTAATTGAAAATTTCAATGGAATTCGGCAGTTATAACACAGAGGAGCCCACCCCCAACCCGATTTATATACACTTTTTTTAATCTCGTGAGATCTGCATTCAGAAACTGCATAACTTCGTCTTAGGAGATAGAACAGAGACGGCTTGTCTACAAGTCACCTCATTTTCAGGAATTCTGTTCGAAGCAGCCACCTGAAAGACCAGTCTACGCAATCTGGAACAGGTAGAGAAGTACTAAGGATATTGCATCTGAACAAAGAAACGGTCACATTGTTTCAGCACAATGGAACTCCATTACTTAGTGCCTTTGCACATGTATACGGCATCCCGTTCAACGTGAGATAACTTTTTTTCTATGCATCGAGTGTGTTTAGTAATGTCGGCGTACGTACGCCGACATTACTAAATTTTGACTTTTTTGTTAACCCCTATAGGGGTTAACAAAAAATACCTCTATAGGGGTTAACAAAAAATACTTGATCAAAAATTATGTTTGAAAACGAATTAGCGTTTTATACGATTTTGAGGACCAATCGGAACATAGAGACATAAAAAGAGGTATATGCCGAATCGAAGCAGCGTGCCGTATAAGTGGCAGCCGTTTGCATGTGAGAAGGTAACGTATGATGCACGGCGAATGTGTTCTAATGTACGATATTGTTTTTAGCTCACGACATAGATTTAGCTCCTGTGTTCAGGGTCACGAGAACAAACGTGCTTTTTTTCTGTCTGGGTGATTTTAATCAAAATGTATTATATAAAAGGCCAAAGAAAAGATGTATGAATCGTGTGAAAGATGATATGTATGATTAAGAAAGGAGTGATCACCGAGATGACGAATGATAGAGGAGAGTGGAAGAAGAAAACCTGTTGTGCAGACCCCACTTAGCGTGGGATCATGATCAATGATGTATACAAAAAAAAGTAATTGAAGCTCAATGAGCTATTGAAGCTCAATGAGCTATTTGGAGCTTTGGTTCGTTTTTTTTATACAGCAGATGGCTCACCTGATGTTAAGTGGTAAGTAGCCTTAAAAAATGTGCCGCGTAAGTTACGATTTTAATGTGGCCTGCGATGCACTGCCGTCCATCAAATGAGGCATACAGATGTTCAAAAAAATAAAAAATAAAGTAGTAGGTACAATGGGCCCTATGGTTTACCTGTTTGTTTATTTATTTATTTGCCATAAATATGCAGATAACTTAACCCCGGTTTCAACTTTTACTTCAAATTAGATAGAGATAGCAAGTGACTTGACAGCCGATAAGTGTTGATCAAGCTCTCAGAAAACGGGTGTTAGTGTTCCACAAAAGTCCCTTTGCGGTTAAAAATAAATGAATATGAATAACGGGCGTTAAAAGACGGCTTCTCATTATTACAAAACGTAACTTTCAGGATTTATGAACATCGCACGGCGTTAAAATATTAAAGTATTTTTTTTTCATTTACACCACTAAAGTGAAAAGCGGGTAGACACCAAACCCACGTAAAAGCTTTTGAGATAATCCAACCCCCATATTCTGAAAGAGCGCCAAATTATGTACTGTGAGACCGCCCTTCTGCCTTTTCTCTATAGGCCGTGGGTTCGATCCTCACCGAGAACATCACAAAATGTTTGTTCTCAGAGGGAATCGTACCCACATCCTACAACGCAGAAAGAAGAGCTACTACTACTGAGCTAGGACTCCCAATTAGATATGCTTATAAGTAAAACACTATAAAAAAATACTTATAAGTACAAAACGGAGTACATTTATTTTGCCCAAACATTTTTAGTTTTACGAATTTTTCTTTTTGTAACTTTAGTGAGGCTTCTTAGAGAATAAGGGGACACTTTTTTAATGAATAAATAATTACGGATATTTAATAAGTCACCGTTTCTAAAAATGACATTTTTTTAATGTTTCTAGAGTGAGATGTTTTCTTTCGCTTCCGCTTAAATTATTTTTGCTAAAATTGACTGAAGTGGAATTATTTTACAAGCACAAACTCTTCAATTCATGGGCAAGCCTTTTTTTATCTTTGTAAGTATATCATTATCTGCTAGTTCCCATAGTTTTTTATTTATGCCATCTGCTGATGGAACAAGCAGATGGCCCACCTGATGTTAAGTAACCATCACCTATAACAAATCATTGCCGCGTAAGTCAAGCACGACAGGAACGTGCCCTACGATGCACTGCATAAACAGGCATACTGATGTTAAGCCTCATGTGCCTTTATTACATCGGCGACCACACTCTTCAAACCGAAACACAGCGTTGCTGCTTGGCGGAAGAAAAGGGCGTGGTGGTAATACTTCCCCGGCCGAGCCCTTCACAAAGAGCTCTACATTCCTAAAAGTTCAAGTTTCACTTAATTTGGGGATACATAGTGCTGTGTGGAAAGCCCGTCAATACTTATTTTATATTTAACATCTTTTCTCATTAACATCTATAAATAATGTAATGTGAAATTTGTAAACTAGTAAGGAACTAATTGTGTATGCCAAAATAGCAGCTAATGTTCTAAATCTAACCGTGACATCCGTTTTTTACAAGCGTAGATTCACCAACAATAAATGATTTATGAAATCCTATAAAAATGATATACGCATTTAATAAAGGCTTAATAAATCAACAATTCTGTTCAACGGAAGTTCTTGCGTTTTGTTTACAGCCTACGCTTTGATCTCATCTTTTCATCTTTTATTTACGTCGTTTATGTTTTATAATTAACGGATTATGTACATACCGGCACAATGGATTTTGAACAAAAATAAATTGGAATACTTACCTAACTCACAGACATGCTTGGTAATTTCAGCCATAACCCTTTTCCTTTATATTTCCTGGAAAATATTTTGACCATCCATTGATTTTCAAATTCAAAATATTATTATGTTTATTTTATAAAATCACAAGGATCATCTTGAAACGTCGTAAAAACTAGGTGACTCTAGTGCCAGTTCCACGCGACCAACGCCGAGAAGAACAGGCAACAAACTCGGCTTGGTATCTATCGCTCACAAACTCGGCTTGGTATGTAACCACAGAGCTTTAAAGTCCATGCGTGTCGCCCTGTGACTGTGGGGGGGGCGCGCGCGGGGGCGATGTGGCCCGATCGTTGTTCTGTGTATGTAACGCTCAAATCCATTTTGTATGTCCAAGTTGTATGAGATTCTCAGAAATTAGTCTGCATTTGTGTGAGCATATTCCGTTTATTCTTACTCAATATTAAATATTGTGTGTAACCATTGTAAAGATGTCTTCTATGTCTAGTGCTGCTCCTTACTTTCCGTTGAGACGTGTGAGGGGTGTGAAATAACAAAACTGTATCACTGGAAACTGCTTGTATTGTCTCTTACACAATATGACCGAACCTGACGGGAAGGGCTGTGCAACGCGACTGACTAGTGACGCTACATAAAACAATAAAACCTACTCGTCAGCCCGTTTGCTGTGGCTAGGTACATAGCCGCCACAGTACACCCCCTCTTAAAAAAAATTTTTTTTTTTTTTTTTTAAGAAGAAAAAAAATATTTTAAAGTTAAATGTACATAAACAAAATATCATCCTGTAGGTCAATTCCAGTTAGGTACACTACCTACGTGCAGTCTAAACAATTGCAAATTTGCTTTCGCTGCAGTAGCTCGCTACTTTGCAAAGTGTCTTGACTCGAATTACCGAGTTGGCTGTACCTAACTACCTACTCTACTTCCACAAACATCCTTTATGCTGTTAATAGAAAATTAAATTATTGAGAGAAAAAAAACTTTGGAAACTTTATACGATAATGCTACACAGATGACTTGATACAAACGTTTTAAGCTTTGCACACATTTGATTCTATTTTAATACTTTAACACTAGATCACTTGAGATGCTGCTGGCTGCATCTGCACGCTGAAGGGTGCAGCTGGCGTAGCCATGGGTGTGGTCGCCATACCCGCCATCTGCAGGCCACGACCATGTACTTGACGTTGGAACCATAACTGAGTTCTTTTCTTGAAGTAGTTCCAAACGAAAAATATGACAATAGCGATGAGCAGGATGATGATGCTTAGTATCATCCAACCAATCGTAGAGAGTTGCTCCTTGGAGGCCTCTCCTCCGCTCTGAGCAATGATAACTTCCTCCTTGCTCTGTTGCTTGCCCATGTTTTTAAGGTTTTCAAATAAATGCGAAAATGGGAATAGCTCAATTGACATCACATTTACGATTGAACTGAATAAATACCTCGTGCTTTCAAATAAGCTTGGTCGAATTACGCTGATCAATACCTATTGAATTATATTAATGTGTGTATCAATTCATCAATGTATAAGTAAGTTTCCATTACAATAAATCAAGTATCTAATTTATGTTAGCTCATCAAAAAAATTATTTGTATATAATCATAAAAAGTTCCGATGTAAATAAATTCCTATGCTGAATACAATAAAGTCATTTAAAAAAAAAATGTGTATGACTATCTTACTTTAAAAACACAAAAAAAAATCTAACTAATCACTAAACGTAACATGCTTTTCATGCATGCTTTGTATATACCGTTTGGGCTTTTTTGATAAACGACCGCTTCTGGTCGTTTTTGGCTCATTCCGATCTGTACCATCTGTACCATTATCATTATCCAGGGGCACAGAGTTTGATAAACTTCTCTGAGGTACGATACTAGGGAATGCATTGAACCTTCCGTCTGTACCTTCGCTATCTGGCGGTACAGTGCACGAAGTGCTTCTCTGTGGTGTTGGTTCATCTTCTGCCATTAAATAAGCCGGTTTTAACCTGTCTATGGATATACATACCTGCCTATCATTGATCTGTATCTTATATACCTTATTTCCTTTTTTTACAATACGGTAGGGACCGTTGTAAGTCGGTGTAAAAGGTTTACGTACAGCGTCATTTCTTATGAAAACAAAATTACTTTGACTTAGGTCAGGATGAACAAAAAAATTACGTGAGTTACAATGAGACTTTGCAACGGGCCTATAACTTCTGATAGTGTTCCTAATACTTTCTGCTACAGTGTCAAAAGTGCCTAAAGTTTGCTTGTCACATTTATGATCGAAAAAATCACCAGGCATTCTTAGTGCTTGCCCGTATACCATTTCCGCTGCACTTACGTCACTATCCTGCCTAAGCGTAGCACGTAACCCTAACATAGCGGTAGGTAACTCAGTAACCCATGACGTAGAATTTAACCGTGCAGTTATGGCGACTTTGAAAGAACGATGCCACCGCTCAACCATGCCATTTGCTTGCGGGTGGTATGGGGTGGTTCTCGTTTTTTCAATGCCCATATAATGCATTAACCTTGAAAATAATGAACTCTCGAACTGTCGACCTTGGTCACTAGTGAGTCTAAGGGGACAACCGAAACGTGCTATCCATCCTTCGTATACCATTTTAGCGACAGTGTCCGCAGTCATTTCTTTGATAGGAAAAGCTTCCGGCCATTTTGTGTTTCTATCGATTATAGTTAGACAGTACCTATAGCCTTCCGAAGAAATAGGTAGCGGGCCTACTAAATCAATGTGTATATGTTCGAATCGGCCAGATGATGGAAAATCTTGAAGATGCGATACTGTGTGTCTCTGTACTTTAACTCGTTGGCACTGTATACAAGTTTTAGACCAAATTCCTACATCGCGGTTCATATTAGGCCAAAAGAATTTTTGACCTACTAGCTTTCGTGTCGTACGTATACCGGGATGACTTAGATCGTGGACGCTTTTGAAAGCTATTCGACGAAAACATTCTGGTAGGTACGGTCTAACTGTATTCGTAGAAACATCGCAGTATATTTCCTTGTCGCAACTCTGTAATCCGATACGCTTCAGGTGCACACTGTGGTCACTGGTGACGTAACTATCGCGCGCTTGTGCTTCTGCTAATTCTGCGTAGTCAATAGACGTTGGGCAAAAAATTGTCTCTACGCGCGAGAGAGTATCGGCTACAATGTTTTTAGAACCTACTATGTGACGTATGTCGGTCGTAAATTCACTTATAAACATGAGCTGTCTAGTGCGACGAGGGATCTCGTTGTCACTATTTATTTTTGAAAATGCATAAACTAATGGTTTATGGTCTGTGTAAATGATTAAAGGTCTTCCCTCATGCAAACTACGAAAATGTTTTATCGCCATAAAAATGGCTAAAAGTTCACGATCGTAAGTTGAATACTTTTGCTGAACGATTGATAAAACCTTTGAAAAATAACCAAGTGGCTTCCAAGAATTGTTGACGTACTGTTGCAAAACTGCACCTACGCAAGAATTCGAAGCGTCGGTCATAAGTGCGAGCGGGACATTCGCTATCGGATGCAACAATGTACAAGCATGCTGTAGGCTCTCTTTACACTGCTCAAACGCCTTGTTAGATAAGTCCGTCCATACAATAGTAGTTTTATCTTTTTTCTTGGTACCATGCAGATACTTATTCAACTCTGCTTGATGCGATGCGGCATTTGGAAGGTGGCTTCGATAAAAATTGAGCATACCTAAAAATCTGCGCAACTCTTCGATAGTCTGTGGTTTAGGAAAATTTTTAATAGCTTCAACTTTTCCTTCCAAAGGTCGTATCCCTTCAGTTGATACCTCGAAACCTAAAAAATTTAGTTTACTTTGACCTAAACAACATTTTGAAAGATTTAAAGTAATACCGTATTCACTGAACCTAGAGAAAATCATACTTAAGTGTTCCTTGTGTTCTGTCTCGTTATCACTCGCTACAAGTATATCGTCGATATAGCAAAATAAAAAGTCTAGTCCTTGTAGTACTGTATTCATAAAGCGTTGAAAAGTCTGGCTTGCATTTTTATATCCAAATCCGAGTCTTGTAAACTCAAAAAGACCAAAGGGACAAATGATTGCGCTTTTCTCGACGTCTTCCGGTGCGATCTCGATGCAGTGGTAAGCTCTGTTTATATCAAGCGTAGAAAAAATGTTTTTACCTGCGAGTAAGTAGGTGAAATCCTGTAGGCGTGGTATAGGGTAGCGATCAGGTTTAGTTACCGCGTTCAGCCGGCGATAGTCACCGCAAGGCCGTAGATCTCCATTCTTCTTCGGTACCACGTGTAGAGGACTTGCCCACGCTGACTTCGATGGTCGACAGATACCCATTTCTTGCATCAGACGGAACTCCTCCTTGACGGCGTTGTATCGGGCAGGTGGTAGCGGCCTGGCCCGCGCAAACACTGGAGGTCCGGTTGTCTCGATGTGATGATAAATACCGTGACGCGATGGTTCTTTGAATGACAACGGTTTAGTGATATCCGGATACTTACGTAAGAGTTCTGAGTACGGGTGATCACTATCTACCGTATCGATAGGTAACTCACTGTGATCCACTAGCGTAGCGATAACGCTTAAGCTTGTCACTTTGTCTATCAACTTTCGCTCACTTAGGTCCACTATGAGTCGATTGTGCGATAAAAAATCGGCACCTAGGATCGGTTGCTTGACATCCGCCACTATAAAATTCCACCGATACGGACGACGTAGTTTAAAGTCAAGTTCTAGAGTTTTCGTGCCGTATGTTTTAATTTCACTGCCATTGGCCGCGTATAGTTTATACTCCGAACACTTATTTTCATGAAATAGTCTTTTTTGTCGTGGAATAACGGAAACATTCGCACCTGAATCAACCAAAAAACGTAGACCACTTTGACGGTCGGTCACGCAGAGGCGGTGGGATGGTGAAATGGTGCAGACTTCCGCCGTGGCCTGCACTCTCTCTAGTTTTCCGCATTTTTATCATTCTTCTCCACCCACGCACAAGGTTGGTTACATTTAGTGGCACGTCCTCGAAAGCGAAAATGGTAAAAGCATAACCAGTCTGGACTCTTCGGGGTGCGTCGCTGCTGGGATGCATCTCGCGACGCCGGTGCTGAGTACGAGCGACTGCGACTTCCTCTTCCACGCTGCTGTGATCTCGAGCGATCTATGTTGTTGAGGCGAACATTGATTTTTGCTATCTCAGCCAGGATCTTGCTCGTGCTGTTACTGGATGAGGCTTCAGCTACTTCAGCTACGCTGCTCACGGGTCGCGTCGTCTCCAAAATTTTGTCAGCAATGTTGGCGAGGCTCTCGAGCTCTTTGATCTCCGTAACAGCGAGTACCGCTCTCGCCGCTTGAGGCAAATGACCTTGCCACAATATGCGTAAAGTATCATCGGGCACTTTCCCTCGGGCTAAATCTCGCATGCGCCTGAGAAGTTGCGAGGGTTTTTGCTCGCCTAGCTCCATTTCCCCAATCAGTTTCTGTAGCTGCCGGTTCTCTGACTCCTCGTAAACAGCCAAGAGTCGTGTGCGTAGCGTGTCATACTTCCCTTGCTCCGGCGGATTCACCAGCACGTCGGTAACCTGTTGTATGACCTCTTTTCCCAGCTTTGATACCACTATGTTGAATTTTGCTTCATCTCCGATCTTTTGTGGCGCCAATATCGCTTCCGTACGAATGAACCAGACTCTTGGCTGATCAGGCCAAAAATCTGGAATCCTGGATGTAAGCGATATGGCTGCCATATCCATCCGTTCCAGATCCGTGTTACTACCGGAAACTGCAGGAGTCGCGGGAGTTAATGTAGTTGCGGGATTCATGTTTCACAAATTTTCACACGTCACGCGTAACAAATTGAAATGTTCAATTGTCCAGGGTCACCAATGTAAAGATGTCTTCTATGTCTAGTGCTGCTCCTTACTTTCCGTTGAGACGTGTGAGGGGTGTGAAATAACAAAACTGTATCACTGGAAACTGCTTGTATTGTCTCTTACACAATATGACCGAACCTGACGGGAAGGGCTGTGCAACGCGACTGACTAGTGACGCTACATAAAACAATAAAACCTACTCGTCAGCCCGTTTGCTGTGGCTAGGTACATAGCCGCCACACCATAAACCATAATCCAGCGGATTAAGATCGGGACTAGACGACGGCCAGTCTTCAGCTCTGATGAAGTCCGAAACGTTAGATTCCAACCAAGACTGCATAGACCGAGCTTCATGACCCGGCGCCGAGTCTTGCTGGAAAGACCATTCTTGGCTATTGAACATGGTGTAGGGGCTTCACTACCTTCTCAAGAATGGTATCTTGATACACTTGAGCCGATGTTTTGATACATTTTTCATGTTACTATAGTTTTGTGATAGAAATGAGAGAGTGAGCTAAAAATATCTTATCTTGTCATAGAATACGAGAAAGTTTGAATTGAGATCAACTTTTTAGTAAAACAAAGCATAAAAAAGTCTAGGAAAATGAAAATATCGTATTGCGAACCACTTGCATGGGTTCTAAGTTCACCAACACATAAATTGGTGGTTAAGTAACTGCCAGTGCGGATACGTTGAAGTCATAAGACGATTAAGTAGATTTTTATGAGACAAAATAATGATTTTTCTATTCTATTAAGGCGAAAGATAGGACTTACGAAATAGTTTTCGTTTACTGTAGCATACGTTTACAATATGTACCTACTCTACAATAGCATAATATGTTCACTGAAACATATGGATACGTTAATAAACGGCACTATGCCGGCACTGTCGTGTGCGTATCGGCCCTATATGAAGGAAAACAAGCATAGCTAGTTTTATGTTTAGACCAAACAGTCGGTTAGTGTGTTGGTGAACCTTGGTCTTTGCACTGCTTTGAAACCAGAGAGTTTTGTAAAGCGATGTGCCTTCTACTTTTATTGAACCAGCATTCTCTATTCTTCACTGAAGCTCATCATCATCATAAGCTTGAAGATGGGCCTTTTCCCACCTTTTCCCAGTAGTAGAGTTCTTTGTGAAGGGCTCGTCCGGGGAAGTACTGTCATCATGCCTTTTTCTGCCGCCAAGCTGCGTTGCTGTGTTTTGGTCGGAAGAGTGTGGTCACCAAGTGTGATTACACACATGAGGCTTAACATCTGTTAGCCTTAAGTTGATGGACGCAAGGCAGTGCATCGTAGGGCACGTTCCTATCATGCGTGGCTATCTCGGCAATGCTTTGGTATAGGTGATGGTTACCACATAACATTTGATTGTTCCATCTGCTTATCGTAAAAAATAAAACACCATTTCTTTCTATCTTGGTTCGGTGCCTTATGAGACTTCGAAGTACAGAAAGAGGGAATGTAGCTAAAGACTTTATGGCCTTAAAGATACTTATGATCATGTCTATTGTAGGTAAATAGATACGGCCTACCTTAGTTAGTAGGCCGTACCCTATTATTATCACGTATTATTGCGATATTACGCTAAGATTAAACACATACCTTATATTTAATGTGAAACCTCAGCCTCCATATTGATACCCAATAAAGGTTCATGTGATACTACACTAAACAACTATGTATGTACCTAAACTATGCGAGTATTACAGCTCTTTGTGAAAGGCTCGTCTGGGGAAGTACTCCATGCTTGTTTTTGCCGCCAATCAACGTAGCTGTGGTGTGAAGTGTGGCTGCTGGTGAAGTTATAGTAGGTAATAATAGTCTGCGTCAAGTCGATTGGCACAGGGTGGTAAAGGTACGTTCCCAATCGTGTGAGGCTTGCGAGGCAATTATCATCATCATCATCATCCTAGTTCTTATCATCATCATCATCAACCTTTATTAGTCCATTGCTGGACGTAGGTCTCTCCCAAGACATGCCACTGAGCCCGGCCTTCGGCTCTTCTCATCCAGTGGTTGCCAGCTACATTTCGCAGATCGTCGCCCCACATTACCGGAGGACGTCCTACCTAAACGCGGTCTCCACTCAAGTATCCGTTTGCTCAAACGATTGTCGGTTCTACGGCAAACATGGCCGGTGCAAGGCAATGCTTTGTGAGTAATGACACTTAACATCGGTTGCTCATCGTCTTGCTACACCAGCAAAGAAAGAAAGAAAGAAAGAAAGAAAGCATATTTATTTCGTCCCACAGTAGGTACTTACTTAAAAGTAACAGAAAGAAAATAAAATGATAACCTACACTAATAAAGAACATACCTACCGTTGTGCGGGGCAAAAAGGTCACGTCTCAGCTTAAATGCTGCACTAAACCTAGGTACTTAGGAACCGTAGGTACAGTGCAACGCTGGTTTTCAGACGTGGCCTGGCCTGGTGTGACATGCGACCGGTAGACAAGTAAGAACACAGAATATATTTTAGCAAACAGTAGGTACATACATAGTAATTATAACAATAAACAACAATCAATTTACACCATAGAAAACAACATTTGTTTTTACTTACATCTAATAAAGTATTTAAATATAAAACCAAAGGAAACTAAAATGATTTTTTGCTGTGGAGCCCGCAAGCAAACGAAAGCAAGCAATATAAAGAAAAAATGAGTAATGTATTAAGTTTTTTTAAATAATTTTTTGCTATTGGTACAAGCAAAAAGCCCACCCGATGGTAAATAATAACCATCACCCATGACAAAGAAAAGTATTGTATGTCGCCCACCATTGTCATGTTTGCTGATCTCTTATTAAAAAGTTCAGTATAATAACGTATCCTGTTGAATTCCCATTAGCCCACGCCATCCATTGACCGTGCATCGTTACATAAAAACCACGTGACCCGGATACTCTACAACCCTATAAAATACTTTTGTAATCGTTTAAAAGGACTATTGTTTTTAATGACATGACGCCGATTATGTGGAAACACAATTTAACTTAACCGTAACAGGTTAACTGGAAGAGAATGCTCTCTAGCATTAAGTTCGCTTAAGTACGATACATTTTGTTCTGTGCAATAAGGAATTTTCTATCTAATAATACCAGTTTATTAAAGAACCCATCGAATGCGTCTTGAAGACGCTGGCTGCTCTGCCCGCTGAATACAAATAAAAATTCATATATAACCAAACATAGTCCTGTCCATCCAAAGGTTGTCTGGAAGAGATCGCATATAGCGATAAGGCCGCCCATTGTACTTCGCTTTAGTTAAAATTAAATATTGTAATGTCATGTTTTTCTTGTGGTGTACAATAAAGAGTTTTCTATCTATCTATCTAATTAAATGGCTTACAAGCGCTACTCCCAGAATATAATATTTATTTGTTTATGCTGATGCGCTGAAAATAGCAAAAAAGATGTCTTCTGTGTATTGATTTTACTGTCACAGCTTATTCGTAGTAACAATTAATTGGAGAATAAATGACCCCCGTTTAAATTCAAACATACTTATTTATCTTACCAACTTTGTATTAGCGGACGCAATGTCTCTAGTGCTAACAAACTTTATTAACTTGATGTTCGTTTAAATAATGCCTTCAAAGGGTAGGTTTCATTCTTTGGCTATTGAGACGTTAACTTGATTTGAGTTTTACAATAAGTTAAGTAACAAAGTAATAAAATGGTCATTATAGAAAACGCTGACACTGAAAAAAGTGGCAGTACTGTTATGAAGTAGCAGTAGCGTGATAGTAGTTTAGTAATAGCATTAGTAGTGGCAGGAGGCAAATAAATATTTGTCTAAGCTAAGTGCACATACCATTATTTACCTAAGTCAAGTGCACATTACTATTTACCTCGTGTTACTGGAAGAGTCACGATGGTTTGTCTGCAAAAAATTACGGATTAATCTGCAGCGTTCAGTTTAGCTGCCTTAAGAGCAAACGTTTGTTTAAAATACATACTCAAAATACAACATCACACCCGGACACAAACACCTATGTTCATCACACAAACTTTTGTTCTGTGAAAAACTATAATTTCATAATACCTATTCCACGCTAATGCCTAACTCCTAACATCAAAACCGCATGCCTAGTCACTAAATTGTATTTTAAATTCATAGCTAGAATACATCTTTGATTATATACATGAGTTTATTAGTGACCTACCTACCACAGAATACATCTGTGGTAATTGGCAATAGATTAGGTCTGCTATGACAACGATCGTCAAAATGAAATTTCAGATTGTGTCAGATGGACACAATTTAAGAAAGCTGGCAGGCCTTTTATTCGTTTCCTGTCATCTAACGAAGCAACATACCATTTTCATTTTAATTGTTTTTCTAGTGTTATTTTGAGTTGTGTTGTGTAATTTTGGTGGTATCTTAACCAACATTACTTGTGGTCTTAGCACAAAGTGTAAGCATTTGAAATGAAAGTGTATTGTGATATCGTGATTTGACCGAAAATGTTTCAAATGTTTTGAAGAAACCGCCACCATTTTCTTCAAAACAATTGACTGACTCGACTTTGGACTGACGTGACTAGAAACATAACTACAAAGAGTATAATCTCTGAATCACTTGACATTGGCAAGATTGTCTATGACAGGAGCCATAAAAAGAAGAAAGAAGAAGAAGGCAGGCCTTCACCCGTCACGCCGTCAGGACGCGCCGTCGTCGTGCCGTCAATGCCACTCACAGAGTATTTTGTTATTTATGTAACCATGCCGTTTATAAACGGGTGTCACTTTTATATTGACGATAACTGTGGGAAAAATAGGATAGCACGAAAATACCAGTTCTTTTACAATGTATATTTTTTACCGCCTCCAAAAAAGGACTCAATTAGAGTTACAGTTTTTTTTATTGCGAGGTTTACCTACTCTGTAAATTATAAATTAATTTTGAGGATTTTGTTATTCACTCATGTAAATATTACATACCGAAATTAATTTAGTTTTTTGAAATACTCTACACAAACTTAAAATAATGTTTTAAAGCACAAGTTTATTATTATTATGTTTTTGAGCCATGTCTAATCATGTTTTTCATTGAAATATTTTATTGAAAATTCACGCCACATTATAATATGTATACAATAACTTCTGATATAGTTGGCTATACAATAACTTCTGATATATGGCTAGGAACCTACTTACAAAGTGTATAGCCCATCCAATCAGAAAAATATAAGCATTTTACAGAACGAATCTCTTTCTCTACGTGTTCACGATGGCAGATATAAAATACTGTGGCGTTTGGAACGAGATGAGGCAGTCATTTGGTCCTCTGTCCGTTGTCTTACGAGGAATTACTACGCCATTTTTATAGCGTAGCGCAGCACAGATGTAAATATAAATAATAAAAATCGGTGGACATTCCACACATTACATGTCCTCTTTTTATACGACATGTTGAACAAGAAGAAGATGACCCACTTCTTGTTAAATGGTAGCTGGTAGCCACCACCTATAACATACACATTCCATGTCTTCGTTCTAGACGACATGTTGAACAAGCAGATGAACAACATCATGTTGAGTGGTAGCCACCACCTATAACAGAGTATTGCCTCGCAAATCACGCATGATAGGATCGTGCCCTACGATGCACAAAACAGCGTCCATCACGAGAGGCATACAATGTGCCTGCAATTTTACAAGCAACCACACCTTTCAAACCGATACACATGCTGCAAAAGTCACGACATAAAATAACAGCTTAGGCAGTCAGTACAAGCTTTTTTTTTTTATTGTTTGATAGCTAGACGTTTGCGGAAATGTTGCGGAAAGCTTGGCTTAGTATGGGGCTAGATAGTGCTGTGTAGGATGCCCTCCAATAGTTATTATATCTTTGGATTCGTATTACTTTGGATTTGTTGCGTGGTACATAATATTTTGATTTCCACGTGGGACAGCACACCATCATAATTCGTCGTAAAGTTCAACTTTTCAAAATGAATGTTGTCATGTCTATTGTTAGATGTTCTTTAGAAATGTCCCTAAAATATTGCGCGATAATATGTTGCTTAAAGTTATGAGAGACGAGATAACTTGTTATTATAGAGATTGCCTACTTTTAATATTGAGAATATACTTACTGCGTAGCTTTTATGAAATAATAATCTGCTTCGAAAATCTATTTAGAAAATACACTCATACCTACCTACTATAACTCAAAAACGACTCGCTAAATCTGACTAAAATTTTAATGGAATCACATGACAAGCACCAGCTTTCGATAAAAAAAAGAATCATTAAGTTCACCGAGTAAAAAGTAATAAGGTTTAAGCATAAAAAAGGAACAGTCGAATTGAGTACCTTCTTTTTTTGAAGCCGGTTAAAAATGGCAGAGCAGGATGATATAAACAGCCACTTAGAATTGCAACCCTTAAAATGAAATCTAGTGCTGTTCCGTGTACTGCTAAGTGTGTCGTACATCGTCGTTGGCACTAGACAGATGCACAAAATTCGTTTTTCTTTGGTTTTGGTTTATTAAGAAAAAGTTCCATGGAAGGCCGAAGCAACCACACTATTACGTATTAACAAACATCCATCCATCCATCCATACTTACTATTGATATTTCATGATCATTTACAGCGAACACAAAAAAGAGCCCGCATGGATGGATACACTAGAAAACTAGTCTAAGTGAAATAATAAAAAAATACTTAAAAGTGTACTTTTCTAGTTTCCGTACGTAAGCAAACTTTTGAGTAGGAAAACTTGCATCGATCAAAATGTTTTTTTTTTACCAAACTGTGTGCAATCACATTGCAAACAAAATGGTTGTTTGCGATTTTTCAAAATTGGGATTTGTGATTTTATATCTTGCAAAATGACGAATCGTGCGAGCGAGAGGAAATTTAGGTGTTGTCAACGTCTTAAGGTGCAGTTCTCTATATTCAGTAATTGTTACAGGCGTTGGTATTAATAACATTTTCAGTAGATTATAACATTGAGCACCCATTTAAATAAACCTTAAAAAATGTCTAAAAGTTATTTGTAGCTTTTGATTTAAAGGGAAGAAATTATCTATTAGGAGCTAGGCTGTTACAATAATTATGACTTGCTTCTTTTTATAATTCTTTGTACAACAATTCGAATGTCGATCTACCAATTCGTATGCAATATATATTGCCCGGTTCTGTAAATTTATGTAAACTATAAGTTATTTACTAAATAAATAAATAAATAAATAAATAATGCTGGACAATCCACACAGCACTATCTAGCCCCAAAGTAAGCTATTCAAAGCTTGTGTTATGGGTACTAGATAACTGATATATTTAATACATTATATACTTACATAGATAGATATTTTTTTATTATACATAGAAAACACCCAGACCATCGGAACAAATTTCTGCAGGCCGTACACAAATTTGTTCCACGGCGGGAATCGAACCCGCAACCTCTTGCGTCGCAGGCAGGCTCTCGCCCGCTGCGCCACAGAGGTCGTCAACTGCTTTTACTGTTTACAATAAAGAATAAAGAAAGTTTATTTGGTAAAAGATTAAAAATAAAGATGATGATGATTTGAAGGGATGTCTACCATGCCTGGGGATCGAAGAAGTAAACCTGTTTCTGATTTTCTTCCACGCATGTTTGTCTTTCGAATACCTGTAGGTTATTGTATCCTTGATGTGTCCCTTTAATCAAGTTAATTTATTTTAATACGTCATATTCTTCTAATACTTGTTAACGGCCTCATAAGCAGAATAATGACATTAACAAAGGCTAGCCGTAAATTACTATTTTTACGAGTAAACTCATGGGCTTTCAACAAGTATGGTCCGAAATGCGTACCACTATTTTTATAATATTAACCCCCGGTTTCTTAAAGCCCGATCAATGCTAATCGGCGGTGAAGTCACTTGCTATCTCTATCTATTTTTAGTAATACAATATTATTAAATAGATTGGACTCCTTACACAGCGAGTGGGTAGAATGGGGAGTCGGACCGTGTTAGGTCAGAAAAAAAAAGAAACATACCAAATAATTTGTACTTTTGTTTACCTGTGTACTTTTACACTAGGATACACACTAATATCAATACAATATAATAATATATACAATAACAATATGTATAACTAGCTGATCCCGCGGCTTTGCTCGCGCTCGTCTACTTTGAAAATCTCATACAAACTTACATCTCCTATTTTATCCCCTTGGGGGTAGAATTGATCAAAATCCTTTCTTAGTGGATGCCTACGTCATAACATCTACCTGCATGCCAAATTTCAGCCCGATCCGTCCAGTGGTTTGGGCTGTGCGGTGATAGATCACTATGTCAGTCAGTCAGTCACCTTTGAGTTATATATATATAATAATAATAAATAATATATACAATAACAATATGTATAATAGTAGTAATAGTAATACTTAATCACTACTCCCATTTAGACATATTTGAGATTTTAATACCACATGAAGGATCTACTATTAGTTAATTTGACATTTGTGGCATTGACGTATCGTTTACTCCTATACCGCGACATAATTAGTTACTCTGTATAGCCCCGAGGCATCACAGCATCATTCAGCAATCGATCTGTACCTATAACAAGCCGTACCTTACAACAGCCAGTATCAAAAAGGATTTATGCCAGAAAATAGAGGTATTTACGAATTATCACTATCATCACTACATAGTATAAAACAAAGTCGCTTTCTCTGTCCCTATATCCCTATGTATGCTTAAATCTTTAAAACTTCGCAACGGATTTTGATGCGGTTTTTTTAATAGATAGAGTGATTCAAGAGGAAGGTTTATATGTATAATACATGCATGATATAGTAGAAAAACAATGTGCACCCGTGCGAAGCAGGGGCGCGCGGGCAGGTCGCTAGTATGTTTATGTAATACTTTTCTGACAGCCCGACAATCGACAAACCACTGACGATAGACACTGGTTAGAAGTTATTGAGACAGCCTTCACGGCTCAGTTGGTAGTAGCTCTGCCTTCTGTGCCGTAGGCCATGAGTTCGATCCCACCGAGAACAAACATTGATGATGAACATAGATTTGTTTGTTCTTTGCCTTGGTGTTATATAATTTATAAGTATGTATTTACAAAAAAATATGTAGGTAAGTATGAGTAGTATCAGCTATCTGGTTCCCATAGCAGCTTGCTTCATCAGTAAGTACCTAGTATAAAAACCGCTGGCAGGGCATAGTATAGTATAATAGTGTAGTTCGCGGCCGCCCACGTAGTCCTGGAATGCGAGGGCGTATATAGCCTCCCAACGACAGCAAATCCTAGGAACCCCCAGGTCACTCCTCCACGCCTGTGAAGCCCCCAGGAAGCTTCTGCGCTTTTGGGAGTAGCTAGGCTGGCTACAAGTGTAGCCAGATCACCCCTCACGCATAATGGGCCACCTTAGAGTCTAAATGCGGACACAGGAGTCCAAATCAAGTATCAAGTGTAGTTCGCGGCAAGCTTGCGCCACCAACGTTGTGCGATTGCACGGGCAATTTATTGAGCAATAATTGCTCGGCAAATAAATGAATAATAAATAATGCTGGACAATCCACACAGCACCATCTCGTCCCAAAGTAAGCTAGTCAAAGCTTGTGATAAGGGTACCTACTAGATAACTGATATATTTAATATATTATATACTTACATAGATATATATCTTTTTATTAATTTATTAAACACAGAAAATACCCAGACCAACGGAACAAATTTCTGCAGATCGTATACAAATTTGTTACGAGGCGGGAATCGAACCCGAAACCTCTGCGTCGCAGGCGGACTCTCGCCCGCTGCGCCACTGAGGTTGTCATAATATGCAGCAATTTCAAAAAAATGCGGCAATTGTTTCGGCATATTTGCTCTAATTGCTCCATATATTCCTTATATGGTCATTAGAGGCAAATACATATTTTTTTATATTATTTTGTGACAGTAAAATAAAATCTACAAATAAATGCAAAAACATAGATAAAATTAGAAATAAAACCAGCTTTGTCACGACAGTATTCCTTTCTAGTTTTTACCCGGAAACTACAAAATACCCAATTTAACCCGCAAGCTTCGTAGAAACCGGGGCAGGAAATTAGATTGGTGTGTGCATTGTCCTCCCTTGACGAGTCATTCAACAAGAATACCCTTTGCCGTTTGGTATCGACATTTATGTACCTCTCAGCACGCATTTCAACATATTGAAAGATGTAAAATCACCAAACTTATTCATGAAAAATCTCTATTAAAGTTGTGTGCTGTTCAGCAAAAGTAATCGAGAGCACCGGTGGACTGGTTTTCTCTGTTCCGTGGGTGGACTAGTAGTAGCATCCCCGCTTTCCGATCCTAAGGTCTTGAGTTCAAAGCGGGTCGTGCAATGAGTTTTTCTGTTTAAAAAATTATGACCACAATGCCAGTACTCACAAACGGTGAAGGAAAGCATCGCGAGGAACCGGCATCTTGTGTAGAACCTTAATAAGTTATAACTTTGGGTGTTTTCTATGTATAATAAAAAAATATCTATCTATGTAAGTATATAATGTATTATATATATCAGTTATCTAGTACCCATAACACAAGCTTTGAATAGCTTACTTTGGCGCTAGATAGTGCTGTGTGGATTGTCCAGCATTATTTATTTATTTATTTATGTGTTAAGTACTCTACAAAATTAGGTATGTAACTTGCAGTAGTACTCGTATTAGTAAGGTTGAAACTCATCTCTTCGAACGAAACACTTCGTATAATTATGATAGAACTTCACGTACACGTAAGTTCGTATAATCATAAAATATACCTAATGCCTAATTATGACGATTTGAAAAGGGCAGGGTCTTTGTGTCTCCATCTATTTTAAAAATTAAACGAACACTATAGTTGAAACCGGTTAAACATAAATATAAGAAAATTTTTAACTTTCAACATCACAAAAAAATAAAGCTCGGGCAAATTGTATAGAGACCCCACAAAGTGCAAAGTTTTGTTAAGTTCATCTAACGAGCAACCGACCGCGTTAGAAGAAGAAAACACAATTTGCAATAATTTTAAGAACAAGAAGCTAGGGTCTTTACTTTGTGACACCAACTTTGCTGCAGTACTACGCAAAGTTAAAGTGGCAAAGGTATCGATAATGTACCTACCTAATGACCCATAGCACAAGCTTTGAATAACTTACTTTGGGGCTAGAGAGTGCTGTGTGGATTGTCCAGCATTATTTATTAAAAAAAAAACAAAAAAAAAAATGGCAGTGCATCGTAGGGCACGTTACTATCGTGTAAGTACTCACGTGACTTACAAGGCATTGCTTTGTTAGAGGTTATGGAGCCCACTTTTGATAGCCATCGCCTTGTTTCATCGTATATAAGTATAAAAAAACTTGATATATGTTTTTAGAACTTTTTTAGATTCTTTCACGTGCCGCGGTTTCCTCACGATGTTTTCCTTAGCCGTTTAAGGGTCCGGTGACAGCGGCTCGCAATTTCGAGGTGCATCATCAACCTATTGCAGTCCACTGCTGGACATAGGCTTCTCCCATGGTGCGCCACTGAGCCCGGTCTTTGGCTCTTCCCATCCAGTTGTTGCCCGCCATTGTGTGTGGCTGCGTGTGCGATTGGCTATTATTTCATTTCGGGGAGGTTGTTTGAAAGAATAACTCTAAAGAAACACGCATAAATACTGTTCGAACACAAATAATACAATAATATAAGGGAAATATGCTTGAGTCAGAAATCATTTTGGTATTAGGTAAACGTAAGACCAAACATACTAATACCAAAATGATTTCTGATTCGGGCATGTTTCCCTTATATTATTGTATTATTTGTGTTCGAACAGTATTTATGCGTGTTTCTTTAGAGTTATTCTTTCAAACAACCTCACCGAAATGAAATAAAATGAAATAATAGCCAATCGCACCTCGAAATTGCGAGCCGCTGTCACCGGAGCCTTAAGAGTACGGGCACTATACTGTGCACATATTTCTTGTACATTAAAACTCATTGGTGTACGACCAGTTTTGAACTCTATTTTTAGTGTTTAATAGTTAGACGTTTGACTGCCAACTCACGATGTAAAGTGAAGATGCAGTCTAAGGTGGAGCACGCTTAGCTATAATCCACTTATTCACTCTTGTCTTAAAAATTCCTAAGTTATACTCGTATCACGATCACTCACGACCACCAGCTACCACTTGACCACCAGTGATGTGTAACGGTCTAAGTTCTAGCGCCAGAACATCCTGCAGATTCATTAGTCCCCGAGGTAGGTAGGTATGCCAATTTGTAATCAAGAACACTGATTGCGATCTGAGGTGTTGACTACAACTGTCTCGAAGTGGATTCACGCTACACCGAACCGTCCCGGATCATACAAACATAGTTCATCTCCTGTTTGAACATTGTATAACATGATGTAGCTGAATATTGGCTTTGTAAATCATAGCCAACTCCCCCCTGGCCCCACCGGGCGATTGCTTAAAAACAAGCCTGAGGCTTGTCAAACTGAGAGCGAAAAGTCTTTGAAACCCATCAGAGACTTATTGCTCCCACATTTTAACATTTTGGAAGATAAAAGCTGATCTTATTTATGAATTAATCGCAATCTTTAATTATTTGAGTACAGTCTAGATTATTTATAAAAAAAACTACCAGTTTCGACGAATGAGGTCTTTTGGAAAATCGATGTCCTAGAAATAGAGCAAGTTTGACAACGCGACAATCGAGTATAGCGACACGGCACCTTTGAGAATTTCTCATAGACACGCTACTTCTTGAACTTGAATTTCAAAACAGAGTTGTGAAAAAATTTTCAAGTGCACCTCAATATGCTCCTTTCATACATGACACTAGTTTATGAACTTTTTAGGTTTGCTACGCTTTTTTTTCTACGCTTTTTAGGTTTGGTATCGCTGGGTACGTGTCGTGAATACAATACGTATACGTACGTAAGCCATAAGGCAATAAGGATACGTACGTATGCCGTAAGACAATAATTCGTATAGGTACTGTCTGTCTGTACACAATGTTCGTTCCGTGAGAATATGAAGCTCCGAAGTGCATTGTACATTATCTCGAAGTGCCTCCCACGTCTATTTGAGATAGACTGACATAGTTTGACGATATTGCAATAGTTATGACGATACAGATAAGAATAAGTTAATACCAGAATGTTGGACAAAGACCAATTCTACTAGAATGATGATGATTTGTATAGAAAGCTGTTTGGACCATAAAATACAAACGACCATTCTACGACATCAAATTATTCACCTACCTGTTTATCATAGTCACTTAACTACAGGTTAAATAATAAGTCTTTTGAAGAAGAAGATGAAAAAGGCTTATTCGAGTCGATGTTTCCGTTTTTTATAACTTATGATCGCAATCTCAGCCATAATATGGCCTAGAGGCAGAATACCAATGAAATGCCAAAATGTCCTAATGGACATTTTGAGAAGTTGCAGAAGGGCAGGGTTTTTTGCAAAAAGCCCTCACCGCAGAATATAATTATGGCGTGTAGCTCGCTTACCTAGAATATACTCTTAAAACTATCTAAGTTATAGGTGTTTTCAAATTAAAACACAGGTTTTTTGATACCCGATAATATATATTTCTTTCAACTTCGACAATGGTTTTAACAACAAACTATTGTGGGTATCCAACATTCATTTTTGAATTATTACCACCTTATTATTAACATTAATTTTAATACATGTATGTATGTAGAGCAATAGAGGGAAATTTTTAGTAATTACATTTTTCGTAAAATTGACGTCTTACACTATTTTACCCAGCCTGGAAATGCATTATAATTACGTCGTCTTTCCACATCATCATAGAAACAAAACAGTTATTTAATATCCATGGAAAATTATGTTTGAAACTACAAAATCAAAATTATTCTTCAAATAATTAGGCTAAGACCACACCGTACGTTTTGCAGGATATTATATTTTCCAACACAGAGAAATGTTTAAAATCTGACCTCGTAGTACAAACTGCTATGTCTTTTGACAACTAAATAAGTTTTTAATGGAGATTCAATTTAAAATGCAATCTAACAATTATTTAAGTCTTTACCTCTTACATTAGTTGCAAATGCGCGATACATTAACCATTTACCATTTAGACAGCAATTAGAAGAATCAGATTAATAAACAACGAGGCTGTACAATAATAAAGCTAAACTTGATTTTTGTGATTCATAATGTATATCTTAGTATTTATTTACTGAATGTATATCTTAGTAGACTTTTTTGAAATTTATTCACAAACTGACATTCGTATACAGGATATAACTTAAAGAGTTTTGTAACATTGAACAAGACACCGTATTTTTAGTAAAATAGGAAAGTCAAAAATCGTATTCAGCTTTAATATAGAGCCATAAAAATCTACTCTAATTTAGAGTTATGCTATGGACAGACAAATCTTACGCCATAGATAATTTATGTACAAAAACCACAAATACTTTTTATTTAATTTAAACAATATTTTATATTAAAATAATCTCTATGGGGGTGGTTACATGTCACATATTTTTATATTTTCCTTTTCATTTGCTACTTTTTTGATATCACAGAAACGTTGAAAATTATTAACACAACATATTATTTATGTGAGTATTTATCGTAAAAACAGATGACTAGAAGTTGGGGTGGGTATTCAAACAATTGTTTATCTAAGCCACGTTCCTGAGTAGTTCTTCGAGTGAAAGCATGCCATCCTGTAAGGAAATTATAAGAATAAATAAATAAACAATTATTACTGTGGACAGGTGTGACAAGTAGACTTTCCACTCAACACTATCTAGCCCTAAAACTAAGAAAGTTTTATCTTCATATATAAGGCCCAATTAAACCTCCTTTCGGCTTTACGGGTAGTTTTGTAACATCCTGTATAAATAATACCCATTCTAATAAAGATAAAAAAATGCGTAATTTTTTTTAAATGTTTTATTCTCATGGTTAAACCGATTACGATAAAAATAATTATTAATGAATGTGTTTATTGTATTATTCTGTTTTACTTACCTGGTTGACGTCGATAAATTTGCGCACAACAGATCGGGTGAATTCTGGGTTGTTCATCATCTCCATTACAAGCAGGTCGAGAGGCATGCTGGAAAAGAAGATACTGCATCAGAAATAATCTCATTAAGCAATAGATTAAACAAAACAAAAATTTAGATAAATAGAAACGTTATCTTGGACACAAACGTTTCTTTGACACTTGACTACCTTAGACCTAAGCTATAATATAACTGATGTAGATATGTACATGTTGGCAATAAATAAATCTAAATCTAAGACATTTAGCAAATAAAAAATACAAGTTCAATAGTTAATCGCTGAGAGCAATATCTACCAGACAACCTTTAGATGGAGGATTTGACTTTATCATTTTTTACAAGACATATTAATTAAAATAAACGATTGAATTGATATAAATGTCATGTAACTTTTTTGTACAAAATATTTTACATTAGCTAAACTCTCCTAAAAGTTGATCGGAATATTAAGTACAATAAATAGCCTCTTAAAGAGGATCCTTTAAAGAAGGTTTACTGAGGAGGGACTAATTTATAAAAGGATCATCATGAAAAGTAAAAAGTTATTCGTCCGTGAAATCATAAGGTAAGCTCTTCAAGTTTCTTGGATTTGATACGGCGTAGGTATCGAAGGCAGTGAACGCTAATAAAATATGGAAGTTTGTATTACTGGGAAGTAGGCGTAGAAGTACGAAGTAACAGCAAACTCACACGTCATAGAAACTCTGTCACTATTTTAAGACGATCTACTTTTAGCATAAAAAAGTTGTTACTTTCACTTCTCATTTGTCATTGGTTTCATATTCTGCGATAAGAATATACCAAAATTTATTTGCTATCACTGCCCGTTGTATATATCCCGAAATATACAAATTCGTAGAAAAATCAATGCCGTAGCTTGGCTACAGTTATATAGCTTTGTCATGATGCCGCTTGCTATGATGCCGTAGGCTTGCTACGATGATGTAGCCTTGCTAAGATGTCGTAGGATCGAAGCAACAAAACAAACCTGTACTTTTTTATGTAAATACATACTTATAATAATAAAATAACACCCAGACAGAGAACACACATCTATGTTCATCATACAAAATGTTTGTTCTCGGTGGGGATCAAATTCATTAAATTAACATTAATAATTATTTTTCTTACCTTTCAACGTTCTTATCCTCACCAGCCCCGGGTTCCTTTTCGGGGGAGGAAGCGAGGGTCTCTAGGAAGTCATCCATGTCGACCACTGGAAATTTAATCGAAATTACCAATATGATAGGCTGGGGTCACCAAAGTACAGAGTGACCAATTTTTGGGGTAACCAAAGGTTTGGGATCACCAAAAGTTTGGGGTCACCAAATGTTTGATGTCACCAAACAAGGTAAGAATTTCCAATGTCAGGAATGTTATTTACTCGCCTCATTTGTCTGACAAGGTTTTTGAGTTTTGTAAGTACATCTAAGTGTCATTAGAGCTATTTAATTTGTATGATTTAACTACCACCTTAAAACTTAATTACATTGTATTTCTATTAAACTCATTAGATGTGTAACGACTTAAAATACGAGTGTTTAACTTACGTGTGTTTAAGCCATAATTGGCTTTACAAAACGGTGTCTAACTTTAAACAATGTCTAAAATTAGCGCTGTCTCTGTTTGCCATTATGCAATGGCCAGAGATGTCAAAAGCTTAGGCAGTGTTTAACGTTTGCCAATTTTTTGTAGTAAGGCCCACGCGGTTGTTGACAGAATACTTTTAAATATAAATTAACTTGAACAAAGCAATATGTAGTACTAATCCGCTGATCTAATCTCCTTAAGCTGAAATAAACTTAATTAGACTTCGACACGTGAAGCTGAAAGTCAGCTCAGCGCTCGACGAGGCAACACGTTCAGTGCACAGCGAGTCAATTTCCTGAAGATGCTTCGTAGAGAGGCGAAACACGTGTCGAAGTCTAATTAAGTTTATTCCAGCTTAAGGAGATTAGATCAGCGGATTAGTACTACATATTGCTTTGTTCAAGTTAATTTATATTTAACAATGGACTTCCGCAAAGTCACGCCTGAGTCAATTAACTAGAATACTTTTAGCCGTCGTATTTTGTAATAACTTTTTTTATTAATTAGCTTAGATATTTATAAACCCACGTTAATTTATTAGTTAGCTTTCATTATAATTTACAATTAATCAGGCCATCAAGTAACGTTTACCGTAGTCGTCATAGTTTAAGGTTCTGGCTAGTTTTTGTAGTTTGGCTTATAATTAGGGCATGCACACTCACAGAGCAATCATACGCTGATGTCGGGCACAAAGTAAATGTTAGGATAGCGAAAAAAAATATGGTATTGCTCTGAAAATCTTCTCAGCAGTAGGTACCATACCTAAGAAGATTTTTTGTGTTATCATTAGAATGTCCATAGTTAAAATACCATTTCAAAATATTGATATGCGGCAACATCGGCGTAGTAGCGCTATTTTCAAACGATTACGCTACCGTTCAATAGATTAGTGATGTACAAAAGTCAACTTACCGATATCCATACATTATCGTTCAAAATTAGCGCTTGGCATTTTTCCACAACTCAAATCCGACGGGATTAGATTCTGTTCAATCGATCACTTAAAATATTAATTTTATTGTGTTTACCTACACTTCCAAAAATTACAAATATTTTTGCGTAACTGGAAAAAGTTATGTTCAACTGTTATGATTTCATAAAATATTCGTGACTTCTGAAATATTAACAAAATTTTTGTTTAGTAATTTCCTTAAGTGTAGGTAAATATTATACAAAAACAGGTGAGTTACTACATCAAATCAATAAAGTTGGTTGTCGGATCGGAGTAACATAGAAAACGCTAATTATAACAAAGCCTTATAATTATGTCACAACGATATTAAGCAAAAGGTACAATCCACCTTTACAAAAGCTCATAGATGAGTTAATGGAAAATAAACTGGTTCGATAAAAGTAATAATATAATGCTTAATAATGCCGGACAATCCACACAGCACTATCTAGCCCCAAAGTAAGCTATTCAAAGCTTGTGTTATGGGTACTAGATAACTGATATATTTAATACATCATATACTTACATAGATAGATATTTTTTATTATACATAGAAAACACCCAGACCATCGGAACAAATTTCTGCAGATCTTACACAAATTTGTTCCAAGGCGGGAATCGAACCCGCAACCTCTTGCGTCGCAGGCAGACTCTCGCCCGCTGCGCCACAGAGGTCGTCACAAAAAAAGTATTATATATTTATTTTTTGCTTATTCATAGCTTATTGCAAGTGCCTATCCATGTAAAACTACTAAACTGGCTTCTATATAAAAATACTGGTTCAAAAATAAGGTTTTCTTTTAAGTTCCGTTTAAAATATTCAAAGTATAATTATCCAAGTTATATTTTTGTGAGTTTTACTCAATACATGTACTAAAAAAGAGGAAGATTGTAACCTAAAACATTTTGTAATATACTTGTGACATTTATTTTTACCACAAAAAGAAAATGTGGCCGATCAAATTATTTGTACCAAAGTACGGACGAGTTAGCTGCTGCGCCGAAAACAAGTTCATCCTGTTCCACTAATTGCGTACGGGAGAGACATAAAATGGTCCATAAAGGTAATTGACACGGAAAGTGTAATAATTCCTTCATTTCCCCGAAGCACTTTCATTACCAGCTGCATTGATGTGTAAGGCTCGGCTCCTACATTTATTACTTTTGTCGCTAACACCTTTTGTGGTTAGTAGGACTTATCTGAGCGTGCAGACATGTTGGGGAACTACAGCTTCAATAAGCTTTTTGTGGTAAATAAGGAAATGCTTATTCACAGAAATACACTACATGAAATACGAAATGTTTCGTCTTTGTAACAAATAGTCTTTGTAACATACGAAGGACGATATTCAGAATGCTTGTTAATTAAAACCGTTGGCAGTTATTTTTTAAAGTAAAATGACGACATGCCGACAAATCGCGCACACCAGCCTTTCAATTGTAAGTCTATCTATCTTTGTATGTCTGACTGACTGACTGATATAGTGATCTATCAACGCACAGCCCAAACCACTGGACGGATCGGGCTGAAATTTGGCATGCAGGTAGATGTTATGACGTAGGCATCCGCTAAGAAAGGATTTTGTTCAATTCTACCCCTAAGGGGATAAAATAGGGGATGAAATTTTGTATGAAATTTTCAAAGTAAAACGAACGCGTGCAAAGCCGCGGGATCAGCTAGTACATAATATAGTCTACTTCTGTTTTCTTAAAAAAACTACATGTATTAGAAGTAAAAGGCTCGACAGATCGGGATTTTAAACTTGGATGGTGGCATTAAAACCCAAAACAATGGACAATAAAAACAAAAAGGGCGCTACATTGATGCTATAGTTAAGCACATCGACGTTCACATGCGTTGTTTTGAAATTATGGGTATTAGTTATAGTTCGTGTTGTCAAGTTTAATTACGTGAATTGCACGGTTCAGAGCCACTATAGACTATCCAATATGTCATGTGCGATCCCTGGGGTTTCCTTCAATACGAACACGCAAAATTAAATGTCAAAAATGGAAGCAACCTCTTGTACGGGTTGGTAAATTTTAAACATTGAAATCACAATAACATCGGAGTAGCAAAGGGATCCATCTTAATTGGCTAAGCGACAGTTTTTGAGCATAATAAGTCAAAACGCCAGTATTTTGGACGCTTTGTGTAAGCATCACGCATCAATAGTGTCTTGAACGTTTGTAAGGTATGCGAAACGTCATGGCCGTTGCCAGGTTAGGCGTTTCATTGGGTATTACTTTTGGCTGGATATCAGCAATAGATACAATATGATACCTCCGTTAGTCCGCTTGCCGTAGCCCCTCGCAATAAGTACCTTTCCACTAGGTCTGAATGTTCCCCTCGTCACTCTTATTTCTTCTTCTGTGAATGCCAAACATTATCTAAGCGTCACAAAATAAGCTCACACGACAAACGATGAAACTCTTATTCTATTTTCAAAATCTAAAGCGATGGAGTCTAGTGACTGTTGGTTATGAATGGTTGAGTACCTAATCAAAGAGCGCGCATGACGTTTTAAAGCGCTTTAGAAGCAAGTTTTTACGCTTTTACCTTCATCTAAATTGTCGTTACCACTTCTTTTGCCAAAGTCATAGGCTACCATCATGCTGTTCTTGGGTTTGAATATTTTGTGGGGCACGGTTTCGTACAAGTCTGTTATGTGAAAGAAGTAAGTATATACATTAAGTAGGAATGCGCATGTGTGACTTATTCTAAATGAATCTTAGGTATAACGCATAGTCGAAAGAGGACAATACAAGACTTCTTTGTAATTCAGTAGTTTGATATTTAACTAATCATTCAAGTGAAAAATTTCTTCGTTTAGTATTTATAATATCCCTCAAATTCAATCATTCAAAGATGATATTCGTAGAATTTATTAAACCCTCTTGTTCATACTCCGCTGTGGCATTGCTTTAGCTAAAGCACGCTTATGCATTCTCTTTCATTCTTTCTCATAGAAGAGAGTGATAGCTTCAACGTTGCTAAAGTAGCTTGATTCAGTAGTGTCGTTTTTTTTTACAACATATAGGTATAAACATTTGGTTATTCTACACGATATGTTTTGTCCTCATTCAAATATAGTAACACGTTACAATATACATTACACGAACACTAAGGCTTCCTCCTATCAAGGTCATTTCTCCTCGTAGATCAGGGCTTCTCTCAAAGCCTCAGAAGGAATCCAGTTGGCGAAATATGAATTCATAATTCAGTTAGACATTTTGCGCGTCAAGTGTTTTCAGACCTCAAGAGAAGGCTTAATGTCTTTGGTTAGCTAAGGCCGGCGTATAAAACAATTATTTGTTTAATTTTATAAAATAGATGTTGGACAAACTACATCACAGATCAGCTGACCCGAACAGGGTCTACTCAGAACAGGAAATAATCTAGCTGTCCTCTAAAACTTTACCAAAAATATTGGTTTATGATAAAAATACCACGCATAAGGCGTCACACGCACAAACATAATGACATGAGTTACCTTTGGGATTTTCCTATAAATTAGTAAAAACTCATGCATTTCCCAAAAAACTTTGCCCTATTTCATACATTTTAACATGTCATGCTACATTTAGGCTTTCATTTTCAATCGCGCTCAAGTAATGAAAAACTAAATTATTTTGCTTGTTTAATTCTTTAAAAATAAGTTGTAACGCTCAATTGGATTCCCTCTATGGTCCAAGACGGGCTTATTCACGCTAACAAGATTCCCAAACACTTGCGAAGCCGCCTTTCAGTACTCGAAGGCTTTCATCCGATATTAAGCTCTCACTGTGCTAGTACACAGTTGTTTTTCGAATACCTTCGTTTTCCATGTCTGGTGCTCTTTTACCGAAATCCCTGGCATAATTAATAGTAGGGCTCTTAAATGTAGGAGTTCGTCCACCGGAGCGATCTTCAGAAGACGCATGCTCTATGTCACCTTAGGAATAATTGTTTATGTTGTTTACCCTGGAAAGGATCAGTGGTCTAGTGGTAGCGACCACGGCAACTGATCCTAAGGTGGTGGGTTCAAAATCATCGTCACCAATGAGTTTTTCAGTTTAAAAATTTATGTGCACAGTGTTAATACGCTTAAACCGTGAAGAAAAACATTTTTTATACTAGCTGGTACATGGCATGGCTCACCTGATGTTAAGATGGCCATCATAACAAAGCATTGCCTCGTAAGTTACGCACGACAGAAACATGCCCTACGATGCACTGCCCCGCGTCCATCAACTTGAGGCATGCAGATGTTAAGCCGCATGTGACTGTGATCATCATTAGGAAACCAGCATGTCACAGAATCAAGTTCTTAAACATGTGACAAAGTGCTTGAAAGAAGAAGAGAAGAAGCTTCTTCGGTATACATATAGTCCTTTCACTAAACTGTTTTGAAAGAACAAGTGACATAACAGAAGAGGAACCCTCACATCCTCAAAGGTTATGGCTTCAAAGGTTAACCTTTGAAAATTCATTAGCTCTCTTGTATGGTCGCCACACTGTTTTTGCAAGAAACTAGTGACACGAAACGAAGAAGAAGATAGAATTTGTGTGAATTTTGTAAATTACATAATATTCAACCTTATTTTTCATGACTAACCTACTTTTAAAATAGGTAAGTTACTTTTACATCAAAAAACGCTGGGCTCGAAACTTGCGAACGTTTTGTTGATCAAGAGTGCCCTGACTTCACAGAGGCAGTGCCCACCGCCTAATTGTCTATTCTACCTCAATCGAATTCATTAAGCCTGCATCCTATTAGCTAAAGTAACAGCAGGCCGGCCGAGGCACGATAGTGACGAGCCTATTCAGCTTATCGATTCTCTGAACAACTTAGTTCTCACTTAGGATCACCCCTACACCACATAACACTACATATATATGTGTGTGCACTACATATACATGTGTTTTTTGTTATATCCGTTGTGTGCAATGAAGTATTTTCTATCTATCTATCTTCTAAATATATATAACTCAAAGGTGACTGACTGACTGACTGACATAGTGATCTATCAACGCACAGCCCAAACCACTGGACGGATCGGGCTGAAATGTGGCATGCAAGTAGATGATATGACGTAGGCATCCGCTAAGAAAGGATTTTGATCAATTCTACCCCCAAGGGGATAAAATAGGGGATGAAAGTTTGTATGAAACTGAATTCCTTGGCGCGAGCAAAGCCGCAGGTTCAGCTAGTCTATCTATAAACAGACAGCACTACCATCTACTCCACATAACACAAAGGTTAGCTGAAAGAAAATGCTAAGTAGCATTAAGTTCGCCTATGTACTTCATATGTGCAATAAAGAATTTTCTTATCTTTCTTATCTTGCCCCTCACTTTTGCGTCTTCTTGTTTGTCGTGTCACTAGTTTCTTTCAAAATTTTGTGGTGAAAGTATTTTAAGTGCACCTCAGAGGCTCTTTTCGACCCCTCACTTAAATCAAACGAAGGCGAGCATTCACCAGCCTTTCTTCGTTGTTTTGGCTATTTATGAATGAAGGTAAATATGGTTTTTACTAAGCGAAAAAAAATAAGAAATGTTAACTATTGAATAAGCGAAAACGACTGCCTTCGCTAAGATTTTGTTTATTTTGATGCTTTTATTTAGCTTATTAAATTACAGATAGTGTAATGATTTTGGCGGTAATAAATGCGACTGAAGAAGGCAATGAAGTCCACAAGCCATCGCTTTTAGAAAAAATTAAACTATGACACATTATTATACGATCTAACAGAATTTTCAAAGTTGAGAAGCTCTTTATTTAATACGACACGAGACAGTATACTATGTACCTACATGTTTTTAGTATTTGTACTGACTATTTAGTTTACTACATGTTCCGGCTAGCTAGTAGTTTAACGACTTTCAGACCACTAGTGACGTCACACTTCCATTAAAGTGTTAAACATGAATTAATGTATGTATTTCATTGGGTGTAATGTATTACTTTTTAAGTACCTAACGAGCACCAGATCGAAAAAATCCTGTAGAAATATATCTGTGAAGAAAAAAGGATTAGAAATTATGTTAATTAAATTAATAATTTAATTTAATATTTAATTATGAGATTTACTACGCCTCTACTCATTGGCAACGGTCACAAAGCACGCACGGCATAGAGAAATATAAAAACGAATGAAAATTAAAAATACTTTAAAGATAAATTTCAAAAAAAAGCTAATGTTGTTCATAAAAAAATTACAGCTGGAAGTACGTGCGTTCGTTGCAAATAGAGAGTACTTATTATTATATTAATAAAAATCAATTATCTACAAAACAAATGACAATCCGTATCATGCCGTGCGTACAATTTTTCCATTACCTACTTTGTTATTCTACAAGTACTGATGATATTGTTGAGTTACCTTTATTAATTTAGCCAGGAAATTACCGAATAAATCTTATGTTATTCTACATTATTTGATAAGATATTTCATAAAATAAAGATGTTTTCATTAAAAGGCTTTTCTTATATCCATTTATCTTAAATTACACATCAAAACCAGCTAATACAACCATGCTGATACACAAAGTGTCGTGATTCTATTTCATGGCTATCGTTGTATTTAACTAAGAACTGCATAATAATGTATGACATGGTTGATTGCCATACAAACCATTGTTTTATTTTATGCCATAGCAGACACTTTCAAGAGTCTGCCGATTGTCAACTGTTTTTATAAATACGTCTTAGATATAATAAATGTTACTTTGCTTCCCAATACAAACTTTTATTTTATGCCTGAGCACTTTGACTTTTTAACGGTCTGACAGTCAAATGTTTTAGAAAATACTCTTGTTTATTACATACTAAATGATAAATAAATGTACAATTAGTGGGAATATAAAGCCGTATAGATTGCGACTACTCGTTTTCAAGGGTCTGCTGATGCATAACTATTTTTGAAAATACTCTTGTATATTATACACATATACACTCTGGTATATATATTTGTGTGTGTGTCTCCAGCTTCCTCATATTGAAAATGTAATTTCTATAAATGCCAATATTTAAAGCATAATTAGTGCACTCATAGATTTGAATCATAATTTAGCTGCCAAATAAACAACGATGCTATAAGCTTATAATAGTGTGTAAGCTGGAGTAACATGTCTCCAGCTGCCTCAGTCAGTGTGGGCAAACGGCTAATGATAGAGATATATAGTAAACGCAAGGATTTAGTACCAAACGAATTAGCGAGGTACCAAAAATTTCAGGTCTGTAGCTCGGAAACTCTTCGAGTTATAAGACTTGATCAACGTGTAAGCTGGAGTAACGATACGTGAAAAAGCATATGCTCGTTCTCTGGAATGGCTGGAGCTAGCAGGTTGCTTTAAGTCTCCAGATTTAGTACCAAACGAATTAGCGAGGTACCAAATATTTGAAGTGTTTCTGTTCAAAACTCTATGAGTTACAAGCTTTTCCAGCTTTTTTTGTTTGTCCAACTTGCACATGTTGGATCTCAGCAACCACAATAGGTACAGACTCGGTTGATGTCTCTGAACCGAGCTATGAATTAGTGCACTCGGTACCAAAAATTTGGAATCTCTAGGACAAGCAGTTCTGTTGTAATCAGCAAAATAACATCCAAGGAATTTGAATACAGACAGATATATTCAAATTCCTTGATTGCATCAGTAGGTACGAGTGTGACGCATTCGCTGTAGTGACAGAGATAGAGCTACTATCAACTGAAGGCTGGTCGAAATGGAACTATCTGGTATTCTGTAACTCATCATAATATTAGTTATTTTGCTGATTACAACAGAACTGCTTGTCCTAGAGATTCCAAATTTTTGGTACCGAGTGCACTAATTCATAGCTCGGTTCAAAGACATCAACCGAGTCTGTACCTATTGTGGTTGCTGAGATCCAACATGTGCAAGTTGGACAAACAAAAAAAGCTGGAAAAGCTTGTAACTCATAGAGTTTTGAACAGAAACACTTCAAATATTTGGTACCTCGCTAATTCGTTTGGTACTAAATCTGGAGACTTAAAGCAACCTGCTAGCTCCAGCCATTCCAGAGAACGAGCATATGCTTTTTCACGTATCGTTACTCCAGCTTACACGTTGATCAAGTCTTATAACTCGAAGAGTTTCCGAGCTACAGACCTGAAATTTTTGGTACCTCGCTAATTCGTTTGGTACTAAATCCTTGCGTTTACTATATATCTCTATCATTAGCCGTTTGCCCACACTGACTGAGGCAGCTGGAGACATGTTACTCCAGCTTACACACTATTATAAGCTTATAGCATCGTTGTTTATTTGGCAGCTAAATTATGATTCAAATCTATGAGTGCACTAATTATGCTTTAAATATTGGCATTTATAGAAATTACATTTTCAATATGAGGAAGCTGGAGACACACACACTATATATTTCACCTCGACATATTCTATAGACAATTCTATATATACACTCTTGTATATATACTCATTAGTATAATTTTATTTATATATATATTTTAGTTCGTAAGGTATTTATGCTATGGGCCCTGTATTTTTAAGATCTTTTTACTATGTTGCCTGAAATAAATGATTATTATTATTATTAGTGAGTACTCACGTGCAGCCCTGGAGTGGGGGCGGTCGCGCTTGCCAAACCCGCGAGCCGTCATCATCTCGAGGTTCTTGAAGCCGCGCGTCGGCCTCTGCTTGCGCGCCAGCCGGCCATCCGGAGCGCTCTCTGACAGGCAGATGCACGCCGCCAGCACCAAACACAGCTGCATCGAGATGTTCATGGCTGGGGACAATGGAACAGTTGAGAACACACCACCACACACCTGTTTCTTCGATACCGGACGATTTTTTATGTAAAAGATAGGCAAACGGGCTAACGGCCCACCTGATGGTAAGCGGTCACCGTCACCCATAGCCAACAACACCGGGGCGTTGTCAGCGCGTTGCCTACCCTGAAGGACTTAGGGGGGAGTTAGTGGTCCAATCATTACATTTGGCTAATACCCACATTTCACAATATCTAGTATTCCATGCGTGACAGGTTGCAAGTCCATCGCCGCTGTTAGAATACTAGCTAGGAAAACTACGAGTAGGTAATATATTTGGAAACAATAAAATTTTGACGTTTTCATTGCTTCCTGAGTTGCGAAAACTTTAACTTAGTTTAGTTCGAATCAAAAACTACGATGTATAAAAATCCAGCCACAAGACTAACCGCCGGCTTCTGAAAGCGCGATCAATACTAATTGGCTGTCAAGTCACTTGCTATCTTTATCTAATTTGAAGTAAAAACTGAAATAGCAAGTGACTTGACAGCCGATTAGTGTTGGGGGCTAATGATTAATTTTGCATTAACCCAACTTTTTTATAAACATTGCTAAGATTAGTTTTTTCTTACTGAAGAAAAACAATATGAATATCTAATCTTTGTTTTGCACATAATATAAATAGACTAAGCCAAGATGATTTTCGACAAGTAGTAACTTTTTATTCTTTTCCATATGAACCTTGTGTGTTTCAGTTAAAGTGCATTTTACAACATAATATCATCAAACTTTTTTAACGTTTTCGACACCCTCTGCTCTTTAGACTTTATTTCGGTAACATAGCGTGTCTAGTTTGAAATTGCACGTGTCCAGGTGCAAATTTAGGCTGATGAGCCCTTAAATAAACAAGTCAGGTGCGCCGTGCGGTCGTTGACAGGTCACTAGTACCTAGCCCGGCCAGATTAAATCAATTTTAAAAGCATAGGTGTAATATTCCATTGGTGCTAGAGCACAAAATTAGATGGATTATAAACCTGCCTGAGCGGATGTCTGTAATTTTTCAAAGACGATATTTTTAGTTTAGACAAATAAACACCATTAAACCATGCTGCAAATAATTTTAAGTTTTACTGCATTTAAGTGAAATTCATGGACAAAGTTGCACTAATGCACAATGCACGAGAGTAAATCAAGCAAACATGTGACTTCACTTTCAAAGTTTGCCAGATCACTTCGCCTGTGGAACTTCTAACTTATTAAGACCGAGTACACTATAATGGAGCACTTTTACTGGTACGATGGTCCTTAGTGGTCCCTGTATGGAATTGTAGCCCTATATCACTCTTCACAGCATAGTATAAAACAAAGTCGCTTTTTCTGTCCCTATACCCCTATTATGCTTAAATCTTTAAAACTACGCAACGGATTTTTCGACGAAAGTTCATACAGATATAGAGAATACAAACTAAAAGAATCCAAACCGGTTGAGTTTTTTTCTTACATTATTATATGTTTATAATTTTTATATGTATATTAATTGTAATAATTAATTGTAATTATTATATGTTTATAAATTGACGACCTCAGTGGCGCAGCGGGCGAGAGTCCGCCTGCGACGCAAGAGGTTGCGGGTTCGATTCCCGCCTCGGAACAAATTTGTGTACGATCTGCAGAAATTTGTTCCGTTGGTCTGGGTGTTTATGTATAATAAAAAATATCTATCTATGTACGTATATAATGTATTAAATATATCAGTCATCTAGTACTCATAACACAAGCTTTGAGTAGCTTACTTTGGGGCTAGATGGTGCTGTGTGGATTGTCCAGCATAAAAAAAAAAAAAAAAAAAAAAAATTACCTACAACACTCGTACGGGTAAGTACGTTAGCTTGAGACCATAGGTGAGTTACATAGTAACGTGAGTAACGAAATGGCGCGTGAAGATTTTGCGCGAAAACTGTCACACCCTACTTCATGACTCATTAGCGGTAACTTGTAGGGCTGGCACATGCGAAAACAAAACGGTATTTAAAAATTTTATAATCTCCATGCCTTAGCCACAATAAGATTGGTACAAGAAGTAAGTTTACATGCATTGACTCTTCTTCTTCTAAAATTTTAAGAACTCAGCCTCAGTTGGTGGTAAATGCATCAGAACTCTGAGAAGAGTCTATGAGAGTTTCCAGCTGAGTCTTTTCAATGCGGGTCTCTTTGACTTCTTTCGACTGCCTACTACTTTGATAATATAGATAAGAGAATAATAAAACGTGGTCTTATTCAATACGAAACCATAGAATCTAAAAAAAAAATAAGGCCTTCTTAAAATACGGGTTTTTGGGCGGCCTCGACACAGAACTCTAAAATAAAACTAAGTATGTGACAGCCCTATAAAATAACACTAAAGACGTATTTACACTGTCGCCAAAAGTCCTTTTTGCTAAGTTAAGCCAGTCGCATATATAATTACTATACTTAATAATTACGGTCCTTGTTACTTTAGCACCTTCTAAAGCAGTGAAGTATACATTTGGTATGAAAGTACTAGTCATTTCATTGTTTAAATGTATCATCATCATCAAAATCTGAAGAAGTCTATGTTAGATATAAGACCCTTTCTTGTGTTTCAGTGAAAATTATTTTTAGCCTCAACTAACTTCCTGCTTTGACTATATCACGGGATTTGAAGAATGGTTTATACGAAAATGTTTTTGCTATTAATAATTTATACTATAAAATAAATAAATATTGTTGGATTCCACACATCATTATCTAGCCCAAAACTAAGCCAACGCTTGTGATATGGGAACCAGATAGCTGATATAACACATAAATACTTTTTTTGTAAATGTTGGCTTATTTATTTTTCCTGCTATTATACTACTTTAAATATTGATATTTTCAAATGTACCTGCTTTACTTTTAAAATGAAATAATAAATTAAATTACTTTGTATTCTAACGTGGCCATGATTACATTGTTCTTTTTTTTTATGAAATTTTACCGTGGTGCGCAGAAAGCTATTATTTGCGTTATGACCGATGATTATGATAATAATTATACTAAAAAGTATACTTTCCACCACGTTAACTTAAAAACTCAACTTAAATACATGATCGTAAAGGCGCTCCTACTTAGTTGATTACTTATGTTTTGAGTAGGTAAATACTTTGTCAAGTCTTTAAACGTGTCACAGTGAGGTTTTTTATACTTTTGTTCCCATAATATCCTTTTCACTAATCAGCTACCGCTACAAGAAATAAGTTCGTGGATCTAGAAGAGTAATAGAATAAAAACAAAAGCTCAAACAGCTTCACGACTTTGATCCCCATTGGGGACGTCTACATTTGGCACAGAGTAGGTAATATAGCTTTTCATAATAAAAATTTGTTATCTCAGGTTTAAATTTTTAATCTAATCTTTTGTTTTTAATTTGTAGCGTCATCTTCACCTACTTTTTTACAATAATTTTACCAATTGTCAATTCAGCGTTCCACAATGAAAACAATGGAAGCTCCCAATTTCCTTAATCATCAAAAGTGTGTTTAGAATTTTTGAGTGGAGAGCCTTTTTGTTATTGTTTTTATTTTCGTAGCTACCGAGTTTGGCCCCGGGTTATTAATATTTAAACGAAACCATATAAACAGAACAGATTTGGTAAAACAGAAAAGTCTTGGTTATATTGACAGAAATGTAAAAGGCATGGTTAGAATGTTTGGATGAAGCCGTTGAATGGGTAAAAATGTCTCAGGCACTACAGCATCCCGGATAGAACCCATTAATAGGAGCATTGAGTACGAAAATGCCGTATATAATCTTGAAAAGATGTAAAGACTTGTATAATAATGTAATCAAAAAAAATAAGTACGACACAAAAGCTAGACGACTGCGGGTTGAGACGCAAGTGGCCTGTACCAGTAATCCAGTTATCCTACCAATATTATAAACGCGAAAGTTTGGTATGGATGGATGGATAGATAAATGTTGGTTACTCTTTTACGCCGGAACGGCTTGACGGACCCGGATGAAACTTGGCAGAGAGATAGATTATAGTTTGGGATAGCACATAGGCTGCTTTTTATCCCATGGGAATACCGGGATTTAAATCTGGGCGGGACACCGCGGGGCGCAAGTGTGAACAATAATTGTTTTTTCTCTAGTTACCAAATATACCTACTTTTTTGAAAATTGTTTCGTAATCACTTTTTAAGAGGATGCTTACAGTGCTTTAAATTACAATCGTGAGTCTATAAAATTGTAAAATAAATCTCCAGATTTATAAAAATATATTTAGATTTATAAACATTACTTTACGTACGAATTACGTTGAATCTTCAAATGTATTACCATTTTAAAAGTGACATTTGTGGCTGAACATGATACCTATTCATGTTCTTACTGATGTCGCTAACGGTTCGACGGTTGGTTTTTGTGTGGGGTTAGTCTATTTGCGTTCCCTAAGAAAAGTTGTTACAATTCTGTAAGAAACTCTAACACGAGTTTCAAACAAATTGAAACTTGCACAAAGAACGAACTTAGGTCGGCAATTTCATGCTGTTTTATTTAACAATTTACATACATCTGGTTTCGTTTGCAAACGTCTTGTAGGTAAACGAGTGGGGATATTTGCAGCAAGAATCTCTTTGTGGAACTTGAGCAACGGAATGAAAAAAATATTAAGGTGAAATGGTAGCCATCAAACAGATGTTTTGACTCCACGAAATATTTATTTTAGTGCCAAAGCTGAAAAGAACAGGCAACAAACTCGGCTTGGTACCTACCGCTCTATTGTATGATCCTCGCTAAGTACAATGTAATATAATACCTACACTATTGAAGCTATATAATACTCGTATAATAAGCCATATATGTAGCTTTAATACATGTCAAGTTGTTCCTTGTGATCCAATTGAATAAATACTTTTGAACTAAAGCTTTAACTTTGATAATACTACCGTTGGATAAGTAGTATTATCAAAGTACTATTATAAACGCGAAAGTTTGTAAGTATGGATGGATGGATGGATGTTCGTTACTCTTTCACGCCAGAACGGCTGAACGGATCTGGATGAAACTTGGGAGGGAGGTGGATTAAAGTCTGAAATAACACATAGGCTACTTTTTACCCGTGGCAATACCGGGATTTAAATCTGCGCGGGTGAAACCGCGGGGCACAACTAGTAAGCTATACACTTATTACTGCTTACTGCTATGCAATTTATGCATAGCAGTTTGTTTCACAGAACGGCGCGTGAATATACTTTAACACAAAGTGAAAAGCTTGTTTCCCTTTGTGCGTTATGCATGCGCTGCGTCACCGCATGACGTCACAACGCATCGTGTCTATGCCGTAGTAATTTATTCTGTAGAACTATGCAACTTGACGATTCAGACATGTCGTCGAAGTTATAAGTTCTGGACACGTGTGTCAAGCGCCCGAAAGGAGCCTTTTGCGGCGCAATCCTCAACATTAATTTCAAAAAATCCTTACCACACTTTTTTGAAAGAAACTAGTGATAGGTATGTCAAGAAGAAGTTCAGAGACATCGCAATATAATGTAGATATATTGCGATGTCTGCGGGGAACGCATGTGGCCTTACTATAACTGCCTTAATCGAGTTTTGTCTTAAAGTAAACACGCAAAGTACGTGAAACCGACTATCATCGCGTGTCCAAGAAATTTTTGTACAGCATATAAATTCCTTGTAAGGAACGGACATGATGGTATGATGATTGTTTCTTCTTTTTATCTTGGATTCAAAATTGGAACTAAATTATCCACCAACACTGATCTGGGCCCGTAACCACCATCTCTTGAAGCATAAATTCAATATTACTTTTTGATCATAAAGCTGACTCTATGCAGTTGATTTAAGACATTGACATAAAAGTAATATTCAAATAAGCAGATACATGCCAATAGCAGGCAACACTGCAAAAGTTTTGCAGTGTTGCCCGCTATTCGCATGGTTTTCATGCCTTTGCAGCAAAGACCATATAAACAAACGAAACCCTCTGAAAGAATTCTACCGTACCTGAGAATGAAAGTCGTGTCGGCTGTTTGTTTTTAGCTTTAAATCTCATATTCTCTTTTGCATATACATTTTATGTTTTATTTTATTAAATTATAATAATGTAGAAATTAGCACAAAATAATTTGAACAAAATTAGAAATCGGTAAATAAATATGTTTATTTCAAATATACATTTAACACATTACGAGTACAATTATTTTACAGGACAACGTCAATCAGGTCAATCAGGTGATTGACGTTGTCCTGTAAAATAATTGTACTCGTAATGTATGAAATGTATTTTTGTATTGTGTCGCTAGTTTCATATATACAGAGCCCACACCATTAAATAGCATAAAACAAAGTCGCTTTCTCTGTCCCTATATGCCTATGTATGCTTAAATCTTTAAAACTACGCAATGGATTTTGATGCGGTTTTTTTTAAAAGATATGTATAATACATGCATGATATAGTAGAAAACCCGTGCACGTGCACCCGTGCGAAGCAGGGGCGCGCGGGCGGGTCGCTAGTTAAGATTAAAATACCGGTTCTTCCACGTTAACCACCTCCGGATACACTTTCAGTTTCTAGACCGGAAGTGGTCCCGCTACCCATGGTTTCCGGCGGATGTTTTCAATATTATGTGGTGAATAATGTTTTTCTAAGTATTTCTGGGGTTTAAGTAGGTACCTGTATCCGTGTACTGGCATCCAGCTTTTAAAATATTAAATGTGACTCACTAAAAATTCAATCCATAATTTTACTTACTTTTATTTGTATATTTACGAAAACATGTATCCTTGATTTTTTATTTATCCGTGTTTTTAATGTTTATATGTAGAGACGGAGCGTACGGTATATTTTGGGCTTTCAACGTTATGAGAATTCAACATTCTGTTCCTAAAGGGTTTATTTAAGTGGCGGATAGCGTTACTTAGATTGTGAAATAGGCACATAAACATAGAAAACCTACTCGAGAATAAACATGCAAGTAATGCGATTCGGAGCAGACACACTAAGATTATCTGGGGATTAGGGCTTCGTGTGTCTATTCCCTTATTGGAGACGAGGATAAAATGATGGAGTAAATTCTATTTTGTAACAACACAAATACCATACTCTTTATACGTAACGCTTTGTACTCTAGTCCAGCAGCCGTTTTAACACGAAGCGAGAATGCGAATCATAAGTATTAGATATTAGATAAATCATTTGTTTTGCTGGAATAACCAAGTACCTATCTTCAAACTAAATATTTTTTATGAATAAATAAAAGGTCTTTGTGAAGTTTAAAATTGCAGTCTTATTTTGTTGCTTTGGTTGCGACGAACAGGAGGTAGATTCATCTAGTATAATAATAATAATAATGAAGTTTATTGGACATTAAAGAGCGTACATTGGCAAAAAAATGAACATAAATATTTAAACCAAATCACAATGTTGTACATGATCGTAAAAACAGATGGGCTCCTTGATTTCCAAACTAAGGGAAAACTTATGTTTTGGGAACGTGATCCTCCTTGAGTACAGTTATTGACCGAGCGAGCGAAGCGAGCGAAGCGTCTCAGTTTCCACATTGGCCAAAAATGCGTTTGTCCGGATGTCTGTCTGTTCTCCTCTACAGGTCGCATTTTTCAACCGATCTGGACGAAACTTGGTACACATGTTATATGACTTATTAGAATTTTTTGTCGTCGGGGATTTTTGATTGGAGGGGTACTTCCCCCAAAAAGGGGCAAAAAAGGGGACTATTTCATATACTGAATATCTCCACCAAATGAGATCCGATTCGATTGTTCTTTTTTTATTTGAAAGGTAGTTAGTAACTATAAGTTGGTCTCATAAAAGTTTGGTGAAGATCTGATGAGGATCTTTAGCATGATGAACGGCTCATCAAAAAATCGACGGGTTTCAATCAAATTTGAGAGAAACACTAAGGACCTCATTCTACACAAGATGATTAAAAAAAAACAATAAAAATCAATAAAATCAAAAGAATCAAAAATCGGAAAAATTATATCTACCTACCGCTAAGCCAGTGAATTGATCACTTTTAGTGTGCTCGCGAGGTCTACCAACTCACAGAGCCACTAGTCTATTAATAAAACAGTCTACGTTTTTGATTGTGAACATTATTAAATTGTACGCAGATGGCGTGTGAGTGTGATGTGAGAGTGTGTTTATGTGTGTGAAGGAAGTGTGTTTGTGGGTATGTATATGTATGTGTGTGAGAGGAGTGTGTTATGTAGTGTGTATGGGTAAGGATGTACGTACCTAAAGTATATAAGACGTTTCAAAGTGATCCCTGTGATTTTATTTAATAAAGACCGTTTCAATTTAGATTTTGTTATAAAAGTTTGATAAAAATACAGGTAGGTACTCAATATTTTTGATGCTACACCTAGTTTCAAAATTAATGTAGTTACGTCTCTTCATAATAAGATCTAGAAAATAACTTAGAAACTATGCTTCACTTTATCCTTAATATTAATTGAAGATGATATGAGTAGCAAAAATTCAGCTTTCATCTTCTTAAATGCCATGTTCCAATATCTAAAAGTCTAAACCACCATAAACTTGAAACTTATTCAAAGGTTTCCCAACGAAGACGTTTCACCGAAACGGGCCAAAGTTGAAAGGAGCCATTGGTTAATTGATTTTGAGGTAAATTAACTTAGTTTCATCATTCGATATTATGGTAATTAAGGTTCTTTAGGAAATCAACCGACCGGAATAAGCGGAGAGCATCTTAAAACAAAAATGCTTATAATTTTATTTCTTTATTCTTTACTGTACACAGAAACAACATGTGAAAACTTAAATAATAAAATATGTACAAAGGCGAGTTTAACCCTAAAAAGAGTTCTCTTCCAGCAAACCTTGAAGGAGAGAGACTAGTAATTCGCGATGATAAGGTCAGATTTTTTTTAACAAAGAAATATAAATAAATGCCTAAAACCAATTATTTATCTAACTCTCCACTGAAACTTAGGCAAATAGGCCAATAGGTTGTCTGCAAGAGATTGATTTAGCTAGAAGGCTACGCATTGTACATTTATGTCTGCCGCCAAGCAGCAACGCTGTGTTTCGGTTTGAAGAGTGTGGTCGCCGGTGTAATTACAGGCACATGAGGCTTAACATCTGTATGCCTCAAGTTGATGGACGCAGGGCAGTGCATCGTAGGGCACGTTCCTATTGTGCGTGACCTACGGGGCAATGTTTTGTTTATAGGTGATGGTTACCACTTAACATCAGGTGGGCCATCTGCTTGTTCCATCAGCTAGTTGTATAAAAAAAATGTCTCTAGTTGTTATAATTTGTGACTAATTTTTTTTATTTGTTTTCTCTATTCCGTGTTTGTATCCATTCATTCATTGAAAATGACATATGATATGACTGAGCCGAGGCACTTTTGATGCTATAGTATAGCACACAGAAACATGGCATCACCGACTAGTAGGGATCATGGTATCTATACGGTTTTTTCATTTGTATATTTCTTGCCTTTTTATACTGCTATTTGTGTTTTTAAATAACAAAATGTCTATGTTTTCGTCCACGTAATAACGAAAAACCCATCTCAAAATAAAACAATTAAGGTAGAAGTTTGAAAACCTTTTAAAGGTTCATGCTTCGGCAGACAGTGGGCCTTAATAATAAATTATGTAAAGGTTAGGTTACCTCGTTAACTTAAGCATTTCCGAGGTTTCAGTTCCAGGAACTTGTTTTTTTAAGTTAACATAACTTTTAATTGTTAATTATGAAAACAATGTCCACTGTATTTATTTTCAGTTTCTCTTTCAACATGCCAAGTCAGAATATTTAATGTTTTAATGTACTTTTTAAGTCAGTTTTATAATGTCTTTAAGTAATATTACTTAAGGATTACTTTGAACTATTTTAAAAAGTAAGTTTGAATCTAAGCGTCAGTTGATCGCGACGAAGCCCGAAAGAACTTAAGGAAGGGTATTGGGAACTGTTAAGTTATAATTTAAACATAAACTTAATTTATTGGTAATATAATATATATTACTTCCTCGCTAAAGCTCAGTAGTAAAACTACCTCGTATAATAATGCGTCATTTTTAGCTCCTTTGTACAACAATATATTATTATACTATTTCGACGTACACACACTTAAACTAAAAATTATTCGTTATGTATAGTTAGATCTGCTGCGACAGAATACAGATACCGAGTTCTGCCTCAATACTGAGGTTGACATGACAGGGTACACGCAGTTTTGACAGGCAAGCACAAACTTGGCACGTGTGACGTAACCACTCCTCCATGCCACTAAATACATAAACTATTATTTATTGTAGTTATTCGTATGGGCGTTCTGTTGTATCGTTTTAATTAATAGTTTAGAATAACAGTATTAAAGTGGTGTGATCTTTAATTGTTGTCAGATTTCGATTGATTGTAAATTTCAAAAATCTATAATATAAAATGGAGATATAATAAAAATCTTTGTAATTTCCTTAAGTGTAGGTAAACAAGATTAATAAATGATAATTGTACAAAGGTCCAAAGATCCAAAGGTTGACTGGAAGAGATCGCTTCTTAGCGTTAATATCGCCAACTGTACATATCTCTAGTTATTGTTACTTGTTTCATGTTTTGTTAGTTTGTAAGGTGTAAGTACATTATAGCATTTTCATTCTTTCATTCATCCATTCATTATACATCAGGTAAAATTATTTACATAAAAATTTCGTAAATTCCATTTCATTTTAGTGCCAATGATAAACTAGCAATTCCTTCCCTCATTAACTACATTTAACATTGTTATCCAAGTTTGAGATTTGTAAGCGGCCGGCATGAACTCGTTTGATGGCAAATTAAAGTTTATAATTACAACTTTGACTCGGTTTGGTTTCTTTGAGTTGGTTTTGTAAGTCTAAAAAGAGATTGTAGGGCTAAAGTTGGCTAGAGTTGTAGAGCTCTTTGTGAAGGGCTCGTCCGGGGAAGTACCAACACCTCGCCTTTTATCGTCCAAATTTTCATGTAGTGTCAATTGCTCTTTCGAAGTGTGGTGTGCCCGAAAAGGCTCTAATCGAACGCTTGTCACATCAATAGTTGAACTATTTAGGATCAACGACTTGCTGGTTTTATCACGATGTTTTCCTTCGCCATTCGGGAGTACCTACTGGCACTGCGAACAATTAGTGATTGTATGTAGATTTTTTGTGTATATTTTATTTTTCTATATTAATGATACCATTGGTACCTCCAATTAATGTAGGTATACCTATGGATATGTAAGTTGTCTGAGATAAATCTTTTGTGAAAATATGTGATTAGTTCAACAATTTCGTAAATCATCTGTAATGTCAGTTTAGCGTATTTCGCATAGTATAGCGTAACGTAGATATACTCATTGATATAATAAATAAATTTACGACCAACAAAATCGAGAAAAAACCCGAAAGATATGAGTTTGGGCGCAATAAGCCTGAAACTAAGTGAATCATGTACCTGCTATTACTACAAACGGTATATACCACCACAACTTTTTTAAACACAAGAACTTTGGAATGTTATATGAAAACATAATTATAATTCTCAAGGTATTTCAGAATTTTACGGACGAAGCGTGGCGTGGGTGAGATGTAATAATATTATTCTCGCGTTTGCCTCAGCATTCAACATTTTGTGAGTGATGGCTTGAATCGAGACGTTTTAAGGCTCTCCCCCACAGGCGCGATAATACCGCGCTATAAGAACATTATTATCGCAGCAGTGTGTAACTCATTACGCATCCTCATACAAAATGTTAAAATATAAAGAGTTTTTTTTTATGTATTATATCAACCATCTGGTTCTCATTTTAAAAGCTTTGGCTTATTTTACGGCTAGATAGTGCTCTGTTAAAAGTCTTCCCTTTTTTAATACAAATACTTGTTATTATAATTATTTAAAATAAATATAACCGTTATTAATCATATCACAATCATTTATTTAAAAAAGAAAATTACTATGAGTACTATTTACAAAATACCTCCATATGAAACAGGTGATCTATTTGCAGACCATTGCAAAAACGTTTATATTTTCAAAAGCATTATTAACTATTATTTTTGTTTAATTTTGAGTCTCATTTTTCGACTCGTGCGTAGTCGTCCACTTCTACTAGTTATTCATTTTAATTTGATCACTACAATAGCGCTAGTGTTTTGGTATCAGTCGCCCTCGTGGGGAATGTACGGCCACGTAAATTTTTGGGCGTGCTAAAAATTTAAAGGGCCACTTTATTAACAACTTTCATTAAAAGTATTTCTATGGGGAATTAAAACATGGAACTGAAACGTCAAAAGTTTGCGCGAAAATGACGCACTTTTACTTTTTACTAGTCGTTGTTTATTTCGGAGAACAAAGATGCTGATACAGATTAGATTGGATTTTCAATGCATTTTCATGAATGTTTGGAAATGCATGAAAACTGTCAGGTGTTTTTTGTAAATATTTGTATAAATTGAAATGTTATTTGTAAATTAATTAATAAATGTGTTATCGGGATAATAGAAATTAATAAAATAAGAGGAGCTTTTTTTTCCGATACACTATTTACACGAAAAAAACATAAATGAAATGAAATGAAATGTATTTATTTGCCTGAAGTTTGGTGAATCATGGTCTAAGTGTAATTGTGGTCTCACAAACTTCGTCGATAACCGACATGCAAGATTTTTAAGTAGATAGTATTATCGGGATGTTAAAGGGAATTATGTACTTTTTACTTACTCATAATTATGTAAGATATATCTAGCTGTCAACGCCTAAAAATACATTAAATAGCGTTTTGAAATTTAAATTCTTATTTCTATTCTGACTTGATTTCAATTTAGGTTGTCTATAATTGCATGGCATGCATCTATTTCAATCATATTTGACCTGATTCTTCAGTTAAAAAGAGCTTGATTAGTGTGTTAAAGGCTCATTCACACACACACATCCTATTCAGAAGGATAAACATAAATTCTAGATTTTTGGTCACGAGAAATAAATGAACCTTCGGTATAAAACCTGAGCGCATAGCCAATATAAAATTGCGAAAAACCTCTCAACTTTAAGCTGACAAAATCCGTTGGCTATCAAGTTAAGCTAGATAGGATCATAAAATCGAAAGTTTGTAATACAAACGAATAGATATGCAACTCAATGTGAAATCTCTGCTGGGTCTATTTGTTGTACGTAAAAACACTATTTTCACTTATTCAATCGTTAACACATTCAATAACATTTATTTTTTTAACTTTATTTTTAAATGAGGGTTTTCTTGTTCCGTGAGTCGATATAAGCTGTGAGGTGTCGTCGTTTAGCAGGTTGATGTTTACTGAATGTAATTGGACAGTAAAACACGTCAAAGCGTGAAATGCTGACCCGCCAAAACGGTTTACAAAACGAACATTTTTTCGTAAAATTTCTATACCGATTTATTTATTTATTACATAAATGATAGCCGATGCCGATTGGAAAAACGTCGTGCCTTTGTTTGTTGCATTCTAGCCACGCCAATCACACCCAGTGCTTCACTGGCATAGAACGGGATGATGATGATGACGAAATTCTAAATATCTAAGCATCAGTTTCTCTACAGCATGATCTGGAGATCGCAGTAATACACTCATGGGTTCATATTCAGATAAAAACAAGTTTCAACTCTATATATTTTTTATTGCATGAAAGGGTCATCCCCAATGATTGAGAAGTAACGATATTCTATCGTATTTTGGCAAATCCAATGAGGTTTGCTTCTTTTTATTTAATATATATATTTTTTTTTTATTTAAAGGGCTTTGTCGCTGGGTGACCACACTGCCCTATAATATAATTTATATTTTGCATTCTTATCATATCATATTTCGTATCAGCTACGTTAAAGGTGCTTCAAGGTGAATTCAATCAATCAAAAAGTTTGCGCTGTACAAAACCGACGTTGGAGACGGACTGGAAAGTCATCTACATGTTGAAATTAATGAAACACATACATGAAAGAATTAAATGGCAATAAGAGTAATAATATAATATAATACAGTCCCAAGAAACCAAGACTATGTTTATAGACTAGTTGCGCCCCGCGGTTTCACACGCGCAGATTTAAATCCTGGTATTCCCACGGGATAAAAAGTAGCCTATGTGCTATTTCAGACTATAATCTATATCTCTGCCAAGTTTCATCCAGATCTGTTCAGCCGTTCCAGCGTGAAAGAGTAACAAACATCCATCCATCCATACTTACAAACTTTCTATTTATTTGTTTAATCCTTTATTGCACTAAACAAAGTACAAAAGGAGAGCTTAATGCTAGATAGCATTTTCATTTTGAAACATGAGATACCCCCAGGAAGCTTCTGCACTTTTGGGAGGAGTTGGGCTGGCTACAGATATAGCTAGCTCACCCTGACGCACAATGGACCAACTTTGAGTCTATAAGTGCGGAAAAAGGAGTCCAAGATAAAGATAAAGAAAGATAGACTATAGATTTTGTACTTGCAGCAGCATTATTATTCAACAACTTAACCTTCGAGAAACTTCTGTTTCCAGCAGCATAGTAAGCATATAGCCTCGCCGAGACCTTAAGCAAACTAAAAGCTAAATGGTAACACAACACCGGTCGGTTCAAACACAAAGAACAGCTGAGTGCACTGTTATCTCAGGATGACCTACATGATGCCCACGCTTGTTATTCTAGAACCTTTGGTTTGTATTAGGAACTTTTAATAGAATTGGATTCCTCCATTTGCAATTTGAGATACACTTAGGTATCTAGCAAAGACATTAGTATATTAATAAAGAATAAAGACGACCTCAGTGGCGCAGCGGGCGAGAGTCCGCCTGCGATGCAAGAGATTGCGGATTCGATTCCCGCCTCGAACCAAATTGTGTACGATCTGCAGAAATTTGTTCCGTTGGTCTGGGTGTTTTATTTGTATAATAAAAAAATATTTATCTATGTAAAGTATATAATGTATGAAATACCCATAACACAAGCTTTGAATAGCTTACTTTGGGGCTAAATGGTGCTTAGATTGTCCGGCATTATTTATTTGTTATATCAGACAGACACACAACCTTAGTAATAGGCATAGCCAACGCTTAGGCGGCTTATGGCGTTAGCAACGCATTTTTCTGCCGCCAAGCAGCAAAACTGTGTTTCGGTTTGAAGAGTGTGGTCGCCGGTGTAATTACAGGCACATGAGGCTTAATATCTATATCCCTTAAGTTGATGGACGCAGGGCAGTGCATCGTAGGGCACGTTCCTATTGTGCGTGACCTACGGGGCAATGTTTTGTTTATAGGTGATGGTTACCACTTGACATCAGGTGGGCCATCTGCTTATTCCATCAGCTAGTTGTATAAAAAAAAAAAAAACTCAAAGCTTGTGTTATGGGTACTAGATGACTGATATATTTCATACATTATATACTTATAACATAATATTATATAACACATCTTAGGGGGCACCTACCGTGGTTAGGGGACCTAAGTCACGGCCAATTTTTGTCACTTACGTTTCATGTCTACTCTTGTATTTCTTATAAATTTTATTTACCTACGTGTGGAAAACATATACAGCCTTACTACAAAAAAATAGTCAAGCGATAAACTATGCTCAAAATATTGCCATCTCTTACCAATGCGTGATGGTAAACAGAGACAGGGCTAATGTTAGACAATTGTTTAAATTTAGGCACGGTTTTGTAGTACGAGGGATATAATTTTGTATTGTATTGAAAGGTTTCTAAACTACAAGCTAAAAATGACATTATTGATTACGACAAGCACGATGCGTTTCAAATATGAAACAGCGATAATATCCCAGTTTGTATCGCCAAAGGCTGATTTGGAACACAACCTTGCATACCGAAATACTGATTCTTGGAATCCTTTGTCTAATTACCTTTGTAGAATCAGATTATGAGCTAATTCTGCCAGTTGAGATCGGAATAATCTATTTCGTGGTAATCTTATTACTAACGTGATAGATTTTACGTAGTAGAGGTCTTTGTGAAGGGCTCGTCTGGGGAAGTACTACCAACACGCATTTTTCTGCCGCCAAGCAGCAACGCTGTGTTACGGTTTGAAGAGTGTAGTTACCGGGTGACGCAGGCACATGAGTCATCGGTATGCATTAAGTTGATGGGCGCAGGGCAGTGCATCGTAGGGCACGTTCCTATCATGCGTGACTTAAGAAGCATTTCTTTGTCATAGGTGATGGTTACCGCTTATCATGGTAGGCCATCGGCTTGTTCCTTCAATTCATCGAGTATTAAAAATATATTTCTTAGATGATGGTTACTGCTTATCACGGTAGACCATCTGCTTGTTCCATCATCGAATAGTAAAAAAATATTAAAATATTCTGACGAGTATAATGATAGTTAATTGACTCAGGCGTGACTTTGCGGAAGTCCATTGTTAAATATAAATTAACTCGAACAAAGCAATATGTAGTACTTATCCGCTGAACTAATCTCCTTAAGCTGGAATAAACGAAAGAAGTCTAATTAAGTTTATTCCAGCTTAAGGAGATTAGTTCAGCGGATAAGTACTACATATTGCTTTGTTCGAGTTAATTTATATTGAGTATAATGATGTTAAAGTTTTATTAGCATAATCCGCGTTTGTAACCCTGGAAGGAATATTATGTGTTCATGTTTTATTTACCATTACTGACACCAACACAGTAGACGGTAAATCCGGCTTTATTTAACCCTATAATAATGTCGAACAAAAATTCTGGGCAGAGTGAGCAGATTTTTGTATCGTAGCGCTAAGCTACGCGTCCGTAGCACTAAGCTACGCTTTCGTAGCACTAAGCTACGTTTTTACGTAAATCTTTAAATGCAAAGTTGATGGTTGAAGGGATTGCGGGTAAAAGCACCTTTTATATGAGACAGATTGCCACTCCTTTATTAAACTGATCTTTTATCATCTTATTTATGGTTTGTTCATAGGTTTATGAAAACTTTACATAATTACTTATGATATAAGTTTAATTTTATCACCAATACTGTACAGAGATTATCCTCCGGTTTCTGAAAGCTCGATCAACACTAATCTTCAAGTCACTTGCTATTTCAGCTTTAACTTCAAATTAGATAGAGATAGCAAGTGACTTGATAGCCGATTAGTGTTGATCGCGCTTTCAGAAAATCGAAGGTAAGTTGTTTATAATATTATATGATAACAAAGTTATTTTTTATTCTACGTAACGTCAAGATGACATGTATTGCATTTCACATTTTAATCGGATACCAACACCAAAACTTTAATCCTAGTTTAAGCCGAGGCCGAGCTTTGCAAGTAATTTGAATCCGTTATCGAATACGTATTTATATTTATATATTTATATTTATACAACTAGCTGATGGAACAAGCAGATGGCCCACCTGATGTTAAGTGGTAACCATCACCTATAAACAAAACACTGCCCCGTAGGTCACGCACAATAGGAACGTGCCCTACGATGCACTGCCCTGCGTCCATCAACTTGAGGCATACAGATAGATGTTAAGCCTCATGTGCCTGTAATTACACCGGCGACCACACTCTTCAAACCGAAACACAGCGTTGCTGCTTGGCGGCAGAAAAAGGCGTGGTGGTAGTACTTCCCCGGACGACCCCTTCACAAAGAGCTCTACTACTCTACGTAGCACCAAATCGCCTTAAAACAAGTTTAATACAACACCATAACCCGCAAAATATGGGAAATATAATCCAATAAGGGAACAAATGTATTTGAATTTCAGCTTTTGAGTAAGGGGTCGGGTTCTGTTGGATTATACGACACTTTGTTGAACCCTGCGTAAATTATCATTAAACTTTTAAGAAACTAAATTTACCCATAGACAAAGACACCGGCCGTCCCAACAATGGACTTACTTGACTAAAAAGTATTTTATTTATTACACTTGACAGTTGCATGATAGTCGATACCTGTCAATATCAATAGGGACGGACAGGTCTTACGTAGTTATTGTATACTCTTTGCGGACAGGTGTGTCAATAAAGCAAAAAAAATGAATTAAAACAAGGATAATAAGAACAAATAAAAATCCTTGGATCAGGCAAGAAAAAAAATTGTGCACTAACAGCACGATGATAAACCCGTAACTTTATTATCGTGCTATGGGTTGGCTATAGCAATCCTTGTACCTGAGTTGAGGGTTGGGGATAGGGGGGATGCAAGTGGGGGTAGATGGCAAGTCTTCCCCTTGAGTCCTTTTTTCTAGGAAATGAAAAAAAATAATTTAATTTTTCAGGTAAGTTACTAGTTAGGTTAGGGTTTTTTTTATATGAAAAAAATTGGTAGTAATATTTCATCTCTATGACAAAAAGACTCAAGGGAAGGAATTCTCATTAGGTTAGGGTTTTTTTTTTTTTTAAGTGAAGAAATTTGAAGGAAATTTTTTTGAAATTTTTTTTCATTTCCTTGAAAAAAGAACTATAGGGAAAGACTTGCCATCTACCCCCACATGCTTTCCCCCTATCCCCAACCCTCAACTCAGGTACCAGGGTAGCTATAGTTTAACCCGTGCTATTAGTGAAGTTGATTCTTATGTTGGCTAAGCGTTAGCAGCAAAATCAGCTTTCCTCGAGGTTTCGGTAATATATCCGCATTGCTATTATTTTTTACATAGAAGGTAGCCAAAGCATTCAACTAATTGACTAAGCGAGCGAAGCGTCTCAGTTTCCACATTGGCCAAAAATGCGTTTGTCCGGATGTCTGTCTGTCTGTCTGTCTGTCTTTTCTCCTCTACAGGTCGCATTTTTCAACCGATCTGGACGAAACTTGGTACACCGGCTATATGACTTATTAGAATTTTTTTGTCGTCGGGGATTTTTGATTGGAGGGGTACTTCCCCCAAAAAAAGGGCAAAAAGGGGGCTATTTGACATACTGGATATCTCCACCAATTGAGATCCGATTTCGATTATTCTTTTTTTATTTGAAAGGTATGTAACTATAAGTTGGTCTCATAAAAGTTTGGCGAAGATCTGATAAGGATCTTCAGCATGATGAACAGGATAGCTCATCAAACAATCGATGGTTTTCAATCAAATTTGAGAGAAACACAAAGGACCTCATTCTACACAAGATGATGCAAAAAAAATCAAAAAGATCAAAAAATCACAAAACGGAAAATGCACGTGCACATTACATTCCTCAAATAGCTCACTTTTAGTATGCTCGCGAGGTCTACAGCTCCCAGAGCCACTAGTTTAGGTTACGAACTACATTTGTTCCAAGTTTCATTAAAATAAATTCACTGATTATGGTGTGGGCTACGAACAAAACAGGATCACAATGTTAGAGATGACTGTACAACTTTGTACAGTCATCTGAAATAAGACTGTACAAACCCCAGAGCGTGCATTCATCTATGTTAAGTTGAAATCTATTGAAAACCGTCAAAGGCCGCAGAGTTCATTAATAACATTTTCAAGTAAACGCTATATCACATAAATTAATTGAAATTTCATTTTGGCGATGAATGGGAACTGAGTCAGTGATATTTTGAGAGGTCGCTCATCATTATTTATTATTTATTAGCTTGTAATCTAAAAAACACTTTAGTAAAATTTTTTATTTTTTATGTAATAACTAATAATTTAAAAATAATAGTTAATCTTGATCATATTTAATTATTATTTATTTTAGACATTTAATTTTAAAACGTTGTAACTTTCATGAAAACGAGTATTTATACATGTGCCCAAAGTTTTCTGCAATTTATTTCAAATGCAGAAAACTTTGGTTCATCACGTGTTCCTTACCCACATAACAGGTGTTTTCTATGTATATAATAAAAAATATCTATCTTTGTAAATATATAATATATTAAATATATCAGTTATCTATTACCCATAACATAAGCTTTGAGTAGCTTACTTTGGGGCTAGATGGTTCTTTGTGGATTGTCCAGCATTTTTTTTTATAACAGAAACTTCCGAAATCAGAGATTTCAGTCTTATCATGGAACAAGTATTAGTAGAGAGCAATTTTTACCTACCCGCCATTTGTTATTTTTAAAAACGAAGGCCAAAACCCAAAGTAATTAAACATTTTACAGCATAATCGAGTTACTTGGCCGTACCAAAATTATTTCAAAATGTTTATATTAGATGAATACCTATTGTATTTTCTGGGCGAACAATGACATTTTGGCGCGAACGTATTTTCTAATTGGTGGTGCGTGGGACTGTTTGAGTTTGCAAAAAGTGGTTACATTTTGATCCTACTTAGGATAATATAATTTCTTTGTTATGTTTTCCAACCTGTGAGCGTTGGTAGTCTGGTGGCAGTACCTTTCAAGTTACAATCGTTAGGTAGTGAGTTCAAATCCGGTCGTGAAACAATGGGTTTTCTTATCGAAAAATGGTAGATAGATAGATAGGTCTGAAGCTATCTACCGTGCGTCCGCCAAAGTCATAAAGCTGTTTTAGATTTTTCGGCTAGATGCGCTGTGTAAAAAACTACACCAATTAATTTTTATTCGTATCTATACGAATAATATTATTTTTGTTGTATACAACTTGGAGCCAACATAGACCATGTCAGGCGCCAGCATAATGCGGCACTTTCAACAATTACGAACCAGGAAAACTGTTGTAAAGCATCCAATCACTACTCACAGTGATTTATCACTGTCACATACTAACTTATAAGTAAATATAAAAGTTATAACTACCGGCTTGCATATTGCTAAATTATTCCTAAACTTTGATGGCGGGAATTCGTAATCTATTTTTGTCCTATAATCAGTTATAATTCTAGTGAGGTTTTGTTTGTATTATAATTTTAATAAATAAACATAATATAACATCTATAGAACAGGTATTTCATTAGTATCCATAGAAAATGGGCTTTCATTTATTTTCAACATGTATTTTTACAGAAGAATATAACGAGATACTACATGTTGGTGCATATTGTGTTGATTGTCGAATTCAGCACGTACCCATATTCAAAGGATTCTAAATGATGAATCTGCATTTACGATTGGTATGCCTCACCTAGCTTTAAACAAATCAATAGGCAGTTGAAAAATACGAGGTACTGTTTTCGCCAGTTCAGCTGTATAAATGGCGTGGTGGGTGAAAAACAGGAAGAACTTCACATAAACGTCTGAGAATTAACGTGACGTTATCACGCAATTATGAATAATATGGTCTAATACAGTTACTTTAATTAGCGATATCAATTTGATTCGATACAAAAACAATTAAAATGAAAAGGCTTACTTCTCAATAGACAGAATAACCCGAGGGTTATTATTTCTGAAAGCGCGATCAACACTAATCGGCTGTCAAGTGACTTGCTATCTTTATCTAATCTGAAGTAAAAGCTGAAATAGTGACTTGACAGCCGATTAGTTTTAATCGAGGTTTTAGAAACCGCGGGTTAACCTGTTACAAATTGTAAAGTCTAAAGATATCAGCAAGTGTAAAGTTACAGTTCAAATTAAAACTTTAGATGCAAGTTGCACTATAGCTTGCTTCAAAGAAACCCGCTTTGATTCTCGAAGATTCTCGATATAGTTCGAGTAATATTAAGTTTCACTAGAAATAAAAGTCATCAAGGTAGGTAGTTTAAGCTTTTCACCACCAAGGTTCTATTATAATTTAATGTTTTTTTTCTTTATAATTTTTTTTTTCAGTTCTCAGTTAAATTTTATTATATTCCATTCTATTTTAAAACAGATTATTGGAGTACTTTAATAGTTCGTGAGGCTCGGCGTAGCTCTCCGGCTTCAAGAAGGAAGTTTGTGTGTTCAACAGATAGTACAAGATAGTTTCGTTATCACTTTTGCTTGTGTTTTAAGTTTTTTTTGCTCTTTTTGGCATACAATAAAGAATTTTTCATTCATTCACATTCATAAAATGGTCGAATTTGTAACAAAACACCCACGGCTTCTGGCAAACGCGCACCTAAGTAGACCGTATACGTTGTACTCTATATTTATGGCAAACATCATGAAGCTACCTATTTATAAATACAAGGTAACCCGAACTATGCCAAAAACACTGCTTTATTGAATATATTGCCAATAGCGATAAGCCTCAGTCCATACGTGCGAAAAGGGTGGTTTTATACGCATCATGTCATCACAAAGATTCGGATCGCAAGAAAAAGGTTTATATCATTCAAATGTACCATATAATAGTTTTATGTTTGTTGGGCGCCAAATGTCACGTACTTCTTTCTACCTAGTTGCTAATCCTACCTAGTTGCTAATATATACAGTAATACCTAGATATCCTAGCCTAACAGAGCAGTAGAGCATTATGAGGGCGTGGGTTCGATCAGCCTGTGATTGAGTCGCCTCGGGCACCTTTGTAGTACACAAAGCAGGAGCTGAAACAGTTTTCAGACTTGCAAAGTAGGCATATAGAAAATAAATATATAAAACTGCCTTCGAAGGCTTCGCTTACGTTTTAAGAAAAAAACTGAAACAGCTTCACGACTTTTATCCCCAGGCACGGTAGATATCTCTTCAGATCTCTTAGTACCAAGTACTAACTCCAGATTCTTAGAGGAACGTTTTAGTAATAATGCATATATTTTAAGATATTTTTCTTTTTTGAGTTTGCTCATTTTGTTAACACTAAATAAAAGTAAGTCAACCTTGTCCGAATGACGGGTGGTGGTGACAGCCATCAAACAAAATATTGCTCAAAAATTTCAAAAAAATTTGAAATTAATTTTAAAAAATCTAAATAATGAAGTTACTCTTCTCTACCTAATAGTTTCTACATAAAAAGTTTCTACCTACCTAAAAAAAGTAAAAAGAAAACTATGGTAATATGTCTTGCTTTTGTTGCTTGCAAGCAAGGAATACTCGTATATGTACTTGTATTCAAATTCCTTGCTTGCAAGCTTGCAATTTTTCATAAACCGTCAGTCATTTCCAAGGAATTTGAATACGTCATTTAAAATTAAAACTGGAATGCAAGTGAGAACATGTTTCACGGCTGTCACCGTACTTTGTGTTTCTCACACTGTCTAGTCCGGCTTTAAATGTCCCCAAGTATGTTTCGTTCGCAAGACAATTTCATTTCATTACGACGTATATCAGTAGTGACGTTTGGAAAAACGAATTTGGTGTGTTTCATATTGTTTTTGTCAGTGGAGCATTTTTATTCTTGGTAACATAATAATATATTTTGGCACGACGTCTATTAGCCAAAATTTTTACCACACCTTTTGTAAGTAGAAAGATATCGAACAAACCGTTTTACATGGCAACATTATGTAAATAAATCAATAAATTCATGTTGTTAAAATTCAGGTATTTATCTATTACGAAAATAAGCAAAACTTGTCATAGGGGTACCAAATAAGCGATATAGAAGAAAGAAAAATAATTTATTAACCCAATATAACAAAAAAACAAAGGTACAGACAGGTAACAAAAGATAATAATAAGATTAAAAAAATTATAATAATAATAGAAAAAAAAAGAGGTGTTTGTACTTAATTATGGGCTAACAGGACAGATATGAAACTTTGCTTTTAGAAAATAATATAAATTAACTTTTTTTATTATGTAAGCAGAAGTTTTATATAACAAGTATTCGCAACATTCGATCTCGAACTGGATAACAAAGCGTTACGAAATCCCTTCACGGAAATTTGTAAGGTTTTTCTTTTGGCTTGGCAGTCAAGTACCTAAACCTGCCACCTGCAGGCTGATCGCGTAACTTTTGTTGCATTCAAAATCCGGTTGCCTATGTCAATTTTGGCAGTTTTGCGATCGAAAAAATGCCAAAATTGACATAGGTAACTGGATTTTTTGGATTTTGAATGCAACAAAAGTTACGTGATCAGCCTGCTGATAGATGTAGTCACCATCACCCGTAGACACCTGCAACACCAGGTGCAATGATGCTCTAGGGAGTGACCCAGCCTTCTGATCGTAAGGTCGTGAGTTCTATTCCGGTCGTGCCAATGGATTTTTACTTAGTCGAATTTGTAAAAAATGTATACTTGGAAGTAGGTACCTCTGATCCCTGATGGTCTTAGATATACTCAAATAATCTTGAGTCTGACTTTAAATTCATTGAGGATATCTACTACCCGTACCTGGGGATCAATGTATTAAGCCCGTTTCTTTTTCTGTTCTTATTGCTTTGTTATCAATACCCCAATCTTATTGCTTTGTTGTATTGACTTTTGCAGGTGTATTGATACACCTGCAGAAAAGGTGTCTATAGTAATCTACAGCTAAACCTTTCAAACCAAACCGGAAAGTGGGTGACGTCATTAGACTCATAGCTAAAGAGAAATGAAAGATTTGTATACCTTTCGTGTTCCGAAATCCCCAGATGAAGTAATCAGGCTCTTTTTGCGGAAACACGATTTCCCTGGATTATGAGTTAACAAGGTTCACGTTCTGAACTTTTGTTTCTTTTTTACTGTGCACAGGAAACGTGCCTACAATATGACTAAGTAATGTTTGGATACAGTCAGCTAAATTATTGGTGTACCCACTGAAACTTATTTTGATCCAAGCAAGTTTTCATATTTTTTTCAATATTTTATTTTCGCTAAATCTTTGTGATGCCCTCAATTACAATTTAACCGGTTGCGATTTTACGTAACTACATCTGAATGTATAGTATCCGCCAAACTTCTTGGCCAAACGACCTTGAATGAAAAAGAAACGAAATATATCTTTGGTGGTGCGAAGAGTGCAAACCTATCCCCTACCACCTCGCGCGATGGCCAAGAAGTTTGGCGGATACTATATCACTGATGATAAGATAGTGGCGCGCCGTATGCTGCCCCTTAAATGAGCTTCTTTGAGGTGCACTTAAGATCCTTTCACCACACTGTGGTAAAAGTAAAAAAACTGTAGATAACTAACTCTTTAACGGATTTTTTAAACAACGGAAGCGGAAACTCAGTTAAAAAGCAGTCACCCAAAAGTTTCAGTAAAATTAAAGTTCAATGAAAAAAAACTCGAATGATATACTCGCAACGTACACAGTCCTTTTTTCAGTTTAACTCCTTTCAAAGTCCACAGTAATTTTTCAGTCAAACTTTTTTGAAAGTGTGCAGGTAGGTTTTCGGGACTTTTCGCCTTAAATTTCCTCATTGCATATTTCAAAGAGTAATCGTTTCAAAAGTTTCTTTAGAAAAAAGATTAACATGTGAAAATGTTTTAATTTCAGAGACTTTAAAACGGTTCAAACGGAATAATTTTTCTGCAATAAATTTCCTAAACTTATTTGATAACTTTAGTTCGAGCACCGATTTATATTTGTAAATTTTTTGGAGTATGTAGTAAAGATTTGTGTCGATTCTAAATAATGTATAGGCGTAGTAGAGCTTTTTTTAAACGGCTCATCTGGGGAAGTAATACCTATTTCTGCCGCAAAGCAGCACTGCCGTTTTTAAGTTTAAGCGATGTGATATTACAGCCACATTTTTTAACATCGTATGACTCAAATTGATGGACAGGACGCTGGGCAGAGTAGCGTAGGGCACGTCGTGCGTGACTTGTGAGGCAAAGCTTTATTATAGATACACTTCGCATCAGGTGGCCATCTGTCTGTTCCATCAGCCAGATGTAGAAAAAAAACTGTAAATCTTGGGTAGAGAAATGGCGCCTTCAGGCTTCAGGCAGTTTTAGTCCAAAAGTTTGCTGCTGGTTCATACCCACTGAGGTAAGAAACCCACCACAGCAAAGCAGCAAGGAGTTTCTGTCTATCTTCATACTGACGAAATAAAGCAGCAAATTCTTTAAAAAAAGAATTTATTCTCAGGCGCAGTCGTCGCTCTTCGTCTCATAAATATTTTGAATTAGCCAAAAGAGCGTTTCACCCACCTTTTATTTCTTTTGCTATTGTTAGTCCATTAGCGTCCATGTTTTTCGTCTTTCCATCCTTCTCTTGATCGGCGGTAACCCTCAACAGAATACGGAGTTTTATCAGCCATAATTTTATTATTTTGCCAGATTTATATTATAACTGTAACATTGTTGAAAGTTTTATCACGTTCATAACTGTTTCTGCTTTTAATATTCTGGGATAGGACGTAGCCTAGAGTCTAAAGGTGTTGGGCCACCGCATAATAAGGCTATCCGTCAGACTAAAATACTTCTACAGTGGACTTGTCAAAAACAAAGTCAGCTTTGTTCGTAATCTCGCATTTTCCGTTCGTAAATCGCATCTGTGAGTGTAGTTTTACCTCTGTAAGTCTATATGCCTCAAATTGGTGGACGCAGGGCAGTACTTCCTAGGGCACGTTCTTATTGTGCGTGACTTACGAGGGGAGATTGTTATCACGCAGGTGGGCCCATATGCTTCCATCAGCAAAGTGTATTAAAAAGGATAAAACGTGACTTATTAACTTTTAAACAAAAAAAATCTGTTGGAATTAGTAACTTTATTAAAATTTGCGTTTCAGAAACTTTTTGAACATTTTGAAATTATTTGATTGCACACGATACAATACATAGTGAAAACACAAAAATAGGTATACATAAATACATAAACATTAGTTTACAGTTTTTTATACAACTTGCTAATGCAACAATAAATGTTAAGTGGTAACCATCATAACAAAACATTTCCTCGTAAGTCACGCTCGATATGAACATGCCCTGCAATGTATAAGTCCCACATCAAAATCAAAAGTATTTATTTGGAACATTAAACGGAAGTACAGAAATAGATCGAAAAACAAAGGTATCATCCGCAAGAGTTAAAAAACTGTGTCGCAATTATCAACGCCCTCCTCCGCAATACAATATTTGGTACAGGGTTCCGCATAGAAGGTAGGTATTAGCTGAGCTGAATTCCAAGAATGTATGTGGTAGCAAATTATTTCTTATTTTATAGCACCAATAGAGCATCAACCAACTTGAGGCATACTTACAGATGTTAAGCCTCATGTGCTTGCAATTTCATCGCCAACAACACTCTTCAAAGCAAAACATTAAATGTTAAAATGTATAAGTTAAAGTTACGCAAAATGAAAAACCGCAATTAATATCTCACCTTAAGTAATAACGGGTTGTTCTCTGCCTATAGGCCTGTCAAACAAAATAAAGCATATTGTGTCACATTGTGTCACACACGTGAACACGCCTATGAACATTTTAATAAAATCCCGGTAATAAAGTCAGCGAGCAGGAAATATAATATTCTTCCTGTGGGTGAAAAGTTCAATAATCCTATCCTATTTCCTATTTCATAACACAAGCTTTGAATAGCTTACTTTGGGGCCAGATAGTGCTGTGCGGATTGTCCAGCATTATTTATTTATTTTCAAAACAGTGTGGTGTAAGCATTTAAAACGTGCCTCTAAAAAGCTAATGTTCCTACTTCCTACAAATTTATAAATGCGAAAGTTATCATGTATTTTGTTTGTTGCTGAATCACGCCAAAGTGAAATGATCGTATTTTCAGAATTTGGGATCGGGGTTGAAAAAATGAATGATAACAGCAGTTTTTTTGGAATTTGGGTTAAAAAATAATAATAGAAAAAAATGTTTAAATATTAATTTTATATTCTACTACTTACAAACGAGTGAAACCACGGGTGGTAGCTAGTATATCAAAGTAATAAGTAAAAAATAGTAACATCATTAAATATTTATACACGTACTGAAAATGTTTTTTGATAATGTATTTTTGCATGAAAAAATCTCAGATGTTCAACAACTTCTAATTCGAAATTATTTCGCTTAGATTCGCGGCCGCATTTAGGTATCCCTAAGTTTGCTCACCCTATCCAGTCTTTCAAAATGCGGTGTTGAAAATTAACAAAATAAATTACAAATCATAATTGGTAATCGTGAAACTGAGTTTGGCGAGCAGTGTTTATTTTAGTTAACAGGTATTTCTATAAACTGATTACCTAGAATGTTTATATTACTAATTGGTTGAGACCCTCCAAGCAAATTCAAGGTGAGTATTATGAATTTGTAATAATTATAAGATAACATGCTGACATCCGTCAAATAATTTCTCACTTTTGTAACAGTTTTGAAGTTATTATCAGTTTTAATCGACTTCAAATGAGGAGAGGTTCTCAATTCGACTGTTTATATAATCTCTTTAATGTTTGTTACCTTACATGAGTTCATCTTTTTTGTGTTATTCGTTTTATGTTCAATAAAGAATAAATAAATAAATAAATAAAATAAATAATGCTGGACAATCTACACAGCACCATCTAGCCCCAAAGTAAGCTACTCAAAGCTTGTGTTATGGATACTAGATGACTGATATATTTAATACATTATATACTTACATAGATAGATATTTTTTATTATACATAAACACCCAGACCAACGGAACAAGCGAAGCGTCCGAAGCGGGAATCGAACCCGCAACCTCTTGCGTCGCAGGCAGGCTCTCGCCCGCTGCGCCACTGAGGTCGTCAATAAAGTTAAATTCTTTCTAATTTTTCAGGTGTTTGAGGTCGAAATTATTAAAATACTGGTCATACATAAATTAATTGATAAAATCTATGTATTGCGTATTATAAGTTAACAATGTAAAGACTATTTACATTGTAAACTTTTAATCTTGAGGACTGGTCTAGCAGGTGATCCAACGTATCTAGAATCTAGATCATAAGCATATAGGTCAGTTAGCACCCCTGTCGACACCTTTTTATATTAGAACGTTGCAATATCGCCTCACAGAATGCATCACCATGTTTTATCTAAATTTTCAATTTATTATACGAACGATGGACCTTAAATTGAGACTTTCATTATTTCCCGGTATTTAGGCATAATTGCATGCGCCAAATCCACGGCAAACATCCCAATGGAAATGAAAATAGTTATTTATCTGTAATTGTATAAAATCTTAGGAAGTAATACGAATTAGGTAAACTTTCATTAGCGAAATTCATAAAACGTTACCAGTTAACAAAAAAGTTCGCGATTCGAGCCGCACTTTTCTACTTCAAAAGGGTTATTTAAAGTTTTTATTGTTTTAGAATGATTATACTACAATGACATGATCTAAAGTACCTAATTTTTTTTTTTTTTTATAACCTAAATATTTTTTTAATATAATTAAATATCGGCAGCGTCTACACTGAACTTACCTTTACTTTCCGGTACTTCACACTCACTAACAGGTGGCACGTGCTTAGCGTGATACAGGCAGAACTGAAATGATATCCTGAGTGGCCAACATCCCTTTATATACCGAGTGCCACAAAGCCGTACTAACTATTGTTCGGCAGTGGCGCTGGTTGGTTGGTGCTTCGATACGCCTTGTGTAGGCGTGCGTAGGCCTTATTCTTACAGAACTGCTAATTAATGAATCGGTGAGCAAATATTGCATCAGGTATAGAAATAAGGAAAGAAAGAAAGAAAGAAAAGACATTTATTTAAACATACCGCACACGACAGCAACTAGGGCAGCTGTACGAAACATTAATTATAAGATAAGATAAATATAAAATATAAACTATCATTTTATTAAAAAGGGAACTATTCAGTAATGACACCTAGAGAGAGAGAGAGAAACGAAAAAGAAACTATTAAAAAAATGTGCGTGTCACATCTCCGCAATATGATAGTGCGCGTCACGCAAAAAGAACGCCGGAAGTAGGGGGAGGGGAGATGATAGCGCGAGTATTTTGTATGCGTAAACACATCCCAGCCCATTTTTCAGCGTTCTTTTTGGTTGACGCGACATATAATGCAAATATTGAATCAGGTAATATACCACTCCTCCCTTTTTTTTTAAACCCACTGAGTGCCTATTTGTACAGTAAGATCGTTTTTTGAAATGTTTTTTATATAAAATACTAGCGACCCGCCTACGCGCCCCTGCTTCACACGGATGCACATTGTTTTTCTACTATATCATGCATGTATTGTACATATAAACCTTCCTTTTGAATCACTCTATCTATTAAAAAAACCGCATCAAAATCCGTTTCGTGGTTTTAAAGATTTAAGCATACATAGGGACGTAAGGATATAGGGACAGAGAAAGCGACTTTGTTTTATACTATGTAGTGGATATAGGGACTTTTTAGGAGATTTCTTATTCTTATAAAACATACGAATAAGAAAATTCTTTTCCCATCACAATCACCCACACAAATAATTTCCTCAAGTTCGTCTAATTGATTAGAAGGCGAGAGTTCTCAATCAGACTTTGATTTTCTTGGTGTCGCGGTGACGGATCGCACGTTGCCTGCCGATTAGAGCTGGAAGTAGGTTTCATTTAGAAGATGGACGCATTAGGAGCTATCTTGAAATCGTTTAAGCCGGGGTTCGTTGCGGCGGCGGTGACGCAACGGAAAGACGGACAGGAGATAACACGGACGTCTAACAGACGACAGCCGTCAAGCGGTCATTATAGTCACTGTGGATTCCGCGGTAAAAAAAATATATACCGTAATGTGGGGTATTTGGGATTCAAGGGGATTTAAAACACTAATCCCCGGTTTCTGAAAGCTCGATCAACACTAATCGGCCGTCAAGTCACTTGCTATCTCCATCTGATTTGCAGTAAATTTGAAACACAAGTGACTTGACAGCCGATTAGTGTTGATCGAGCTTTCAAAAAACGGGGGTTCTGAATTATAGTTTTATTCCCTACTATTTATGTACTCATAATCTAGAACTCTGAAAAGACTTCTCTCATTAGAAATTTTGAATAAAAGTCCAGATAGTTTCACTAAATAGTAAAATAATCAAATGTAACTTATAACTTAGTGTTCCAAATAACCGCTTGATTCCAAATAGCCCAACTTTACCGGTAGATATAATAATAATAATAATAAACCTTTTTTATTTCCTTATTAACTAAAAATAAATCACTTAACAAACACAAAAAAAAATTATACTGGATTGATATATTTAAATTAATTAGAAAAATTTAAATTTTAAAAACAATTAAATTTTAACCGGTAGATATATAAAAAAAAACATATAAATTAGACATTTTTTTTTTAAACTAACTAGGCCCACCTGATGTTAAGTAGTAACCATCACAAAGCATTACAGCGCTACAGCGCAGAAGGCAGAGTCAACTGAGCTGTGGCTTATCTGTCAGGGCTTATCTGAGCACGTAATTTTTGGGTTTTATTATATTTTGACTGATAGTAGGTATGCATAGCTGCTGACGGTACCGTTTTTCATAAGTCATGAGACCGGACCTTAAGCGATGTGATTGACCCGTACTTAGATACCAACTAGTGGAAAAGTTTTTTTTTTAATAAAAATGAATAGGTAAATGCATAGCTGCTGACGGTACCGTTTTTCATAAGACATGAGACCAGATTTACAGCTGTTCAAAAAGTTGGAGTTTCTGGGAATGCCTGGCCTTAAGCGATGTGATTGACCCGTACTTAGATAGTTAGATACCAACTAGTGGTTTTTTTTTTATAAAAATGAATCAGTGCAAGTTACTGGTACTCTATGAAGTTGTTGCTACTCTAACCTGCTTCTTTTTCTTCTTGTCGAGTCTCTAGTTTCTTTCGAAACAGTGTGGTGAAAGGATTTTGTGTGCGCCTCAAGAGGCTCCTTTCGAGTACTTGACACTGTTATAGAACTTGTTTGGTCCTCCAGTCCCTACGATGTTTTCCTTCACCGCTTGATTGTTACAACAACCAATGCTATTGCTGGGGCGATCTATTATAACCATAGTTTCGGTGCTTCTAGATGAACTTAGATGTTTGTCCATCACCTATAGATTTCTCTTAGTCTACACCGTAAAAACAAGAGTCATACGTGCTGAAGTGACTGAGCCCGTCATAATGTTTTCGTCATGATTTCTAAGCCCCGGAGATGTGCACAATTTTCGTACAAAAAATCAGAGTTGTATTGTATTTAACAATATGTGCTACGCCGTAGCGCCCCCTGTAGCTGCGTAGAGCGTTGTAGAGCGCATCGTAGATCACTTTGTGTGCTAAAGCTATGTATACGTACTTAAAATAAGCTCCTCAGACTCCCCCTCTCTCTTTTACGTTCAGTCCTGTCCATCCAAAGGTTGCCTGGAAGAGATCGCTGTTAGCGATAAGGCCAATTGTATTATTACAAATTTTAATTTTTAAGTTAAAATGTATATGTTTATTTTGTTGTGATAATCAATAAAGGGTTAAGTATTTATCTATCTATCTAAGCTGCTTTCTAGATTAGACTATGTATTGCTAGCATAAATTAATATACGAGTACGTACAATTAAATTAATTGAAACTAATACTAATATTAATACTAATAGCTAAAATTAAAATAATTGAAACCCGTTTTACCCTGTACTCTTTTTCAAACGCAACGCAGGCACAATCTATCTGGCTGATTCTTGTTTTTAATTACTTAATCAAACAATAGTATTTTTTTGCTGAGATATGCAAAATTAGTAACTTTCAAAATAGTTGACAAACTTACACCGAAAAATCTCACCAATCATAAAATCTGTTGATGGCAATAATTCCTGTAAAGCTGTGACACTATTCTGAGAGTTACAAATTGTAGAAATTTTAGTGCAGCAGACTATACCCAAGTAGGTATATCCGCAGAAGAAAAAAATAGTAGTACAGTAGGTACATCTTGTACTTAAGAGTCCGGTGACCCCAGCTCGCAATTTCAATTTGAGACGAGTCCAAAAATCGATCTGTGTATAGCTATCTCTGTTTAGCTGGTGCAGGCGCGTGTGGGGCAGGAACGAGGTACTACGTATACACGCACACACTCAAGCACCGCTACGGTTGTACTATTTTTCCTACGAAAGGTAGGTAGGTACCATAAACCTCTGCCATTGATAACAATTCGAAAGCGGTAGGTTAGGTACCTACTCACTCACCATGGTAACTATTTCTTTGGGCATGTCATGTGTGTAGTATGTTTATACTGCTTACCTTTTGCGTTTCATAGGTAGGTAGGTGCTTACATTTAGAAAAGTGCACTGTGCAAGTTTGGTACCTACTCCTACCTACCTACCTATTTTTAAAAAATATAAAAGTGAATACCTAGATACCTACCTATAGTTTGCTTTTTTTTCTTCAAGTTAGGTATTTGACAAGGCCTACGCACTTATACCTATCTCAAGAAACCTATCAATCTATCAGGAAATAGGTACTTACCCATGTAGGTAGGTACCTAACCTACCTCTAGTCCAGCCAAATTCGGTGGGACATTTTTGTAAACTAGCCGAATTTGGCTGAACTGTACCTACCTAGGTAGGTTCATCATAATTCGTCAAATTATGATCTGCTTCTAAAATAGGATTATATAAAATACGAGTAGTTAGGTACCTAGTGTACCTACCTACCTATTATTATGAAATTATGATATGACTAGCTGCGCCCCGCGCTTTCACCCGCGCGTATTGTGTTACCAAAATAGCGCAAAAAATATGAAATTTCGATAAAAATATGCGTCGCACTCATCGCTAATGGCGCATCCACACTTGCCGCCGGCTTTCAGACCGCCCTGCCGCCGGCTTTACCGGCGGCCAGCAGATACGGTTGCAATTTTCGCAGTAGTGTTGTGACTTATAAAATAAAAGTAAAAAATAAAAGTACTACACTATCATCCCAGTTAAATTCTGTCATTTCGTTATTTATATGAAATGATGTTATATATGAATACGACAACAATACCACTCCGTATCGAAGCAGCAAGCAAGCAAACTGCCGCCGGCAACGAAAGAAAGCCGCGCGTGCCACCGGGCATGTGTGGATGCGCCATAAGGTAACCTTAGATCGACTGAGTGGTGGGGATCAAAGTTATGGATCGCGACAGTGTACTCGGGTTTTTCCGATTTAGAGCCGGTGCGTGACGGACGTGTGCGACCACGGAAATATATTTTCTCTGTTCCGTGTGTGCCACGCTCCGTAAAATTAAATGCGTAGTTATAATACTTTTAATTACTTACTGCTGAACTGATTATTTAGTTCAGTAAGTTATTTTACTAATAGAAAACTACATTATCCCTGAGTAGGTATTCAGTTACCTACAAATTTGAAGTTGTACTGTACCTACCCACCTTGGCGGAGGCGGCGGCGCGCGGCCCGCTAAGGCCCCCCCCCCCCCCGGCGCCCCACGCTTCGCCAGCCACCGCGCCTTTGACGCCGCTCGCGCATTCCACCCGAGATAAAACCCTAAATTAGTATATTTTTTATATATTTGTGATATAAGATAAGGAAACAAAAGATCGATTTAAAATTAGGTAGTGGTAAGTATAAACAACCGAATCAATTTACTATTGAGGTAAGCCTTGTGGGGTAACCATATCGGTAAAACACTACGACATGTACTTACCTATAATGGTAGATAAAAAAAAATATAGTGTGAGATATTACGGCTTGTTCGTCATCTCGAGGGTTATTACCTATTTTTTTTGTCATCAACTCGCGGGCCCATAAAAGTACAGTCATTATAAAAAATTGATTGAAACCAAAGTAAGTACCAACTATACTTCGTTGGTCTGGCTGTTTATGTATAATAAAAAATATCTATCTATGTAAGTATATAATGTATTAAATAGTCATCTAGTACCCAAAACACAAGCTTTGAGTAGATTACTTTGGGGCTAGATAGTGCTGTGTGGATTGTCCAGCATTATTTATTTATTTATATAGACCTTTAAAAAAAATAAACATTGATATGTAGCTAGACTGCATCTACTTATTATTATATAATTTCGATTGAAAAGTACGGAATGAGGCAAGGTTACTAACCCCCGGTTTCTGAAAGCCCGATCAACACTAATCGGCTATCAAGTCACTTGCTATCTCTATCTAATTTGAAGAGTTCTTCTCCGTCACCTGTGGAGTGAAGCAAGGTTGCGTGCTTGCGCCAACTTTATTTGCTTTGTATTTCTCTGTCGTGTTCAGAAAGTTACCAACCTACCATTTATTTATAATAATTCGTACCGTCAATCACACTAATAGTTATTATAAATGCAACAGTTGGGATGGACTTCATTGAAAGAAAAAAAATATTTATTTATCAAAAAAAGGAAAATGATATTTGCAGGAAAATGATATAATTTGCATTTCAATCAATCTCTACCTTTCCGAGACACCCTGTAGGTAATAGTAAGCATCAGAACCACTGGACCATGTTTTTTTTTTTTTTTTTTTTTTTTTTTTTTAATACAACTAGCTGATGGAACAAGCAGATGGCCCACCTGATGTTAAGTGGTAACCATCACCTATAAACAAAACATTGCCCCGTAGGTCACGCACAATAGGAACGTGCCCTACGATGCACTGCCCTGCGTCCATCAATTGTTCGATTTTTTATAAAATAAATATAAATATTGCTGGACAATCTACACAGCACCATCTAGCCCCAAAGTAAGCTATTCAAAGCTTGTGTTATGGGTACTAAATGACTGATATATTTAATCCATTATATACTTACATAGATAGATGTTTTTTATCATACATAGAAAACACCCAGACCCACGGAACAAATTTCTGCAGATCGTACACAAATTTGTACCGAGGCGGGAATCGAACCCGCAACCTCTTGCGTCGCAGGCGGCAACGAAGCGGCGGTGTTTCGGTGTAAATAATTTTAAACATTTTGCTCATTGCTATATTGCATAGAATCGCTTGAACAGAGCTCAGATTCTCTGACGACTTTACTTTTACTTACTTTATGGCTATGACGATAAAGTTTAAAACTGCCAGCAGCTTCGGTGCCAAACTAAATAAAATAGGTACCTACAAGCCCCAGTCTGCGGCTTCGTACACGTTATTCTGTGTCACCCTAATCGTAATCTATGCAAAGTTTGGAAAACAATGAAGGGGATGTCTTTGCGCATAGGTATAAAATACTTGCGAAATCACACCCCCTCCCCCTCTATCCAGCGTTCTTTTTGCGTGACGCGCACTGTACATAATAATTACCTACGGAGGTATCTAGGTAGGTACCTACCTACTTCTCTACTTCACTTACCTAGGAACATAAGTAGATATAGTGCGCGTCAGCCAAAAAGAACGCTGAAAACAGTGGAGGAGATATGTTTGCACATAGGTGCGAGATACTCGATTATTTATTATTTATTATTATTATATTCTGCAATAGAATAGGTACCTATAAAAGAATAAAATACGAGTATGTACCTACATACCTACCCTACTTGCCTATTATTGTGAAGTTAGACATAGACATAGACATAGACAGTATTTTATTGGCCACAAAAACACACAGCATACAATTAGGGTATTGTAGGTAGGTATATTATAGTAGGTAGGAGATATTCCTTTCCGGGTATTGCTTTTTTACATCCTGTGCATGTAATCTTCATAAACTCCATGGTAGATAAAGTTCCAAAAAAAAAAGATTAATAAAAAAAAAAAATTTTAGTGCAAAAAGTGAGTTTTGCGGTGGGACTTGAACTCGGACTGCTGCGCCGCTTGGCAGTCACTCGACGAACCGAGCCACCAAACTTGATGACGAGTTAGACGAAATAGTCAGGTACAAACAACGCGTTATGAAACAACAAGTTATGAAATTGACGACTTCTGTGGCGCAGCGGGCGAGAGTCCGCCTGCGACGCGAGTGGTTGCGGGTTCGATTTCCGCCTCAGAACAAATTTGTGTACGATCTGCAGAAATTTGTTCTGTTAGTCTGGCTGGGTGTTTTCCATGTAAGTATAATAAAAAGTATTTATCTATGTAAGTATAATTATGATGTATTAAATTGAATACCTATAATTGTATCAGTTATATAGGTAGTACCCTTATCACCAGCTTTGAGTAACTTACTTTGGGGCTAGATGGTGCTGTGTGGATTGTCCAGCATTATCCTATTATCCTACAAATATTATAAACGCGAAGTACCTAGGTATGGACCTTCACTACACACACTTCACACCTGGACGCACTATACATAATCTAGGCACCTACCTACTTATCCTACTAATATCCTACTATGCTAATCCCGTGGGAATACCGGTATATAAAACTACGCGGGTGAAACCGCGGGGCGCTACTAGTCCTACTAATATTATAAGCGTGAAAGTTTGTAAGTATGGATGGATGGATGTTTGTTACTCTTTCACGCCGGAACGGCTGAACGGATCATGGTGAAAATGAGCACAGAGATATAATATATCTAGTCTGGAATAACACATAGGCTACATTTTATCCCGTGGGAATATCGGGATTCAAACCTACGCGAGTGAAACCGCGGGGTGCTACTGGTTTATTACAATAATGGATGTTTTTTTGTTATACGTAGAAAACACCCAGACCAACGGAACAAATTTCTGCAGATCGTACACAAATTTGATCCGGAGCGGGAATCAAACCCGCAACCTCTTGCGTCGCAGGCGAACTCTCGCCCACTGCACCACAGAGGTTGTCTTATTTTTCCTCCCCTTCCTTCCAGCGTTCTTTTCCGTGACGTGCACTATACATGTAGGTACCTATCTACCTAACCCACGGGTTTTCTCTATTCCGTGACCTAACCTACCTAGGTAATAGGTAGGTACTTCCCTAATTCACATACCTATATAAACAACATGTTAGATAGATAGGTACCTACGTAAATACATATTTACTCTAAATATGAAAACAACTAGGTAAGTAAATTATGTAATAAAGTAGGTACCTAAGTAAGGTAGGTATAATGAGATCCCCCATACGTTCCGAGTTCATAACAAGAACCAAACGAACTGAAAAATATCGAAGTCCGTAAACAAAGCTACAAATAAACAGGTCGTAGTACCTATGTTTCCAACAACCAAAGCAGGAAATCTCAATCCAAGCCAGCAGCACAGTCAATATATTACTGAACAAACAAATACGCACGCACGCACAACACAGTAGGTAGGTAGCTTGTCAGGCCACTGATTTAGAAAATAACACATAACAATAGCCTCTCATACCACAGTACCTAGGTGTAGGTACCCCAGCGATGACCTCCGAATGAGCCCCGCCGCGCTCCAGACCCTGAGCAACGCGGCGGCGACGTGGAGGCGGCGCGGCGGTGGCGCGGCAGGGCGGGCGGCGCATAAATAGACACGTTTCATTCAGACGCTTCAGTCTGTGTGTGCGTGCGAACTTGTCATGTCCGAGCGATCACACACACAACCATAGTTTCCCGTCAGCGTACGCCTCCTCGTGCACGGTGCGATAGCACTAATAGAAGTTTGAAATTGGCGTGATTTTGGTTGTATTCCTTAATACCAAAAATGATGACTGAAAACTTTTCGTATTCTTCACATAGTATTTTTTTTCTGTAACTAGACAATGTAAGCTATGTTCCTTTAGAATCAATATGTGAGATATTGTTGTTTTTGATTCGAAATAAGTAGAAAGAAAACTTGTAAATTTTAGCATAAAACAGTGCAAAATGCGATTGGCTTTTATTTAATTTCAGGGAAATTATTTGAAAAAATAACTATGTAGTGACACGCATATATACTATTCGAATACAAATAATACAATAATATAAGGGAAATATGCTTGAATCAGAAATCATTTTGGTATTAGGTTTGTATGGGAAATGGCCCTCCGCTGGGGCCTTAAGTAGCGTTCGTATATTTAATTAAGTGGCAACTTACTCGTAGTTACCTTTGTAGAAGCATTTCTTGAAATCGACTTGTGAACTTCAAGCTTAAGAGAAATTCCGATAAATTGCTGAGCTACCCTTAATTCTAGATAATTAAGGAGTCACGAGGACGTGGGCAGCTTAAATAAGCATTAAATGACGATTCAGCACGATTTATTACTCGTTAGGCAAGGTTTAAAATGGAATGAATGCTAAACATAGACGCATTCAAAAGTTTCACCAGATAGTACTTTTTTTGTAAAAACATACTTATTCTACTACTAATAATACGCGAAAGTTTGTAAGTATGGATGGATGGATACTGAACTACTACTGAACTTTGCTACTCTTTCACGCTGGAACGGCTGAACGGATCTGGATGAAACTTGGCAGAGAGGTAGATTTTAGTCTGGAATAGCACATAACTTTTTATCCCATGGGAATACCGGGATTCTAATCGCCGCGGGTGAAACCGCGGGGCGCAGCTAGTAAAACATAAAGAGAAGAGAAATCAGAAAAATTATCTTAAAAGGAACATGAATTGGATAAAGTCTGAAAGTTAGAATATACGTATAAAACAAGGATATATATACAGGGTGTCCGGAAGGTCGATGCAAAGCCGTGAGGGGGGTGGGGGGGGTAGGTCACCTCGTTACGCATCTATTCGGGTAAGATTACCTTAGTCCAATGTCGACGAATTCCGAGTTATCATAATATCCATGATTTTTGAAAAAATTACCAAAATCATATGCTTATTCGTTCATAGTGTTCAAACAGACAGTTACTAGTGCCTTACAATTTGTTTGCGTCCTAGCATAATGTGTATTCAATCGATAAACACCAAAACAATCATCTGTATCCACATAATAATTAAAAAAAAATAAAAAAATGGTATTTTGCCTGAATAGATGCGTAACGAGGTGACCTACCCCCCCTCCCCCCTCACGGTTTTGCATTGACCTTCCGAACACCCTGTATAATACTAGCGACCCGCCCGCGCGCCCCTGCTTCGCACGGGTATTATACATATAAACTTTTCTCCTGAATCACTCAATCTATTTAAAAAAACCGCATCAAAATCCGTTGCGTAGTTTTAAAGATTAAAGCATACATAGGGACATTGGGGAGATAGGGACAGAAAAAGCGACTTTGTTTTATACTATTTAGTGATAGTGAAATGCAAGTATACAGACTGATTATATGTACTAGTACTAGTGAATACCTACTACTAGTGGTACTAGAGTACTCTAGATTACTACATGACCAAGTGGTTACTACTATTATACAGGGTGGCCAAAATGCCGTGGATCAGTCGCAACTAGGGATTGGATGGTCATCATAGCTGCACAAAAATGTTCTATGGGCTGATGACCCTATCTAACCCCCAGTTGCATTAGATCCATGATTTTTTGGCCTCCCTGTATACTACATCAGCAAGTGGCGAACAAACGCCGAGATAAAAATGCACTTCGATCAAAATGAGATGCGAGTTTCCATTGCGATTGAGCAAAAAAATAACAACTATATAGTTTTCGATATTGCAAAGATATGAAGCGGAAACATAATATTGGTAAGATATTGAATTTGGCTCCTGATATTCGGTACAGACAGCATAAAAAGAAGATAAGATAAGAAAATTATTTATTGCACAAAAATGATGTACATAGGCGAACTTAATGCTAATTAGCATTTTCTTCCAGCTAACCTTTGTGTTATGTGGAGTAGATGGTAGTGCTTTGAGTGATAATAATAGAAACGATAAAAATACATAAGTAGGTACCTACTCAATAAATATTTACTTCCCTAACAATGCATACATACAAAATAAAAAATGCATACCTATCTGCTAAAATAAAATATCCAAAATATATTATACATAATACCATATTCTATTATAATATGCTCAATTTTGTTGAGAAGTCTGTTAAAGAAGGATTATGAATAAAAAAAAATGCAAAAATTCGTTTTATGAATGGCCTCAGAGAGCTTGTTGGTAGTAGCTTTACCTTGTATCTTTTGGATCTAATCCACAACCTTTTTTTTTATACAACTAGCCGATGGAACAAGCAGATGGCCCACCTGATGTTAAGTGGTAACCATCACCTATAAACAAAACATTGCCCCGTAGGTCACGCACGATAGAAAAGTGCCCTCCGATGCACTGCCCTGCGTCCATCAACTTGAGGCATACAGATGCCTCATCTCTTCAAACAGAAACACAGCGATGCTGCTTGGAGGATGAAAATGCGTGGTGGTAGTACTTCCCCGGACGAGCCACACACAAAGAACTCTACTACTTTTAAAAGTGAGAATTCGACCTAAATTGACGAAAAAAATTACTGTGTGATGATCACAGATATAGGTATATACGTATCTACAATAGGTAACGCAAATGCGTGTACTTCCCGTGTCCGTACCCCGGTACGAACCCCGATGAAGCATCCAGGTTGGCCGCTGCTCTGACAGTCCGATTTGAATTATATTACAATACAGACAGATTTGAATTTCCCGTCACTTTTGATTCTCGGTGGCGATCGAACTAGCGACCTACAGCGCTGATGATGGAGCTACTACCAATTGAACTATACGGTAGCCCTCACAGCTCAGTCCACCAACTACCTATATCCTACTAATATTATAAATGCGAAAGTTGTAACATAGAGATGGACGGATGGATGTTTGTTACTCTATAACTCCAGAACGGCTGAACGGATCTTGGTGAAAATTGGCACAGAGATATATTATAGTCTGGAATAACACATAGGTGACTTTTATCCCGTGGGAATACCGGGATTTAAAACTACACGAGGGAAACCGCGGGGCGCTACTAGTACGTACATATTGCTTTGTCTATGCTACCTACATAGTAATAGTACCTACGTAACAATGAATAGTTATTTTTCATTGTTAAAAATAATGAACTTTCTACTGCTGACTGTACCCGCATAGAAAACATTGCTTTCGGCGGGAGCGATGTTTCGTTCGTTCAAGTTTGTTGTTCGTTAAAACCTAGGTATACAAGATTATTAGGTATAGATTCATGTTTTGTGCTCCAAGATATCTTTAGAATGTAGGCTAAGAGATCCTGAGCTTTATGACGTTTCAAAATAAGCGATTCTATCCAACTCAATGCCTAAGATGTAATAGGTACCTAACTAAAATCCAATAAAATGCTAGATTTTTTTATAGTTGGCCTAATACAAATCAGCGTAGGTACCTACGGCTATAAAATAGATACCTACCTACTTTACCATCTGCATCTATGAAAATTTGAAAAAAACGGTTGTTGATTAATTTCTCACAGCGATTTATTTTATAGGTACACCCTACTATAAGAAAGTAACCAAATATGGAATTCCGTTTTATTTTTTGGGAGATAAACACAATAGGTATCTACTCATTATAACGTTACGAAAAAAAAATTACGTTTCTACTAAAGCTTTGTCACAAAACGCTCTCATCACCGTGGTTAGAGCTTAGGACTCGTTCGACTAAAACGTTGAAACTTGTATGTACGTATACCTAGTGCCAAGTTCAAAAGTGCCCCTCTCTCCCCTATCTGATAGGTAGACGATCACAGCTCCTGGCGTTTAAGGTGTTGACAACACCTAATATTTCTCTCGCTCGCACGATTCGACATTTTGAAAGATATAAAATCACAAATTCCAATATGAAAAATCGCAAAGAACCATTTTGTGTGCAATCACATTACGCATAGTTTGGTAAAAATTTCATTTTGATTGATGCAAGTTTTACTACTCAAAAGTTTGCTTGAGTACGAAAATTAGAAAAGCAAATATTTTATTTATTTATTTATTTAAATACCTAGGATAACTTGTATCGATCAAAATAATTTTTTTACTAAACTGTGCGCAATGTGAATGCAATAATTGTTTGCGATTTTTCGAAAATAAGATTAATGATTTTATATCTTTCAACAATTCAAAACGTGCGAGCGAGAGTCATATTAGCTCTTGTCTTCGTCTTAAGAGTGTTTGCGAGAAATGCCGCGGTACCTATTCCAAATTATGGACACCTATCTACTTACCTACTATTACATAAATGGTTATTTTCCTCTATCTTCAAGAGAAACAAAAGAGTCAAGAAGGCACGTAATCTGTCACACACGTTTCTCCTAAATTAGGCGGGTAAAGTAAACAATTCAATGTTTGAGAAGATAAAAGGGCGGCAAATAGAACTTTCGTGATTACATTAGGCCAGGTAGAATGGCTAATTTCATGGTGCGTGTAATGGAATAATGTTACTTAGGTGACCACGAACTGCATAGGTACCAACGTAGAATCATTTTTCATCATAGGAAAGTGCTAGTGGAGCTGACACCAGTCAAAGTTCATAATATTTACCGTATCCAAATTCCTTATTTTTACCTGTATGTCATTCAATAATTCTCAAACCACATTTTTTTATTATTATACTAGCTACCCGCCCGCGCGCTCCTGCTTCGCACGGGTGCACATATCATGCATGTATTATAGATATAAACCTTCCTCTTGAATCACTCTATCTATTAAAAAAAACCGCATCAAAATCCGTTGCGTAGTTTTAAAGATTTAAGCATACAAAGGGACATGGGGACATAGGGACAGGAAAAGCGACTTTGTTTTATACTATGTAGTGATAGTGATAGTGAATAGTGATTTAAATCATAATTTGTGAATCACGAACCTGTGACTTATACCTGGAGCCTTATTCACTATGAGCATTTGCACCGCGATCACAGCTAAGACAAGGCAGCCGGTGTCATACGGTCAGGGAAAAGTATCTCCTATGTCATAAAGAATAAAGCCCAACATTAAGTTTTGACGTTTCACGGTTTGGGGCAAGGAATCTCCTATTTTCATAGAGAATAATGCCCCTGTAATTTTTAGAGAATTGGACAAGTTATAGTTATTGTAAAGGCGGGTGGTGAAATAGGACAGATATCTATGTCAAGGAATTTGAATAAAGACACTGTACTTGTATTCAAATTCCTTGATCTATGTATTCTTACGGAACATTGTAGACAATTTCGAAAAGAAAATATTGAATAATTCCGATAGATGTCGCTATTCGATGTATCAAGACAAAATCTGATTGCACACGGACACGTTACGTACCTACTCGATTCTATTAAATTAAGAAGAAGTATACAAATTCCTTGCTATTAAACCAAGGAATTTGAATACCTTACTAATAAAATCCTTGTGACAAGCGTTTTTTTTTCATTAGTGCTTAGCAAGCACTATAAAGGTTTGCTAAAGGTCAAGTAATTTAGATACTACGTACAAAAGGTTGGCAAAAGTTTGGTAGGTAGGTAGGTACTTATTGAAATGTAAATTGTAAATTATTAGGTTCATAGACATACTTAACATAAAGGAAGTAGCCTGAAGTAGGTAAGTCTAAGGCATACTATAACACACATCGATTATAGCATTTCTCAAAAATCCTGATGCACATTAATCTAATTTCTAATGTAAACTTAGGACCAAACTACCACAAAGCCAGCAAGCAGGTATAGTACTTATAGTACACAGAGTACACTAAGTTACTTTCTTTCTGCTTTAATTTTTTGGTTATCATCGTTGTTGACCTCACTGTTGTCAAACCACAGAAATAGGGTTTTCTCTATTCCCTGGTCAAAACAGACGACGGAAGGTCGGCTGTTTACGTCAAGGAATTTGAATTGGTTTACGTCTAGCTCGTTTCTGGTTTCTTACGTTGTATAAGGTTGCAGAGTGCGCGCGCAATATGGATGGCTGGACATTTTACTCTTTGGCTGGACGCAACTGGGTTGACTATCGGTTAATAGCCTAGTAAGGGCCTTAATTTTGTCTATTAAAACCTCTACTGTTTTTTGCTTGATTGTGATTGGCTGAAACTGTGAAATTAAAGATGGCAACGCTCTGTCACATCCTGTTGTGCGTTCGGTAGTGCATGGCCTCGACGTCGATCCCGTTCTAAAAATTTATTCACATTCGCCGCTACGGTTTTTTGTGATATTTGCTGCATTAAAATTCGTGATGGTGTTCCATAAAAGGCCATGGATTTTATGAAAACGGTAAGGACTAAGTATTTTCTTTAGAATACTAAACATTTTGTTTGGCTTTTGTTTCTTGTTTTGGTGTATTGAAACTGGCCATTACATTAGAAAAAATATCTCTTTCCAGAAATTGTGTGCACGTGGGAGGTAAGTGATTAGAACATACACTAAATAGATGGTGTCCAGTATCGGGTTTACGCAATTAGAGTGGCCTAAATCATGATTTGTCAATACTTTGATGGTACCCGGCAACCGAGCGTTGTTACGCCATCTTAAAGTCTTCCAAATGTTCCGCATATTTTGCAGCTTTGCGTTAGTGCAAGAGAGAATTAGACGCTGAAAATCATGCTTTAATCGAAAAGATCCAATGGAAGTCACTTGGACGATCATTGGAAATAGGTATGTCACTTTTCACTATTGCATCGCATCATGACTTGACAAACCACATGTGCTATGGATTTGTTGTTGTTATCTAGCGCCGACATTATTGCATAATATATTTTGCACGGTAGACGGTTTAGTGCCTAATGGGTTAGAAATTGTATTTACTCTGCTTATGTACCTACCTATCTAGTGCCTTGACCTTACTTGTAACTTATTTGCTCAGATAACCTATAAGTTTGACAGTCCTGAAGTCCAACGTTCAATGAGAATGTCACTTGTCTATTTTGCAGTACCAAATTCAAGGTTGTCTAAAGAGAGTTTCTGATAGGCTGATGCAATGCTTTGGATATTCATAAATAAGTAGATATTCTTGCTTGAAGTTTTGGTGTTGATTTGAATTTCTTTCAATTAGACTCAGGTGTGGAATTTTTTAGAAAGTTTTACTAAAGTTTCCATGATAGGTAGTACTTATGTATGTACATGTTACAGTTAGTTATCTCTACAAGTTTGTATAGGTAGTTATTGGTTCATTCAAAACATTCACCCAACTTTGTAGCCATAACAACCTATTTATTGTTTACCTACTGAAGTTTTAATATTCTTGATAGTGTAACCAATTTACTAGGTATCTCATTTGGCTGGTACTGGTGCAAATCAGCTAGGTCCAATCTTAAAATTAAACGCTCCCAACATACCTGTCGCACCACAAATCAAGTTAAACATGATACAACTTGGTATACCTAGTTAGGTACTTAACCCATAACTTGAATATTTACTTTCTTATGTGAGTGGAATACCTACTATTACTTCAACGTGATGTCACTTGATTACTTAATTTTGATTACTAGATTTACTCAGTGATTCATCATAATCACTGATTTTATCTGGAATTATAATTGACTGAGATTTACTACAAATATTTTGCTATATTTATATAATAAATTATCGCGCAGTGTGTATCGTCCAGCATGTCTAATACAAAATATACTGAAAACAGAAATCACAAGAATGCACCTGTTGGAGTCTATTCCTACACATCAGTGCTGTGTCAGCGATGTCTTTCGTCAGGAGTCTAAAAAATATCATTGCATTACAAATAAAAACATTGTATCTATTATGCCTTATTTACTGTGTTTCTCAGGGTCAAATGGTTAAAATGAATCTTGCATTTGTTGATGATTATTGTCTGAAATTTGTGAATGTGTAAAAAAACATCATTGTTTGTACATGGCACTCGCACCATGCTTGTACTAGTACATCTGTAGTTGTAGAATTCGTAGCATGTGGTGGAAATGCAAATCTATGATCATTGTCATAAATTAGTGGCGTATTTCAGGAATATGAGTTCCTAGACTTGACTGATGTGAAAGAAGCAGAACGAAGCAGCCTGCAGTGTGCCCTCTTCAAACAGACTGAAGATATTGAGCCCCCATTCAAAATTGCTGCAAAAGAGCTATTTGTAGGTGAGAATCATTATGACTGACAACCTAAGTCTCAATCAAGAGATTTTTATAAAACTAGAAATCATCCTCCGTGATTGAGTTAGATTGTTTGTATCCCAATATTTTGGCACCCGATTTAAGAGTCCGGTGACAGCGGCTCGCAATTTCGAGGTGCGATTGGCTATTATTTCATTTTATTTCATTTCGGGGAGGTTGTTTGAAAGAATAACTCTAAAGAAACACGCATAAATACTGTTTGAACACAAATAATACAATAATATAAGGGAAATGTGCTTGAGTCAGAAATCATTTTGGTATTAGGTAAACGTAGACCAAACATACTAATACCAAAATGATTTCTGATTCGGGCATGTTTCCCTTATATTATTGTATTATTTGTGTTCGAACAGTATTTATGCGTGTTTCTTTAGAATTATTCTTTCAAAAAACCTCCCCGAAATGAAATAAAATGAAATAATAGCCAATCGCACCTCGAAATTGCGAGCCGCTGTCACCGGAGCCTTAAGCAAAAAATATGATAATTTCAAAATTAACAGTGTATCATTGTCGGCTCTGTTTATGTAATCAGATCTGTCGTCGAGTACGTCCATAGCGGCGACCGTGTCTCGCAGCGTGGAGTCGGCGGGCGACGGCGAGATGGCGCCGCACTCGCCCGCGCGCGCGCCCCCCGCGCCCCCGCACCCACCACCCTACGCACTGCCCCCTCCGACCTACCCGCCGCCGCACCACCAGTGGCCCGTCGCCCCGCCCAATGTATACGTCAGCCAAGTGACGGCTAACGTCAACGTGCACGGATACATGGGCCAGTACTACCAACCGCAGCCACAGTACGCTCCTCCAGCGCCCGCTGTCCCGCAAGACCGGACCGGTCGGCCGCACAGACGCGACCGACGCGGCAAACGAGCCCCGTCTCCCCCTCAACACCCGCCGTACTACGTGCAATACCCCCAGTACTACCCGGCAGCTCAAGCGCAAGGCGCGCCTCTATACCACCTCCCGGTGTACCAGCCGGTCGTGTACGGACATTACCCTTACCCACCGTATTACCAGGAGTACCCGATGCCCGTCGAAGGAGAACCGGACAAGGGTCCGGACGACTACACGTCCGAGGTCGTCATGGAGCAGGAAGCCGTCGATGCTTATTACGCGAATGCTCACTATGCTCCTCCTTACGGACCGCCCGTCGATGCCGGGGTAGAATACATGCCGCCGGTCTACTTGCCCCCGCCACAGCATGTCCAGACCGCGCCGATGCCTCATCATCACCAACATATGCAACAGCAACCTCAACCGCAGCCGCACCAGTTCAACGTTCATGCGAAAAACTTCGTCCTCGGACAAGGGAAGTCTTATGTTCCTCAGGATAAGCAGGAGCCGAGAACGCCGCCCGAAGCACCCTCCGTGTCCGCGGCGAACGAATTACCTATAAAAGATCTCAAAATCGCAGGCAAAGGACCCGGCGGCAGTCCAAAACACAACGAGCGACCTCTCGAAGTTCAACCTAAGCTTCCTTCCCCGATGGATAAACCTAAGCCCATAGATCCGACCAAACCCGCCTGGGTTCCGGAAAACAAAGGGGACCCGAACTTTGTACATCAACAGCTAGCCGCGAAACCCTTCGTGCCCCCCGCGACGACCGCTCAGATTGCGGCAAACAAGCTGCCCTCGAATGCCGGCAAACCGACGAAGGGTCCTGCGGCACCTTTCTCCGGTAACAAGCAGCCACCCAAGCCCTCCGTGCCTCAGACGATCGTGCCTTTGCAGCAAGTAGCGACGACTCCTAAAGCGCCGTTCGGTAACAGACAGAAGCGCGATGGAACCGCCAACCGATCTCCTTCGAGCGAACAAGCTGACAGTTCGGACAGATCTAACGAACACTTGAAGCGAGAGGCCCCCCTGCCGCCGAGCAAGGCGCCTATGCCCATTTCGATCACGCTTCCCGCGGCCGGGCAACCTCTGATAGTGGCGAATAAGCCTCCGTTCGGACATTCGAGGAAGGCGCCAGTACCGGAGCCGCCTCCGGTGCCTCAACCACCGCCGCCCGCACCGACAGCTTCCGACTTCCCGCCGCCGCCTACTCCGCGCAACCGTGGCGATATGCCACCTCCTGTGGTCGCTCCACAGGCACAACCCGCTCCTGGAAAATCTTGGGCGAGTCTGTTCTCGAATAAAGTCTCAACTATTGCACCTCCGCTGCCGACGCCGATCGTCCATCCAGTGGAAGAGCCACCAAGCCCGACTTCTGCGACGCCTCCCGTCGCTAGCATCCAAAAACCAGTGGCGAAAGTCCAACCATTCGATGCGTCGCCGCATGCGCAAGCAGCTACTACAGATAAGGGGTCCCCCACGCCGCGACCGCAGCCGATGCCCGTCGTTCCTCCAATGACGGTTGCTCCCGCAATCTCTTACTCTGAAAAGGCGATCTCCTATTCAGAAAAGGCTATTTCTTACTCTGAAAAGGCTATATCCTACTCCGAGAAGACCTCCGCTAATGTTAGTCCGGCTGCGTCAAGCCCTGTTGCGCACGCTAAGCCTGTTTTAGCTCAACCTGAGCCGAGAGAGGTGCCCGTCCAGAAGGAAGCTACTCCAACAGCACCAGTTCAGCCTTCTCCATACTGCGATGATCCGAATTCCTATAGGATGGGAGGTAAAGAAATTATTCGTTGCATCACCAATTGTATCATGTAATTAATTACTGTTCTATAAAACTAAATGGAATTCCGTTTTCTACTACTCTTCAGTTATATGCTTTACGTTGACGATATTTATAGAGGTTATTCATTATAAGTCCTCATCAATAAGACGACCTCTGTGGCGCAGCGGGCGAGAGCCTGCCTGCGACGCAAGAGGTTGCGGGTTCGATTCCCGCCGTGGAACAAATTTGTGTACGATCTGCAGAAATTTGTTCCGATGGTCTGGGTGTTTTCTATGTATAATAAAAAATATCTATCTATGTAAGTATATAATGTATTATATATATCAGTTATCTAGTACCCATAACACAAGCTTTGAATAGCTTACTTTGGGGCTAGATAGTGCTGTGTGGATTGTCCAGCATTATTTATTTATTAATTATTTAAGTATATTTTTTTTAATTCCAGAGTTCCTATCCAAATACCAGTTGGACAACCGCGCAGTGTCGGTGTTACCGCGCGGGCTGACAAATCGCTCCAACTACTGCTACGTGAACGCAATCCTGCAAGCTCTGATCGCGTGTCCGCCGTTCTACAACATGCTGAAAGCGCTGCCGTATCAGACGAGACGTGGGAAGTCGAGCACACCTGTTATTGATTCTATGTGAGTATATAGTTATTGTGACCTTCACCAGCCACTTGGACTCACCTACATAATAGGTTGCAGCAGAGACTAACATCTTCATTATTATTATATATTTCAGGCAATAAGGTCAACAAAAAACGAATAACCTCTTATTATCCCATACATAATTATTATACTGAAAACATATTTTACTAGCTTTCTTTGACTGAAAGAGATCACTTTTAATGTTTTTATCTTGTAAGTCATACAGTGTGTGGTGAACAAGGAATAGTTGTAAGTATTAATACTTGCTACCAATCCATATTGAGATCATGCTGATTGTTGCTAGAGTTCCTGTAATCAGCAAAAAGTACTTATCAATTAGTACATATTATATCCTCAGGCCCACTTTAAACCAAACCAGACTACTGCAAAATCAAAATTAGGAGCCGGAAAGACTAACATTGAGAAATTCCAGGGTGGAGCTTTGCTACGAGTTCAGTCCGCTGCCGACGCCGGCGCGGAACGCACGCGGCGCGGCGCCCGCTCCGCAGGTCCCGGCTGGGCCGCCGCTTGAAGGAGGCGCAGGGCTCCGGGTGCTCCGTGCTCTGAGACCCTTCCCCGGCTCTCAGGAAGGTCGCCAGGAAGACGCTGAAGAGTTCCTCGGCTGTCTTCTCAACTCTCTCAATGATGAAATGCTTGAGGTAACTAACATAGCACTTAATTCCTGTTTGGTGGTGGGATCAGCTCTTATTCTTTTTCCACTTTGCTTTATCCAATATCTTAGTAAAACTGGCTGGCTACTAATGGGCTGCAACGCAATAGGTTCCTCGTCAGTTCCTGGATTGCGTAAGCATCCAATGGAGCATCATAATGCTACCGGAACCATAATGTAGGGTCATCAGGTCATCTTCAAGTATCATGGAGACACAATTTTTTTTACAGCTGATGAAGTTAGTAGAGCCTGAGGAGCCGAAAGAACCAACCGTGACTGCCCAAACCAACGGAGTCATCACTCAGGAGACCTCTCTTGATGAAGAAGATGATGATGAATGGAAGGTAAGATCGACTGTAGTAGAATCGGCAACGTGCTCTGTAGTTAGTTTACTCACTGGGCACGTTGGTCCCGGCTGTAGCAAAAACTAAGCCATGACGAAAGTGCTAGCGTAAAAAATCATTAATTTGCAAACATTCACTCACGAAATGAAGATTCCTAAATTTCTGCACAAACTCCATGTTTTAGAAATGTGCGCGTTGTCGGCTAGATTGTATCATCCATTGTAGAAATCATTATGTAGATACAATCAGCTACCGTTTGGCTTTGAAATGATAATGTCAAGTTTTTGTAGCACAAGATCTTTTTTAAATCGACATTCTACTGGTCTTCAAAATTGTTTGATTGCTTTTTCGCTATACTTCACTCACTAGTAACAAATTAACTTTTTTTAATTTCTCGTTTCCTGCTTACCTTTATTCACACACATTCGGACATTTTGAAGACTGATGCTAAAGTAAGGACCATTTCATAAAATTTTGTAACATTGGGATAACTTGGCAGATATCTCTGAATTCTATTTGTATTTTCAGGTGATGGGGCCCAAAAACCGTGGTGCTGTGGAACGTAGATGGGCGGCCCGAAGGACTCCTGTCTCTGACATCTTTAGAGGCAAGACGCGCGTACGATTACATCGTGCTACGCATCATGACGTCACCGATGCCGTCCAACCTTTCTTCACCCTTCAACTTGATATTGAGGTAAAGTAACATAATATTGAACATTGAGTAATGTATTCAGATTTTGTTTTCAAAAAATGCCAGCCGGATGCCTAGTTGTAAACAACAAAGGATGTGGTAAACCCCTAAAAATAATGAAATCTTTTACAATGATGGTAACTTATTTTTCGTCTCTGAAGTGTAAAAAAAAACACCAATGTGGATAACCAAGTCTGAGTAATCATAACCAAAATATGAAACCATGGTCTTTTCCACCACATTTTCTGACAAAGCCACCTTTTACAGCGCGCGAGTAACGTGAAAGACGCCTTGGAACTACTAGCCGGCAAAGATACTCTGGAAGGAGTGAATGATGCATGGCAACAATTGTCCCTTGAACAACTCCCGGTGGTCCTGCTTCTGCATCTGAAGTGTTTCCAACTGGACTCCGAAGGACACACTGCTAAGATTGTAAAGCCAATTGATTTCCCCATGGACTTGAAGATGGATCCTAGTGAGTTATACATTTTTAACTGAATTACTAGGAAAAATAACATCCATGATCATTGTAAGGGGTTAAATACACTCCTGTGTATTTAAAACATTCACTGGTCACCAATCCCACAATTTGGCAAAACCCATACATATGGGTCAGGCAAATGTGCAGCAGTTAGACTTTTATAAGCTGATGATAAATCGTTAGATGTGTTATTTTTCGCTATAACTAATTTTCTTCATAACCGTAAATGTAGCAACCAAAATTACCATTACTACTTTTCAATGATGTTCAATTATTTTTCGTCTCCGATATGTTTTAAAAACATACATGAGGATAAAACTTTCTGAGTAAAGCATTTTGAAACCCAACCACACCTTGTCTTGGCCTAATTTCTAACCACTAGCTTTTTTTTTTTCAGAAATAATGTCGTCCAAACAGAAGTACACAAGTAAGCAGCGCTTGTACAAGCTGTTTGCGGTTGTCTATCATGAAGGTGTTGAGGCTGTGAAAGGTCATTACGTCACAGATACCTACCATGGACAATCTGGATGGATCAGGTATAAATTTTTTCCACTTTCATCAGATTGACAGGTAAATTCCAAATCATAGCAAAATTTGGTCCGACTCGATCAAGTCTCCCGATTCGGACAGAGCAAACACACAAATTCACAGACCCCGTCGGCGGCGTCGAAGACGTCTTTTAGCACCCGCCCACTCGAGGCCTAATCTATATTGAAACCCCCACCCTGGTTGCAGTCCAAGCCGAGGTCGTACCATAGCGGTGACCTTGTGTTTGTTGCCCCAACCTAGCTCTACAGGTTGAGCGCCCTCCGCGCTCGCCATTGTTCCGTAGCGCTGTAAGAGTCGTCAGACTATTTAGTCTATTTGCAAAAAAGAAAACAGTGACTTTCGTCCTTGTAAGCTATGTGAAACTAAACATCCTCCTGACATACATACTACAAAACTCTCCCCTCACCATAAATGTGGTTACAGATATGACGACGCAACTGTAACGCAAGTGAATGACGGCATGGTCCTGAAAGCGAAGCCTCCGCGGATGCCTTACCTGCTGATGTACCGACGCCAAGACACGCTGCCCCCGCACAGAGCGAAGCCCGAGTGAGACAAACCAACGCGCGACGTGTACCCACACGCCTGGTATGCCCGTGCTCTGCCCAAGTTCTGCACTAGTTATATCTACAGTGAATGGTATAACTGAAATGATGGTGTGAATGACTGCGAATAGACGCTACGTTCTGTGACCGTGTTTGTTCTGTGGGCGGTTCTCACTGAGTTGCTGTCACATAGCTTTTATTACGTTTCATTACTTGAAGAGGACTTTATTCGTGTTTCGCTTGTTTTTGTTATGGATGTAGATAGACTGGTTTGAAAATTGTGCAAAGATAATAATAATGGATGGATGATGTATGTGATTGTATGCATCTGATTGTAAATAGTTTAGTATCTCAGCATCAATAAAATTCGTAATTATGATTTGTTTGTAATGAAGGTATTTCTTGTATATTCGGAAATTTATTGATACAAATAGTGGGTGCTGTATCATAAGCTATATTTACATTATGATGGTATTACTTGCTAATTGTTGTGTCAAAATTTATACTGACTGTGTAAAATGACACTACAAGCTGCAGAGCTATTGTCTTTTGACAAACTGCCTAAAATGTATTCTAGCATTGTTTTATAAGGTTTGTGCTAGTGAATAATATTCCTCTACTTGTAAATGTAAATAACAATGCTTTTTATATTATGTTTTATGCAGTACAAAAAAATGTGAATGCAATTTTTCAGTTAATTGCAAATAAGTTTACTCTCAAGAATAATGTATGTTTTCAATATTGATAGTTTAAAAAATACTAGTGTAAATAATAATTTAAATAGATATGAACATCAGTGAGGTTACTTGAAAATTTTTCATAATTTTGACTGAAAGTTGACCTCTCTGACGACGCGCTAATCGTTAATTTTACAATAGGAATTACGTTAAATTATGTAAATGTAAAAAAAAGCATAGAATATAAAAATCTAATTCATGATACATATTATTTCTCTGTTCTCGAAAATATCGATAGAACGGTTTCAATTGGTAGCAAGTACAAAAGATACGATATTGTTGTGATATTATTGCTCTGGGATGTCCAAGCTTATTCTATGAGGGAAGGTATAAAGACTGAAGGAAAAATATGTAACTTGAATATTGTATAATTCGTCCTAGAATATTGTAAGTTAGATAGTAGAGTGTTTGTCTGGTAAATGAAGGTGCTTGCATGGACTGATGCGGCAGTGATGTGCCCTTGAACATGTGATATGGAAGGATATGGAAGGTTATAGCAGATGGCTTACTTTTAGAATTGTATCATATTGTTGTAAACGTAAGTGTTAATTATAATAATATGTAATATCTCGATGTTGAACGATGTTTTTAATATTATTTAAACTCATTTGAGCTGTATTTTCTGTTCAAAATCCAAATCTAAATTTTATCTATAATTATAATACTTTCTTTTGCCTCTATTTAGCTCTAATGGTTTTGAGAACATACTTTTTGTTGGAAATAAACATTGTCATCCTATTCTCTGAAGCGAAAATATTATCGGGAATAGTACTTGTGACGTTGGCAAATATGATTTGCTCTGCCAAAATATCATAAATATTTGTAGGTAGTGGTTCCTTAGATATCTGAAAGTGTCTTGTTTACGTATAAGTTAAAGATTAATTACTGCGCTTTGTGGATCAATTGATATTCATTGAGAAAATACCGTTTGATCTCACTTAAATTGTTGTTCGAAAAATATATCACATGATCGTGGATATAATCTTATTGGGGCAATAATAATAATGCCTTACCTATTTGAGTGCTATCTATACGAAATTGACCAAATATTGTTTGAAAAATTGCTTCTACTAACTAGCTTTTCTATGTAAGGTGTTGAAAAATAAGAAACAAAAAACAGAACACCATTTATAAATGTATCTTGCACTGTGGTGGTCTTGTCCATTTTAATGTAAGTTTTAAAATTAGTCAATTTATTATAACGAATTGATTAGATTTAGTTTTAGTTTGGAGTTTTATGACTAACTTTATAAGCTTTTATATGTGTATAACTTGGTTGTTTTTTTTTCATCCGATTGGGATTGTGGGCTGGTATTTTATAGTTTTGCTATAGAAGAGTGAAGTATTTTGAACATCAGAATCGCGATAAGTACCTATTTTATTTGAGCCAATAGGAATATAATTATTAATTAAAAGGTAGTTTTATAGAAAACTCAAATCGGCATGTAACACATGAAACAAAGCAGTTTAAATTTAACTATCAAAAACAGTGTAGCGTGAAAACCCGAATTTAATCCCTTCGCTTTAATCTATCTGTACATAGTTATGGTAACGTTTTTGTAATGGTAAAGACGGTCGTAACTCATAAAGAACAGCACAAAATAACATTGCCTTATAATAATTTAATATCTTGATTGTAAGTTAGCATTTATTAAGTGTGCTCTCGATTAATTAATTTATCAGCATGTTTTTATTAAAATTAATATAGATCTTTTAATGTTTTATAATCACGTTTGAAATTAACATAATTTATTTTCAAAATTATTTGTTTCCATTTTGTAAATATCAATCTATCATTTTATTCAAGATTTATTATTGTTGATTTAAACACAGGTACTTATTCATAATGGCCGCTGAGCGCGCCAATAGCTTATCAGATCGATAAGTCTGTTGCTGTCTCTTTTCGTTGGCATGAAAGTGACAGTGACAAGAATACTCTGTCGAGCCGCTATAAAATGGCAGGGATTATGAATAAGAGGGTTACTTTTTAACATTGGATAGCCATGAAACAACTTACTGTTAATATTTATGTATTGGATCTGAAATTAGAGTCTGTTTGAATGTCATGGTGTGTATTTTATGGCCATTCGAAGTTCATTAGTATGGTGTTAAGGTATAAGGTTTGGTCTGATAGTCACTAATAATAAATGGAATAATATCTAACATGTGTATACAGACCAAATCTTTAGCCATAGTGCCCACAACTGCTTTATCGGCTAACCACACTGTCACGAACAAAATGTTTATTATATTTATTTTAATTTGGCAAGTCGATGATTCTACACTTCTGGACTAAACTGCGCGCAGAGTTAGAAAAAACTTAGATATGCACGACTGTGTAAGGCCTTTATGTAGTGAAGTCTATTCTTCGTCCAAATTATTTAGATTACATTTATGCCATCTTTGTAAATATCCTTGAAAGTTTAGTATAGTGGTCCTAGTGTCTTGTTATTTCTAGGGTAAATGCACTGTAATCTTGCCCTATCTAACTTCATAAGATATCATGGATTTGAGTGAGAAGTTTATCAAAGCTTTTAAAGGGAGTTAAGTTTTCGAAAAGACCTTTCTTTCATGTGGCTGATAATTTTTTTAAATTATATTTAGGCGCGCACATGCAAATAGCGTATAGATTTGATTATGACGGATATAGGCAGTAATTTATTACTTGCTAAATAAGATCAACATTGAAAATGGGCAATTTGACAACGGGCTAAAATACTAGCACCATATCCGTCTCGTTTTAAATTGGTTTCTTAGGTATAAGGTGTGATTTTGGTGGTAAACGAAGACCAAATTAACGAGTTCGACCGGCGTCCCCAGTGGCGTAAGGTGGCAATCTTACACCAATGGCTGCAGCGCGTGTTGTCACATACCAGTATTATAGCGTCAACAATTAAACCGTTTCTAAAGTGAAAGAATAACTAACAACCGTACTGAACTTTAAATTCGTCGGTAAAGGTACAGAAAACTTGAAGGACGTGTAGGTAATAATTTGCTTGAAAAAAGCTATTCAAACGAACTTTTTTGTAAAAGTTTATGAAGATTCAAATGTGTACCAAAATAGTAGTTTTTCGCAATCGTTATAATTATCCTTGCTGAGTTTGGGGCCTTGGAACTGATTGTCTTATTTCGAAGGCTTATCTACAACACCCATCATGTGAACGTTACGGACGCAGGTGGAACGCGTTAGACCTTAGGTGGCGAGGGTAGAACCATACTGATCCATGTATCGTTTTCATCCTTTTGAGAAAATGAAAGAAACGCGTCTGATCTTGTTTTAAAAATACAGGTGATCTGTTTTGGTTTATTTTTGGAAATTAAGGCTCCCTAACAGAATATGATGTTTTCTGAACTTGGATCAGTGTGGCATGAAAAAAATTAAAAAATCCAGGCCCATACTGCAAAAATCTCCATTATTGAAAAAATGACACTTGGATCAGTATGGTTCTACCCTCGCCAGGTGTAATGTTATCTACTTGCGATTTTATTGAAAAACTGAGTGTACTTTTGGAATGAAAGTCATAGATGTTTGGTCGAAAACGCTCCCTAAAGGATTTGAATCATTGTAGTATTGACTTGTTTAGATAATTATTATAGTGTAATTTACTTACAAGAAATGACATGGGGTGAAAAACATAGAAAAATAGAATGAGACATAAATTTTTGGGTCTCAAATATCTCATGCTTTTAAAACGTATTGAATATAATAATAATTATGGTTCATCAAAATAAAGTTTAAATATCTGGTAATATTCTTATAAGATCGTTGATATTCATAAAAATAATAATTTACAATAAGTTTAGCAGTGTAACCGTTACATTAAGTATATTCGTTCGAAGAGTTTAATCTTTCTAGATTGTTCCTGTTTTAGTTTTAATTATGAAGGATCAAAGAGCACATGATGCAAATTATAAATGTTTGGCACATGTTGGAAAATTTGAAAGTCTATGTTCATAAAAATATGTTTTAAATATGTATATCGAAATACAAATGGTAGGTAGTTTATTTAAGATTACTTTGACGTTGATATTTCCATCAACATAAACATCATTTTTGTTTTTTTTTTTAGTTCAGATGTAACTTTACATCTATTTCTGCCAGACCCCAGCAGTTCCTGTTAGCTTAGATAAACTGTTTCAATTATATGCAAAAAAAACTATTTAAAATATATTATAATCACCACATTAGCGTGTATATATTTGGCTACTTGGAATGTAGCTGCTAGATTGACATTACCAATTTCATATAAAAATATTCTTGCTAAGTTCGGAAACATGTTTTTTTGTTAACCTATCCCATTTTGATACTTTGAATACAAATCAAAACCTATTTATTCACGTGGAAATTTGACCTATCGTTCTGAGCTTAATTAAAATGGGTTGTATGATTTGCCAACAGTGTATCTACATGCACTATGCGAACAAGTTTTTTCTATAACCGACCTATCTAGTCTTCGACAGAATCGTTTTATTCTGGTGCAATCAATTTTATGTATAATCAATCAGACTAAAAATAAAAGCCTAGTTCTAAAATAGTACCTACTCAAACGAAATATGAATCGACAAATGGGGTAACTATTAGCGTTTCGGCGGTCTATTTACTTAGCTTTTAAAACTATAAATGCATGCTGATTATTTTTACATGAGAAGTTCAATATTTAAGTTATGTTTAATTTAGTATTAAGATCCAAGGCTGTATTAACGAAGGGGTGTTTTTTCTTACAGAAAACTCAGTTTATGCATTTTAATCATGTTTTGGATTGATATACTTAGCGAAAAAATACCCCCTGTTGATTGTAATAGATGATGTTAATAAAAAGACAAAATTTTGAAATTGTTTGAACCTACCTGCATTGTCTGTTATCATCAGCTTCCTAAGTTGTTGGAGGATGTGTGTATGACTAATTATATGATAATCCTTTATTTTGGTAACAATTTGGTGTTATGAAAAACATTGTGAATAAAAGTATGGTGTCATTTCAGATTTTGAAGTTTTATTTTAAATTAGCTATTATAAATTAGGTATAAATAAATTAACAATAAACTGCCTTCATTTTTCGTTTCGTACGATGTTCTGAAACAACAAAAAATCATGGTTACATAATTTCATGATCTCATTTAGGTGTTCAAGCCATACGAATAAGGGTGAGGCCAAACGAGCGTAAATTTTTGAGTTGTCTGTCTCGTAATTTCTGCTGCTTTAGGTTTCATGCAAAAGTCCTGTTTGATTCACACGGCGACGCAAAATGAGTTGACAAAATTGCGCGACCGACAACTCAAAAAGTTATGCTCGTTTGGCCTCACCCTAAATAATAAGGTCCAGCCTCCCGATTACACTATTTCGCTGGCTATTCAGATAGCTTTCAGTTTAACCTTTTGATTCCCAGCCTCTTCTACTTCTTCCTGCCCTTATCCCACTTTATGTGGGGTCGGCACAACAGGTTTTTTCTCGCCACTTTCCTCTATCATTCGTCATCTCAGTAGTCACTCCTTTCTTTCCCATATCATCATTCACACAATCCATAGCCATCCATCAATTTCGTATTAGACTAGAAATCAGCTGACTGATTGGTCGAGCGCACCCTGTCTCGCATAGGTAGGGTCGAGTTTACGGCGGTTGTGTGTGTCGGTCCTTAGGCCAGCGGGGTCCATAATGTAGGTACATATTTTGATTCTTGTTCGAATGAATTCTCAAATGAATAATTTTCTTTGGTAATTTTCAAATGATATTAATCTTGTGGAACATCCTTATACCTACCCTGACTCTGCACTTGAAGACCAGATACATGGCCATCACGACTCCAATAGGCGTGACGGTGAAAGCTACCAACATCCACCCCGCCAGCGCCTCTGCCGGCGGCCACTCTCCCATTTCCACTGCGAATACGCCCTGAGGAAAACACGCAGGTTCACTGTGAGGGGTGCCATGGATCCGGAATGAATAAATGGAGGATTCCTTGGAGCACCCCTGAAAGACACCCCCGGGGTGCAATGGGAACTAAAATTTAGACCCGTGGCAAGGCAGGCTAAAGCTTTTTTAAGACGTTGACAACACCTAATTTACGTCTCGCTCGCACGATTAGACATTATAAAAGATATAAAATCACTAAACACAATTTTGAAAAATCGCAAACAACCATTTTGTGTGTTTTAGTGTTTCAGTGTGCAATCACATTGCACACAGTTTGGTAAAAATTTCATTTTGATCGAAGCAAGTTTTCTTACTCAAAAGTTTACTTAATTACGAAAACTAGAAAAGCAAACGTTTAAGCAGGAAAACGTATCGATCAAAACGAAATTTTTACACAAAATGGTTGTTTGCGATTTTTGTAAAATGGGAAAATAGTGATAAAATATCCTATCCTAATAAGTCAAAACGTGCGAGCGAGAGTCACATTAGCTCTTGTCTTCACCTTAAAGCTTACGTGGCCTATGTAATGGTAATAAACCGTTAATATCTATCACAAAAGCCCAACTTGATTGTAAGATTTTCTTCGCTTCGCTCCCTCAATCAATAAATAATGTGAGATGCTTACAAAGAGCAGGCCCGGTGACAGAGCCCAGCAGATTCGCATAAACACACTCGGGTACTCTCCCACAGAGAAGTACACGTCTTCACAGAAAGCTGTCTGTCCGTATACGAAGGTGACGATAGCGGCGGCCGCTGCGGCGACCGGCGCGCGCGGCTTGGATACCGGCCACGTTAGCAGGAAGTCTAGGATGTACTGACCGCCCTGTAATAACATACAAGACAAATAATAAATAATTAATGCTGGACAATCCACATAGCACCATCTAGCCCCGAAGTGAGCTACTCATAGCTTGTGTTATGGGTAGGTACTAGCTAATTGATACATTTAATACATTATGTACCTAAATAGATAGATATTTTTATTATACATAGAAAACACCCAGACCAACGGAACAAATTATTTTAAATTACAGATCGTACACTGCTCCGGGGCGGGAATCGAACCCGCAACCTCTTGCGTCGCAGGCGGACTCTCGACCGCTGCGCCACTGCAGGTCGTCCTAGATAATATATAGTTGTCTTTTCCAATATTTTATTTTTAAATGAATGGCAGTGAAGTTTGTCGGGTACGTTAGTTTAACTAAAGTAGGAGTAAACGTGTTTGGTACTGATAACTTTTTACTGAATGGACCTATTTTGACGATCTTTTTTTAATCGAAAGCTGGTACTTGTCATGTGGTCCCATTTAGATATGAGAAATATCTGACTAGTTTTTGAATGAATAGTACCTAGTATGTGTTTTTGCAGCGTATTTGAAGTTGGTTTTTTCTTGCAGTTACCTATTATTAACCAACTTAAAAAAAAGAGGAGGCTCTAAATTCGTTCTGTATTTTATTTAAGTACATATGTTTGTTTCATACCTCATAACTTTTTCAGGGTGGACAGATTGTTTTATAGGATATATTTATGTTAATAATGATGAATAATAGGAGATATCTAGATGTTCATAATGATGACTTCGATTCTATACGCGCCCACCTGAGTGCAAAGAGTGATGACGCCGATAAAACCGAAGAGCAGACATATTAGCACAAGGAATGCCCACGTGATCTTCCGTATTGAACGGCCCGTGAAGGTAGACATCATTGTCTGGACCAACAGCCCCTGGAATTAAATAAATAATAAATATTAATGGTGAGCTTTCCACACGGCACTATCTAACCACAAATTAGTTTGGGGCTAACGCTAAGCTAACGTAACATATTATGAGAACTGGATAGCTGATATAATACCAGTACAACGCCCCGCAGTTTCACCTGCGCAGATTTAAATCCCGGTATTCCCACGGGATAAAAAGTAGCCTATGTGCTATTCCAGACTATAATCTATCTCTCTGCCAAGTTTCATCCAGATTCGTTCAGCCGTTCCGGCGTGAAAGAGAAACAAACAAAAAAGTATTATGATAGTAGTAGGATAAAAGAATATGATAGGTAATTTATGCTTACCGCAGTAGAGAGAGACAGCACGAATAGTGTGAAGAAGACAAGAACAGACCAGAACTGACTGCCCGGTAACCTCGCCACATAATCCGCCCACAGAATCATAGCCGATGCAGAACCTGAAATAAAGTTAGTTCTTTTATACCATCATGTAATAAACACGCTTACGGGCCACCTGATGGAAAGCCGTTACCGTAGCCTGTATGCGCTGGCAAAACCAGAGGGATCACAAGCGTCCTTTCGCATTCTTTTGAATCCTTTAGCATCCTTCGTATTTTGTGATTAAAATTTTCTTTAACCTAAATCAACCTATTATTTATTTTTAGCTAAATATTTTATAACATTGAGTAAGTATTTTTACTACTTTGATGTTTCTCTCTCCTTTTTTTGTATCATAAAGCACGAAAATGCAAAATTAAGTTCGCCTATGTGCTTGTTTTTTGCGTAAGAAATATATTATTGTAGTATTATTTTAACTTTCGCGATCATAACACATACTTATTCTGAAATAATACGGCTATTGCAACATAGCACGTCGGGAATATAAAAAAAATTAAAAAGGGAAATACGTGATAAATACCCGTGTGATATTTCAAAATACTATCACACATAGTATAAAACAAAGTCGCTTTCTCTGCCCCTATGTCCCTATGTATGCTTAAATCTTTAAAACTACAACGGATTTTGATGCGGTTTTTTTAATGAGAGTGATTCAAGAGGAAGGTTTATATGTATAAAACATGCATGATATAGTAGAAAAACAATGTGCACCCGAGCGAAGCAGGGGCGCGCGGGCGGGTCGCTAGTAAATAATATTCTAATGTAACCTATACCAACCATTGGGCAGAATAACTTTTTCATCATAATCCTTCTTGAGAGCGGAATACGCAGCGGCCAGAGTCAGCGAGGCGACCATACAAGTGACCTTACTGGTCGCGAGCGCAAGCAAAGCCGTGGTGCCGAGCTTGTGTTGCTTCGGACAGTACGAGCCGAGCATAGCGAGCGAGCCTTGTGCGACGCACATCTCGACTAGGGAGTACTCGATCGCTTCTCGCCAAATCTGTCAAAAATAAAATAAAATAAAAAAATAATTAAGCAGCTTTTGCCATCCAAACTAACCGTGTATATCATTTCAGCTCAATCGGTTGAAGATTATTATTATTATGAGCCGTCCGGTGCGGCGGCCTGATTACACTAATGTCTGGCTATCGAGATGGCTTTCAGTTTAACATTTGATTCCCATCCATCCTATACAATTGCTATTACACTGTGGGAATCAAATTGTCAAACTGAAAGCCATCTCGATAGCCAGACATTAGCGTAATCGGGTCGCGGATCCCACTGCTGGGCAAAGGCTTCCCCCATTCTTTCGGTTAACGGTTGAAGATATCTGCTTCAAAATTGAGTTGCAAGATTCCACCCGGACATACATACCTATAATGCAAATATAAGAAACCCAGTTTCTGTCGATTGACTTGATTGTTTGGTTTGGATCAAATTGACGATCCCCGGGTATGGTAGAACCGCTCCGAACTCTTGGTGCTGAGCACAGAACAGTGAAAACCTACAGATAGGTTTCAAGGCAATGTGCATTTCGGTTTCCGTGTACCAATTCGTGTTTCTTTGATGATGTTAGGGGGTATCCAAATATACGTCCAAATATAACATTTGGCACATGGCCGATATTTTGCATCTCACATTAGTACCTATTGTAAACCTGTAATAGAGGTCTAGAACGCTGGAAAACTGTGGAGGGGAGGTGTTTGCGCATACAAAACACTTTCGCCATCACACCCCCTCCCCTCCTTCCAGCGTTCTTTTTACTTGACGCGAGCTATACCTAGGTATAGTCGTCGTCTCCTAGGTACATCATATATTTTTATCGATCAAACGATTGAATATCGCATCGCCGTTGTTATTATGTTATGCTATTATTGTCATGCTAAGCTATGTTGTATAATATAATGTAGCTTGTATAATGGGTTGTGTTCTGAAGAATTGTTCGATATGATGCCTACAGCTTCATTTTATTATCGAACTGCACGCCATAGGCAGGGGGTCCATCCACACACCTTGGAGCCAGGATGGTCGCGCACTGTTCGTTTTCAGAGGAACTTCCTCCCGCGCACTCTAAGGTTGTGGAATGCGCTCCCTGCGGATGTTTTCCCTGGAGAATACAGTATGGGGTTCTTTAAAAAAGGCGTATTAAAATATTTAAAGGGTCAGCAACGCGAGTGTGTCACATCTAGTGTTACAAACGTCCATAGGCTACGGTGACCGCTTCCCATCAGGTGGGCCGTATGCTTGTTTGCTACCTTGGTAGTATAAAAAAAAAAAAAAAAATTGGTATATTTACCTGGAAGCCGTCAAACAGCGAGCTCCAATCACACTTGCGGAAGACATCGCCGGCGCCGTCAAGTGTGGAAGCCCCGACTCCACAGCACAATAGCACGAAGAAAGCTAGCACATCTTTGAAAAGGACCAGCTGAAATCACAGGTATGATTGTTAAAATAAAATTTTCATTTTTATTTTAATACTAGTTGCGCCCCGCAGTTTCACCTGCGCAGATTTACCACCCACCTGATGCTAAGCGGTAACTATCACCTATAACAAAGCATTGCCTCGCGATAGGAACGTGCCCTACGATGCACTGCCCTGCGTCCATCAACTTGAGGCACACAGATGTTAAGCCTCATGTGCCTGTATTTACACCGGCGACCACACTTCAAACCGAAACACATCATCGCTGCGTGGCGGCAGAAAAAGACGTGGTGGTAGTACTTCCCCGGACGAGCCCTCCACAAAGAGCTCTAATACTCTAATCACTACATACCTAGTACAAAACAAAGTCGCTTTTTCTGTCCCTATGTCCCTTTGTATGCTTAAATCTTTAAATCTAGACAACGGATTTTGATGCGGTTTTTTTTAATATATAGAGTGATTCAAGAGGAAGGTTTATATGTATAATACATGCATGATATGTGCACCCATGCGAAGCTGGGGCGCGCGGGCGGGTCGCTAGTGTAATATAAATAAAATACCACCATGTGTTGGTTTCATCAGAAAAAAGGATAAATGAGCTTACTTTAGAATAGCTGTAGACTCGTTTGATAGCAATGAAATATATCAGCGTCCAGCAGATGACGTAGTAAATAGCGAGCTCCCACACGACGTTGCCTAGGCCACCTTCCAACCCGTCTCGCTTCAAATTTAGCACGAAATTGCTGGAAAACAACAATTCTTTATTGTACACAACTGATTAGGTAACACAAAACATCCTACTACTATCATAAACGCGAAAGTTTGTATGGATGTTTGTTACTCTTACTACTCTTCACGCCGGAACGGCTGACCGGATCTGGATGAAACTTGACAGAGAGATAGATTATAGCCTGGAATAGCACATAGGCTACTTTTTATGCCGTGTGAATGCCGGGATTTAAAATTGCACGGGTGAAACCGCGGGGCGCAACTAGTACATCATAATCGTGTACAAATGCGTTTCACCCGCGTATAATTATATAATACCGGGATTTAAACTATAGTTTAAATCCGGATATTCCTACGAAATAAAAAAAAAATCCCCATGACTTGTAAACTGTTTTTACCAATAAAGAATCTGTATCTGAATAAAAGCCTCTATGAGCTATTCCAGACTATAATATATCTCTGTGCCAAATTTCATCCAGATCCATTCAGACGTTCCGGCGTGAAAGAGTAACAAACATCCATCCATCCATACTTACAAACTTTCGCGTTTATAATAGTAGTAAGATTCTGTGGTCATGACGCTGAAAAAGAAGCAGAGGCTCAATTTTTTTCCAACAACTATTGATTTTGCTTTTTGACTTACAAGTAAAAGGAGTGAGCCGGAGTTTCCGCCGCCGCCGGCAGAGGGCGGTGACGGGCGGCGCACGGCGGGACGGCTGCTGCGGCGCAGTGGAGCCAAGGCAGGAACGAGTGGAAGGAATGCACCAGGAGAGCGAGACAACGCGCTCCCATGGCTCCGGCGGCTAGCGCAGTGAACATGCAGCACCCTATCATCGCGAAACCAACACCTGGGAAATAAAACGGCTTCGTATAGGACATTTAGGCAGAACGTCCTACAATCAAAACAGCATTTTTTTTTCTCAGTTTATTTAGGTACTGGTTTTGGTTTGTTTAGTTTAATTTGGTTTTTGTTTTTATTTCGTGGTGAATGAATTTTCTTTCTTTCTTTTCTATATTACAATAACGTCACGACTGACCGAGTAGCAAATGGGACTTAGGTATCAAAAGCCACCTTAGCTGAACGGCCAAGTACAATTCAATAAAAATTAAACCTTATTCATGGTCTTTGAGCGCGCCTCAAAGTCTTTTCTTTCTTCTTTTTATGGCTCCTGTCATAGACAATCTAGCCAATGTCAAGTGATTCAGAGATTATACTCTTTGTAGTTATGTTTCTAGTCACGTCAGTCCAAAGTCGAGTCAGTCAATTGTTTTGAAGAAAATGGTGGCGGTTTCTTCAAAACATTTGAAACATTTTCGGTCAAATCACGATATCACATAATACACTTCCATTTCAAATGCTTACACTTTGTGCTAAGACCACAAGTAATGTTGGTTAAAATACCACCAAAATTACACAACACAACTCAAAATAACACTAGAAAAACAATTAAAATGAAAATGTTATGTTGCTTCGTTAGATGACAGGAAACGAATCTCCTCAGTCTATTGCTGTCTCGTTTCATTGGCACGTAGGTAAGTGACAGTGGCAAGAATTTATAAAATGATGGATTATGAATTTAAGGGGCTATTTTCTCTGACACTACAAGTTGATGGACGCAGGGCAGTGCATCGTAGGGCACGCTCCTATCGTGCGTGACTTACGAGGCAATGCTTTGTTATAGGTGATGGCTACCACTTAATGTCAGGTGGGCCATCTGTTTGTTCCATCATCTGGATTTATAAAAAAAGTGAGTAGAGTGAAGGAAACTTTTCTTTGTTTTGGAAAAACATACAAGCGTTTTCGGTCGTGTTCTAAACCACGACCTCAAATATGGGATAAGTGAGACGAACCTAGAGCAAAATATATAGGTAGTTTGCAATGTTTGCAATCATACAATATGCTAGTCCGGCCTGCATACCTATAGTATACAGGCAGCACTAGCATAGGTATAAGACATTCCTTAAACTAGTAAAGCGGCAGCTATTTAAAAACATATAATTTACCTACTTGTAATGAGACACAGAAAACACATCTAAGTGCACTGCAGAAATGTTTGTTTTAGGTGGGAACCCAAACCACGGCCGGAAAATAGGGATGAGACGAATCTAGAGCCATACCTGTAGTTTGTGTGTGGTGCATACCTCAAGAATGCAGGCAGGACTAGGCATAAGACGTTCCTTATCCCAGCAAAGCGGCAGTTATTTAAATGTTAAAGCATTTACCTCTAGCCATAGGCGCTAGATCCCAACAATTCAGCACTCCCTTCTTCGTGACAACGCCCAGCGCTAGTTCCAGATAAAACATAGGATAAGCTATGACGAGACTGAACGCATTGTACAGAAAGAGAAAGGGCACTAATCGCCGTGGGTCGTGGAGGTATGGATTCCAGCATAGCTGGTACACCCCGATGCAAGAGGATATTATGAGTTGGCGGTAGCAGATGTTGTTGCTCCATCGATCTTCGATCTGAAATAAGAATTGTAAGGAAGAGTTGTTAGATAAATGAGGATGACTCCTGCAAAGTGCGACACCAAAAAAAAGGGCTGAAAACCGTTATGGTACAGACTTTTGTATAGGTAAACATAAAAACTACGGACCTAGCTACATTACCTATCCCTGATGATCTAGGTACCTACATCCTAGGCTTCAATCAAATATTTGATCGTAGGCTTTTTTTAATAAAAAAATTAACAGCCTGCATAGCTCAGTTGGTAGTAGCTCTGCCTTCTGCGCCGTAGGTCGTGGGTTCGATTCCCACCGTGAACAAACATTTGTGTGATGAACATACTTAGTTGTTTGTTCTCTGTCTGGGTGTTATATATTATAAATAAATACAATAAATAAATAATGCTGGACAATCCACACAGCACTATCTAGCCCCAAAGTAAGCTATTCAAAGCTTGTGTTATGGGTACTAGATAACTGATATATTTAATACATTATATACATACATAGATAGATATTTTTTATTATACATAGAAAACACCGGGACCATCGGAACAAATTTCTGCAGATCGTACACAAATTTGTTCCAAGGCGGGAATCGAACCCGCAACCTCTTGCGTCGCAGGCAGGCTTTCGCCCGCTGCGCCACAGAGGTCGTCATTATTATAAGTATGTACAAAAAAAAAGTATATAAGTAGTATATCAGCTATCTGGTTCCCATAACACAAGCTTAGGCTTAGTTTGGGGCTAGATAGTGCTGCGTGGAAAGTCCACCTATATTTATATTTGAACAAATTTTCAGGAGTGGTGATGCTGATGCTAGTAGGTCTTTCATACATTCGGGGTCGTACTGGGACTGGGGATTTCCCAACTGCTCTATTGGGAGCTTTGCACACTGCTCTGTGGATTGTGGGTTCGATTCCTACATACATTTCAAACGCAGCTAATTAGACGATTCTGACCGAGAACTAAAATGCAGATAAATGCGCGCGAGGAGACATTGTTGTGTAGTCAAAATAATGTATTTTTGATTGGTTCCCTATAAGTCGAGTCTCTTTACGTAGAGCTTAAAAAGTTCTCGCTTTTATTACCCCTGTCGAGTTTTTCGCACATATAGGTATTTTGAAAGAACAATACTCTCACACTCGACGTAAGCGGACGCGACACAAAGAGAACCAACCGTTTTTTTACACTTTTATTTATTGACCGAGCGAGCGAAGCGAGCGAAGCGTCTCAGTTTCCACATTGGCCAAAAATGCGTTTGTCCGGATGTCTGTCTGTCTGTCTGTCTGTCTGTTCTCCTCTACAGGTCGCATTTTTCAACCGATCTGGACGAAACTTGGTACACAGGTTATATGACTTATTAGAATTTTTTTGTCGTCGGGGATTTTTGATTGGAGGGGTACTTCCCCCAAAAAAAGGGCAAAAAGGGGGCTATTTGATATACTGGATATCTCCACCAAATGAGATCTGATTTCGATTATTATTTTTTTATTTGAAAGGTAGTAACTATAAGTTGGTCTCATAAAAGTTTGGCGAAGATCTGATAAGGATCTTCAGCATGATGAACAGGATAGCTCATCAAACAATCGATGGTTTTCAATCAAATTTGAGAGAAACACAAAGGACCTCATTCTACACAAGATGATGCAAAAAAAATCAAAAAATCACAAAACGGAAAATGCACTTGCACATTACATTCCTCAAATAGCTCACTTTTAGTATGCTCGCGAGGTCTACAGCTCCCAGAGCCACTAGTTTTTAGATTATTCAAAAGTATTTACTTCTTACCAGAGGGTTTTCATTTGAGTCTGAATTATCAGAATCACTTAAAGTTTTCGTGCGGGTGCTCTGAAAAATAAAACGTAGTAACATTTAATTGGTTATTTATTTAAGACCTTCCAAGAGTTTATAACGCTACGCTAAGAACCTCCTTTTTCAGACCCGAATTAAAGATTCCTATTATTTTTGATAAGTAAAAGTTATTGGTAAATGGTCATCGTCACCCAGAGACCAACACGAGGGACGTTGCACTGCCTACCTCAGTGATGACGACCTCAGTGGCGCAGCGGGCGAGAGTCCGCCTGCGACGCAGAGGTTGCGGGTTCGATTCCCGCCTCGGAACAAATTTGTGTACGATCTGCAGAAATTTGTTCATTGGTCTGGGTGTTTTCTATGTATAATAAAAAATATCTATCTATGTAATTATATAATGTATTAAATATATCAGTTATCTAGTACCCATAACACAAGCTTAGCTTACTTTGGGGCTAGATAGTGGTGTGTGGATTGTCCAGCATAATTTTAATTTATTTATGTTATTACTCGTAGTTAAGCGGGAAAGCCTCTAATGGTTTAGAGATACCAACACAACGTTACAGCGAATTAATATATAGTAAGTTTAATTTTAAACACCATTATTTAACTGAAAGAAAAGTACTTACCACGCTCGCACTCATTAATTCCTTGTAAAATAATTATTTACGAAATATTTATCACGAAACACAATTCAAATTTGACAGATAGAAATCAAAGACTCAAAAAGTTCTGAATATTTGACTTCTCCTAAATCCTAATCATACTCTGTTATTTCATTCATATTTTTTTTAATTTGATCAGAGTAACGCATGTTCTTTCACGGAATACTCGGTTTTAATGAAATCAGAATGAAATTATTTATTTACGGAATCACATGTAGGTTATTGCATTTTGTACTAACATTGGGCTTAGAACATATAGGTAAGCCTATTTTAATAACACCACGCAAAATAACTCACTGTGTGTGTACCTATTGAAGCATTCGAGTCCTACTACTAAGATTTGGATGTTTGGATGTTTATGACTAGGTACATCACATTTCGAGTTTCAATAAATATAAAACACAGTTTCATGATAGAGGCACGGCCTCTATCATGAAATCACCTCCGATCTCTTAGTACTAAACTAACTCCACATTATTTGAGGGCGTCTGAGGGGGGTAGTCAGAGGTACGTTTAAAACATTACTAAATAAAAGCAACATTGTTAATATAACAAACATTAGGTATATTTCAATATAATAATCTAGCTATACATATGGGTCTTTTACGGGTTGTAATTTACAGCTAATGCTGGCTCAGCCTGGTCTTAGAATACTGGCATGAAATCAGACTACATAGAGGACAGAGACATCTTATTGGTCATATCATTAATTTATATTTAGAAGAGTCCACGGCGACAGAAATTTTTTGGATCATAGTATTGGTTCAAGCTAATTTGCGTCTCTAAACTATACAATTCTATATATCTGTGTGAGAGGATTAAGATACATTTAAGTTTTATGTCTTTACAGTATGCACTGCAGTGCTAATAAGTAATAATAATAATAGATATAATGTACAATTACTATATTTATGGCTTTCCCATCGGTATTAAAATTAGACATAATGACCGTTAAACATGATACCTATATCTTGAGCTGCCGCACAATGCTGTACAATTTTAAGGTAAGAAATAGGTAATGAATCTATCTATATAAGAAAAAATGACAAACATGTCAAGTTTTGTGTTTTTTTTTGTGGTACCTATTAGGCTTTCCATTGTGAGCCAGGGCATCGTATAGTCATGGTAGTTTCAGCATGTCTGATAGAGCTTTCGCTAGTCTCCATCCATCCATTCTGTTAGTGGATCAGGGGCATACCCACAATACCTACCTAGATACAGGTTCAACTAAACGTCAGACATAATATAGACACAGTTCCGAACTAAACTTAGGCTAACTATAGTGCTATAGTACTATTACTATAGTGCTATAGTACTATAATGTAGTATACTACAGAGGGCGAACCACGATCTCTTGAAGCATTCTTATTTCAATATTACTCTTAGGTTCTTATATCAACTGCATAGTCAGTTTTATGATCCAAAAGTAAAGTAATATTGAATTAAAATGCTTCAAGAGATCGCGGTGGGCCCTCTGGCCCATATCTGAGAAACACTATCATATAGATGAAAATATTTCAGTCTCTACGTGAATTCAATTCCAATTTATGTTTTTATTTCAGATGTCAATCCATAATTTGTTAGCAGAACTAAATTAAACATGTCAAATGTGTTAGTACAATATTGACACATTTGACATGTTTTATTAAGTTCTACTAACAAATTATGGAACTATTAAACTTTAAAAAAACAATGATGGAAAATATTACCTTGACGGATAACGTTACTTACTCAGAAATGGCAAAATAGGCTTAGCTTTATAATTATTTTATGTCAAACAATTAACCAGACACGAGTGGATTTTAATGCCAATGTAAATTTTACCCTATGTAATCGAAATAGAGCATATTTTCTAATGGAATTGAAGATCCTTCACCGCACAAATCACCAAAAAATACGGTCCGATTTTAATACAACTAAGATTATTACACGTCCCTTTAAGTGAATATTGTGCAAACCAAACGTAAGACACTAAAAATTATAGTTCCCTTATTTAAGGGTCCGGTGACAGCGGCTCGCAATTTCGAGGTGCGATTGGCTATTATTTCATTTTATTTCATTTCGGGGAGGTTGTTTGAAAGAATAACTCTAAAGAAACACGCATAAATACTGTTCGAACACAAATAATACAATAATATAAGGGAAATGTGCTTGAGTCAGAAATCATTTTGGTATTAGGTAAATGTAAGACCAAACATACTAATACCAAAATGATTTCTGATTCGGGCATGTTTCCCTTATATCATTGTATTATTTGTGTTCGAACAGTATTTATGCGTGTTTAGAGTTTAGAGTTATTTTTTCAAACAACCTCCCCGAAATGAAATAAAATAAAATGAAATAATAGCCAATAGCACCTCGAAATTGCGAGCCGCTGTCACCGGAGCCTTAACAGTGGATGCATAGGTACCTAGGTATTATCTTACACTAATAAGTCAAACAGAGCCAAGTCGATGATAGTAGATTTTTTACTTTGAGTCTAGGCTCTCATTTCTTTCCTATTTTGTTACTTAATAAGGTGAGAATAATTACAGTAATTTGGTAATTGATATTTTGCTAATTTAGTACCTATCGTATTTAGTACTGAATAAGACTGGAAATCCAAAATGCAACTTTACATGCGGTAAACTGACAAATCCCAAATACTGACAATGTTTACCTTCACCATTTGAGAAGCATAAAGGTACTGACACACGTGCTCAAAAATAAGCATGCTTATTTTGAGCATGCTCAAAAATCAACCGACGTACGACCAAATAAGCATGCTCATTTACTAGCACGCCCTGTTCACACGTGCTTTTATTGAGCAAGGCTCGAAAAAAGCATGCTTTTAGCTCGAAAATAACCATGTGTGTACGTGTGTCAGTACCTTAAAGGTACTGACACACGTGCTCAAAAATAAGCATGCTTATTTTGAGCATGTTCAAAAATCAACCGAAGTACGACCAAATAAGCATGTTTATTTAATAGCACGACCTGTTCACACGTGCTTTTATTGAGCAAGGCTCGTAAAAAGCATGCTTTTAGCTCGAAAATAAGCATGTGTGTACGTGTGTCAGTACCTTAAAGGTACTGACACACCTAATAAGCATGTTTATTTAATAGCACGACCTGTTCACACGTGCTTTTATTGAGCAAGGCTCGAAAAAAGCATGCTTTTAGCTCGAAAATAACCACGTGTGTCAGTAGGCTTACTAGGTATTTGAGGAAACAATAATATATACTAATAATTACAGTAATAAAATAATGTAGCTCATTATTTAATGAACTTACGTAAATGATTTCTAGATAACATTTAATGTTAATTGTTTTCTTAATTAAACAAAGTTTTAAAATGTACTGTCAATACAACAATACATTTTAAGCGTTCAAATGCCAGTACTTTTTGCAGTTGTAAAAACAGGCTTTATGACAAAGCATTTGTGTCCGAGACTTAAAAATTACTTGTTTTCAAAGAATTCGTTCTGAATACCATAAGCAACGTTAATGGCTTTAAGGGTCCGGTGACAGCGGCTCGCAATTTCGAGGTGCGATTGGCTATTATTTCATTTTATTTCATTTCGGGGAGGTTGTTTGAAAGAATAACTCTAAAGAAACACGCATAAATACTGTTCGAACACAAATAATACAATAATATAAGGGAAATGTGCTTGAGTCAGAAATCATTTTGGTATTAGGTAAACGTAAGACCAAACATACTAATACCAAAACGATTTCTGATTCGGGCATGTTTCCCTTATATTATTGTATTATTTGTGTTCGAACAGTATTTATGCGTGTTTCTTTAGAGTTATTCTTTCAAACGACCTCCCCGAAATGAAATAAAATAAAATAATAGCCAATCTCACCTCGAAATTGCGAGCCGCTGTCATCGGAGCCTTAAGACGCGGGTTTTAAGAATTTACTCTCTTACACTTAGCCCACAGGTCATAAACTACTTCGTAATTTCTCCTTATCCGTTGAGTCGGTATTTTTAGGAAATTAAAAGAACAAGTTTTTCTTAATTCCAGAAGTTTAACGCTGATAGTATCCTACTAATATTATACCTAAACGTGAAAGTTTGTAAGTATGGATGGATGTTTGTTACTCTTTAACGCCAGAACGGCTGATCGGATCTGGATGAAACTTGGCAGAGAGGTAGATTATAGACTGGAATAACACATAGACTACTTTTTATCCCGTGGGAATACCAGGATTTAAATCTGCGCGGGTGAAACCGCGGGGCGCAACTAGTTTTCAATAATTTACATTTCAAAATATCCTATTCCAAGGTCAAGGAATTCAGAAGTTGTTTTTTTTTACTTTTGAATAAATAAATTTTAATGGTTTAGCCTCTTTTTACACTCGCCTAAGGGCAGATTCGATCACCTAGAATCTAGATAATTAGTAGAGTCTAGGTCCTAGACTCTGATCATCGACTACCTACCTATACTCTAGACATACCTATAGCGTTACTGCAGCTAGAATAGCGCTTTATGTCTTTGTTTCTGACAAGACTTAAAAAGGAAAGATTATAGTAGTACGAAGATTACAATTTTTTATTAGATTTAGGTATAGTGTTTACTACACTAAGACCAGCTCGGAGACTAACTTTTGGGACATTATAAAATCTTTGACGATTACAATGTTGGTCGAATCGACCTTTGTCTAAGTTTAGTTTTAGGTTTGAAATTCAACTTGACTATGAAACATTTTCTATGAAAATTAACCTGTTGTTTTATATAGTTGTGTTCTTATATAGTTCACCTACATTATACCATTAATTTTCGATTGTGTATCATAGGTATTCGAAAAAAATACATACAGAGAATCACACCCTTAACATTGAAGCCCACGTGGTGCAGCTATTTACATGTTATTATTATTAATTTTTTTTCTTGTATCCGAGAATTCACAAGCTGAGCCCACACAAAGAGCATTCCTGGTATATAATAACACGAACGCTATTGGTCGAAATAATTCCCTAGATCCATTGCTACGGCCACTAGAAAAAATTTACAATTTGCTTATAAAGAAAAGCTGTTTATTGCCGAGCTTATTTTATTTAAGAACGCCGAAACCTCTTTTGTTTATTTGTGTAGAGGTTTATCTTTATGAGCGCAAAGTACCTAGTTTGTATGATTTTATTGAAGTATACGATGATATGAACATACCAGCTACGAAGGTTTTTTGAAATTATGATAGGTAATATTTCCATAACATGAATCCGTTTAACTATTTATGATATAAGTTTGAACAGTAACATCGGCTAATAAAGCAAGCTATTCTGTAAGTCAACACTATTTTTCTAGATTTACTGGAGGACCCAGCGAGCTACAGCGTTCTAACGAGAAAATTATAATAGGTAGTACCTACCCCACATTTTATGAAGTCATCGATTTAGACGACAAACTTTGCGATAACAAACTAAATTTAATACGCACTAATCTAGTGTTTCGCGAAGCAAAGCGTGTAGCGTTCACCCTATTTATTTGTCAAGACACACAAGAGTGATGACCAACACTAACCCCCGGTTTCTGAAAGCTTGATCAACACAAATCGGCTGTCAACTCACTTACCCCCGGTTTCTGATAGCTCAATCAACACTAATCGGCTGTCAGGTCACTTGCTATTTCAGCTTTACTGCAAATTAGATAGAGGTAGCAATTGACTTGACAGCCGATCAGTGTTGATAGAGCTTTCAGAAACCGGCGGTCACCTCTATCTAATTTGAAGTAAAAGCTGAAATATTAAGTGACTTGACAGCTGATTAGTGTTGATCGAGCTTTTAGAAACTGAAGGATAGTCACATTACATAAACTTGATTTGATCACACATTAGGTTTTTCTGCTCTGTGAACTACTAGTACCCATAGTACAGTCAGCAACGGAAGAAGTCCGGAACAACATAATGCTGCTACAAATTATCTACATAATGGGATGAAAAAATTGTTAAGAACGATTTAAACTTAACCGTGAACTTATGTTGCTGACTATATGTATAATATCCAGAGCCCAATTTATGCAAATAGTGTAAACTCAGACCAAATAAAAACTAAAAGACGGACTTCTGTGCACAGCAAAGTGAAGCCGGTCAAACTACGCCTCGCACGCACACACCAAGTCGGCCCACGCAACGACGCAACACATCTTTAGAAAACTAGCTTCACTTTTCTGTGTGTGTGCGTTTAGTTGTGTATGTACACGGGGCGAGGCGTAGTTTGACCGCAACACATCTTTAGAAAACCTAGAAAACTAGCTTCACTTTGCTGTTCACAGAAGTCTGTCTTTAGTTTTTATTTGGTCTGAGAGTGTAAAGTGAAAGGTGAATCAAACGTTCACTGCTTTGCAAAGCGCAAAGCGATGACCAAACCAAGCGTTTAACTGCGTTGATTGTAGGTCAAAGGAGGCCTATCGTATTGTCATATACCTACCTCAGACCAAATAAAAAAGTACCTACATTTTATTTGGTCTGAGCCTACAACTAATCGCTAACACACGGACGCAAAAGTCCGATCAACATTAAACAGCGGTCAAGTCACTTGCTATTTTAGAATTTACTTCAAATTAGATAGAGATAGCGACTGACAGCCGATCAGTGTTGACCGCGCTTGGAAACCGGGGGTAAGGGCAAAGGCCAAATTAATGCGGTCTGCCTGAGTCCACAGTGGCTTGCATGATCGAGACCGGCGGCCCGATTACGCTAATGTCTGGCTATCGAGATGGCTTTCAGTTTGACATTTGATCAAGGAATAAAATACTCTCTGACGGGAGCATTTGATTCACATTATGTAATAGCAACATATAAATAAATAAATAATACTGGACAATCCACACAGCATCATCTAGCCTCAAAGTAAGCTACTCAAAGCTTGTGTTATGGGTAGGTAGGTACTAGATGACTGATATATTTAATACATTATATACTTACATAGATATATATTTTTTATTAAAATAAACATCCAGACCAACGGAACAAATTTCTGCAGATCGTACACAAATTTGTTCCGAGGCGGGGATCGAACCCGCTACCTCTTGCGTCGCAGGCGGACTCTCGCCCGCTGCGCCACTGAGGTCGTCAATATGGATGGATCTAGTAGGTATCTAAATTCCTTGGGATGGATGCTAAACTCCTTGGATGGATGGGAATCAAATGTCAAACTGAATGCCATCTCGATAGCCAGACATTAGTGTAATTTCATAAAAGGATCTTTTCTATTGCAGATCTGTTTGGATTTGATTGTGATGGTAATAGAATAACAATACAGAAATCACAGGCTCGTATACCCGAGCAAGACGGACAACAAGTACATACAATTTATGGGTTGCCACCGTCATACAATTTCTTTCATTCTATCAGCACCAACAAACAATTGATCGCTATTGTGCACGCCATGCGCCATGGCAGAATGCACTGATTTGACCAGCGCTTAACTCAACCTATACATTTGTCTTTCAATGTCTACTTATCTACTAGATGCTAAAAAGGTCCCCCGCAGAAGGCAAAGGCGCCAATCCTCCGGTCACATCAGGCAATCGAGACACATCAGGTAGGTTCTCTATGTGCGACTTCACCTCGGCTTTCACTTCGTAGATTTTTTGTAGCTTTATGTTGTATTCCTGGAACGATGGGAATTTTGTTAGCAACAGCGTTTACTTTTGATACATAGCGCTGTCTCTGTCTATCCTTGTCACGCTGCTCAACGATGCAGCTAAGTCAATACCGTTATGTGAGGGGTAAATTATTTGTTTTTTCTGTGCTGGGGTCACTTTATTGGAATCTGATGAATGTTCGTGCTGGCTCTTTCTGTCGCGTGAAGAATCATATGGCTGTACTTGTCACACAACGTGGCCCAACATTAGATAAGAGAACTGCACTTGTGTGAGTGCATGTTAGATAAGCGGATGGCACGTTGCTTTGTGTAGTGTGAGTGGGTTTTATTGCAGTTTTTGTGTAGTTCGGGCTGTAGTTATGTCAATGCTCTCGTATCTCGACTCGACAGCATATAGAAGGCGTGGCTTAAACTGAATTGCAATGCAAGGCGCATTCAAAATTCTTTTTATGTCAGTATATTGTAACAAAAAAGGTCGACTACCTGGATCGTAGTCATGGAGAATTTCATATAGCATATCGACCAATGGAAATATTATGGGTTGCTTTAAGGTTAGGTAGATGTTGCTTTGCTACCTGACTGATAATGATTTCTAGACATAGGTATGATATGCTTATGTGGTCACCGACTCCGTGTAGTCAAAGGTTAAAATCCGACAGATGGCGCGCTATGTAAAGGAGGATTTCTGGCGCTTGGTAATTTCATCTGAAAGCTTCTGCGATGCGGGCGTTTACGGAAAAGTCTGCCGGAGTATGCTCAATTGTAGGAAGACAACTTCCCTAAATTCCCACGACAACATGTTTAGAATGTTTCGTTGGGGAAAACCAACAAATTATTAGAATGTGGTGGTAACCATCATCTATAACAGCACATCTCGTAAGTCACGCACGATATGAACATGCACTGCCCTGCGTCCATTAACTTGAGGCATACTGATTTAAGCCTCATGTGCCTGTAATTACACCGGTGACCACTCTTCAAACCGAAACACAGCGTTGCTGCTCGGCGGCTGAAAAAGGCGTGATGGTACCTAGTAGGTACTTCCGCGGCCGAGCCCTTCACAAAGAGCTCTACGAGGTACTCTTAAAACTGCTACTCATCGCAACATACCTACCTACGCAATCGCTTAGTTTCGGCAATTAGTCAAAGAATGAACCAGTTTTAATCAAAGTGCCTACCTCTAGTCTAGTCTCCGCTTGTTTGGCCAGTTCCTTCTGCGCTTGCGCAAAGTCTCTTAACATGGCCGCCACTTTCTTTCTCTTCTCCAACTCATCCGAAAGCCTCAAGTTGTATTCCGCCAGCAATTCCACCGCTGAGTTGACGATCGCACTCAAACTCATGGCGGACTCTTTATCTGCAAGGAGAAACATTACTTTGTAACTGTCAGGTTTTTGAGAGGTCTGTATAAAATAAAAGTTTAAGGCGTTGACAACACCTAATTTTCCTCTCGCTTGCACGATTCTACATTTTGAGTGATACCTATTAAATCACTAATCCCAATTTTGAAAAATCACAAACAACCATTAGCAATGTTATTGCACACAGTTTGGTAAAAGTTTCATTCTGATCGATGCAACTTTTCCTGCTCAAAAGTTTGCTTATGTACTAAAACTAGTAAAGATAACTTTTGAGTGGGTAGGTAAACTTGTTTCTATCAAAATGATTTTTTACTAAACACAACAAGTTTGCACACAAAATGGTTGCTGCGATTTTTTAAAATGGGTTTATTGAATTTATCTTTTAACATGTCGAATCGTGCGAGCGAGTTACATTAGCTCTTGTCTTCACCTTAACCCCCGGTTTCTGAAAGCCCGATCAATGCTAATCGGCTGTCACGTCGCTTGCTGTTACAGCTTTTACTTTAAATTAGATAGAGATAGCAAGTGACTTGACCGCCGATTAGCATTGATCGGGCTTTCAGAAACCGGGGGTGAATGTTACAACTCCGCCGGTTTCCGAAATCTTGATCAAAGTTAATCGGCTGCCAAGTCACTTGCTGTTTCAGCTTTTACTTCAAATTAGGTAGAGATAGCTAGTGACTTGACATACCGATTAGCTTTGATCGAGCTTTCAGAAACCAGCGGTTAGAGCTTCATGGTAGAAACCGCAAGCCTTAAATCCGGTTGCATGTTCTTCTAGGCTTGTTCCCGTAGTGCTGAGCTTGTTTTACGTTTTAAAGCGTAAAGGATAGCGATATAATTATTATTAGGTATATCGATATTCTTACGACAGATAAAAACGTTGTAGGTATTTCTTGATACTGTATATCAAGAAATACAACTTTTTTTTCAGTAGCATAAAGTTGAATAACAATTGAAATATCAGAACAATAGGTACCTACTGAGCGAAAAAGAAATCGTTATACCTATCTACTCATCTTAGCTTTACATAATTAAAAAGTTTATCTCCAGTCAATACAGTCGAAAACGGCTTAAAACTATTCCAAGCTACCTGAATAATGCAAAAACTTTGTGAAAAAATTCGGGGTTCTATCACACCTGCCCTTAGCTGAAGCAATTTGAACATTTCAACTTTTTTGATATCTGAAGCAATTTTGTAGCTTCTCATCTCTCATTCTACACCCATCTACCGTCTAGGACAGATCAAAGATAGCCCAATATTCGAAACACCTCCGACAATTTTAATAACATATACCTAGGTACCCTTTCAAGTTATCATTCTAGCCTATCGATATTTACTAGAAGTAGGTACCTATTAACCTAACTAGTCGGCCACTATCAAATATTCAGTTTAGGCCCTTCATCCGTGATGAAAAGGTGCATTTTAGTAATAGCATGACCTAAATAAATTTCGGCTCATAATTCTTATGAAAAAATAATGACTCATGCTATGCATGTCTATACCTACTAGTTAACATTTTCACTGCAGATTTTTTAATTTATGTCAAATTATACGAACGAGACAACCAGTTTGAAGAAATTTCCACAAGTAAATCAGTTTAATTGAGTATTTGTGAAAGTACTCACGTACCTACTACAACAGTTTGTAGAAATTGATGTGAAAAAATTCACGCAAACTTCACTATGTAAAGAAAAACATTTTTAATAGATTTATTGATGTTTTTTATAAGAAAAAAAACTGTGCAAGTCTAAGTCCATGCTTCTTACATTACTATCAAATAACATTGTGTAAGATACCTACTTATCAAAATATGGAGGTTTTGACTTAGGGTTTTGATAGGGCCTAAACTGAATAAAGAGATAAATGGATACATAGATCTTTATTGCATAATCTTAGTCTAGGAAGGTACACGAAGTTTCAAACAGCCATGGCTAAATCACAATAAAAATAGTACAAAATTATCATTAATCTAAAATATTACATTAGGTTATTTTTTAAGTATGTATAGCATTGATTTCAGTTCTCTACTTTACTATCAAAGTCACTATTGGTTGAATGTGTAAATAAATTTTAATGTATATTCTTTATAGCTTTCATAATGGCAAATGAATTGATACATTATTGCAAACATCTCACTAAAACTCATTAGATTTAATATAAATCATTAATAAAAATCTTTTATCTCTCACTGAAAATCACAGCAATGCTAATTACTTATTACAATCTTAAACATACAAGCTGCGTTTGGTGTCATAATCTGAAAATGTATTGGCAGTGAATTTTTTATACTATAGATGACATTATTATTTATTGAGTGTATATGAATTTAATGAAGTGTAATGTAATTAGACTCCAAACACAGCCTTCTTAATATCTAAACATAATACCCGTAAATAGTAAGTTCATTGTTTTATTGAATCACTCAACCAGACGCAATTCAGATTAGTTTGAAAATAAACGTCGTTATCTTTTTTGTGTCAAATCACAAGTCCCCTACTAAAAACAGTCTTATACTAGCTTAGATGTCACTAACCTACAATTATAGTGGCAGAAGGCTGATCTTCAACCAAAAATTGTACCGTAAAGACATGGAGGTTTGTTGTAACCGCACACAGCCAAGGTTCCCTTAAAACTACTTAAAATCAAAAGCTTGTAAAAACAGTCAAAAGCATAATGCTCAATACAAAAAAATAGCACTGTTGCCGTAATCATAACACACAACAAAATGGAACGATGAACATCTTGGAATAAGTCATGATCTTGTCCAATAAAAGTAACATGTGGTGCCTTTTTGATCAATATCAATAGATTACGAAGGTGTAATGGGTGCCTCTACCACAGAAGTATCTAGAACACTACACACACACAGATGTCATTATATTCACCGCTCCATTATTATTATTTAGTCAAATAATAAATGAAAAACACTAATCGGCAGGAAGATACATAAGCTGTCTTAAAACCTGAACTAAACAAAACTGTGAAGCTGCTCGTAAAAGGGTCTGCCTGTCTAAAATTACTGACCATCACTGGTACATGATTTTCGTGAAGTCATATAGCGTGATTTTAGAGCTAAGGATAATTTCGCGATTGATATAGTTGCAGCCTACGCGTCGTCAAAAAATATCCAGCAGACCTAGTTGAATAGGCAGGTAAAGATAGCAATACGCAAGTCTTTTTTATAGTTTAGATTTTTCAAAGTGAGATGGGCCAGCACCATTGTCCGGCTCTGGTGGAGGTGGAGGACGAGGGCAAGTGCAAGGTCCCAAGTTTAATGTTTCCATCATCATGAGACGTCTTCTCTGTGCTTGGATCCAGTTATGCTCCTGCTTCAGCTCAATTATAAGCCTGATGGCTGTTAGAAATCTGAAGTTAGGTAACATTTTACCTTGCATCTTAGTCAATAACGATACTTCAGACACTTCTGGGGGAAGGGATGCAATGCGCTCCCTGACTGCCTCGTCGCTTGAAGCGCTGTGCTCCAGATCCAAAAGCGCCTGGAATGAACAGCTTGTTAGCAGATGTTTGAACAAATGCAAGCCAACAATAGTCACAATGAATCTTTGTGGCATTGATAACTTCTGCAATTCTGCTGGTATCACCTGGACAATTTCTGCTGCTTGAGAGATGACCATGAAAGGGGCAACTTTAGAATTATTGATAATTTTCAAAACCAGATTCATAGCAATTACTGCAGCAGGCAGAAATTTGATTGTATTATTATTACCTCAATAGCAGGAGCCCCATATTTTTTTACCTAAATGTTATCATCACATTTTCTTGAACACAACACCAACATATTAGAAAACTGATTTGAACTTACTTGCTAAATTATGAGATTAAGTAATAATGCATTAGTAAACCACATTCAACCACTTAACAAATGAAGTTCATTAGAAAAATAAAATAATTAGCTAATTCATATTGTGTAAGTAATTTGTTTTAGTGATTTGTATGGAAAGTCTTGGGAAAGATAACAGTGTTTTAGAACATTGCTAAAAATAAAAGCAATTATGCTTTATGCCTCTTTAATGCCTACTTTAAGTAGGTAATTTACTTTGGAAGTTACCTTCTAAACAAAAACTTGTTGCTGAAAAATAATTCCAATATAATGTTCTTATAAAACTAAAAAACATGAGATTTTAAACAATTTATATAACCTTTTCAATCCACAACAGTGCTAAAGCCAGCCTGAATTAGGTATCAAATGACATCCTCCCATAGAAACAACTACTGAAATCTTGCAGTAACTATCTTCCTTTAATTTTGTATCCTCATAACATAAAGATTATGTATTATCTCCCCGATCAACTAGACAAGACAGGATTATGACTTACCTTGATCAGCTCATCAGTTTCCGGTGGGTCACCAGGGGGAGTCCTAGGGCTAAGAGTAGTACGAGTCTCGATAGTTCCATCCACTTCAACTATAGTCTCACTCTGTCGTCTTTCATGTTTCGAGTCAGATTTTTTCTTCTTTTTTTTCTTTTCATGTTCATGGTTTTCAGCTTCATTATCCTCGGGGTCAGGTTTACGCTTGTTGATTGTTTCACTGTTCTCATCGGGTATAGCATCATTAGGGTCCACTAAAAGGGAATATAATTTGCTCAAAATACATTGTAGATAATTGACTATTGATAATAGGCATTTTTTGTTCTTCTAAGTACCTACTACAAAAATATATCCAATCAACAATTCTAAATATAAATTTGCTCTTACCTGCTACTTTAAAATCCTGAATCTTCTGAGCATCATACACCCCTCGCTCCTGCCATATGTTCAGGATTCGATGCAGGGAGTGTTTGGTCTTCGTGTTGATCCCAGTTTTCTGCATGTGCTGGAATGATTCTCCTAAGACCTCACCAAACTCCTTGCCATATTCTGGACCCTTCTTCTTGCTATTTTGTATCACATCATTGGCTAGATACATGAATGTGAGCTGTCTACCATCTTTAACTGCAAATAAACATGGATGATTCACATGGAAAATTACCCAATTAGTGAATGGCAATAAAACAATCTGAGAATTTGATAGGAAACCATGGTTTAAATTTATAGAAAACAAATATGGCATTCCATCGCGTCTGCCTATCTACCCACTAGCTATATTTTTGTTCAGGTACATAATTGAGATGAAATGTGCTTAGTTTTTCGGAATATATAATTTCTGATGTGCAAGGACTACACATTTAGATATTTATCATAGATTTCGTTTTCTAAAAATGTGACTGTGCGTTATGGTACTGGGGTTACTTTGGTACCTAGGTATTTAATTTTGACTTTGGTGGGTATGTCAATAAAAAAAACTGAGGTTAGCTATGTCTACAGTGTATCAATCTAATTTTATATCAATCGCTTACCTTTCATGAACTCTTTGAACCAAGTCTTCACAACAGCAGCATGGTGTTTCCGATGGTGAATTAGCCACAAAGACAAAGTTTGAATACTTTGCTGGCTAGAATTTAGCTCTTGAAGCTTGCGAACTAACGCGTTCTCCGTGAACCCAGCCATGCTGTTTTTACGAATAATCAGAACATGTATCGTAAAAATAACTTCTCGTTGTTGGGATAACTTCGTTTGCAACTTGTTTGCTTGTGATATCAGTGGCTGACCGAAGTGAAATGAAAATAAAATTACCGAAGCCTAGGGAGTAAGCTAGGGATACGCCAACGCCATTTTTTTTTCTCCCCCACTAAACTAAACGTGGGTTGAATGAAGGAGTCAGACGTACGCGAACGTAAGCAGCAGGTCAAACGTGTAGTGTGTACGTCAGTAACAGCTCTATTCCTTCTGCAGAAACACAACAGCTCTCAAACCAGCCTAGTATTCATATTATTACTATCATCATTTAATTCATTTAATTTTCCAAATAATTTGGTCATTGGGCATCATAGTAGTATGTAATCCTTATCCACGATCGATGTACAGAAATAAAATATGGTAAGATAGATAGATAAATGTATTTCCGATATAATAGTGTAACAATATATGCAATTTTAAGACAGTCTTATTAAGATTTAGCAAAGTGTTCTGAAAGCTCAACCAAAGTTAATCGGCTGTTAAATCACTTGCCATTTCAGCTTTTACTTTAAATAAGATAGCAAATGACTGATTAGTTATCAACCTTAACCAAACCAAAATGTTTACCGCCGGTTTCTGAAAGCTCGATCAACACTAGGCTGTCAAGCCGCTTGCTATCCCTATCTAATTTGAACTAAAAGCTTAAATAGCAAGTGACTTGACAGCCGATTAGTTTCGATAGATTGATAGGGCTGTCAGAAACCAGAGGTTAGTCTGTCTAATTCGACAAATCGAATGGGTTCGGCCGTGCTTACTTGCTCAATATTGCATGGCGTGATAAGACTTAACAAGCTTCGATCGTTGTGTCAGCGAGTGGCAGTGGTAAGTCACGTGTTTATTTACTGTAGCGTGCAAAATGGCTTGTTCAAAAGAAATATATTGACATTAAGATACATTAACAATGACTCAGGGTCTGCTAATCGCTTGCAAGGTAAGGTTTTTTAAATAGACGCGGCAAGAGCTATGGCGATTTTCTAGAGCTACAAAAATCTTCCCATGACACCGTGACAATCGTCACCGGCTATGTAGTCGTACACCTTGCAAATGAGTTAGACATGCGATGTTCAGTGCGGTGTAATAGCGTACCTACTTGTATAATTAGATTTTAAGACAGTCTCAACGACACACAACTTTAGGACAGTCTCAAAAGACTGCCTTAAAATTGGATAGTGTTATAGGCCTTTAAAGGGTCACATTATTGTCGGTAGGTACTGTCTGTCTAGTCGAAAAATATCAGGAGTCTGACGGAACCATTGATCTGCGCTTCAGCTCCAGCTCGGGACTATAAATGAGCTGATGAGCTGCAGATCAAGTATTTTGAGTGGTACCCATGGTTACCCCACGCACGGCGGCGGCGCACGCACACAGGTGGGCTAAACAGTGTTGCCAAATAAAAAATATCGGAACTGGTCTGAGACTAGCCGTTTGTATACAAATGGCCAATAGCAAATGGAAGATGCCCCAAACGGCTAACTTCAGACCATTAATGACGTGACTTGATTATGACGCTATGGATAAGGACTGACTTGAAACTATTTTATTCTATTATTCATTGACACTGGCAAGATTGTCTATAAGTATATAGCAATAGTTGCGCCCGCGCAGATTTAAATCCCGGTATTCTCACGGGATACAAAGTAGGTAGCATAATGTGTTATTCCAGACTATAATCAATCTCTCTGCCAAGTACCTATAATCCAGATCCGTTCAGCCGTTCCGGCGCGAAAGAGTAACAAACATCCATCCATCCATACTTATAAACTTTCGCTTCTAATATATTATGAAGTCTAGATAATGTACATAATGTTAATACCTTTGTTATTACTTGATCCTAGGTAGATACGGACAGGAGGTGGACAGGAGCCATAAAAAAATACCTATTCGAAAGCTTTTTTCCTTATTTTTGTTTTGATATCCAGAATTGGATTTAATCAAGTTTGAAGTTGTTCGAACGAAATTTCATTGCTAGTGCCTATCTATGCTATCTAGATCTAGGAGCCGAGTGGGAAGTGTTATTAGACAAGCACATAGGTAGCATGCCTGGGAAATACATTTTTTCTCACATTGCATGTATGTGTGTATTGTGTGTATGTACCTACCTACCTAGCACAGACTAGTCTTTACCAAGCTACTTCCCTAGTCTGAGATTGGATTTACGTTTCGTTCTCTATCGGGCATAGTGAGAACTCACGAGACTCCAAACTACACTCACCGGCACGGAAACTTGGCCACTTACGAATTTCGCTCTATCTTGTGTTCTAATGTTTTTTTTTTATTTAATGGTACCTATGTATGATGAAGATTAGTCTTCATTTATGTTTTAGCGACCTTTTGGTGACCTTAAACAATTACACCACCCACAATTTTTTATAAGCAAAATTAGCAATAGGTTCGCTTAAATTTAAACACATATCAAAATTTGTTATTTAAGTGAATGTTAACCTGTTTTTTTTTACTTCTAGCCCTGCTGACTGTCTGCATCCTGTCAGGCATGCCTACCTACTCTGGATGATCTTTTTGATGTCGACTTTCGGTATGGCTTCCCGAGCGTTCAGTGCTGCGTTTCGGAACTCGAGTCTGTGGAGGATCGGATCCAGATTTTTTTTGAGCAAGTATCGAAGTGTTATAGTGGGTTCATGTCTCTCTCTATTGGGGTCACTCACAGTGGTAGGTACCTACCTACCTACTAGTTAGATAATATGTATGTATAATGGGTTGGTAAGTAGGTAGATCATCCTTGGATCTTGGTAAGTAGATTTGCTACCATATTATTAAATATCTACCTACGTACGTACAAAATAAAAATAATTTAAAAAATTTGGTAGGTACTTAGGTACCTACTGATACTGAGCCACATAAAGGTGCCCACTTAGAAAATGAACGGTAATTACTTATGTAAGTACCTACCTATATAGGTATTTAACGAAATGATTGGCCCAGTAGTAGTGGCCAGAACCTAACCAACGAGTCTAAAGCCGGAGCTCGACTGCAAAATGAGCGAGGCCATAAATGAGCCCGCGATTATTATTTTCATAGTTCACCGCTCCGCTAGCAAAGTCAAAATGTAAAGCCGTATTTATTCAATAAAATCACAAGGATCACTTAGGTGCCAGTTCGCATCAAACTCTGTTTGGTTCCTACCACTCTCTTTTGCTATGATCCTCGTTACAATGTGTAGGAACCTACCTAAACACTATAGAATGAAGTTAAATAATTTACTAAGTAGTAGCCTCTTTCACGGTTGAGCCTCAACTGTGAAAATTATCGTTACTTGCGGTCGACTATATTTAGGACATAATTTTTTTATTAAATAAATACTTACCTACATGAAACTTTAATCAAGACCTCTAAAGAGTGCCTAGGTTTTTGTTTAGTAGACTTGGAATTAAATTATTAATTTATTTGGCGTCTAACAAATTGTCTTCTGTCGAATCACGTGAACGACTCAAGACGGCATTTAATTTAAATCTTTATTATAATATTGTTCTCGTACCTATGATAAACTAGGTACATTTACCATTTTAGATTTTTTTATGAAACAAAAAATACATAATATTCAACATTATTCTATTCCATTACATTGTGAATACTAAGTCATCAAGGGATTCGGGGCATTTACCATAATTTGTTTAAGTTATTAATTTGTTTCATGTAGCCAAAGGAGCTGCTACGTTTGATTGTTTCTCTACGAATATCACATTGTTTACCTTTCTAGTTAACTTGGTGTTGACGACCTCTGTGGCGCAGCGGGCGAGAGCCTGCCTGCGACGCAAGAGGTTGCGGGTTTGTTTCCCGCCTTGGAACAAATTTGTGTACGATCTGCAGTTTGTTCCGATGGTCTGGGTGTTCTCTATGTATAATAAAAAATATCTATCTATGCAAGTATATAATGTATTAAATATATCAGTTATCTAGTACCACTGACCTCTATTATACAACTTGTATAATAGAGGTCAGTGTCTAGTACCCATAACACAAGCTTTGAATAGCTTACTTTGGGGCTAGATAGTGCTGTGTGGATTGTCCAGCATTATTTATTATTTATTATATTATTATTATTAGGTACCTACATACATAAATAAGTTTATTCTACATTTTTTTATTAGGTAGGTGTGTCAACATTCCAATGCACAAAAAGAAATGAGAGAAGACACAAAACGCCACTTGCTCCAGCCGAAGATGCCATCGACCGGTTGCTCGCGCTTTTTTAATAATGCCTACGATGTTCATGTCTTTCTATAGCCACCTGCGCACAGCCTTCAGTACCTATGAACGAAACTCTGTAGCGCACGCGCTCTCGACAACGGCCGCTCTTTTCGCGCGAAAATGAAAACGAGCTTCTAAATTCAATTTTCTAAATTAAAACTTTTCTGAATTCTTTCTTTTTGTATTTTGTTTTTTTTTTATAAAAGTGTACATACCTAAACGTATTAAGTTTTCGCATTATGATGTTGGTTTTCAATAACAATTTGCATAGTGTTTTGTTGGTGACATTGGTGCTGCTGACTAATGCTCAACGAACATCGAATAATTTGAAGGATGTTGGTAAGTACTACCCACCTGCATATTTTTTTCTTATTGGGTCTTTCTTTCAAAAATAGTAGGTAGGTACTTAGTAAGTATAATATTGTTAGATTGTACTTACTACATTTTATGCTGGCGGATATTTTTATAAGTTAGGTTTTACTCTATCTTTGCATTAATCTAATCCTAGGTATGATAGTATTTTCGAACAAATCAAAGATCTTCGATTATTTGATCGCCTAAGAACTAGGTAAATCTATGAATGTTTGGATTCGTCTCAATGTAGTAAAATAGTGTCTAAAAACTTCACACACACAATAAACCGATTGAGAAAGTGTACGAATGGAGTACTGATATCTTATCCGTAGGTAAGGCTAAACAGATTTGGATAAAATTTAATATTTTTACAGTTTGTTACATGGATCAGCTGTTAGGCTAGGTAATCCCGATAAAACGGTAGGTATAGAAAAAAAAATTACAAACTCAAAGGGAATATGTTAGCAATCAAAAATTATACGCGACAGAATTATTTAACACGCGTGCGAATTATTTTTGAAACTAGCTCCTGCTTTTTTAAAGAGCTAGTTAAATTAATGCAGAGGTTCGAGATTAAAAAAAAAGTTGCATCTACATGAACGAAGATGTCAATCTTGCAATGCAGCTGTAGTAAAATGTATATATGGCTTCCGATTATCTAACGATTGGTAAAGTGCCGCCCTCGACCTACTAGAGACCTGTCAGTTTCTCTCAATGTATAAACCATGAGGAATAATGAGGAATAATTTTAAGATGCTTCCCAATCACAGACCAGCTCCCATCGATTCTTAGCTGAGGGTTGGTTCCATGGATCAGGCACAGTCATAAACATTAAAGTAGATGGTTTACCAAGCAAACATAGTGTTTATTCCATAATCCAGAGCAACGCGAAGGATTAGAATCCTATATAAATATAGAAGAATACCGAGAGCATACCGGGGTTAAAATTAATTTTAGGCCCTCTGAAGTGATTTTAATCCCTAAGGATTAATGAGCTATTTTATTCCTTTTTACGAAGAAATTTCAGTCAAATCTTTGCTACTAATGTGATAAATAATAAAGCATTTTCAGTTTAACAATAAACTACCAATAGGTAACAGCTCACTACTGCTAAAATATTATATTATTCAAAATATTTATTTCTTTTTTATTATTCAAAATATTTATTTCTTAATGGAACATAGATGATGCTCTTTAGAGAAAGAATTTTTTTTAGGTTCCTCATTCTACCGTCACAAGATTTTTTCAGCGAAACCCAAAAATCCAATTGGGTCCATCGGGATTTCTCTGTTCCGTGGGTCCATCCATACAGAACCGTAGTAGGTAGGTACATTCCCAGTCAGTGCTATTTAAAACCAATTACAGGACAGTGCATCGTAGGGGCTCTTTAGTCGACGCTGGCCCCGGAAAAATTTTGGTCGTACGGGGCCAGTTGACCTAATACCATTAATTTATTACTTTTCAGGGCCAGTCCACTAAAGAGCCATCGTGGGGCATGCTATGATGGGCTCTTTAGTCGACTGGGCCCGGAAAAATTTTGGCCATACTGGATTTATAATATCCTAGAATATAAGACCTATAATAGTTACTACCTATAATTTATTACTTTTCCACCACTTAACATCATGTGTGTCATCTGCTCGTTCTATCGCCTACAATGATTTTAGATGGAGTAGGTATAGGCACGATAGTTACTAGGACCGGCGCCCCGGGGTTTCACCTGTAGTTTTTAATCCCGGTATTCCCACGAGATAAAAAGTTTTCCAGATTATATTATATCTTTGTGTCAAAAATACCGATCCTTTCAGCAGTTCCGGCGTTATTGAGAAACAAACATCCAAACTTTCACATTTACATTAGTGGGATAAATACATTACCCACCTACCTAAAACTTAATAATTTTAGATACCTACCTTACACGGCTTGGCCTCTAATAACAAAGCGCGTACACAAGCTGCATAATTACTACTTATTGCGTATGTATATTGAGTAAATACCTAGGTAGGTATTTCCAATTCAAAGCATTTCGGATGTTCCACAGTTTGCGGCGAATCACTTTTACTTTTTTGTTAGTCATTGCTTTCGTGACAAGGTTGATGATTTCTCTTCAAGGGGTAGGTATATCGGCCAATCGTGCTTTCTCTGAGTGGGTATAGGTCGCGTCAACCAAAACGAACGCTGGAAAAGAGTGTGTTAGCGCATACAAAATACTGGCGCCATGCGCCATCACTTTTTGATTGTCTTTGATATTATGTATGTTGTATATCTTTGATATCAATTGTATATTTATGGTCTTTGAGACTCTTGAGTCCGGTTATTGTACGACATGATACCTAATGCACAGCACGATAATTGGAAGCCAATTTGGTACTTATTTCCAAAAAAAAACCTAACAACCTAACTTGTAATTAAGGCCGTAAGCTAGGCCCTGAAAAGTGATCCAGCTAAAAAAGGAATGGACACTGATTAATGGGTGAGTTCATTATTGGGGTGTACATTGCATTATTGACTCCCAATTTTTCGTATCGGTCCAGTAATTGTTTCGTAGTCTATTCAATACAAACAAATAATCATGTCTTTCCTCTTTATAATAATAATATAGATGAAAGTAGCCGCAAAACTAATGAAAAAAACATGGTAGTAGGTAAACGTGTTAATAAATAGATAAGTAGGCTACTTATAGGTAGGCCTAGATACCTACGTAAAGAGTAAAGAAATAACATTATTTAAACTCTACAAAGCCAAAATATTTAAGTGCCCAAACAATTAATTAATAAATGAATGACCTCATGTCACACTTTTTACACGGTAGTTTTTGGTATTTTGCTGAATGCTATGGCTTATCTGGCATTTTGTTTCTGTAAGGTCAAGGTCAAGGGTTATGAATGATCATTAAAAGTATTTATTAGATATTGATTGTTTTTTATAGAACTGGCTAGCTAGGTAAATTCTAATTGGTAGGTACTACCTTCCTACGCAATTTATATAAATTATAAACCTACCTAGGTAGGTACAATGTAAATGTAATGTAGGTAGGTACCTACCTACATAATTTCTAGATAATTATGGCGTACCCAGACTACCGGCTTTTTAGGCCAGGGCTCTTTAGTCGACTGGGCCCGGAAAAATGTTGGCCGTACGGGGGCTCTTTAGTAAAGGTCTCTTTAGAATCTGAATAGACTACTAAGACTGTTCCAGTACGGCTAAAATTTTTCCAAGCCCACTCGACTAAAGAGCATTACGGGAACAGTCAACCTAGTATTTTTCATTCAGGACTTTTCGGGGCCAGTCGACTAAAAAGCCCTCTCTTTAGTCAACTGGCCCCGAAAAGTAAATTTTGGCCTTACGGGGCCAGTTGACCTATTGTCAACTGGCCAAAATTTTCCCGGGGTAAATAAAATAAAGCTAAGTACATATTTAACAAATAATAAATCGATGAAGGATTTCCCTACAAATCTTTATTCTGGAACCGTTACATAATTTACAATGAAAACGTCAGCTGCGGAAAACTTGGCAAGCTTCGGAATTGTTTGCAAAGTTCAGTGGCCGGTCGGCATGTCGGTCTAGACTATAGTATGCAACTCGGGCAATTCAATCTAGGTAGACGTTGGTTGGTTCTAGCTGATGGGACTTTTGTGTTTGGCTGTGAAGAAATAAGAATTCTTCTTCTTCGTGTCTCTAGGCGTGGTGGAAGGATTTATGTACACGTCAAGGAGGCTCCTTTTAAACACTTGAGACATGTTTAGAACCTTTTATCCTAGAATGTATAAATTGCACACTTTAAATCTCGCTCTCTCTCTCTCTCTCAATTTTGAATCTTTTATAAGAAAGTCAAGTTTCATAAAAGAGCATTAGAGCAGATGTGAAGAACTTCGAATTATAATCTGATTTGTAGGTGCTTACCTTACTGCTTACCTACAAGATAACATTAGGGAACCAATAAAACAGTCAAGATTATTTTAAGAGCATAGGGCAAAGTAAAGCACGTTTAATCCTCTAATGACTGAATTTTTATGTGCTTCATTTTCTTCTTCACGCGTCACTCTTTTTTTTTGAAACTGTGTTAAAAATTTGCCGAAATGGAAACATGACTGATAAGTTTCATATAAGAGCAGGCAGGTAAGTGAAATTACTTGTGCAGCAGTTAATTTAATTGAAATAGTTCTCACAAGAAACCAAATCATCAACAAGTAATTAACCCAAAATAATATACATATCTATCACTATATATATATATAGGTACATTGTTTTTAACTAACATCATTAAATATTTATAGATATTGCTTATGTACTACATAGTAATAATTATAATGTCTAAGAAATTTAAAATTTCATGAGGAGCGTTTTACGAGTAGGTAAGGTAAGGTAAGGTAATTAATTAATTTTGATAGTTCTATTCATTTTAATTCCAGAACATTTAATTAATGTCCAACTAGAGATAAAATTTTATTTTTATGTTTAAAATAAATGCTAAAATTGCCAAATCGTAATGTTTCAATATTGTTAAACGCCGAAGGATGTTTTTCCTTCTTATTTTGTTTACAATCTAACGAAATATTTCTTTTATTTTCAGGTAAGTTGATGTTCAGAAAACAATGCATGGTACCTACATACTGTCATCGTAAGTATAAGATTGAGTCATAGGTAGGTAGGTACATTGCTTCATTTGGGCATGGCGGTAGTAGGCACTTCCCTGGCCGAGCCCGCCACATAGAATAGAGCTCCACAGCTCCACTACCGCATCGGTATTTAGAATACGAGCTTTATTATGCGTGCTGCTATAGTCGAGATTATCCTTTATCAAGAAGAGTATTTTATCGTGTAAGCAAACACAAAAAAAAAACATATATCTTACCATACCTCTTCTTTTTAAGTAGGTACACGAATCTTGTAAGTTGTTTTGTTGAAACCTTCGCATCTTAGCATGTTTACAATAATTCGTCTGATTTTATTGGTCGGAAGAGGTGTCGCAAGATATTGTATGCAGATTTGTATTGCACGAATTCATTCTGCGTGTATTACTTACAAGCTACATTTAACTGTTCCGATAAGCAAAGGGTCTGATTTAAGTGGGAAATAATAATTGAAGGTGGTGTTTACAACGCGCCGTCTCCATACCTTTTTGTTTTTTTTTTAATTCGCCTTCGCCTAATGTAGTTTCAAGCAAGACATTTAGTGCGAGTAAGTGTTAGCTGACGAGGTATTGATAATATGGCTTATAACCGCTCACATACTTAGCATATTTATAAATAAAATTAAACCCTGGAAATAAATGTATAAAATTATGGTTTCTGATCTGTGAAGGAACAGAAAACCTTTGCCAATTCTCATAAACAATATCTTTCAATATCATCAATGTGGTCACACGCACCATAGAGTAAAGCCATTCTAATAGGCTCTACAATAGGTATGCTATATATATAGAGCTGCTCTGATAAAATTTATCACGAAACAGCGACATAAACAAGAGAGCTACATGGTCCGTTTTGCCTACAGGGCTGCTGCGTCATGCCTACTATTTGTATCGCTGACCGCCGGTTTCTGAAAGCTCGATCAAAACTAATCAGCTGCCATGCCAAGTTACTTGCCATTTCAGCTTTTACTTCAAATTTGATAGATATTTGCAATGACGTGTGGACTACACCCACTTGTATTATATAATACATATCAGTGACTACACCCCTTTCGGGCTTAGGTAGGTTGTTGTGGATTCATTTATTTTGCCAAAACTACGATTAAAAGGTTAAATATAATATTTGTAACGAACCTCTTATGAGTCTATACTCATAAGAGGTTCGTTACAAATATTATACTATCTATACTATTATAGATACTGTGTCCAGACTCAATAAAAAACGGGCTCTATTCAATTCAATCATAAAGATTATATTGAAACGTTTTAAAAACTAGGTGAATCAAGGTGCCTCGCGACCATCTACATTAAAGTTAAGAGAATATTTTATTTCTGGCAACCCTGCCAGGGGACACTCACCAGGAAGAGACGGTCTAGTTACGCAACTAACTGGAGCAATGCCTCCACGGATCGAAGGCTGTGATAGTTAGAAAGCTATCTACAGACACCGACTAACTCAATGTACACTCGTAAATCAATATGCAAAATTTTAAACGAACAGGTACCTACGTTTACATAAACATTACACTAAAGCAAGAATAAATATTAAATAAATAAATAAATAATGCTGGACAATCCACACAGCATCATCTAGCCCCAAAGTAAGCTACTGAAAGCTTGTGTTATGGGTACTATATGACTGATATATTTAATACATTATATATTTATATAGATAGATATTACCACTAGATCGGAAAGCATAACAAACGATTTGTGAAAACACAATGCATTTGTAAATTAAAGAAAAATGTGTGGCGATATTACAAATTGTAATTCGTTTTACACACACGCACACATTTTTTTTTAAATTGGCAACTTTTTTGTTTTTTTTTAATAATTGTTTCTAGTTTTGTGCTACTGATTATTCGCAGTAGGTATTTTTGGAGTCCCTACCTGTCTACTTCGTTCGGATAATCAATGGTTTCTAGTGTACCTGCTGAAGTCGCGTACATTCTAATAGTTGGGATATTTTCACACGCATTGTAAGTTGCAGGTGCTTATTTACTCTATTCAATGCTATATGCCTGATTAAGTACCTACTAATTATTAAAGGAAGTAGATTAATATGAAATTCCGTCACACTTTATGACCAGTTTGAATCTTGTTTGATCATAGAAGGATACTTTAGTTTAATACCACATTTACCCCTGGTTACTGAAAGCTCGATCAACACTTATCGGCAGTCAAGTCACTTGCTATTTCAGCTTTTACTTCAAATTAGATGGAGATGCAAGTGAGTGGACAGCCGATTAGCATTGATCAAGCTTTCGATTGTAATAAAACTCGTACTGCGTTTCCAATCACCAGTAATATATTATATATTTTTCCCTTTTCTTTAGTCTTACAGTTTTAACCTTAGATAATAATTCTCGATACAGCTTTATGACCACGTGGTCGTATCTACCCTGTAGCTCGCATACGGCCAACACTTCCGAGCGCTCGTTACCAAGTCCCGCTTCAATCCTCGAGTCCCCAACGGACATCTTTTACCGGAAGTGTTGCCAGTAGGCGGAGCTTACTCCCTACCAAAATTCACAGTGATGTACAAAATTGCTTTTACAATAATTGTATTTAAATAAATTAATTTCTAAATTCGTTTTAGTATTTTACAATAATAATCAAATCATTTTAAATAATATACCTACGATAAAATTATTCAAATCTATCAGCTCATTTTTGATCAACATCATTACTTTTTAAATCTGAAATATTAGCGTGTTCCTAAAATTATTAATGAATTATACAATTTCAACCAATAAATTATTTAAAAGATTTATGTAATTCAAAGCTAACACGATGGACGTTAGGTTAGATTATTGCAATATGTTTTTGGGAGCGTCCATAAATTTCGTGAGGTGTTTTTTTAAATTGTCTGTTATGCGTGTACTGCGTGATATTTGCCGAGACCCCCCCTCTCCCCAACAACGTAAGATTAGACGAGATTTGACTCGACCCCATCCCCCCCTTAAACATCTCTCGTAATTTATGGACGCCCCCTTAGTTTTTCCTTGATCTATACATTAAACACTACTTGCAGTCCAAATTTAAAGCTTCATGTCTGCTAGAGGGCCAGTTTTGGTGATCGGTCGGTCAGTCAGATGGGTGAGTGACAAAATTAAGAATCTTTGTCTAGTTCAAATTGAATGATGTTTGAAACATACAGTGTTTTTATACCAAGGAGTTTAGATACTACGTTTATACAATGCCTGCTTGGTTACTGAAAATTCAGGCTTCTAGTTTTATCCACAAAGAAGTTATAGGCCATCGAAAATGGCCAGAACTGCATCGGGAAAGGATGGTACGGCCGTGCCACTTTTTTGCTCGTCTTGGCGAGGGCACTGCCGTGTCCCAGATTTTTGGTGAAGTTGAAAATTAAGAGTTAAATTACAAAATTATACTTCGGCTTCGTCCTCGGTATTAGCAATATATAAACACTTGTAGTAACGCGCAGAGTTCGCCAATAATCGCACTATATTGAGGGCACTTCCCTGTTACCATCCAACTTTCCTGTGGAATCTTTTTTTTTTTTTTTTTTTTTTTTTTTTGAAGGTATTCTCACATTACTAGATCGCTGTGACCGAGCCCAGCCTTCATTCGCGATTCAGTGCTCCGCCAGTTCGCACGAAAAATAATATTTATTTCTTATCTTATTAAAAGTGTTTAAAAGTGCTCGAAAAATGCCGAAACGAAGAAATGACGATCATCATTACGATGTTTTGTGCAAAAAACTGAGGAAGATCGAGAAGGAGATTCAGCGAGACAAGAAGGAACGACGACGCCGTCGTCGAGTTCGTGTCTTGTCGAGCTCGTCATCATCGTCTTCATCGTCGCAGGAATATTCGGCCAGACAGTCTGAACCAAGAGGTTAGTATCTACCTAACAACATGTTCGACAATTATAAGTGGCTTTCACGGGACAGATATTGCATTTGGTATTGCGGGCAGCTTAAGGGGCTGTCTCATACCACAAGTAATGTGTCGCGGGTAGCTTTTGGGGCTACCTCTTCACTATTCAAGACTCACTTCGCGAGTAAGCAATATCACGTCCTAGCGTTGTGGGTAGCTTCTGAGGCTATCTCTTCGGTTAAAAAATATAAAAAATAACACTATGTGGGGCGTGTTGCGGATAGCTTCTGGGGCTATCTCTTCACAGAAGTTTAATGTTCTAAGTAGATAAACCTTTAAAATATGGTCTGTAACGTTATTAAACGTTATTTTCAGACAGCCCTCCACCGAGTCCTGCCCAAGGTGAGAACCTACCTGAAGACAAGGCCCTACCACCTACGGCATGTCAGACGGATGGCGATTCAATGGAGGTTGCACTCTCCACTCCGACCAATGAACCAGACTCTAACCCAGCTCCAGAAGGCTTAGAAAACGTAATGCCACCTGAATTAGATGCAGAAATACTTCAAATTCTTGGCGTCGATCCGACTAAAACAACTGTTTATGGAAAACCTGTACAAAGCGATGTGGCGGTTCGATTTGAACACATCACCACTACGGGCCTGACAAAGGAAGATCGTAAGGAACTTACAGATAAATATCTGATACCCGAAAATGGTAAACTTGTTGGAGCTCCAGCCCTTAACCCAGAGATTAAGGCTGCCTTGTCAGAAATGGTGGTAAGACGTGACAAAGTAATCGAAACAAAGCAATCAGTAATGGCTTCCGCCATTTCAAGCCTAGGTCAGGCAATTACTCTTCTGCTTTCGTCGAACGAGAAAAATACCGATCTATTACGCCTACTTATGGATACGGGCCGCACGCTTTGTGATTGTCAGCACAACGATACAGTAACTAGACGTAACTTCATCTTGTACGCAGTAAAGAAGGATATGAAGGAGTCGCTTCAAAACGCTAAGGTGGACAAATTCCTCTTTGGAGAGCAATTAACGGACACATTAAAAGCCGCTAAAGCCATAAGTAAATCAGGCGAAGACTTGAAGGCCCCGCCACCACCTAAACCTACCACTTTTGGACGGAATACGCAGTCAAAAAACTGGAAGAGCTTCAATCCAGCCCGCAAAAATGCTGCGCAGAAGAAGGATACGACAACACCGACTCCATCGACATCATCGACAATGACGACGAGGAGTTCGCGCCCCAACTCTTACAGGCAGTCGCAGAATCAGCGGCTCACCTACAAGCGGCGCCACTAGTATCTACAGCAGACACGCACAACGCTTCAACATCGGTAAATTATGCTGGTAGATTGGAACTATTTTACGATCAATGGTGTCTCATAACACATGATCCACTTGTCCTCTCATATATTCAAGGCTATGAGATTCCATTTTCCCGACCGGTTTTCCAAAGGGAAATACCGCTTTCTAGACAATGTTCTAGTGAAGAGGAATCTCATTATAAGACAGCAATTAATGAACTTTTATTAATTGGTGCTATTTCTAAATGCCAGCCTTGTGAGGGGCAGTTTATATCTAAAACTTTTTTGGTACCAAAACCGAACGGAAAAATGAGATTTATTCTCAACTTGAAAAATTTAAATAAATTCATAGATACAAAACATTTCAAAATTGAAGATTTGCGTACAGCACTCAAATTGATTTCTAAAGATTATTTTATGGCAAAGCTCGACCTAAAAGATGCATATTTTTTTGTAAAAATTCATCCTAACTGTAGAAAATACCTGCGTTTTATATGGATTGATCAATTGTTTGAGTTTAATTGTCTTCCATTCGGTCTTAGTACTTCTCCCTTTGTTTTTACAAAGATTTTAAAGCCTGTAGCTAAACTTCTCCGCTCTTCAGGCTACCTATCGACAGTGTACCTAGACGATTGGTTCATAACAGCACCAACCTACGAACAATGCTTAGAAAATGTTTCACAGACTAGGAAACTACTAACATCTCTAGGTTTTATCATAAATGATATAAAAAGTAACCCAATACCTAGCCAATGCTGCTTGTTTCTGGGTTATAATATTGACTCGAAAGAATTTCATGTCAAACTACCTGCCGAAAAAGTAGATCGAATCAAAAAACAAATTGATAGGTTCTTTTTCCTAAAAAGATGCAAAATACGAGATTTTGCAAGTTTCGTTGGCTTACTGGTTTCTGCATGTCCAGCCATTGAATATGGTTGGCTATATACAAAATTGTTAGAAAGAATAAAATACCTTAACCTACAACAAGATGATAACTACGATAGATTCATGAACATTCCAAAGACAATACTACCAGACCTTAGCTGGTGGAAACATGCCATACAAAACTCCGTTAACAAGATAAAACTTGACAGCTATGACTTAGAGATATATTCAGATGCCTCAACAACGGGTTGGGGGGTAGCTTGTGGAGAGCAGAGAGCTAGCGGTCTGTGGAACGACCAGGAACGCGCTATGCACATAAATTATTTAGAAATTCTAGCAGCATATTTTGGTTTAAAAATATTTTCTAAAAACTTGTCTAATTGTCAAATTCTATTGAGAATCGATAACACGACCGCTATCTCATATGTAAACCGCATGGGAGGTATCCAGTACCCTCACCTCACGGAGGTTACTAAGTCTTTGTGGCAATGGTGTGAAAACCGTCAATTACATGTTTATGCTTCATATATTCGGTCTGTGGATAACACAGAGGCGGACGCCGAGTCCAGAAGAACTCACCCAGACATAGAATGGCAGTTATCAGACGATGTTTTTGCAAAGATTGTAGAAAAATTTGGCTCCCCTTTCATTGACCTGTTTGCGAGTAGGATAAACAAGAAGTGTGATACCTACATTTCTTGGCACCGTGATCCAGATGCTCATGCTGTTAATGCCTTCACTATTAACTGGAAACAGTTCTATTTTTATGCATTTCCCCCATTTTCAGTAATTCTCAAAATGTTACGAAAAATAATAACTGATAAAGCGAAGGGTATCGTAGTGGTACCACTGTGGCCAACTCAGCCTTGGTTTCCCATATTTCAAAGTTTGATTTCATCGCAGACCCTTACTTTTAGACCGAATGGAAATCTAATTAACACTCCTCATTCCAGCAATCGCAAGATGCACACCCGGATTACCCTGGTTGCCGCAGTGTTATCAGGTCAGCGTTCCTGAGAAAGCAGACTCCTGCATCAGCAATAGATGTGATGATTGCGTCTCTGTCACCAAATTCAATAAAACAATATAATGTCTATTTAAAAAAATGGTACAATTATTGCCATCTAACTAATGTTGATTTATATGATGCATCTATTTCTGATATTATAAGTTTTTTGATTAGTTTGTACAATAAAGGAGCGCAGTACGGAACCCTCAATACCTGCCGTTCTGCTCTTGCTCTGATCATAGGAGATCATGTTGGATCAGATCAAAATATTAAACGTTTGTTCAAAGGCATATTTAGGTCACGTCCTCCTGTACCTAAGTATGATACAACGTGGGACCCCTCTATAGTATTAACTTTTTTAGAGAATCAATTTCCACATGAAGATTTACCATTGGAAGCTGTATCAAAAAAACTAATAACGTTGTTGGCTTTAGTAACCGCACACAGGGTGCAAACTTTTTCCAAAATTAATATAGATAACATAAAGATTTCAACATCTAATATTTCAATTCAAATTACAGAACTCATCAAAACTTCACGTGTGGGCTGCCCACAGCCAGTTTTAATTTTGCCCTTTTTTGATAAAAAACCTGAAATATGCCCTGGAAAAACGTTACAATATTACTTAAGTAAAACAGAAGCCTTGCGGGGGAACGTTAAAAACCTGTTTATAGGACTTAAAAGACCGTATCGTGGTGTATCCAGCCAAACGTTGAGTCGCTGGATCCGCAGCACGCTGAGTGATAGTGGCGTGCCAGCAGCGGCGTTCTCAGCGCACAGCACGCGACACGCCGCTACCTCGCTAGCACACCGTCTTGGTGTAAGTCTTGACGTTATCAGAAAGACGGCTGGTTGGAGTGCCAGTTCTGATACATTCTTTAAGTTTTATAATAGACCCTTGCATACTGTTGATTCCGCTAACAGATCGTTTGCCTGCGCAATCATTAGCAACGGCAATATAGAATAATTTGATTCTAATAATTTAATTACGATAATAATACCTGTGAGTTCCTGAATAAAACTATGTGATTAAAATTAAAAATAAACCTTTATTATTTTAACCACAGCTTAGTAGGTAATAATACCTACATATTTCACAATAAAAAAGATCTCTAAAGGTCTACAAGTGTTTATATATTGCTAATACCGAGGACGAAGCCGAAGTATAATTAATGATTAAACGAACTTACCTGTAAGTGAAGTTCTATCTTAATTATACGAAGGCTTCGTCCGAAGGTATTAGCAGCCCACCCGCTCATTTTATAATAATACGAGGATGCTCAGTTAAACTTAGCTCCCACCCTTAATGTGAAATATTACATCAAGCTCTGAACTAAATGAAGGCTGGGCTCGGTCACAGCGATCTAGTAATGTGAGAATACCTTCAAAAAAAAAAAAAAAAAAAAAAAAAAAGATTCCACAGGAAAGTTGGATGGTAACAGGGAAGTGCCCTCAATATAGTGCGATTATTGGCGATCTCTGCGCGTTACTACAAGTGTTTATATATTGCTAATACCTTCGGACGAAGCCTTCGTATAATTAAGATAGAACTTCACTTACAGGTAAGTTCGTTTAATCATTAATTATCTCGCAACATAATATAACACTGCATATTATTACAATAATATACTTAACTAAAGAAACAAAGATGCGCAACGTTGAGCGCAACATCTTAAAATATGTTCATGCTCCACTTTCCCCGTACAATGAGGCAAAGTCAAGATCCGTAGAACCATATTCTTCATCGTTACACAAGAGACTTGTGGACCGACTTTTCACGTCCAATTATTTTCGTACTATCTTGAAACTCTCGCTGCAAAGGATTCATTTTCCTGAATTCCAAGACTGAGGAACATTACATTTATTAAAATAGGTACCTGCTTCTTTAATCGCTTCCTAGATGGCGCTGGCGTTGACTGGAAAATACATTTTCCTTTCGTTCGATTGTTTGGGCACAGTTAACATTAATAGATACCTTAAACAACCAAATCTTATAATTAATAAGTAAGTAACGAATTTCATGAAACTTGGTAAACACTAAAAATCTTGGTAGCTTGGCTTCGGGTGCGATAAATCGATCTAACACGGATTCGTTTTTAGAAAAAGATTTTTTATCCGTCTTTTCAGGCACTAAAAGCTGAAAAATATAACTCTACATGTCATCTATTGGCGAGTAATAATACTGTTTTTTATGCTACTTCAGTAGATGGCGTTGTTAAGCAACCGAGCAAAGCTCTGTCATCCAGATATCCAGATTAGTTTAAGGCAAAAACTATACTAGTTTACTTCGCAATCGCACATTTTAAAATTTAAAAATATGTAAAGTCACTGAGATTATTTTATAAAATATCGCAATCAACTGAGCTGTGTGCAAAATAAAGCAAAATATCATTATTATCGTATTATCAATTTATATCATTTTGATCTAAACAAGTTTTCCTATCATAAAGTTTGCATTTTTCGAAAACGATTTTCTATTTTTGAAAACTAGTAAAGCAAACTTCTACCAATTCAACTGTAGAGGAAAACTTGTAAATAAACAAATGTTTATTTACAAGTTGTTGTCATGTTGGGTTAAATAAAGCTGCGTGTGCATTACTAGCTAGTCGGTCTTAAAAACCTTATTTTAACGTAAAGACAAAATGAGTGTACCAAAACAACGTCTCCTGACAATGATGTAAGTGATGTATTACTAAATATGGAAACATCTGGTATATCTTTGTGATCTCAACTTTTAATCTTAATCTTAATGCCTTGACAAATAAGTTTAGAGTCGTGCCTGAAAAACTAAATCCTGTCATAAGACCTTATATAGTTTTTACTCAAAAAGAAATTGTCAAGAGATAAATAATACCGATATGTACTATTGTGTAACTACACTGTTTGTGATATGGAGATTTTCAATGGGTACGAGTATAATACAATAAAATCAATCAAGCAACTACATTTTGAGAATATGAGATAAACCAACTCGGGTACTACAAAATCATATCAGGAATACGAATGATCTGTAAGTCTACTAAGAATATAATAAAACTGATTGAAATTATTCAAATAAAATAAAATAAATTTTACACGTATATATATATACAATATGTCTCTTCTATGTATAATAAAAAATATCTATCTATGTAAATATATAATGTATTAAATATATCAGTTATCTAGTACCCATAACACAAGCTTTGAGTAGCTTACTTTGGGGCTAGATAGTGCTGTGTGGATTGTCCAGCATTATTTATATTTATTTTATTTATTTAATATAGATAGGTAGGTATAACTAATCATTTAGGGATACGGAAAACGAAAAAACTGTTTCGGAAAATTAATTTACGCTATTAAGCACTTATGTAGGGCCCACAGAATACCTAATTGTTATTACGTCAAGGGTAGCGCCCCTGTAATAGTTGAGACCATATTTCTGTAATTATTACAAGAAGGCATAAAGGATTACAGAATCGATACAGATTATGAAATTGGTGCAAGTTCTCGTAACTTTAATGCATTTAAATTGCAACGTAAAGTTGGTATTCAACTAATTGAAATAAGGTCCGATTCAGGTCAACATTGACATTGCGTTGGTCACTTTTAAAGATTAAAAAATTGTGGAATGCATGCCACAGGACCATGTATAGGAAATACTTTCAAAGTACGGTAACATGGTATCTACACATGTTAGCTCAATATACGGTCACAGACTAAATTCGTTTAGATCTATCTCATAATCTCTTGATGATACAAAACCGGAGAGGAAGTAAACCCATTTTTACTGCAACTTCCAAAAACTTTACAAACAATTTTTATTATCAGTTCACGCTTGCACTCAAACTTTGCTTAGTTTGGCGCTAGATAGGGCTGTGTGGAACAAATAGTTTGTTTTATTTCGATGCCTGCTTTTTTGTTCTTCTCACTGTCTGAAACAATATAAAACTACAAAAACTGAAACGGTAGATATCCCTTCAGATCTCCCAGTACCAAATAGGTACTAATTCAAGATTCTTTGAGGATGTCTAAGGGGGGTAGTCAGAGGTACGTCCAAACATTACATTTGGCACATACCCACATTTTGCAGTAGTTAGTATTCCATACGTAACAGGTTGCAAGCCCATCGCCGCTGTTAGAATACTAACTGGTTTCCTCACGATGTTTTCCTTCACCGTTTAAGAGCACTGGCATTGCGCACGTAAATTTTTCAATAGAAAAATCCATTGGTGCACAACCGGATTCGAACCTGCGACCTTACGATCGGAAGGCGGGGTCACTCCCACTAGACCACCGGTGCTCCTTACACTACTCCACTACAAAAACTCATGTCTAAATTGCTATAATTTGGCCATATATAACACATTGTAAACTGAAAATTGCCGAAAAAATAGTCACGAGTTTACAATTATTATTATAGTTTTTATGGTCAGGGTTAACTACTATTTTAGTTATAAAAATATTTTTCCCGTAACGCACTCAGTATTATATAGTTGTTATACTGGAAAACATATTTAAAGGTAAGGTATCTAAATATTACAAATTCAAATGAACCAAGAGCAGTCAATCAGTACCGATACGACTAAAGAAGCGTATGAAAAGACGAAAATAATCTCAAAAGTTTGATCAAGAATCTAAAACTGATACAGCTTTACGACTTTGATCCCCAGGCACAGTAGGTATATTCCCTTAGGTCTCTCAAAATAAGGAATCTGTTTTTAGGATGTCTAAGGGGTGTAGTCAGAGGTACGTCCAAACATAACATTTGGGACATATAGGTAACATACCCATATTTTGCAGTAGTTGGTATTCCATAGGTTAGAATACTAACTGGTTTTCTCACGATGTTTTCTTCGTCGTTTGAGCACTGCATGGCGCACATAATTTATTTCCATGGGTGCACCGGATTCGAAGTTCGAACCTACGACTTTATGATCGGAAGGGGGCCAGTCCCATTAGACCACCGGTGCTCCACAAAAACTAATTTCCATTAGCAAGAAGAAAAAACTTATAAGTTTTATGACGACCCAGCTCCATAATTGCTTCAAGATTACACGGTAGGTAATTCAATCCATAATTTCCCCCAAGCAACTTGCAATTTGTATCAACGTTCAAAACAAAAATATTCGTGTAGTAACACCGGTAACTGATGCATATTTTCGGTAATCTTCGGTGACGAGGTATCGACACGAGCGAGCACTTTCTCTGAAATAAAACCGGAATGACACACCGGTATTTGCAGCTTGCTGTGGCTCTTTTCTGTACCCGACAGGTGGACATAATCGAGATTATGCCTCTGACGTTATTTCATGCAGTGACATCTAATTTGAATATCTAATTCCAAGCTTTAAACCCAAATAGGTAGGTAAGCTATCAAAGTGCCGGATTTCATGAGCCACGTTCACTATGCCCATCTAGGACCTGTATAAGGCCAAGCATGGCTAGTCTCGCAATAGTTTTTAAAATGAAGGTAGGTAACCGTAACTGACCATGAGTTGGGACTTCAAAGCAATGAATTTAACAGCTCCGCCCACATTATTAATCTTGTATCGTCCGTCTGCATTCCAGCCTCTGATATTTGAAGCGGTATGTACGCACGTAATAAGAGTGATGGCATATTAAGTTACATTCACCAAAGAAAAAATCTACATAGAGGTGCTAATTATTTTTATAATAAGATCCGGACTTTCTCTTGTCTCCGTCATGGAGCCTGACACACCTGTCTATGAAATTTAAGCTGAGATTTTACAGTATCGGCTAGATTATAAAACTTATTGGCGGCTTCGAAATTAATAGAGTCTACAAATTTTAAAGTTGAGGAAACTTGACTAGATAAAACAAGAGGACGGTATATATTTTATGTATGATAACATCATAAATAAATAAATAATGCTAGACAATCCACACAGCATCATCTAGTCCCAAAGTAAGCTACTCATAGCCTTGTGTTATGGGTACTAGATAACTAATATATTTCATTATATTGTATATTTACAAAGATGGGTAGATATTTTTATTATACATAGAAAACACCCAGACCAACGGAACAAATTCTGCAGATCGTACACAAATTTGTTTCGAGGGGGGAATCGAACCGGGAACATCTGCGTAGCAGGCGGACTCTCGCCCCCAGCTACACTGAGGTCTTCACACATAGGTAATAGAGACTGTACAACCGTGCTGTTCTGTTTCCTTCCGGACCCAAGGCACAAATATTGTGCTCACTCTACTGATTGTGCCGTGGGTACTTTTGATTCCCTTCTACACGAATAATTGGTCCGAAATAAATTAAAATAAATTACCACCACAGTACACACAGATACGCATTAGGCTTTTATGTCCACGCAGTAAGCGTAAGAGTTATAAAACTACCCGATAAAGTGTGGCAAAATTAACCTAAAGTATTTTTTTAATACCCCAGATTAATTGATTTGAACTTTTAAATATGATTGACATGAGCCCGTTTATAAATATTTATTAAAACTGCACAATTTAGCATAACATCACACTCGGTCATTGTTCTCCATTTTGAAAGCCTTTACTTGCTCCTGGTACATTCGATGCTTTTCTTCCAAACTCCTTAGAGCACTAGAAGGCCTAACACCTCCTACATTCACCATGAAGTTTATATGAACCGGTGGGACTTCAGTATTGGCTTTTCCATCTGTATTTATGCCTTTATTTCTTGCGCTGGATCTGGCTCTCGTTTCCGGCATTCTCTTCTCATCTATTATTTTGCCTTTGGCAGAGTATTGAGCTTCTACTTTTTTGTAGGTTCTGTTTACTGATTTGTCTCTCGGTGCGTACGTTTCTTCAGTCCTCGTTCTGCACCTTTTGACGTCAGCAGATTTGGATGCATAAATTTTGTTTCTTTGTGTAGACTGTTGGGATTGCTTATTGACAAGATATGATGCATTTGGATTTTTTTGCAATTTTATTTCATGTTTAGAACTGCGTTGATTGGTCTCTCTGTCCATTTTGCTTTTCTCTACCTGGACAGACTTTTTGTAAATTCTTAGTCTGTTTTCCATTCTCACCTTTTCTGAATATCTTTGAAGACTCCTAGCTCTTTCTAGCCTAGGTTTGATTCGCTCAATATCAGGGCCGAGTCCACCTAATTTAACAGTTTGTATGGGTTGTTCTGTGACCCTTCTTGCATGGCGATTAGCATGTGATACTTCAGAAACACTCTTTAGATTTTCAATTGTTATTGCACGTGGAGACTTATCGTCCAATTCTTTGTTAAGTCCATCTTCGTAAGAGCTATCCATGTAGTTTTCGAGATCAGGATTAATCAGTTTTTCATAGTAAATCTCGTTGTATGACTCTGTATTGTAGAAGTCAGTTACTGGATTGTGGTGGTCTCCACTGATACTTTCTCTTTCAGTATCACCGACTTCTGGCGATATGGAGCGAATTTCAGTGTCGTTTGGTTTCGGCTCAATTTTCCTTTGAGGTGATAATTGCCTACGAAACATTTCCAAATAAGTGGTACGCCTAGCCATGCGAATATCGTTGTTGACAAGGTAGCTTACTGAGTTCTGTGCTTCCTTAATTTTATCGTAAGACCTTCCCTGTCTATTTACCTCTTTTTTTCTTTTCTGTTCCTTCGGCACCTTTACCAAAACATCCATTTCATAGAACGGTACCATAATTGTGTCAACATTATCTTCAGACATTTCTTTCAAGGATGTTTTTTTCTTAAAAGCCTCTTCTAGGCTATCCACCGATATATTACTTTCTGAACTTGTTTCTTTTTCCATTTTGCGAGAGGACATCAGGGATCGGTATTTTTTGTTGATAAATAAATAACTCGGAGTCTCCATCGTGTCAAGCTGTCATAACTGACGTTTAACTTAGTACCAAAGAGGATCTTTGTGCATTTTGCTAAAAGATTTATGAATGAGGTTTCATTTACTAAACAAAACAGAAAGTTAGAATTGTACTTAATAACGATTTAAAAGTTATTGAACTCTGCTAGTCTAATCATGTTAAATGTGTTTTTTTGTATAGTGGACTATCCAAAGTATTAAACTTAGTATATTTGAAATACCGGTTGAAGCTAGTACCTATTTGTCATTAGTTCGTGTTACCTGTGGCCCTGTGGCTAACTCAGTTTATTTACTCGACTCAACGTAGTCAACTATGGAATGGTTAAGCTCCAAAAATCACAGTTGATTAACCACATTTAAATTCAATTTATCACGGCTATCGGCAAAAACTTATCTGCAGAATAAATTCGGGGTATCAAAAAGTAGGTACTTACATACGCAGGGTTGGCTCGCCGCCAAAAGGCGAATGCGCAAATTGCTTTACGCTGAGGGTGTGAAGTTTTTCTATGAAACGGTAACCGCCGTTTTACGACCGGAGCAGGTATATTAGGTGTACAGGCGAGAAACAAATCCAGAAACTTAAAATGCAGTCAAACAAATTCTCGCTCCAACTAGTTTTAGCACCTAATCAAACATAGGAACCTTATTAGGAAGTCCTGTTGGATCAAAATTATATTTTGTGGAAAAGGGAAAATAGAAAATTTAAAATAAAAAAAGTATGTAAATGCAGCATTAAAAATTCATAAAATAAAATATGCTATGTCAATGGCCTTTGAATTTTATATACAGCGTCAAAATATGAGATTCACCTCTCCCAATCCGATTTCCGTTTATAAATTGAAAACGTGGTTCTGGTAACACTATTGAGTCGTGCACAGCATCCTGTCTGACTCAGGCCAAGTCTGCATAGAAAGCAGGTGTTGATCACAGTCGCTGGCAACGACAGTTCTAACAGCTCAGTGGTAGTAGCTCTGCCTTCTGCGCTGTAGGCGTGGGTTCGATCCCCACCGAGCACAATCATTTGTGATGAACAGAAACGGTTGATCTCTGTCTGGCTGTTATAATAGGTAGGTATATATTATGAATGTATTTACAAAAAACTGACCAAGTGCGAGTCGGACTCACGGACGAAGGGTTCTGTACCATTAGGAATCTATAAAAACGAAAAAAAATCACGTTTTTTTATGGGAGCCCCCTTAAATATTTATTTTATTCTGTTTTTTAGTATTTATTGTCAAGCGGCACCAAATCAGTGAAAATTTCACTGTCTACCTATTACGTTTTACAAGATACAGCCTGGTGACAGAGGACAGACACACGGACAGCGACAGCGGAGCCTTAGTAATAAGGTTCACGTTTTACCATTTGGGTACGGAACTCTAAAAAAGTATGAGGTAAGTATTTTATGGTTCGATTCCCGCCTCGGAACAAATTTGTGTACGATCTGCAGAAATTTGTTCCGTTGGTCTGGGTGTTTGTATGTATAATAAAAAATATCTATCTATGTAAGTATATAATGTATTAAATATATCAGTCATCTAGTACCCATAACACAAGCTTGAGTAGCTTACTTTGGGGCTAGATGATGCTGTGTGGATTGTCCAGCATTATTTATTTATTTATTTTATTTTATCAGCTATCGGGTTCCATAGACAGCTTTGCTTAGCTTGGGGCATCATAGACATTTACCTTCATCCGTGGGGCTGATAGTGCGTGCTGTGTGGAAAAAGTCTACCAATATTATAATATGCGTGACATTGCAGTTCAGGTACTTACCTACTTAGTTGTTGAGCGATAGATCGCCACTACAGCAGGCGTACTTTCCCTTGCTTTCTACATGAAATTTATGAAATCGTCTGCACATAGTAACTATAGCGTTATCTGCGTCCTGGGACGTTTTTATGACAGGTCAATCCTTTTAGGCTCTGAGGGACCGGAACGACAACCAAAGAGTCGTACAGGACTTCTGTATTCAAATTCCTTGGGACTTCTTTGACTTTCTTCTTCTTCTTGTTCTTGTGACAAGTTTCTTTCGAACTGTGTGGTGAAAATTTTCAATCGATTCGTTTGGCAATGTTATAATAGCATTATTTTTTGACCACAATCACTTTTTTTTCAAGAAACTTAATACATCGATAATATCGAGATAATTAGCTCATAGGCAATTATAATAAACATGTTTTTACTTAACAGCAAAAATCTACATGTAAAAATTTCTGTGTAAATTCTAAACCACAATTCTACAGATTAATATTTCAGCAACGCTCCAAATTCACCGAACAAAAGCTTTTTAAAATCCTGAAACAATTGTATCCAGAATGCAGTAAACCTTTCGTATAGAAAATGCGGAATAATGAATGTGGAGTGTGGCCTCAATCCCCTATCTTCACCGGACATTGGCGTAGTGCCAGCTTGGATCTGTAATGTCCGTGCGAAGACTTTGTTTTGGAACTATTTAGGTAATTTACCTATATTATAGGTCACTGAACCTTTACCTATGCGCACGGCAGTGCTTGGAATTGACATAAGATTCGCCTTTTTCGTAGGACAAAGAATGGAATAGAAATTATTATTATTTAATTGAATTTTATTATAAGAGTAGTAGAGCTTTTTGTGAAGGGCTCGGCCGGGGAAGAACCTACGGCCGGGGAATACCTTGTGCCTGAAACACCGGAAAATTACACCGGAAACCATACTCTTCAAACCGAAACAAAGCAAAGCTGCTTGACAGTGGAAACAGGCAATAGGCATGGCTGTAGTTTTTCCCTGGGTGGATGAGCCATAAACAAAGTTCTACACTCTTCTAGATTAACTAACTTATCTCTAGTCGTTAAGAATATCTGGGCCATAGCTTTTAAGATTTCCTTGCGTTGCTGTTGCTTGATTTACTTTATTATTATAATTTTAACCCACATACCCAGTGGAGCCAAATGAGACTGTTAAATAAGACTTTTTTAACCAAATAAGCTGACCTAATGGCGGAATTACCATTATGAAGCAATATGGCAAGTGTTAACCGCACCTTACATAATTTCTAAAAATACTTTGCAAATATTTACTTTTAGGCAACGATGTTAGGCCCTTAATTCATAATGGTCCTGGAGCACGCCAATAGCTTATCAGACCGATAAGTATGTTGCTGTCTCTTTTTGTTGGCATGAAAGTTACAGTGACAAAAATTCTCTATTGAGCCGCTATAAAATGGCAAGGATTATGAATTAGTGGCTTAGTCTCCTAAGGTGTCGTAAAATTTATGTGCGCTATGCCATCCAGTGCTCATAAACGGTGAAGGAAACCATCGTGAAGAAACCAGATAGTATTCTAACAGCGGCGATGGGCTTGCAACCTGTGACGTATGGAATACCAACTAATGCAAAATGTGGGTATGTGCCAAATGTAATGTTTGGATGTATTAATTAGACCTTCTGACCGCTCCGTATCAGAAGGTCTATCAAGGAAAATGCCCCCCCCCCCCTTAGACGACCTCAAAGAATCTGGATTTAGTTAATTGGTACGAAGAGAGGATATCTACCGTGCCTGGAGAACAAAGTCGTGAAGCTGTTTCAGTTTTTTCAGTCTCGTAAGGGATAAAGTCAATGGTCCCTTGCCAGCTACATAATCTTTGCCCCAGTTACCTATGTAAAAATTAATATTGGTGGACTTTCCACACAGCACTATCTAGCCCCAAACTAAGCCAAAGCTTGTAATATGGAACCCGGATAGCTGATATAATACTGAATATATTTTGACTTTAACTTTTCATACGAAACTAGCGACCAGCCCGCGCGCCCCTGCTTCGCACGGGTGCACATATCATGCATGTATTATACATATAAAACCTTCCTCTTGAATTACTCTATCTATTACAAAAAACCGCATCAAAATCCGTTGCGTTTTAAAGATTTAAGCATACATAGTGACATGGGGACATAGGGATATAGGGACAGAGAAAGTGACTTTGTTTTATATGTAGTGTGATGATATCTGCGTATATTTTTTTAATCATCATACGTCTGAGAATCAAAAACCACTAATTATATACGAGCTTCAAAGCTTGTGAGGAAGCGCGTAAATTATCATAAAACTTAGGAATTTATTAATGCCGAATCTAATTTGAGAAGGTAAACTACATTTTTATGTTGTATCAGCAGAAGCTTGCTTCTACACACACTAATATTCAATTAAATCTTTAAAAGTCAGACGAAGTGAATGAGACATACAGATTATGGCTTCGTAGTAAGCAGGTGTGAGAAGATAGCCACACACTTATCGTTTGTTAGGTCTATCTCAGCAATACACGACTATTTATACCGACGACCTCTGTGGCGCAGCGGGCGAGAGCCTGCCTGCGACGCAAGAGGTTGCGGGTTCGATTCCTGCCTTGGAACAAATTTGTGTACGATCTGCAGAAATTTGTTCCGATGGTCTGGGTGTTTTCTATGTATAATAAAAAATATCTATCTATGTAAGTATATAATGTATTAAATATATCAGTTATCTAGTACCCATAACACAAGCTTTAAGTAGCTTACTTTGGGGCTAGATAGTGCTGTGTGGATTGTCCAGCATTATTTATTTATTTATTTATTTATCATTCGTTGTGATTAGGCTATGGACGTTCAGCAAAAAAGTCATTTTGAAAAGAAATGTTTTCTTCGCAAAAAATCAGATTCTGCAAAACAATGCGATTTAGATTTAATTTTATAAAATTGATGATGAACAAAAGGTTTTGAACACATTGGAGGTTCAGCAAAAACTACATTTTTAACAGAACAAGTTTTCTAACTAATTTTTTTTCTCCCTATGTACCTAAATGTTTGCAAAAAATGCGCTATGCTTTAAAATATTGTAGTTTGTTTTGAACTTTTTTGTTCCAAATTGCGCCACATTGTTCACGTTTGGTAAATTCGGTCATCACATTTGTATTCTGTTCACTCAGGTAGATGTCAAAATTAAGGTGATTATGAATTGTAGCCATGTATGGAGGCTGTACTCGCACGCTTACGCATCAGGCTAAACAAGCACGGGCCACGTCGGGCCACATCACTTCATTGTATAAAACAAAGTCGCTTTCTCTGTCCCTATATCCCTATGTATGCTTAAATCTTTATAATTACGGAACGGATTTTGATGCGGTTTTTTTAATAGATTGAGTGATTCACGAGGAAGGTTTATATGTATAATACATACATGCATGATATAGTAGAAAAACAATGTGCACCCGTTCGAAGCAGGGGGCGCGGGCGGGTCGCTAGTGTAAACTAAATGGCGTAGCTTGATCTGTATCCGTGTGAATAGCCGGACTAATTCACCTTTAGGATCACGCCATGGAGAATCATTGAAGACATGAAGGACATTTGAAACCGGCAAGATTACTCGCCGCTAGTTATTTTTCCGGTTTCAAATGTCACTTCACCCAAAAGACATCGAGCTCATCGTCGAGTTCAATGAACTATCGTAAACTAGACTTAGTACTTTGTACTATAACTACTAATACTATAACTACTAATACTATAAGAAAGTCTAATTTCCAAAATGCATAGGAAGTGAAAGGCCTAAATTTTAGTAGGTACCTATATAAAGCAAAATACCTAAGATTCAGAACACCAAAAATGTACTAAAATTTTTGGTGTTCTGAATCTTAGGCATTACGTATGCCTAAAACCAGGACCAGGAATTTGCTTTTTCTTAGCCTTAAAAGCAAATTGTAGAGGCCATCTGCGCTTCGATTATGAGTCTGTCACACACACAAATTTATTTTTTGTGTCTAACAGATAATTGTTCATTGTTCGCGAACCTGAAAATTAATTATTTCATAAAGAAAGCTTTGATTGCGAAAGCAAATTACCTAACGCGTATTTGTTCAATATTTTCCAAAACCTTCTGCGATCAGCCAAAGACGACAGGGTGATTCAAATAAGAAAGAACAACATAGCTTAGCCTGACATACATTTGGGCCAAGGTTCTTTTAAATAGTGTCAATTTGTTATACAATGAACTCAAGTCGTGTGTGTAAGTATAAAAGCTATAGAGCTCAAACACATTAGACGACCCCCAATAACATCACACCATCGATCAATAAATATATTATTTATTTCACCATTTAATTAAAAAAATGTGTTAGCTGATCAACTAGCGGCCAGTAAAATTTTATGTTTGAGAGATTCAATGATTTTTATGCGTTGATGATGAATGTACCTAAGGCTGTATCTTTATACTAAACACTAGTTGCGCCCCGCGGTCTGCACCCGCGCAGATTTGAATCCCGGTATTCCCACGGGATAAAAAGTAGCCTACGTGTTATTCCTGACTATAATGTATCTCTCTGCCAAGTTTGATCCAGATCCGTTCAGCCGTTCCGACGTGAAAGACTAACAAACATCCATCGATCCATCCATCCATCCATACTTACAAACTTTCACGTTTATAATATTAGTAGGATATTTTAAGAGCTATAAAGTTACTCGTGCCCATACATTGGCCCTATTGGTCCACGACTGCGAATAGGAAATATTTGTTGCAATAATCAGCATTCGAAAGCCATCATAAAAAAATAACGTTTGACATCTAATGATTGACTACATACCTACATATAGAGACTAAAGGACTGGTCACCGGGTCGCCTAATGCATCAAAGTTCTGTTATATAAACAAATAGGTGAGTACGATAGGATAAATTATAATCTAATGCTTTCTGAAGGCTAGTTTTGTTATCGGTTAGACGGTAACCAGACACGCAATCAACCTGAGATCAGCCGGTACTTGAACACTGGTTTAGTACTTACTGACAACTCACTCACGATTTTACGATAGGTACCTGCTTTTCTTTTTTTATACTCCTCTTTAGTGGAACAAGGATGACCTGCTTGATATAAAGACTTCTGACTTTGACTTTGAATATCTAATGTTTATGGTAGATATTTTAGCATTTTTTATAAATACCTAAGCCGAAATACTTTGCACTTGACCTACATTCGTTTTGTGCGGTATAGACACGGCATTGAGGATTCTCGGCAGCTGACGAAGAACGGAAGATGTATCGGATATTACATTCACCGGCGGTAACGGAGCGTTACAATGTTGATATAGCCTCTTTGGTGGACCACGGAAGTTGGGTAAAAGATATACACAAGCTAATAAGGTTTGTACAGATAAGCTTTTAGTGTAGGTAGCTCTTCTTTCTACGCTGAAGACCATTGGTTCTATCTCCACGAAGAACAAAGGTCGAACTTTTTGGACCTTTTAGGGGAATACAGAATAGAACTCTTTTATATTTTGAGGTTTATTACCCACTAGCGACCCGCCCGCGCGCCCCTGCTTTGCACGGGTGCACATTGTTTTTCTACTATATCATGCATGTATTATACATATAAACCTTTCTCTTGAATCACTCTATCTATTTAAAAAAACCGCATCAAAATCCGTTGCGTAGTTTTAAAGATTCAAGCATACATAGGGATATAGAGATATATGGACAGAGAAAGCGACTTTATTTTATACTATGTAGTGAAGAAGAAATTCCCAGAGTACCTATCTTACAAGATCAATCTAGGAAATTAATTTAAATCAAATTACTGGTTGGCAGCCTAATTCAGTTGCTCAACAGTAATCCATCAGATGTTGAACTTGAACTTTTAACGGATGTAAGCGGATGATTTGAGAATCATCTCATGTTGCAACGCGTAAGCCTCTTGAATACAGTTTAATGATTCACAAAATAAGCATTATACATTTGCAAGTAGGTGTTGAACACAATAAGACTGTATGCTGACTTCTTCGCGTCGTGTCACTACATAAATATAAAAAGCTCCAGTCTTAAATAAATGGCATCTAAAAGCTACTTTAAAATTCCAGGTTAATATAGGAAAAAATAATTGAAAGCTGGTTGACGTGGTCCCACTTAAATAATAGTAAAATCTGATGAGTGTTTTTTGATGATTTGTAGTAGTATGAGTGTATGTTTTAGTGTATTTGAAGTAGAAGACACAATCGTAAGATAAAACTTCATAAGTTAGACTTGTTCGCCGCTTCCAGCACTCAACCACATAGGCATTCACATCTTACTCGTAATTACGAGTATGTAGTAAAAACAAGGAACTAAAGTTAGGTTTTACATAAATAAATGAATATTGACTTTCCACACAGGACTATCTAGCCCCAAAGTAAGCCAAAGTTTGCGGTATGGGAACCAGCCGTGCATGTACCGTTCTTATCGATCGCTTATTTGACATTTATAATCGTCAAAAATTCGTTAAAAATGTTTTCAACGATGGGTAAATCAATTTTTAACGAATTTTGACGATTCTAAATGTCAAATTAAGCGATCGATAAGAACGGTACTTGCACTGCAGATAGCTGATATAGTTCAAAATATGTTTATTCAATAAAATCACAAGGATCGTCTTAATACTCCTATATACTTTTTTCTTTTTTCAATACATACTTATAATATTATATAACAGCCAGACAGAGAAGAAACATCTATGTTCCACACACTTTTGTTTTCGGTGGCAATCGAACCCACAACCTACGGCGCAAAAGGCAGAGCTATACCTACTACCAACTGAGCTGTGAAGGCTCTCGAGTGTTTGAATGCTGTGTTTAGGTCCTTAATTTCATAGACTTCGTGATATGAATCAGTGAGCGAGAGGCCTCCTCGTTTTTAGATTTAGATTGATAGAAACTTGTAGACCAGCAGTGCAAGTACCGTTCTTATCGATCGCTTAATTTGACATTTAGAATTGTCAATATTCGTGAAAAATGGTTTTATCTTGGTTTTATCAATTTTTAACGAATTTTTGACGATTCTAAATGTCAAATAGGCGATCGATAAGAACGGTACTTGCACTGCAGTAATAGTGCTATTGTTCGTGCTAACTATATAAGCTATCGGGCTTAATCAGCCGGAACGACATTTGCCAGTCGACTAATGAAGAGGTTGCTCCACTGATGCTATCGAACAATTTGTTATGCATTGTCCTAGCCGTATAGAACTAATCTGATTAGTGATTTATGATGCTCTACATTAAATTGATGGAGCAACATTTAGGTTTATACCTTCTGGATAAAATGCCAAGGGTACTTATAAAATGATAATTAAAAATATGGTTCATGTTCAATCTCCAGCCATTCAGAGAATATTTATGAAAACGACAGTGTACGTTCTTTTTGTGGTTTCTCTTTATTTACTTTTTTTTGTGTGTGTTTTGTGGTTCTTCCGAAACAGTGTTGAAAGGATTTTAAGGGCACCTCAGAGGCTCCTTTCAACCACCGGTTCTACGACAAGCCGGTTTTCTCGCGATTTTTTCCTTCACCGTTTGAGAGAACGGCATTGTACGTTTTACTTAATAGATATAGTGTGATCTGTTCTACATACGTGTCAGGTTCAGCTTTGTCTTATCAGACAATAGAGCAATAAAGGACTACAAAATAAACCGAAAAAAAGCTGTATCTTCGGTGTATTTTATCACTGGTAACTGGTAACTTCACTAAAACACGACATCACTACATTTGAGCAATGTGAGAGACAGACATACGCGGGCTTGCGGGCAACCTGATGGTAGCCGTACTGCGCAGTTGGTAGCGCAGCCCCGTATCAAGGGGAAGGTCGCGGGTTCAAATCCCGCTCGGAGAATAACTTTTGGGACATTTTAAAATCTTTGATAGCCATACTCATTAGATATCAACAGCTCTTGGAGTGGTGTCGGTGCGTTGCCTGCCCTGAAGGACTTTTTTTAGTTCAAATCAAGAAATTTTAGTTAGCAAGTATAAACCCTATATGGGATTCTTTAGATCCAGTCAAAATATCATCCCCGTCCTCCGTGCCGTCTCGCTAGCCAGTCTCCTAGTATTGCCAGCGCAATGGCTCGACTTTGCCGGACACCATACCCTCCTTTGTCGGCAGTCGGTTAACAACAAGGGGGACCACAAACAAAAACATCAATCTATATTTAGAATCGACCTTCACTATTAAAAGCATCATTCATCAAACGAATCGTCATATCATACAACCACCCACAAAAAACAGCATTCACTTTCTCTCGTACAAAAATTGGAATGCATACTGTATTCTGAAAGCGCCCTAGGCTGATAATCGCTTGCCAAATTGGTTCAGACCTAATGGTGTGTGCTGCAGGTTGTACTGGTTAAATAAATTGGATGGCAAGTGAAAAACAACCTTAATTACAAAGTGAGAGTGCGATTATTAAAGTAACGAAGTGGGTGCGACTGTACTTTACGATCGAATAACACGAAACAGTCGCAATTGAAACTTTTTATCTTTGCATCGACGTCACTGTATTTCAAATAATTAAAATTTACTCCAAATAGGTAATATTCTTTCTTTTATATTTTTAATAAATCAGACTCTTGGGCGAAGTAATTGTGAAAACCAATGATAATAGCATCATAACTTGTTAGTAATTACGTCATAAACAAGAAGATTATATTAAAACCCGAACTATTACGTTTCTTGTGAAGAATGCTGTATCATCACTTGCGAATATGGACAAGAGTGCCATTTTAAAGGCGAATTTTATTGAAAAAATCTTTGCCGGCATATGACAGTTGTTCTTCTTCGTCAGTGTATCATTTACGATACAACTGCAGGCTGATCGCGTAACTTTTGTTGCCTGCTGTATGTTTTCCAGGGTACCTTACAGGTACTTAGATGGTAGAGCGTCGTGAAGGTTCAATAGAAAAAAAATGCATATTAAGATACAACTCGCGTGTATCTTACACGTTACATGGGTGTTTTTGAACATATAATTTTTTTTAACCATCTTTGACCATAAGAAATTGAGTCTACACACATTCCTATAATTCTAGACCACGCTTCAGTGACATACAAACCTAAAAATTGGCATCTGGCAACTAGCAGAGTATTATAACAAAACTTTTTGCTTACTACCTACTTACCTTGAAGATTTGTGAATGATCAATGGTAAATAATAATATTTAACTAACTAATACTTAAAAAATAATAAATTCTAACTACGTGCATCATGTATAAGAAGAAACCGTCAATCAAGAGGATAGTTTGTACCGAACTTAGCCCCTTTTCAAATTCATGTTTTGTTGGATTTATATACACATTGTAACTGATTTCCGCTATATTGGAAACCCGTGTTTAAAAAAGAGATGAGTAAGGTATAATTTATTGAAAATAACTTCCCTTTTCTGGAGTTATGCACATTTTTAACATAATTTATTGATGCCCATTTTTGTTGCAAGCAGGTATCAATAAAACCTCAGAAATAAATTTTATAAAATAGTAAGTAATTTAGTATAAATAAGATATAATTATTTATGTTTTGCGAAGTGAGTAGGTACATTTATAATAAAATAAAATACATTATGTAATTGTAGTAAATAATAATTAATGAATTAGGGAATGGTAAAAACCATTCCACTTAGATGATTTATCATATTATATCTTTTTTTTTCATCACAGCGAGCTCACAATAGGTACTTTCTTATCGAACCTTACTTTTTTGTTTTCAGTAGCCATTTCCAAAGTGACCTTAATACTAACTAAAACCTATGTAGAGGTCATTCGCATTATCATTAGTCTGGTACTTTAAAATTTGTATGCTAATTTTGATATTTAAAATAAAGATTCCATCAAAATCCCGCATTAAAAAAAATAGCAAAAGTCACTTGACAACCTGCTTAAAAATGTTGTTAAACTACATTAACATTTCGGAAAATACGAGTACGTAATGGCAAATTAAAACAGAAAGTATAGCACGAGAATTTCGTTTTTAAGAGAGGTTAATAATTACGTTATCTTATTTTTGTAGAGATAATAGAATTAAATGCTTTGAATAACAATTAATTACATAAACAGTTAATTAGAGAGTGTCTTTATTAATTGTAACCATATTCAACCACGGTTTAACGATGATACACACACAAACACCTACATACCTACCTACTGTTATTATTATTAACTGTTTGTCATTCCTTTTATATGTTTTGTATGTGTATGTGTGTTTTTTGGCTAATAAATGTCTGGCTATGCCTATGTCTAATTCAGCCTTTTAAAAATATATAAATTAGTCAATTAATAAAGAAATTACGTCTGGCCAATTGTGAAAACCGATTTAAATAAACATTTTAAATATCTCTCTTTGTTAGCATACTGCACAAAAGAGTAAGTCATAAATTCAAGTACATTAAATAATTAAAAGTAAAGAACCTTGAACCCTTCCGACAGAATGTGCACAATGCAAGGTGGTTTAATTTCTTACATATCCGGCCATGGAATTCAAGAAATGAAATCAGTTGCTTCTTCCGGGTATTCACTTGCGTATATTAAAATTCCTTGACTTGCGTTCGGTATTCAAAACCTCCATCCACTACGAAGTCATCCTGCCATTTTGATTCTGATTTTGTCTATGGACTCATCACTAACAAATTTGACGTTAATGACGTAATCGTCATCCTAATAATAATATGGAATTTGGATACTATGTACCTACATACCAAATTTCACGTAAATTTTAAATTTCATTTCATTTTAAGAATACCTAATGTCGAATATCGCTTCGATAAATTAACACCATCAGGTAGGTTTTTTTACTTACTCAAGTTCCAGCATTTTTTTACATACATCCATTTGTTAAATCTTGATAACAGAATAATGACCATACAACGACGTTTCACCGTAGTGACCATAAATACATTTTGAAATCAAAAACATCGTAATAACGGTGTCCCAATACATTAACACTATAGAGATCGTTGACACCATTAGGATTAGCATATCAATGGTTTGGTCGATGACCCAACAAAGGGTCACTGAACATGAAACTACTTCTTCTTAATATTCATTTAATGGTCACCCGTAGCTTCTCTCGCGTGATAATTGCTGACATGGATTCACTCGCGTGCTGACATCAAATATCTAAGGCACTTTCACTCTTTCGTGTGTTAGTTTTTCTTCGGGATAAATCCTGTGCTATTGAAGTTTATGAACTTTATTTAGTTTAGTTGCGCTCAGCGGTTTCACCCGCGCAGATTTAAATTCCCGGTATTCCCACGGGATATAAAGTAGCCTATGTGTTATTCCAGACTATAATCTACCTCTCTGCCAAGTTTCATCCAGATACGTTCAGACGTTCCGGCGTGAAAGAGTACGTGGTAAGAGCCATCGATTAGTGGTGTAGAAATCACGATTATGTACTTGCTAATTAAGTTCATAAATCCTACGGACTGTTTTTAATTTTCGAAAAGAAATTTAACCTGTTTAAAAAGATCAAAATAATTTTGGGGTTTTGAATGCTACCTGCATTATTTATTGGCTAATGCGCGATCATCCAATCATTACCTATTCTATTTTTGAATTTTGAACAACTCAGTTACAAAACGTACATGAACGTTACACATGTTATATTATGGCTTTTGTCACATTTTCTCCCTGAGGAGAGGAACTCAGATAAAAATGACGTCAATTAGAAAATTTCTCTCTTTCCTTTAAATCCTTACTTGACCAGCAGTCATTTTTATCTATTTTCCCCTTCTCCACAGATATCGAAGAGCTGGCGCGACAGAACAAGATCACGAAACAGATCTTAGAAGCGTATATTCAGAAGAAATTGGGCATTCGTAATACCTACGTAAGACCGCCGTCTATTCGGGATATTTTGCCGATGAGCATGAAGACTAAAGAGAAAGCTGAGGAGGTCAATGAGGAGCTGCCTCAGGATGAAGACCAGGAAATTCAGGAGGTTCAGGAAGGACAGGAAGGTCAGGAAGGTCAGGAGTACAATGAAGATGACAGCTTGCAGAGTGTGGAGAGCGAACAGATCGACTCCATCTATGATAATGAAGGTATTTTAAAGTTTTTTGGCGCCCAACGTGGTACGCTATATTCAATGCATTTTCAATTTATATTTTTAACCGACTTCCAAAAGGGAGGAGGTTCTATTTTTGTCTGTATGTTTGTTTAAGATACAAATTCAAGTAACGTAAGTTGAAATGAGCTATAAAGCACCGATTATATTGGTATTGATATATTGGTATTTGGTAGAGGAGGACTTTTTGAAAAATCTTCATGTACCTATCATTTTTAAATGTAAAACGATTTAAATAATAATCTTCTTGGACTCTATAGGTAACGGAGCCATTGAGCCACAAAAATCCAAACATCGCAACTCTCGCATTTGATATAATTAGAAGGAAGTAGGATATCATTGTTCATAATTTTTTTGTATTAATTGTTGTTTCAATGATTATGATACGCTCCATAAAGTTGGTAATTCCAAAGCCTATAAAACCTGACTTGCCTACCTATTGTAAGTAATTCCGTGAAATTCTTGAGACTCCGTCTAATTATTCCGTCAAATATTAGCAGCAAACAATTTGAGCAACTACGACCACAAAGCGACCTAAATTAAGATATTTAGTGCAAACAGTGTCAAAATTATGACCAAATATTGCCTGCCCCTGACCACCATGTTCTTAAATAAAGCCTTCTTGCGCAAGACAAAGAAAGACGTGTGGACACGTACAGATAAGGTACACCTTAGCGGGGGTATGATAATTTGTATGGCTGTTCACACGTACTGTTCTACCACAGATGAGGACGATAGCCTAGAAAATAAATATATTCGTATTCATTTTAAAAAAATGTGTGCGTTATTAAATAATGTGCGTTATTAAATCTAAATATATATAACTCAAAGGTGACTGACTGACTGACTGACATAGTGATCTATCAACGTACAGCCCAAACCACTGGACGGATCGAGCTGAAATTTGGCATGCAGGTAGATGTTATGACGTAGGCATCCGCTAAGAAAGGATTTTGATCAATTCTACCCCCAAGGCGATAAAATAGGGGATGAAAATTTGTATGAGAGTTTCAAAGTAAACGAGCGCGAGCAAAGCCGCGGGATCAGCTAGTAATAACTATAAGTTTAACCACCAGTTTCTGAAAGCTCAATCAATGCTAATCGGCTGTCAAGTCTCTTTCTGTCTTTGTGAAATAATATCCTACTACGTTTAATATTCTACCCGCGCATATTTAAATCCCGGTATTCCCACGGGATAAAAAGTAGCCTATGTGCTATTCCAGACTAAAATCTATCTCTCTGCCAAGTTTCATCCAATCCATTTAGCTGTTCCGGCGTGAAAGAGTAACAAACATCCATCTATCCATCCATCCATCCATATTTACAAACTTTCGCGTTTATAATAGTAGTAGGATTCATTATTTATAGTTCTTTGTCTGATCGACCTAGGCAACGTGCATAGAAGTTACACGATCAAATCTCTCTTCAACTGATATTTCGAAATCACCTTGACAAGGTCAATGTCGTGCCCTCACGTACCTACTCGATGCAGTCTGTCAGATGCTTTTTGGACATATCTACAAGTTCGAAACTCATCTTTTTATTTCTGTGACATTTTAATTCTAAAATAGTGAGTAATTTATTACCAATTCAATAAGTACTATCCATAAAAATGCTTCAATGTTGTAATACAAAAAGTTAACATTTTAATATAATAGAAACTGAAACTGAAACAGCTTCACGACTTTGATCCCCAGGTACGGTAGATATCCCTTCAGATCTCCCAGTACCAAGTAGGTACTAATTCAAGATTCTTTGAGGATGTCTAAGGGGGGTAGTCAGAGGTACGTCCAAACATTACATTTGGCACATACCCACATTTTGCAGTAGTTAGTATTCCATACGTGACAGGTTGCAAGCCCATCGCCGCTGTTAGAATACTAACTGGTTTCCTCACGATGTTTTCCTTCACCGTTTAAGAGCACTGGCATTGCGCACATAAATTTTTCGATAGAAAAATCCATTCGTGCACGACCGGATTCGAACCTGCGACCTTACGATCGCAAGGCGGGGTCACTCCCACTAGACCACCGGTGCTCTTTATAATATAATAATATAATAGAACACTTCAACAATAAAAAATAAACAGCTTCACGACTCCGATATCCAGGCACGGTAGATATCCGCACAGATCTCATACCAAGTAGGTTTTTCTAGAGTATATTAGTACTATAATTTGAAGTATTATCAAGAGCTAATAATGTTTTAGTAGCGCCCCGCGGTTTCACACGCGCAGATTTAAATCCCGGTATTCTCACGGGATAAAAATAAGCCTAAGTGCTGTTCCAGACTATAATATATCTCTCAGTCAAGTACATACACACTTACAAACTTTCGCGTTTATAATAGTAAGAGGATTTAGCGAAAGTGGTTGATAGCCTATTCAGATTTGGAATACACTCCGAACTATATAAAATACTAGTAGCGCCCTGCGGTTTCACCTGCATAGTTTTAAATCCCGTTATTCCCACGGGATAAAAAGTAGCCTATGTGTTATTCCAGGCTATAATATATCTCTGTGCCAATTTTCACCAAGATCCGTTCAGCCGTTCTGGAGTTATAGAGTAACAAACATCCATCCATCCATACATCCATCCATACTTACAAACTTTGGCATTTATAATATTAGTAGAATTAGTAGGGTTTAATTAGTTTTATAGTGTTTACTACACTATAAAACAGCATGTCATTAGATAATCGCAAGTTCTTACCTACGCTAAAGGTCACAATAAACCAGTCCATATAATTTAATATTAAATAACGTTGTAGTCATAAACAAAATTATCATTATATTATTATAAATATAGCCATAAAGACCCTGGATAATGAAAAAACTGAAACAGCTTCACGACTTTGATCCCCAGGCACGGTAGATATCCCTTCAGATCTCCCAGTACCAAGTAGGTACTAATTCAAGATTCTTTGAGGATGTCTAAGGGGGGTAGTCAGAGGTACGTCCAAACATTACATTTGGCACATACCCACATTTTGCAGTATTTAGTATTCCATACGTGACAGGTTGCAAGCTCATCGCCGCTGTTAGAATACTAACTGGTTTCCTCACGATGTTTTCCTTCACCGTTTAAGAGCACTGGCATTGCGCACATAAATTTTTCGATAGAAAAATCCATTGGTGCACGACCGGATTCGAACCTGCGACCTTACGATCGCAAGGCGGGGTCACTCCCACTAGACCACCGGTGCTCTCCTGGATAATATTGTTTATTAATCTAAATAACCAACTTAAATAAATTAACCTTAGGTATAGGTAATCTTCTTTTTATGTGGCACCCTGCTAAACTTTAATATTTCCAAGGTTCAAGGTGTACCTACCTGTACCTACCTACAAATCATAAAGTTCGTCTTAAGGTGCTGACAACCGTCCCGTAACTGCTCGCACGTACATTTAAATGTTTGAGATGTAACATCAATGAATGTAAACTAAAGTCACACATCATAAAGTTCGTCTTAAGGTGCTGACAGTCATTAAACAACTTTTCGTCCACACAAATCAATATTTTTGAAGGTATAAAATTAAAATCTAAATATCTAACTGTGTGTGCCAAATAGCAAGTGAAACTTCGCATTGCTTTGCTTCTTCTGCCCATCTAAATATATATAACCCAAAGGTGACTGACTGACATAGTGATCTATCAACGCACAACCAAAAACACTGGACGGATCGGGCTGAAATTTGGCATGCAGGTAGATGTTATGACGTAGGCATCCCCTTAGAAAGGATTTTGATCAATTCTACCCCCAAGGGGATAAAATAGGGGATGAAAGTTTGTATGAAACTTTGAATTCCTTGGCGCGAGCAAAGCTGCGGGTTCAGCTAGTTATAGCATAAGCTCCCATTTGTAGTCATTATAATAATGATTATACAGTTTTTTTATATTTAAGAATTACAAATATGACAGTGACTTTTTCATAGTTATATTGCATAGTATTGTCTCTTTCTCTGTTAGCCTTAGCAAAAAATTAAAATGAGTAAAAAGACATTTTACCGACGAGCTGTGTCGTTCTCCTTGACGGGGTCAGTGCTGTGGTAAAAGACCGGTCCAACTACGTAAAATGGTCACCGACACAATAAGAAATAAGACAGTTTTTATTGGACGAGTCTCCATAAAACGTAATGGGTTCGGTAGTATATCGCAATTATAATTATACCCAATAAAGTTCTACTTTTGTTCTATTTCATCAAGAATTCATTTAAAATAGAAAATAGGTAATGTTTTTGCATAAAAGGTCATAGAAGGCAGGTAATAATAAAAGTTATCAAAATTGTCAAGTTTGTAAACATAAATACATTTTACAAGTTTTTTTTAACACAAAAAAAATATGAAATACTTACCGCAACCTTCTTTAAATTGTTTTTCAAAGAAGCTATATTTTTCAAACTTTATGTATAATTTATTTATTCATTATCAGATTTAAGATCCAATAGCTAGTAAAATATAAATAAAAACATACTGATTCGGATGTTTCTGCGTTGAATCCGTTTTCAACGTTTCTACAGCCAACAACTGAATGAACATAATAGCTATACGAGCTACTATTTTCCAATGCCTAGATTTAGTTCAATAATTGGAGGGAACCAAAATAAGCATAATAATAATTTATTTGAAACGTCGAAATTAGTGTTTAAAATAAAACATAGTTCATGTCTTTTTTTTACTACAAAATTCTTATATTATAACCCTACGTTACCGTTTTGGTTAATAATGCAAAGGGTAAAACTTCTAAAACGTCATAATTATGAAAATAGGCTTTTAGCATTTTACAATCAGAAAGGCAAGACACGCCTCAAAATACTAAAGCCCAGTTGCATTCGTAACATTCTTGACAAAAGAACATGATTGCAGTTTTTACAAAGTCACGATATCACGACGGAACTCCAATTGAGTTCCAAAGTAAATGGACAAAACGAATATTTTTTATAACTACCTACAAAATACTTAGTTAATTTATTTATTACTTAGTTAACATATTTTTCGATGTATTTTGTGAAAAAAAAACTTGAATGGTTTGTAGATAATTGACATCTTACTTAACTTTTGATTACTAAATTGTTTACACCTCGAAAAACAATTAAAAATCGAAACAATAAGAGGCAAACTTTGGAGGTCATAGTTCGGGGTCAAATCGATACATAAACGCTATTGCAATACCATGAAAACAGGCACACAATATATGCTAATGATTAGTACCGTATCAACATTTTCGTAACTTGTGTAAACAAGACGGAAAAGTGCAATAAGGAGCATCGTCACGGAACGCCGACCTAATTTCAAAGTGTCATTTAACTGCTAAGGCTTTGCACAGAACGGGAAAGGGGCGGCCCCGAAACCACTGCGGGACGACTACCTACAGCATTGCATTTGCTACATGGAACAACCAGAGTAGTAGAGCTCTTTGTAAAGGACTCGACTGGGGAAGTACCTAGTACCATGCCTCTTTCTGCCGCCAAGCAGCGTCGCTGTGTTTAGGTTTGCAAAGTGTGACGCTGGTGAAATAACATGCACATGAGGCTTATCATCTGTGCGTCTCAAGTTGGCATCGTAGGGCACATTCATATCGTGCGTGACTAAAAAGGCAATGCTTCGTGGGTTTGGGCCATCTAATTGTTCCATCAGAAAGTAGTATAAAAAAATTGAAACGTCAGAAATATGAAGCTAGTTCATTTTCAAAATATGTATAGTAAAAAGAAATTTACACACACATTATCACTACATAGTATAAAACAAAGTCGCTTTCTCTGTCCCTAATCTCTATGTCCCTATGTCCCTATATATGCTTATATCATTAAAACTACGCAACGGATTTTGATGCGGTTTTTTTATGGATAGAGTGATTCAAGAGGAAGGTTTAGAGGTATGTATAATACATGCATGATATAGTAGAAAAACAATGTGCACCCGTGCGAAGCAGGGGCGCGCGGGCGGGTCGCTAGTTAACCTAATTTTGTACCACAAAAATTTTTAGGGGAAAAAATGGTCCTATAAAACTGGTGCAATAAATATGTAAAATATTGTAAATTTTTTCAAAAATATGTAAATAATCCTTGTTTTTGTATATACCTCTTGACTTTAAAGTCGAGGTACTACACTATTTTTACTGTCAGCCAAGATACAAAAGTCAAGATATAACGAGTTCAAATTAAAATGGTTTGCATGACCTGCCATAGGCATTTTTTAACCCAGACAGTAATGCTTCATTTTCAGTAACCTGATACCTGATTCAGTGTAAGGAAGATTTAAGCTTTAAGAACTTTTCTAAAACGGTTTATTAACATGAAAGAAATATTTACTCTTGGAAGGAAATTCATAACTTAGTAAAAAAATTCACGAAAAGAATAAACTGCACAGCCACTAAGCATTGGCATCCTTGTGAAATAATAATATATCTTTTTTTGGAATCAAAATCCTAACCCTGACATTGATTAACTATAATTTACTAACATCTATAAAATACCTAATAAAAGGTAAAAGGTTAAAGACACAAGATGACGTACGCTTCCCAAAAGCTTACTTTTATCATTAGTCATTAGAAAACTTAGTCATTGATCTTACTGACTTAGAATATGTGTAGCAAAAAAAAAATTGGGAATTTCATAAGTCTAATTTCTTAACCCTTATTAGAAGTCTTCCTACCAATGGGGAGGAAGACTTCCCACATCGTCATTTGTTTGTAAGGGTGTTACCACACCAATCGATCGATCATCGATCGACGGCATCGATCGATGTTAGAACGGATGAGTCGATAGATAGTTTCTACCACACCAATCCAATCAATCAACTTCGACCGACGTCAATCGATGCCGTCGATCGACAATCGATCGATTGGTGTGATAGCACCCTAAATCGATCCGCTTATTTTTTAACAAAGATATAAAACACAAGATAATGTTTAACCTGAACTTATGTGAAGATCGCGGAAAGTCGGTGGATGGGGAGGACTCAGAATCGTTCTTCCTGGAAAATGTATAGGTCTAGTTTCCCAGTGGCCGTCTGCAGGCTGATGATGATAATGATGATGAAACTAATAGGGGGATTTCCTTGTTTCAGGTAGAAAAAAGTACCCAACCCCGCCTTTTGAACCAGAGATAGAATTAAGCCGTTGGAACCGTAAGAAATATTTTAAACTTATTTTCACTGCTTGTTCCACTTGCTTCAAAGTCATCCTTATCCTACTATTAAAAACGTGAAAGTTTGTAAGTATGGATAAGTATGTTTGTTACTCTTTCACGCCGGAACGGCTGAACGGATCTGGATAAAACTTGGCAGTGAGATAGATTATAGTCTCAATAGCACTTATGCTACTTTTTATCCCGTTGGAATACAGGGCTTCAAATCTGCGCGGGTGAAACCGCGGTGCATAATAAAATACATGCCTTTTGATAAGTAATAATTATACAGAATGTGGTACAAAATAGTGCCCAATAAAATTTTAAACCAGTTTTTTTTATACAACTGGCTGAAGGAACAAGCTGATGGCCCACCTATGTTAAGTGGTAACCATCACCTATAACAAAGGATTGCTTCGTAAGTCACGCACGATAGCAACGTGCCCTACGATGCACTGCCCTGCGTCTATCAACTTGATGCATACAGATGTTAAGCCTCATGTGCCTGTGATTACACCGGCGACCACACTCTTCAAACCGAAACACAGCGTTGCTGCTTGGCGGCAGAAAAAGGCCTGGTGTGGTGGTAGTACTTCCCCGACGAGCCCTTCATAAAGAGCTCTACAGTAGAGCATGACAAGAGTAGTAACTACTCTTGTCATGTCATGATGGCATGGCAGGCAGGTAGCAGATAGTCTGTGCTGTGTGGCTCGCCGCCTATTCATAGCATAGCGTTATAATACTCTTGATATTCAGCCGAATACTCGTACATGGATCGTTATCGTATGGACGCCTGTCTTTTTAATTGGGACTTCCCGCCAACCAATGCAAGCAGGTTAAGGTGAAGACAAGAGCTAATGTGACTCTCGCTCGCACGTTTTGACTTGTTGAAGGATATAAAATCACTACTCCCATTTTCGAAAAATCGCAAACAACCATTTTGTGTGTCGATACATGTTTTCCTACATAAAAGTTTGCTTTTCTAGTTTTCGTACTTATGCAAACTTTTTAGTGAGAAAACTTGCATTAATCAAAATGAAATTTTTACCAAACTGTGTGCAAGATAACACACTAAACAGTTGATTGCGATTTTCAAAATTGTATTCAGTGATTTTATCTCTTTTAAAATGTCGAATCGTGCGAGCGAGAGGTAAATTAGGTGTTGTCAACGCCTTAACAGAACCACGCCTGCAAAATGTAATAGTGTGTAGCAGGTTTATCTGAACTGGTGGACCGGACCATCCTATTGCATGACATTTGAACCAGGTATCCACCTCAAGGTCTCCATGCATTCTACTCGTATCGAGTGGCGTGTAGAGCGGGAGCTCGGGTCAATATTTCAATCAATTCATAAAATAAGTAAATTAAGTAACTTGTATGAAGTAGCAAGTAAATAAATTAAAATTTTATTTGTAGGGACTAACACCAAATCAGCAATTATTATCATTGTCAGGAGGCTTCTTGCTTGCCGGAGTATGACAGCGGGCATGAGTTTTCGGGCGAAGAGAATAAAACCAAGGGATCTTTATCAGTAGGTACACTATAATCAGTAGGGATTACTATTCTCTCAAAATATTATCACAGGTATACGCAGGATATTCTAATTAACGATATTGAACTGACACTCCGCCGAACACATAATGCCCTTGCGCGATGCAAACCGATTCGATCCGTATCCCATAATGTTGTGTATCGATCGACCGTCGTACATCCGCACTGCACACTAGCGCTCGTAGTTGTGTCAGAGCGAGGAAACGTCACTCTGTTCAAATATCGAACCACCGTCACGGCCAGACTGACATTCACGCGACCTCGCGTATCTGCTAATCTCCAGGACTTCAGGTCTCTAGGTCCCCAGGTCTCAAGGTCTCAATGTATCCAGGTTTTCGGGTCTTTAGATATCCAGGTCTCCAGGTATTCATTTATCCAGGTCTCCAGGTATGCAGGTCTCAGGCTCCCCATTCAGTCAATCTGTAAAGACCAAATGCATCTGGCAGAAACATCTTAACACGCTCGTCCATCCCTGACATTAGACTGTCTGTAACCCATTAAACATCATCAAAACATCTGTCCATTAAACTCTTCAGTTACCACAAGCACTAGACCGGACAACTGATCTCTGACGTCCCTTCGACCAGCCACCATCTTTAATGATGACATGGACGGACTGGATATCTATCAGCGTCCCTTTAGTACACACAAATATCTCACACCAGCCCAGTGCCTGGCCCGGAACGTCGACCAACGTAAGCCAGTTCCTTAAGCCATCACTTGCTGCACACGCCGCTGTAGTTGGCCCAAAAGTAGTCTAGCATAAGGACGTCGACCCGCATAAGCCAGTCCTGTTGCAAGATACAATTTACCATCAGGAACACCGTTGCTCTCAACATTAAAGTAACACAGTGACACGTAGATGTGAATGTTAGCGTTACATGGGATTTACACATAGAACTCATCAGACCGCCGCCGTCTCGGCCTCATCCCTTCTGCGCAAGCAGATACCTACATTGCCAAAAAGAAAGGAAACGGGCTCACCGGATGTTTTAGTCAAGGTGGTCCTGGTTGGTCTACGCTCGTTGACGTGGACACTCATTGATCGCCGCTCCTCCATTGCCTCCTTTTTAATCTTTCGGTAGTTGGTTGCCTCTTATCTTCTGCCTGCCTCTTTACCTTCCTGGTCAACCAGATAAGTTTTGTCGTTGCATTGCCCACATGTTGTTGATAGAAGGCTGCTCTCACTGGATAGCAATGACTCCATTATGATACAATAGGTTTGGCGTACATAGGCGGTGGCTGAGCATATTGTTGCTTTGCGTAGGTATTCTCTTCTGTTTCTTTCTTGCCCTTCGCATTCCTCTCTCTGTCAAGGCGCACGGCAGAGGGCGCTTGCGTTCCGTTTGGTGCTGCCATTACAAAACCGGATGCGACACGGCCATCCTGCGAAGACACACGTCCTCGTGTGTTCGTAGGCATCTGAAACAATAAAAACCACAGCACAGATTTTGCTCGGCCAATCCTGTCATCCTGTCTGAGGTTTGGTTTAAACCAATCATGTCATGGGCATGGATACCACATGGGGTACTTATATGCCTTCAAACTAATAAAACCTTGTTTTTTCGAGCTCGATTCATTTCAATAGGGATACTTTACCATTACCTAGATACTGATCAAGTACTACATCACCTAATTACCTACTGACCTACTAAGTACTGATACACTAACCAAGCTATTACTGGTAAACTTAAGATAACCGGGTTCAAATACCATTGACTGAAATTATTTAGAAACATTAAAAGAAAAACAAGTTCTGCAACAACAGCCCCAGGTGCAACGTTCATGACCATTGGCAACTCAATGCCATACGTTTGCTCTTTTCCTCAGGAAAGCAGAGTCCTCAATGGTCTTCGCTACAAGGCAAGACCCGACTGTACTACTTAGTGTTACTGTATTCCACTTACTCACGGACTAATCACAAGGAGTCGATACCAATTTCTACGAGCTACGGCTACAAATAACCACTGGTACAGTCTCTGATCCGAACCGATCACCTGTGCCTTAACTTTATCCTTAATTCTCATCATCATCTACGACGTCAATTGACCCTCGGGCATCTTACGGACGCGGTCGTGAGCATACTTGTAGTTACGCTTACAGCTTTGGTCTTTCGTCGGCTACAGTGAGAGTTGGAGCTCCGAAGAGAGCAACGCTTTGGTTAACCGCACGAATACCTACTACTTCTACTGTCACTTTTGCTAGCTATAGCAAAACATACTTCGTGAATGCGTCTATATGAACTATTACTCTTTGTTATCATTCTTACCGTTAAGTTCGCCCGTCACGTCTTTAAGAACAGTGTGCCATGAAATTATGACTTTACGCCTCTGTTTTATGCAAGGAACCGATATGACGGATGGGTCTAGTGTAATGGCCCTAAAGTTTACAAGAGCTCAAATTTATCACGATCTACGGGTTGGGACTTTGTCAGTTTAATCGCATTATGATCAGTTGCATTTTGTCATTCTTAAAGATTGAATTTACAGCTTTACTTAGAGAAAACAGTAACTTATCCTCTACTCGAGCTTTTTGGCCATAAAAGTCATTAGGGTTACCTAATTCAAAAGTGAGATAAAAGCGATCGCATCAGTGAATCGCTTTAGTAAGGAGCATAAATTTCAACTAATAGTAATCCGCAGGTCGTAAAACAAAACTCAAAGCATCAAAACCTCAAACACCAGACACAGTTACTTTGTTCAGTTACTAACTCTCAGGCAGCCTATATCTGGCTTTTGTAATCTCACACAAATTCTTGGATGAACTCTATCTGGCTTCCAAAAATACACACACACACACACACAGTTTCCTCTAGTACCAACTGCAAACCAATTACTACGGATTCCCTCTAGCAGATCCAAATTTTAATAATTATGAAAATCAATTAATTACTCAGAGTTTTGTTTGGCAACCCCCAGCTCTTTAACAAACTACGTTACGTGACTTTGCAGACAAAGTCGCAGACAAAAGCTTGCTCCTATTTTTTTCATTAAACTAAAATTTGAAACCAACATGTTTTGAATTCCAGTGCTGTGTGTTCCATGGCTGTACATAACATGGCCATACATTTCCTGGCTATACGATAATGTTTCTCTTTACATCTAAAACCGAGTCACAATTGAAACAACGCTCACCAGATTTTTACAGAAATCCCATCGGTGCATTCACGATGCATACGAGTAGGTCTTCTCGCTTCTCCTTGGTCAGTCCGAGTCCAGCATCGTTGTTGCTCCGGTGCGGCGCCTCTCCGCTCTGGGCAGTCAGTCGCGTAGTGGTCCTGTTGTCGGCAGTTGTCCCTTGTGATCTCGTTATGCATGTGGACAAACATATCAGGGTATCAAGAAATGCACAATTTTTGATTATTTTGATGGCATGAAATAACCTCTTTGATAATACTGATGTTTCAGTAATCTGATTTGTCAAAATGATCATAATAAACTGAATAGGAACAATAATTAGAAAACTATTTTGCAGGTATCTATTCTGTGACAGATGAAGAAGAAGAAGAAGGATAGTCAGTGTCCAAATTGGCAAAAACTTCACACGACTCTACCGATTGCTCTACTAATTACTCTACCGACGGCTCTACCAGTGACTCTACCAGTGACTCTACCAATGACTCTACCAATGACTCTAACAATGACTAACCAATGACTACCAATGACTAAGTGCACACGAGGTAACGGTCCATGTAAAGGACTGATCCGAATTTGTGAGATGAACAGAAAGCGCTCTCGCTGTGCACATGTCCACCTTAGTCCATATTATGGCATCGCAACGACATAAAATCGACTCACCGGGTTCTGTGCAGTTGCCCTTCAGGTTTGCTTGCAAAGCAGATGGCGGCTCGTGTACTCGCTGGCTGCCACTCCATTCTCGCTGCTGGAAGCACCATGGTTGTTGTTCGTCCCCGCGCTGTGTAGATATCTCGCTGTAGTGGCCCTTGATATCGAAGGTCACGTCAAATGAAAGAAGCCACATCTGGCATCTGGTCCGAATCAGGGGTCGCAGACACTACTGAAGGCTGGAAGCTTGATGTTCGCTTAACATGTTGCTGGTTGGCAATGGCTCTCTGTCTCTTTTTGCGGTAGTCATGTCATTGAAGTTAACATGTAGGTAATGTATGTCTTCGATCTCTGTTCTCAATTCGCACAGTTTCGATAGGTAGCAAACCAATGCTGTTCCTTTCAGGTTAACTATTATCAATTTAGTCCCGTGCCTTGTCTGGATCACATAACAAAGAAATGTGCAAACAGAAAATTTTCTTCCATCTTCGTTTTGATTTTGCACGTTGCTCGTTTTGTTGTTTCTTTGTGGTACGTGAGAACACCATCCCACTTATGATGTAGGGACTAACACCAAATCAGCAATTATTATCATTGTCAGGAGGCTTCTTGCTTGCCGGAGTATGACAGCGGGCATGAGTTTTCGGGCGAAGAGAATAAAACCAAGGGATCTTTATCAGTAGGTACACTATAATCAGTAGGGATTACTATTCTCTCAAAATATTATCACAGGTATACGCAGGATATTCTAATTAACGATATTGAACTGACACTCCGCCGAACACATAATGCCCTTGCGCGATGCAAACCGATTCGATCCGTATCCCATAATGTTGTGTATCGATCGACCGTCGTACATCCGCACTGCACACTAGCGCTCGTAGTTGTGTCAGAGCGAGGAAACGTCACTCTGTTCAAATATCGAACCACCGTCATATTTTTATACGTTGTTTATTTATCTATTTATTATTTATTTATTTATTTATTACATAAATGATAGTAAGCTTACAGTACGCAGACCAAAGCGCTTACTATCTTAGCTTGAAACTTAAAAATAATCTTAAATTGTTACTGATAACATGTATTTTATCATTAAATACATCGACATGTTGGACCTCGTGTACAAATGCGTTTAAAAGAGTTAGTGCTCTTAGAGTTGGCGCGTTATTTGCGCGGTGAGTTCGTGGTGTGTGGCAAGAGAATACTTGGTACAGTCGGCGGCCACAACGCACATAGTTGTTAGGGACATATATTTGCATCATGCTTAGTATGGTTGGACTGTTTACTTTATTCCTCAAAATAAGGCAGTAGTGGATAGCTAGTTGTAGTTTACGCCTTAATTCGAGTGAATCTATGCCAACCATACCTGCGACAAATAAAGACGGAAAGAGGTACGGGTAGTCGCCATACATTCTCTTATACACATATCTTGCGAATTTACGTTGGATGCGTTCAATCATCACCGTATACTTAGCCTCGTATACTTAGTTGTTTGAGGTTAGTGCTAATTAATTAGTTTTTATATTGTTAGAAGTTGTTGATAGAGAATAGGATTTTTCATCAATCAAAGAAGAATCAATTTCAAGAATCAAATAGTTAAAATATGTAGGTATCCTGTCTTCATTCAAAAATTCGCGCATATTCATCTGCAGACTTATCTATGACGACTGAGCAACAAACATCTAAACTTTCGCACTTACAATAATAGGCCTTTGACAGTTTTCGGCCCCTTGGCTGAGACGGGGTTCTACTTCCGAATTAGGACAAAACAAAATCTGGTCTGGCCTGTTACATCCATCTGACGTGCCTGTTGGGTACTTATTAAAATGTGTCGTATTGTGACCATACTCCCGTGAACTCTTGCTCTACCAGAGAGTAGGTTACAAGTCGACCCGTTTGAATTTTGGATTGATATATTTGGATTAAAATTTCATTTATTTGAGGCTAGTCTGTATGTCTACATTCTATCGGTCTGTCGGATTCCACTTAATTTGTTAATTGGAGATATAAAAAGTATATTAATTGCAGCCAGTGTTCTGGCTTTGCTCGCGTTGTGGTTGTTGCTAACATCAATATAAAAGGCGTTTAATGTTTTTTTTTTGAGTTAAAATTTTGCCGGCTACGATACGCCAACTGTTTTTTTTATAAGTTTCGTTCCAATCGGTAGCAAGTTCCTATTGGTGATTCGGGCGTGATGAAGATAAACATCTAAACATCAAAACTTTCGCATTTTATATTAGTAGCCAAATTAGTTACCTATTACATTTTTTTTATTATTAATATTTTCAGTCTTCAACCAGTGTGTGTTGCCAGTGATGACATATGGAACTGAGACGTGGTCGCTTACTATTGGCCTCATCACCAAGCTCAAAGTCGCACAACGAGCTATGGAGAGAGCTATGCTAGGAGTTTCACTACGAGATAGAATCAGAAATGAGGAAATCCGTAGGAGAACCAAGGTAGCCGACATAGCTCTCACAATGGGCAGGTCATATAGCTCGAAGAACTGACAACCGATGGGGAATAAAGGTTCTTGAATGGCGACCATGAACAGGAAGGCGAAGTGTGGGACGCCCTCCTACCCGATGGACTGACGACATTGTTAGGATCGCGGGTAGTCGGTGGATGGAAAGGGCTCAGAATCGTTCTTCCTGGAAGCGGATAGGGGAGGCCTATGTCCAGCAGTGGACTTCTGTGGGCTGTTGATGATGATGATGATGAATATTTTCAGTGGATTAACATTTATGGTGTTTATAGGAGTTATAACTCCATAATTTCTAAAAAAACGTTTGCCAAAAAGTCAGTTTTAACAACCCATCATCAGTTATCTGTTATAACATAACCTTTAAAAGTTATAAAAATGTAATCATTCATTTTAGGTGTCATGTCATGTTTCTAAAACATAAGTAGTTGCTTCAATCTTAGATAAACACATCTTAAATGGAATGTCAAGTTTTAAACGTCAAATTTAATTACCACATTTGATCTTGCAATGTCAATTTTAGCATCGTTGAGTTAAAGTTCAAAACGTGTACCCTCTGCCGTGGCGCTTACGATCGCCAGGAGGTCCATAACTTGTTGATACATTATACCTAGCAAAAATGAATCTCCTTAAGCGCGTTTTGCTCGAGAGATTGTAGCCAAAGGACGCTCTTTAAATAAAAAAAAATATAATGAGGAACACATTGTAATTTTACTCTTAGTAGGCTTAGATGGCGTGCGTTTTACAAAATGTCTACTCATTATTAATTAATTTATTATTTAAATATTCAAAGTATATATCATATAATTAGGTAGTAGCTTGTTGCCTGTTCTTCTCGGTGTCGGTCGCGTGGAACTGGCACTAGAGTCACCTAGTTTTAAGACGGTTCAAGATGGTCCTTGTGATTTTATTGAATAAATATATTTTGACTTTGACTTTGAGTAGACGCTAGGTTTTTCTATCTGTATTCGTTGATTTAGCTCATGCTCTGCTTGGTTTTTGTTAGCGGTGTTGTTTTAAAAATACAATAATATAATAATAATATATAATATAATAGACGACCTCTGTGGCGCAGCGGGCGAGAGTCCGCCTGCGACGCTAGAGGTTGCGGGTTCGATTCCCGCCTTGGAACAAATTTGTGTACGATCTACAGAAATTTGTTCCGTTGGTCTGGGTGTTTTCTATGTATATAATAAAAAATATCTATCTATGTAAGTATATAATGTATTAAATATATCAGTCATCTAGTACCCATAACACAAGCTTTGAGTAGCTTACTTTGGGGCTAGGTGGTGCTGTGTGAATTGTCCAGCATTATTTTATTATTATTTTTTTTTTTTTTTTAATATAGAGCTCTTTAGGCTTGTCCGGGGAAGTGCACCCACTCTACCCACCATGTGATGTCTGCCGTTGCTGTGTTTCGGTTAGAAGGGTGTGGATCCTGGAAAAATAAGGCATAACATCAAAGCTCAAGTTGATGGACGCAGGGCAATGCATATTAGGGTTCGTTCTTTTCGTGTGTGACTTTTGAGGAAATTCTTTGTTATATGTGATGGTTACCGCTTGAAAGGTTTGCCATCAGCTGTTCCTAATGCAATAAATAAGTAGTAAATTACAAGATTTATCTAATTAGCTCTACTATCAATTTAATCCTACTACTATTATTAACACCAAAGTTTGTTAGTATGGATGGATGGATGTTTGTTACTCTGTCACGCCGGAACAGCTGAACGGATCTGGATAAAACTTGGCAGAGGGATAGATTATAGTTTGAAATAGCGCATATGCTACTTTTTATCCCGTGGGAATACCGGGATTTAAATCTGCGCGGGTAAAACCGTGCGCGACTAGTCACTACATAGTAAAAAACAAAGTCGCTTTCTCTGTCCCTATATCCCTATGTCCCCATGTCCCTATGTATGCTTAAATCTTTAAAACTACGCAATGGATTTTGTTGCGGTTTTTTTTAATAGATAGTGATTCAAGAGGAAGGTTTATACGTATAATACATGCATGATATGTGCACCCGTGCGAAGCAGGGACGGGTCGCTAGTAATGTATAAAATTATCAAATGAACTTCACGGGTGAAGCTAATGAAATATAAAACTAATATTGTCGCTATTTTTGATACGTTTTGCTAGATTTTAATAACATTTTAGAGCTGCTCAGAATCAGGATTGCAACACGTCAGATGCTAATGAAGTAGTAGTTGGTAAAAGTCAAGGCTAGGATGAGACTACGACCACTAGTCGACCACCACTCGCTTGGTCCATACCAATCTATGAATGCACAAGTTTGTCAATTTGTTTAAAGTTTTAAACTAATAAAACTGTAACAATCAATTTCTGAAAGCTGATCAACACTAATCGCCACTTGCTATCTCTATCTAATTTGAAGTTAAAGCTGAAACAGCAAGTGACTTGACAGCCGATTAGTGTTGATCGAGCTTTCATAATCCGGGGGTAAAACTTTGTGCCTCTAAATAATGTTGCCAAAAATACCATTAAATATAAAAATGCTATGAAGCCTAGGATGACTGAAAACGTGTCTCATTTCCATCACGATTTTCCAAGACATGGCATTTTTATTACAGTGACACGTGACGTGCCTAGCCGGGTGGTTTCACTAGTTGTATCATAAAACAAGCTAAGAAGCGCTTGGCTCTAGTTACTAGTTTGTGACGGTACAGTGTGAAAAATTACCACCAATTCTTAGATACTTTAGAACTGAGACGGAGCCAACTCAGTGTTAGTTCATCTTGGAAACTAAGCACGAGTCGATTTGATTAATTTAATATGACCTAGAATATTAATTACACTCATTTCGTAACATTAATGTTGATTACTTTAAATATTTGAAATGCAAAAAAAAGCTATATTAAAAGTAGGTTCCTTTCATGGGCAACTTGCCTGAATAAAATACTGGTCGACTATTATTAAAAGCTCCACGACATCAATACTGATAAAAAACTAGTTGCTTTAGGAATTCAAGCACTTTATTTTTACGATCACTAATAATTGGTATATCCTGCGAAGCCTATTAAAAGTGCAGTCTTGAATAGCGCAAGTTCAGTGAGTAGCAATGTGACTACCACTCACTGCCGGTCACTCACTGTCGGTCGTGCCACGTATGCCAGTTTAAAGCTGGTTAGTGCCCTAAAAATAAATTAAAAAAAAAAGCTGGTTAGTATGGAGCAGTATGGAGTCACTAGACTTCCCAATACGCCCGCTAGGGGCGCTAGTGGTGAAACTCACTCAAAAACGGGTGGTACCTAATGTTATAAAAAAAAACAAATCGCGAAGTTTCACCTATGTCACACACTTGATCACGAGCTTTATTTACTTATGTCGGCATTTTCTTCGCCAAAATACTCACGTGAATGTGCGGTGGATTAATATATTACATAACTAGCTGATTCTGCGGCTTCGCTCGCGCTCGTTTACTTTGAAACTTTTATTTCCTATTTCACCCCTTTGGGGATGAATTTTAAAAAATCCTTACTTAGTAAGTCGTAAGAGGAATACGTGTGCAAAATTTCAAGTTTCTAGCAGGGTTTGGCTTGTCATCAGTCAATCACTTTTGCCTTTTATAAACTCACTTTTTGAAAACTCGCTTGGTTGAGGTAAGTGTTGTTGACAGAATAGAAGTTTTGGTTTGTAATTGTAATAGCGTCACTAGATTTCCCAATACGTCCGCTAGGGGCACCTATTTGTGCCTTTACTCTGACAAACACACTCAAAAACGAGTACCCATGTCTGTGAGCAAACTCAGAATAGAGGTAAGTCAGTAAACTCACATTCTTTTTCAATTTTTTAGACCTTACTCTTTCAAGTTCATTGGCTTCAATCGTGGGATAGCTTTGGTCCTGACATTTATAAACTCGATCTTTCATAGGACTGGATCTGGTCGGGAATAAAAACGTTATGTACTTGTATCTTCCAAGGACCTTTTGCTTCTTCCCATTGCTTCTTTTTCGCATAAAAAGGCTTTGATCTTATTCTGCTAAGGTGTAAGAACAAAATATAAATTATTTATTTATTTATTCAAAATAATTAGAACGGCTTACGGTCAATTATACTAATTATACAAGTAAACAGATTAAACGAAGAAGAAACGAAATTAAAATTGTCAAAACAACACACAAAAGAAATATTTTTTTATAAAATAGATTAATTACATTAAAGTTAATAATAGTTAATATCAAAATAAAATGTCGAATATTAATAAATTAAATATAAATAATTAACTATTATAAAAATATGTAAATTTATTATAAAAAATATATAAATTATTATAATAATAATAATAATAATAAATTGCTGGACTTTTCACACAGCACTATCTAGCCCCAAACTAAGCTTATGCTTGTAATATGGGAACCAGATAGCTGATATACTACTTATAATACTTTTTTTTTTGTAAATACATACTTATAATATTATATAACACCCAGACAGAGAACAAACATTTATGTTCATCACACAAATGTTTGTTCACGGTGGGAATCGAACCCACGACCTACGGCGCAGAAGGCAGAGTTACTACCAACTGAGCTACGTAGGCTGTCCTCTATTATGTTCCTCTATTATTTATTTTTCGCAGTAATCCACTTATCTGCAGCAGTAAAACACTTGGCTTAAAACACTGCTTATTGTATACTACTTGATCATCAGCAACAAGCATATGACCCGCTTGATGGTAACTGGTCCTTCCATCCGACCATCGCCTGTTAGAAATCATAGCACATCACAATATGAACGTGCCCAACGATGCACTGCCCTGGGTCCATCAACGTAAGGCATACATATGTGCCTGGTCTTTTCATCTTTCATCAGCAACTGCCCTGGGTCCATCAACGTGAGGCATACATTATATGTGCCTGGTCTTCTCATCTTTCATCAGCAACTGCCCTGGGTCCATCAACGTGAGGCATACATATGTGCCTGGTATTTTTATCAGCAACCACAGCATTGCTGCGCTTGTGCTGTGTGAAGCTTCCCTTCGCATTTTTTCGAATTTAAGTTTTTCTCTGTGCCAAATTATGTATACCAAAGTTTTAGAACAAGTGATGCAGGAAGGTAAGTGAGTATGCATAGCAGAAGCATAAACTACCAAAAGGTCAATCGGACCACGTTCTTGTAAAGGCATGCGGTTTTGCGCCATCTTCCGAAGAAATAGACAGCGCGCTTGACCACAAAACGCTTTCAATCCGAAGGTTGCATAAACCTCACTTATTTGATCATTGTTGCGTCTTAGTTTACTCGGAACGTTCGCAGCGTCTACGCGCGAAACGCAGCGCGCGCGGAAACCGTTGCAAATTTAAAATCGTAACGTTTTTAACTGAACTTTTCAACCCGATGAGGTTCCTTTGTGAGTGAAAATAAATAGTGTTTTAGGTTTTAATTTATAGTTTATTTAAATTAATATGTACAACCTCGTTTTTACTCATTATGGCAAAAATTTGCATTTATAATGTGACCTTGATAAGCCTGTTTTTCAAACCCAAATAAGAAATGATTAATGAAAATTATTCATACTTTTTAATTCGTTGATAGAAGTGCGAAAATTTCCCGGATTTTGGTATTAAAAGAGTTTAGCAGCATTTATTTAAGCAACAAATAATTTAAGACCTAATTTATATTAATAAATGAACGTCGCAAAGATTTCGCAACTAAAATCTGTGACTTAATCAAGGCTAGCTGTTTAAAACTTTTTCTAGAAAAATCTAACTAAATACAAGTAACCATATTAAAAATTTTATCAAATTGACATTCTAGCGCGTTGAAGTCTTTCTTATTGAAACATTGTTTCGTAGCTTCGTATAGCATCCATTATGTTTATCAATTTTATCAAATTTTAATGTGTGTCTGTGACGTTTTCCCGGCTGACTGAGCATCGATGATAAATTTTGCTGAGAACTAGCTCACATATGGTGACTGACTGGCTAGTTCATATAAAGCGGGCAAGCTATTTCATCCAAGAACCTGCAAAAACACAATTTTACCTTGTATTACATTTTGATCCATAACTCTGTTGTAACAAATCTAGGTGTAAATTGACAAAGTTTAACAGGCGGCCTTATTGCTGAAAGCAATTTCTTCCAGGCACCTTTTTGATGAACTTTTTTGGATGATTTTTGTTTAGTTTTGATAGTGACCGTGTATTAATGTGCGTACCCAGACCGTGTCTTCTTAAAACTTCCTAATTTCCTTTTAAATTTTGTAAGACTAGCGTCTTCTTCTTATCTTCTTAGTAGTTACTACTAACTTACCTACCTACTGTAGGTAGGTAAGTAGGTAAGATAGTCATAGAAAGTAGGTTATATGTTTAGTGGTCCTAACTTTTTCACCCAGCATTGAAATCATGGTTGTGTAACAAAAATCATCCACTAAACTTTCACAAGTCGCATCGGGTTTTACAATATTCATATTAAATTTTACGGTATTCGACCTTACTCTGTTTATATAGAAAAAGCGAACACTAGGTTTTTTTATAAATACTACGTTGACTTAGACAAGGTAAAACGTGATAAATACCCGTGTAATATTCATGAAATCCATGATCAACTTTTGACAGCAATTAATATATCACGTCAGTCTGATGTCAAAGTTTGATCTTGAGAAACCCGTAGTATCTTAATTCCTTGGAAAAACCTCATGAAGAATTAAGATCGTTGCCGTACGCAGGTTCTAATAAGTTGTTTAATGCCAGTAATATCGTCGGTGAAGGGTCATTCTTAGGTCATCGACAAGAAAATTTTAAACGAGAACTCTAACCTCATTTAGTTAAGGCTCTAGCGTTGCCTCGGTCCGTTATAGTCAGTTTGATACTATGTTTGGATTCAGAATAATCAAATCAATTTATTGGTAACAGTAATTACAGGATTCTCGAGTATTTCGTTTATAAAGTTCTGAAAATTTATGAAAACTATGTCCTTCCAAAATACTTCATCCATTAATCAATGAATGAAATGGAATTTCCGTACATGAAAGAGTAAATTTATCAGATTGCCTCCATTTGAACGGATACTTTAATATCCTGTGGAATGGAACCGGACGGACAAACCAGAACCGTATCGGTCGCCTTGACGTAACTTAGTTAAACCGTGGTAGCCTGAAAAGCGGCACCGATATAATACTTTATACTCTTCGCATATCTACCGTGCCTGGGGATAAATGTCGTGAATATTCGTACAAGATCTTGGATTTTTTCAAGTCAAGTCGGTCAAGAACAAAACGGCTCTCCAATAGTACATTTCTCTGGCTTTACTTTAGGTACTTCCTCTTGGTATCGTCACTTCTTTCTTCTGAAAACAGTTTGGCGAAAGGATTTTAGGTGCACCTCAGCGAGGCTCTTTTCGAACACTTGATACCATGTTTTAGAACCGTTTAGGTACTACGACAGGCCGGTTTCGTAGCAATGTTTTCCTTTGCCGTTAGAGAGACTTGGCACCGTGTAAATACAATTTTCATCCCACCATCTCGGAAAGAGTATTTTTGCTCTTCAATATCTGAGTGCAAAAGCCGTTTTTATTCTCTAGAGGATAAAGTAAATTGAATTTAGAACATCGTGTGCACTAAGTTTGTGAATTAAAAAAAACATTAAACCTATTTACTGCTACCTCTATGGTGCCGAATATATCATACAACTTTTTTTTAATTTGTTAAAAACTCAGACTCGGAACCTTCTTGGTGTTCTTTTTTCAATTTGCTTTGTACGCGGTTCTTTACGCGGCATTTTTTCACGTCATTGTTAAACCTTATATTAAAAACAAGAAACTTGAAAACAAGTGAAAAAACTAAAATGAGTGATTCTAGCGACGAGGAAGTTTGACGCCAACATGTAATTGTAAACGTTTTTTTTTGCATGTAGTCATTTCCTCGCTGAGGTGGAATGAAAAGTTACGTGTTGCACTCGAGTGCAAAGATTTTTCACCTCGTGCTCTTTTTATTCCCTCGCTAACGCTCAGGATTCTAATTTTGAATCACTCGCTGCGCTCGTGATTAAATTTTAGAATCCTTCGCTTGCACGGTCATCAAAATTGAACACGCGGTTAAAAACCAACTTTGCACTCTTGTATAACAAATAACTATTACCGGGAATGGGCTAGGAAATAATGAAAAAATATAAAAATATATCTTGCGCAGATGACTATAGTTAATATGTCTCTCATATCTAATATATGACGGTGCCCATTTACAAGGAAACCAAAGCTTTCGTAACGTACGAGGAAACCTTTCGCAACGTTTGGGTGTCGATGTATGAGTAATAGTTTTCGCTCATCAATGTAATAATGCTAAATAATTTCTAAGAACTAATGACTTAGGTATAAGTATGAAATCAATTATAACCATGGATTTTATGTAAGAAATATATTTGTAGCTTAAAATGATTAATATCTACATGAACCTTTTAAAAGACAAGACATAACGAATATTAAAAAAACATGTAAATGAATTTTATATTAATGAGTGTCTAGTCGCAAGAGATTAAAAAAATTAACTATACTATAGACTGAATATACGAGTAGACATATTCTTTGCTAAGAGATAGAAATAGCTCAGACATCGTTTTTATTTTGACATATTTCAATAAATAATGCCGTAAGATTTATATACGATATCAGGATAATTATTAAATCAATAAAAATAAATTATAACCAAACTTTATTTTATTACAGGGTCATTGTGTCTATGCATGTACCGTACCGTATGTATCACCGCATTCTTAATGACCTATATTTGATTATTTTTATAAGGTATTCAATTTAGGATATATAAATATTAAATGGGCATGCACAATTTTATAATATTCAATTTACTTCAACTCAGATATGTATACAAAATTGAAAGTGACGATCAAGTGCCCGAATGATTGACACCAATAGGTTCCTACTTTGAATATGCGCATGATTTTGACACTTTTGCCAATTACCTATACTGTGATTGTTCCAAGGAATTTGAATACAAGTAATTCCTTGGATTGTTCAATATACCGATCTTTCCTTATGTCAAAAAAACTGTGACGTAGGTCCGAAAATTGTTTTCTTTATCTGACGAAAACCTTTAAAAACTCTAAAATATACCTATATCTATAGAAAATGAAAATTAGAGATAATAAAAAATGGCAACTTATTTTTGAAACGTACAAAAATATGTTGCCATTTTTGGAAAAAATATTTATATCTTATACATAATGTCAAATAATAAATAGTTGTAAAATAATTTACGTATTAAGAAACCTTTCGTATATAATAAAACAATCTTGTAATTTATTGCACAATAAGATATCCGCATATTTTTTGCAAGTTGAGTCACCAAATCACCAGTCTCACTTTCGTTCAGGAGTAAGGTCAAGCTAATCAAAACCTTATTCGCAAGGTCATTGAAGTCGTTATCGATAGATGCTATCTTGTTGCTGTTACTAACCAGTTTGGTCAGAATATTCAATTGTACAGTTTCAGTGTTCCCTGCTTTTTGATTTATTAAGAAATGGTTAGAATGTAAATTCGTTGATATGACTTGACGTAGCTTTCAACTTACGTCGTACAACTTGACAGCTTACATTTACCCAATATTTTTAATGCTAATATTCAATACATAACATACCTACATAACATTTAAAAAATATAATGTACAACACTATAAAACAAAAAATTAAATAAGTAAAATTATAATAAGGTATAATTAGATATCATAGATTAACGATTTATGAAGCACAAGACCCATCAGAGCTTTTTTTGCTGATGTCACAAGCAGATTTGATGGCCCACATGATGTAAAGTGGTAATCATCACTTGTACTAAGCATTGCCTTGCAAATCACGCAAATAAGATCGTCCCACTGCCCTGCGTCCATCAACTTGAGATGAGACATACAAATCAACAGTGCTTGCTGCAGAAACCTATTTCTGCTCATCTGGGGAAGTACCTACCATTATGCCTAGATAGTTACTTACAAAGAGATTATCACTTAGACTGAAAGCGATCTCTTCCAGACAACCTTTTTATGGAAAGGATTGTCAAAATATGGAAGATTGGTTGAAGATTGCGCGATTGGCTCAAGAAAAATTATAAAACAGAATAAAAGTTATTAAACGATGATAGATTAGAGATTTATGGTCTTTAAAATGCATTTATCATATACAGGATCATAAAGCAATAGCAATTAAAACTTTCTTATTATATGACAAACAAAGGTGAGAGAAATCACAACAGTGTGATATAAGTACTAAATTAAACATTGATGGAGTCACTGGGTAGGTACTCTTAGCAGAGATAACATAATACACGTAACCATAGTAAACATTAGTAACATCGCGGCCCGCGACTTTGCTCGCGTACTTATAGGAGTAGTTCCTGTTTATTAGGTTCGTTTATTTTCGACGCCTTTCCCGGTAATTTTTCGGTATTTACAAATAAATCATTCCATCAGCTATCTGGTTCTCAGAGTAAGGCATTTGCTTAGTTCGTGTCTAAATAGCGCTGTGTAAAGTTGACCAATAATACTTATATACTTACGGTATTTTAAAACGTTCTCTACCAAGAGTTTACCTTATAACAGACTTATTGCACCTGTTTTCTTTATACCTCATTAAAAACTCATTGCATGGTCACCTCATTAGGAAACCGGGTACCTATCCAGGTGCCATAACCGCAACTTAGTCAACTTACTAAAAGTAAGTTGTGCGTAGAAACCTACATAGATACTATCTCTATTTACTTGTGGTTTAATCTACGAATAAATAGTAGGGTTTACTATAAAAACTCAAGCCAGCAACTTATAAAAACGCGGCTTTTATAATTAAATATAGAATCATAATATTTTTTTTAAATAGAAATTTCATATAAAATGTGAAATAGAATAAAAGCCACTGCTGACCTGAATAAATTTAATTTACTTGACACTTAGAAAATGGCCTAATATCTCGAAATTAGGGTATTATCTAATACGTAGTATTCATATTCCTTGGGTTATAACTCTAAGCACAAATAACATACTATTTACTTACCCTACAGTTCTACGCCATAGATGAGTAAAAACATTTTTAATTTTTATGCCTTTATCAACATTGGTTTTAATCCAGGCGTCGACGTAATAAAATCTTATTGAAAATCGAATACGAAATTACGAACTGAATGTTAACAAAAATTTTGAAAATCGAACACAAACTTTTAGTATTAAATCCTCAAATTGAATGAGCTGAAGATTGAATAACTTTTGAAGTGACTGGTGCTGGACCAAAGTGATCAAAATGTGGAATGTTCTGTGCGTTGTATTTGTGATGAGCTGGATCGGTCATACCAGCAGTGTCACGTACCACCAGTCGACGTTGAACACCGTTGGAAAATCAGGTATGTTATCGCCAAGGCGCGGCGCACAGTGGGTGAAAATTCGTAGTTGCCTTTCATAGGATTTTTGAAAAAAAATCTTCCTTAATTGGGGGATTTAAGTAAACAGATTTGTTACAAAACTCAAAACATTACATAATTTTGTCGTTACGCGACTTTTTTGCGGTTAAACACCATGTAATACGAGTTTGTGTGTTTCAAATGTATGAAAACGAAATTTGTTTTCATCATAACTTTTTTTTGTATTCGAATGTAAAGCTGATACTTTTAGGTATTATAGTAGAACTTGTAACAAAGCTATAAAGCTTTCGATCTTAATCTGGAACGGACCGCTTCAAAAGATATGATTTTTACAAAAATGCCAGTTTTAGTGGTATTCATGTATGGGGTAATGTTCTACTAAGTTCGAGTTTGATCAAAAATTATGGTCATTATTATTATTTGATAGGTATCTAATCGCTTTTTAATGACTTTTGACCTTTTATCTAACCGATAAATAACAAAACTATTCAAATATAATTATGCAAAAGTGATATTTTGAATTACGATCATAGTTTTTACTTTTTCGATCACTTACGTACTATCTTGTTATTGATTCCCCTTTATTTATGTAGAGCCTTACCTAGAGACCACCATTACTGTCCCTGTCTTCAATACGCATTGTGTGGTAAATTATTTTTGATTTACTCGTTCGGGTGATTAGGGTCAGTGCTTGACAAAACAGGTAATTTGAATGATTAGGCTCTTTGTTTATTGAGTGAAGGTACTATTTTTAGGTACCTAGATGGCTTTTACAGGTACCATGGGTTCTTGTTATGGAATACTAATTAATGATTCCTGATAACGCATTATTAGATTTTAGTTTTATAACTAAAATTAAGTTTTAGACTATAAATACTGAGAGTTCCTAAATTTCATTTCACTTTTGGCTACCAATTAGTACCGAAACGTTCTCTTTACCTTAATTCTAATTTGCTCAGTATGGAAGGACTAGTGTCAAATCTTGACATTTTTGCACTTATGAGGCAAAATTCATTCAGTGCACACGTTTTGTTTGAAAAAGTGTTAGCTTCAACTCTTAGCAGCAACTCAACATTCAACAATTTCGAAGTGAACAACTCTCATGTCCTCGAGATAGACATGAAGAAGTCTCGGTAAGTGAATGTATAGTAACAACACCAAAAAAATTAATGGAATTTACTGTTCCTGAAAGTGTATCTGTGTCGACATCAACCTCTACATTTACTCCACGAAAAGAATTTGTTGACTTACATCCATTACAAAAAAGAAGGAGAACTGAAGATGTTCTCGCCAATTATGACTTTGACACTCTTTACTTCGCTTTAACCAAGAAAGCTGAAATAGAAAAAAAAATGACTTAGCTGAATTATTAAAGCATTTACAAAAACACCCTGAGAATGCATCAATCTTTCGATCTTGCATTAAGTCGAACAACCGAACCTGCTCTGCTGATAAGGCACTGGGCTTGACAACATCACTGAAGTTATCAAAATGGCAATAGGTACATCACTTTAAAGCAAACAACAAGAGATATGGGAAGTGATATTTTTCCATCTTATGATGCTCTAAAGACCGAGAAAATAGAGTGCTATGTAAAAAAAGAAGACATGGTTATAACTGACACCGAAGTTAAACTCAAACTGCAATCTATTTTAGATAAAACTGTCAACAGACTTTGTAAAACGGTGGAAACTGAATCTGGCAGTAACTACACTCTGGTCAGTAAGTGGGGATTTGATGGCGCCTCTGGACATAGCAACTACAAACAAAAAATAGAAGGCGATGATTCAAGTATTTTCATGTGTTCATTTGTACCATTAAGACTACTGAAAGAAAACACTGATGACGTTGTTTGGGAAAATCCTAAAGCATCCTCAACATTTTATTGTCGGCCAATATATTTTAAATTTGCCAAGGAAAATGATTTAAATATAAAAGAAGAAATGGCGTCAATAGAAAGCGAAATTACTGTTCTACAGCCGAGTGTTGTTGATAATGCCAGCATTAAACACAAACTTCACATGACTATGATCGATGGCAAGATAACATCTCATCTTTCTGATACATCAACATCGACATGTGATATCTGCAAAGCTAAACCCACCGAAATGAATGACATCACAATGGTATCACAGAGACACCAATCTGTCGATATCTTTAAGTTTGGCCTTTCTACTCTACATGCACGTATTAGATGCATGGAATGTATTTTGCATATAGCTTACCGTCTTGACTTCAAGAAATGGCAAGCAAAAGGAGACGACAAGAAAAAACAATTGGCCGATAGGAAAAAGGATATCCAAGACAAATTTCGGGAGGAAATGGGGCTACTTGTGGATGTTGTGAAACAAGGTGCAGGCACTACCAATGATGGAAATACTGCTAGAAGATTTTTCGCAAATCCGGATATTACTGCGCGAATTACGGGTGTAGATATAGAGTTAATTAAAAGCTTAGGCGTAATTCTTCAGGTAATATCTTGCGGAGAGTTTGTTGATGTGGAAAAGTTCCGACAATATTGTGCTTCAACAGCTCAAAAATATGTTGAGCTCTATGCATGGTACTATATGCATTCAAGCGTGCATAAATTACTCATACATGGAGCGGACATAATTGAACACAATAACTTTATACTATCTCTGAAGAGGCATCTGAGGCTCGAAACAAAGATTTTAAGCATTCCAGAGTGTTTCAGTCACGTGAAATTAGTAGAATTGCAACAAATGAGGATATTATCCATCATTTAATGATATCATCTGATCCCTATATCTCTAGTTTTAGGCCTAAAATAAACAAACTTCGTTTACCTATTTCAGATGAAGCTAAATTGTTATTGATATTAACTTCTAGGGTAGATTAAAGAAAATATAGAATTTGTAGATAGTAGGAAACTTGTGTGACTCCGACCACTCCTTGTCTTTTCTTTGTAAAGCATCAAATCATTTGTTTATTAAATCGTTGTTATATTTAGTTGTTTCTGTTGTAAGTTATTTATATAGGTAGTTAGTATTTCTGTGATAGTTGGTAAAGTTGTGAATTGCATGTCGCTTATTGGTGCTTTTGTTTTATTTATTGTATATATATTAGAGTTATAAGATTAATAATAAGTCCGCTTCATTGTATATAGCAGTTGTAAATAAAATATTACTTTTTTAAATAGTTTTTTTTCGATATAATATGACCTTGATCACCCTAATTAATTAAACCAAATATTTTGTCATACCTAGTGGAACAATAATGAGTAGGTTTTGAATACAGTTATAGGTTTAAGTGTAGTTGTTAGTCGTAATTCAAAATATCACTTTTGCATAATTGTATTTGAATAGTTTTGTTATTTATCGGTTAGATAAAAGGTCAAAAGTCATTAAAAAGCGATTAAATACCTATCAAATAATAATAATGACCATAATTTTTGATCAAACTCGAACTTAGTAGAACATTACCCCATACATGAATACCACTAAAACTGGCATTTTTGTAAAAATCATATCTTTTGAAGCGGTCCGTTCCAGATTAAGATCGAAAGCTTTATAGCTTTGTTACAAGTTCTACTATAATACCTAAAAGTATCAGCTTTACATTCGAATACAAAAAAAAGTTATGATGAAAACAAATTTCGTTTTCATACATTTGAAACACACAAACTCGTATTACATGGTGTTTAACCGCAAAAAAGTCGCGTAACGACAAAATTATGTAATGTTTTGAGTTTTGTAACAAATCTGTTTACTTAAATCCCCCAATTAAGGAAGATTTTTTTTCAAAAATCCTATGAAAGGCAACTACGAATTTTCACCCACTGTGCGGCGTGGCGGCGCCAAACCGATCGGAAAAACCGATTTATTTCTCTAATCGCGAAATTTCTCTCTGTAAGGGCACCGGTGGCCTAGTGGAAAGCGATCTCGCCTTCTTATCGTAGGTTCGTATTCGCGCGGTCGTGCACTAATAGATTTTTCTTATCGAAAATCCTAACAAGTAAATGATCGTAAACCAGTTAGTATCCTATAGTGGCGGGCGTAACCAAGAGTTATGATATCAACAGTGCCCGAGGTATACAGTTGTGAATATGTTTTTTTTGTTCATCTTCTACTATGGCTTGCCGGCTACAAGCGATGCTCAGTGTCCTGCCTGTGTTTTATAGATTGAGATATCTTTGTCTAACTACATAGTAAAACCTTGAACATTAATTAATTTATTTATTAGTTGTAATAGTCCGGCATTCGAAACAACTGTATCCCAATGTCAGAACTATTTATATCTCCGATATAACTGTAGTACAATAATGCAAAGGTGCATTGTATATTCGAGTACAGTCAGCTTTAATAGTTATTACGATAAATAAGAATAAAAACGGATATTTTTGGAATTAGCCTCCTAAATAGTCTCCGGAGTATTCTCTCTCATTCTTTTTCCTCCCAATTTAAATATTTTCTATCTTCTGACTGACCACGACCAATTTCGTAAATGCTACTACTTCGCGACATATTTTGACCACATGTGATCATTATCAGTCTAATTAAGTTCGCAACTGAACGTCGGCATCTTCTATTATATGTCCAAGAAGAACAATTTTGAGCCCTCTATCCATTCTGCGATCTTAAATGTAGTTCTATCGAGGACCATCGAGAATATCTCTCAGATCAAGACGCAGACAGCCGTCATACAACTTCTCGCCTGATTCTAACTCGATGCTGACATAAGTTATAATCGCAAACAACAAAGTTTCAGAATAAAATAACATTACAAAGGCAAACCAACCACACAACCTACACTACTCAATTTATATACTGGTGTTCTTGTGGCCAGTAATAATACTGTCTATGTCTACAAAACTCGACAGGCGCTGGATCATAAAAGTGCTCGAAGGCAGCCAAGATCGGAAAGACGAATGTCGTCACTAGGACGTAGGTACTAAATTAATTTATTACTAGGTTCATATAAAAATAAATTTTAAATTGAAAGGTCCTGACTGCACAGGTTATTCGAATGTCACTACGATACAAGACAGGTTGTAACCACCAACTCTTAACAGTATTACTTGTTAATAATTCATCGTGCTTTCTTGATATTCGGTACAGGACATGTTGGCATGCAAAGACGGGACAATGCATAACATTATGTATGATCAAAAGGGTGCATTAATTTATGTTTTTATTTGTTTTATTAAGTGCGGCAATTTAAATTCGCCCATATAATCTAATAATCTACAGAATATGTATAACTAGCTGAGAACCCGCGGCTTCGCTCGCACACGTTCACTTTGAATTGTTTTTTGTGATTTCTTCTCTATATCTTTGTCATCCCTCAATTTCATGACGTCATTCGTTCCTCTTTCGTCAACTGGAACTGGATAAGCTGGTATTATTGTACTTGTAAATGTACCGTATTGGAAAGGAAATATAAAAATATATTTATTTTTCTGTTTTATTTCAGAATGCTCAAGTTGCGGCAACGATGACGAACTCGGAGTCACGCGGTGGACCATGCCTCTTCTCAAGACTGGAGAGAAGCGATATTATCTAGGAATATTTTTTAAGGTAGGCCTTGCACCTATGGTTTTTACCGTTTGAAACAATATGTGCACAATGCTGGGCTCTCGAATGCTGAAAGGAAAACATCGTGCGCACAACCGCGGTTTAGTCAGCTGCCCAAGTATTGAATATGTCTTTACTGTGGATATAGACTGACTAGGCATGTGGGGATGTTAGGGGATGTCCATACTTTATCCAAATACCCTGTTCCAGGCACTACAGCATTATATTCTTCTTAATTCTCTCATTCTTCTACAAAACATTTGAAACGTTTAAAAAAATATAATCCATCAATGCTATTTCTTCTTCTTCGCTCCGTTTACGACACCGTTTATGACTGTCGAAAGACAGACATGTCTGACAGTCTTGCCAGTGCCAAGTAATAATTTTATAAGGTACTATAATAATACAGGGTTTTAGTAGGTGTTTTCAGTCGCAGTGTGAAAAAGACCTTATATTAAGAATACAAGATAATATATTTTATGCAGTTTTATCAACGGTAGGTACCTGTTATGTCGCTTCAATGAACCGATATCTGATTGAATCATTACTTTCTCCTTCGTCTCATGTCAGCAGGTAGCCTTTATGAACAGCTATTTAAAGTATTTCACTTTCTTCATTATTGGGCGTGACCAGTGAGCATTCATCGCCAACACGTTTTGACGGGTGGTTCCCTTTGTGTCGAATCCCATTACGTCGAGCCTGAGAGTCTATTGTTCTTTCAAAAATATATCTGTGCGAAAAACTCGACAGAGGTGTAATAAAAGCGAGAACTTTCTAGGCTCGACGTAAAGGGACTCGACTTATAGGGAACCAATCGTTTTGACGTGTGCTTAGTAGGAGTATTAGTGTGATACTAATAGTATAATACTATCCTTCACATCCGATGGAGTAAGGGCATTGCTAGGATCGCGAATAGTAAGTGCATTGGATGGGGAGGGCTTGGAATCGTTGTATCTGGAAATGTGTAGGGAGTCCTAGTCTAAACTAACATTCTGATTAAAACCCGCCGTGCTCTAATGAGGTTTTCTGTTAAAAATGTGCCACAGTACAACACAGTGCCAGTACTTTCAAACAGGGAATAAAAACATCGTGAAAAACCAGCAAATCGTAGAACGTAAAAAGTTATAAAACGCATGTTTCAAGTGCTGGTAAGAAGCCTTTTTGAGGTGCACTTAAAATCCTTTCACCACATGCTTCGAAAAAAGTAGTAACACGATAAGAAGAAGAATATGCTTCATACCTACTTACTAAGAGTTATACCTAAAGTTATTAGCACTTTATTGCCGTTTAACCATGGTTTACAACCAGTCCTTGATAAAGTAATTTAATTACCTAAAATTAAATGGTGCTGTGTGGATTGCCCAGCAATATTGTTTAGCAACAATTTAGGCATTATCTCGAAAAATCCTGAGTTGTAATGTAAACCCTATAGCACGTATCTATCCACCTCAAACCGACAAAGTTCTTTTCAAAGTACACTAAAAAGACAATAATAAGCAATCATGGCGAAAATCAAGCAAAACATCTAGTTAGTTTATGTAAATACGAGCTAATAACTAAATTGCCGAATCCTCCTAGGTTATTCCGAAATAATATTATTTACAACATACCTTTCAAGTACTTACCAGTACAAAAATAGATCGTCTTCGATTCTCGCATCAATCATCAGAAGTTCAGAGACCGAAAATCGCGTATATTTCCAGCAGTGGTCTGCTTCAAAATTACCCGCAAGTCCAATGGAATGGAAGTAACGTGGCGTATACCACCTACCTATTACCCACCGGGGTGTAAACTGACCACGGTTAACCGTGGTCAGTTTCAGAACCTGAGTTTTAACTTAAAGCGCGTACTTAAGCTTAGCTTAAGGTCCAATATGAAAACTATAAAAATGTCGTGGAAGTAAATGGGTTTGTAAAATGGGGACCAGATAGCTGATATAATACTTGGTTATATTTTTTTGTAAATAGAATGCTCGTAATTTATAATAACACTAGCTTAGCTGCGCCCCGCGGTTTCACCCGCGTTGTTTTAAATCCCGGTATTCCCGCGGGATAAAAGTAGCGTATGTGCTCATCCAGACTATAATCTATATTTGTGTCAAATTTCATTCTGATCCAAACAGGCGGGCCAATCTGGCGTGATTGAGTAACAAATATTGAAACTTTCACATTTAAAATATTAGTGGGATAATTAACATACTCGTAAGTTATAATTTTTCATCTCCTAGACAAAAAAATTCAAGAGGAGGAATTGCCATTTACCCCCACTTGCAACCCCCCTACCCCCAAACCTCAACCCAGTTACATAGGTTAACCGATAGACCTCGATACCAGGTAGCCACAGCTTATCTAAATGCAACAGCACACCACAGCCTCCGTAAAGAAATGGCGTGAGGCAACGCAATGATTGAAATACCGCGGTCGCTTGCACAACCATGTGAAGCGATGCGGTTTTGTATGCGTGTCGAAGCTTCACTACAATTATCCAAATTAGATGGTGCGAATCTTTGCAATCATGATGAGATTATTAGGTATTTTTGATTTCGGATTTTGTGCCGTTGTTTTTGAAATGAACGAAACATTTGCGATACGATATTTTATCTGTGGCAGGAGGCCAAACGCTCGTTTGAATGATGATAGTGCTAAAATAAATTTCAGTTAGCTACATTATCTTTACTAAAGGGAAATAAGTCAAGAAGAATGAAGTTAGGTAAGTACTAGTTTGAAAATTTGATTAAAATGTGATTTTTTGCCTTTTGCGTTAGGTACATCAACTGATGCTAGTAAATACGAATTTTTATTGTCATTTCTCGCTATAATATTAATTACGGCCTGTCTTCATCGCATCTCGTTTAGTTTAGATCACACTCCTGATATGAGCTTACTCCTACTTACCGATGTATAAGCCATTTTTTATCACACCAGTTTTTCTGTAGTTCACAATAGATTATCAGATGTGTCTTCAGGCACACCTTCCGTTTCCTGCTAAACTTAAATACGTGATGCCTGAAAGGTTTATTCTGAAAGCTCGATCAACACTAATCGGCTGTCAAGTCATTTGCTATCTCTATCTAATTTGAAGTAAAAGCTGAAATAGCAAATGACTTGACAGTCGATTAGCTTTGATCGAGGTTTCAGAAACGGCGGCTAGACAGTGAACTAAAATTTGTACTCGCTTCTATCAAGTTGCTAAGATCAAGTCACAAAACAGAAAAATGCATACATACGAATAAAACTAAGACCCATGTTGTCATGCAACGTTTTTAATTATTCGTAAGTTTGCAAAACAAGGCAGATAATAATAATTGCTTGTTAGCCATTTTGTAGAGATGATTAGGTGCACGAAGATATCTCATAACATCATTGTTCAATTGACGAAATTGTACAAAAATTCTCACAATTTGTTCTTCATTCTTACAAAACGACGACGCGATGTGCTCAAATAGGTAAAATTGTGCTTAGATTGTTGCAACAAGGATAGGGGCAAGTTATTAAGAGTCTGATAACGTCTGTAGACTGATTTTTTGAGGTCGAATGATATGAAATTATTGGTCAAAGCTCATAATCAATGGGTTGTGTGCATCGTATCCGTATGTGATAGCTTTTATTTTTTTTAGTTTGATAACATATAATGATAATAAATGAATGTAGGAGTGAAGTATCAAAAAGGTCCACCTAGCTAGGTAAATCAGGCAATGATAATATAGATGATGAGGTACAGTAGTAGGTGTAGCAATCACCTGTTCGCGATTACGCTGTTGGACGAAAAAGATGGTTCTCGTTGCCATGTTTCGTTTTGGACTGTCGCTGCTCTCCATATCGCGTGACACTACGTGCTGCCATTGGCTAATAATTGTTCCCTTCCATACCCAAACTCACAAGAATCACTTCGAAGCGTCTCTAAGCTAAATTGGTAAAAGGTTCCACACCACCAATACCAGAAGAACAAGCTTATTTGTACCAATGATTTAGTTCTTCATCAAGATTCCATGTCAATTTTCGGTTCATGCCTTGGTTCATGCGTAAAAAGAGTTGTGAAAAGCCAAATCTATTTTTAGCCGAAAACGTAGAACGCGGCAAAAGGGTGAATTTGTATATAATTGTATGATAATTAATTTCATTCCCATCCGTCCGCCCGTCAAACTCAATCGTGGAAACTTGACCTTTATCAAAAATGATTTACGAAATCTGATCTCTAAGACCCACGCACTGTCCAGTCAAATAAAAACTCATCCTGGCTGTTTAAAAATAGACTTTTAAGGATTTGTATTATCCAGTTTACTTGGGCACGTTTTCCCGAAATGAGGAAAACCAGGATCACCTACAGCTGCGAGAATAATGTGGAAATGGCGATAGACCGGCCATTATAGCTCATAGAACGCAGGAGGGCATGCCATGTTGATGGTAATTCAAAAATTCAAATTCAAAATATGTTTATTCAATAAAATCACAAGGATCATCTTGAAACGTCTTAAAACTAGGTGACTCTAGTGCCAGTTCCACGCAATGTATGATGCACGGATGGACGCAATGATGCACGGTAATGCATCGCAGGGCGCGTTTCTATTGGGCATGACTCGCGTAGGTTATGCAGGTTAGTGCCTGACGTGAGGTGGTGAGGTGAGTATTTTAAAATGAGTTTTGATTTTTGAAGTGACCACAAACCGAAAGCAGGACGGACGACGTTTCGTGAAGTTTCCGACGCAGAAAAAATCGTTCTTCCTGAAAAATTTTCGGGGATATCTAGCTTTGGGCTTATTCAATTTTTTTTTTTTTTAAAGCGTCACCTACCAACCTATAAAATTAAAACACCCTTTTTGATAAACCCCCGACTTCTCTGCCTCTCTAGTAGACATTGTAATTAATGTAAAAGAACCAATGTGGTGGAAGGAGGTTAAAACGAAAGGTGTACAGAACAGGTTCACGACAAACAGATGTTCCAAAGCATTAACAAATAACAACAACATTTCAAGCAATCTTGTTTTGAAGGCGAAAGTCGCTGTCGAACAATGAACTTGCACAGTCATGCTTCATACTACCAACTAAGTACCACCTATTACTAACTACATAACAATAGACATACTTATTACTTGAGGCAATTTGTAATCGTTTGTTTATTTTTAAGTAGCATAATGTATTTTGTAGTGGTGATGCCAGTAAATAAGATCTTGGCTTGTTTTTTTTATAATAATATGTTCTGTTTGATCCTCTCGATAGATATCTCATGAGATCTTGTAGTACTAAGATACAGATTTTTTGAAGATATCAAAAGGGTAATCAGCTACATCATCTTCTTATTTGGTATTCCATATTTGGTTGGAAACATCGCGGCTGCGTGCGGATACTGGTTTCCTCGCGCTGTTTTCCTTCGCCGATTGTAAAAATTGGCATATTTTTTCACTGAGAAAGATTCATTGGTACACCAATACGTGTACTGTGACTGTACTATAACGTGTGGTATGGTACAGTCTGACCAGAAAGAGGACGGAACTAATTTGACATACGGTATTTCGTATAGTACGAGCAAGACCGCATGTGAGTGAGCGTCGAAAATGTATGGAAAGTGGTGGTCCTACTATTTTCTAAAAACAAAACCCGCAAACAAATCACTTTTAAGATGCTGTTACATGCTCCGATCAACAGATTTCATCCTCATAATTTATAACTTCGAATACAAAAACAAATCTAAGTCAAAAGCAATTTACCAGATTTAAATATCGTGCAAAACCACAGCCTATATTCCAACTGTTAGTACATGGAGTTAGATAACCACGGCGTGTCACTTACCCACTTAACTGGAAGTGCGCAGGCCAGTAGACTTGAATGAGTTACTGACTCACTTGCCTACAGGACTGCATTTAAGGTTGCTTGGGGTGCAATTAGACTACTGTGATAAATGAAAGCTCGGCAAGCTATGCTTTCATAGGAAGTTGATGCGTGTTGTTTAATTTAAACTGAATATCTTAGACATCTCCTGGGTTAGGGTTTCTTTTTTAATAAAAACAAAACTTTGTATTTTCGTAACAGTCACATTACTTAATACCTAATCAGTCTGAGTTTTGTTTTTTGTACGAGCAAGATGAGCATCTCTATCGGACGTGCTGAAGACTCACAAGATTTCATACAAAAACCAAAAATCAAAAACTAAAATTAAAACTCATCTTGGGTACAGCTATGCAATAAGCAAGCAGATCCGAGATGACTATTGTATTAAGCTTGATTAGCACTGATGTTGTTGCCCCTTGCCTTTAACCCTGAGTCCGGCCCTACATGCTACTTAGCTTACGTATGCACGCCAAGTTTTGGGTATAAAAGCCTACGTTCAAGATCAATGCCTCTTGCCGCAATGACCTCGATGCGGTCAGTAATCTAAGCTGTAATAATTGTAGGTAACATTACAGCGTTTTGTGTTATCCATACCAAATTGTAAAGCAAAAGTGTGTCTATATATTTTGACGTTTTATGGCTAAAACACTAAACTAATAGAAATAAAATTTAGTACAGCGATAGTTAGCATGCTAAAAACTGACAAAGGATAATAATTTAAAATTTATTAAAACCATTTCCAAAAACCATCCAAACCTACATCTGTGCCATCACAGTCTGCGTCGAACATAATCATGAGGACTGATTAATTAGTGATTAATTTATTATTTTTATATTAACGTAAAACTGAGTTCGTAAATTGCGAAGTGTTGCAGGTGACTAAATAGCTATTTCGAAAGACCAATTAAATAAAACTTTAGAAAGACCCAAGGAATAGGGACAGAAAGAAAAATTAAATACCTAAGTATGTTTATTTATAAAATTTTCGTACAATAGATGTATTGCTCATTGAAATGTTAATATTATTTTATTATTATTAGCTTTACATATAAGCAGAGAGTATACAGCTGTGGTCAGTTATGTAAGGAGACGCGCTGTGAACCTTGATGGAAAGTGGTTATCTCGCAACACGCGTTTTCTCGTCTGCAACTAATTTTCTTGATAATTTTGTTGCGGAATATAGGCCAACGTGCTACGTGATGTTATGTACTCGATTGGTATAGACACATACTGGTATGGGAGCCAATTTTGAACGATAATGCCTGCTACGACGGCCCCACCTTTTGGACAGACGACATTAGATTATATATAAAATTATTTAATTCTTTATTGCACAAAATACCTACTATCTACCATAAAATATGTAATAAATACGAACGTGCCCTGTGATGCACTGCCCTGCGTTCGTCAACTTGAGGCATACAGATGTTAAGCCTCATGTGCCTGTTATGACACCGGCAACCACAATCTTCAAACCGAAACACAGCAACATTGCTTGGCGGCACAAAAAGGCGTGGTGGAGCCTTTTAGAAAGCGCTCCAACACTCTTAAATAGCGTCCATATTTTGCCAACACTTTTTGTTCGAATGACAGTGGAAGCAACTGGACACACGAATGCGTATGCGCAGGGAGTGGATGATTTCATACTGGTTCTATAGAAATCAGATATTCATCGGTAGCTGGTATCTAACACAAGACACAAAAGTGTCTACCGGTTGCACCCTGGCTTACACAGGCATTTATTTCATCCACCGTATCCACTGTACTTACTTACCCCAATCTCATGGTTTGTGTTCCAGGCGAACTGGTTCAAGGCGCAGCAGTACTGCCGCTTCCACGGCATGCACCTGGCGTCCATCTCTTCGCAGCAGGAGAACGACAAGTTGGAGCAGTACGTCAAGGACTCGGGTAAATATCATAAACAATAAATAAAAAATTCCACAGGGTCACTGGTAACCCGATGTATTTCTTGCAGGACGTCATAGTAGGGTTAAAATGCAACAAATTAAGCCACCAAATGTTGTACCGAAGTTGAACAGTTTTTGAGATTTACATTTTGAGTTTTTTTTATGAAAATCATTTATAACCAATTTATGTTTATAACATTAACGATGCCGTAGCAGATCTTTGTTAAAAATTTATAAGTTCTAAAATGCCTAAAACCTTGGCAATCATCTCTTCTGGCTTCAAAATCACTAATCAAACGTTATTTTTTTTGTAATTTTTGCTATTGTTTGGCTCTATTTCTGCCAATGACATTCTTCGTATCCACCCATACTCATCTCGTTTCCATACGTTCCAGGGTACGGCCGGGAGCACTTTTGGACCTCAGGCACGGACTTGGCTGAAGAAGGCAACTTCTTCTGGATGGCCAACGGCCGGCCAGTGACGTTCGTGAACTGGAACGCGGGCGAGCCCAACAACTTCCGATACGAGAACGGAGAGGAAGAGAACTGCTTGGAGCTCTGGAACAGGGATGATAAGGGTCTCAAGTGGAACGACTCGCCGTGTTCGTTCGAGACTTTCTTCATTTGTGAGGTTCGAACGGATTGATACGATGGTTTAGTACAGGTGCTCGTTGCAGATTTTGGAATAAGGTTTAATCTAGCTGCTGCCCGCGGCATCGCTCGCGTGGGAGCATGGATGCATGATTGCTAAAAGTGAATTATAAACTTCATTGTTCAATCATTTTTCTTTGTTCGTTTTTCGATTATAATATTCTGGCAAAACAGTAGCCCTGTTGCTAATGCAGGGTCTAGAGGTTAGCGAATGTTGAGCTACAAATGTCCACCAATATTTATAATTTGAGTCCTAATAAAACGTAGACAAAGCGGAAAATTGCTCAAACAAATCTTCACTGATAATTTTAGCATTTTTCAGTTTAATCTACGTTGCGCTAACCCAGTCCAACCGATAGTTCTGTTATCCGTTGGTAATTCTTAACAAGCTTAATAAGAATTAATAAAATTATAAGAACAGTTAGAAGCTACACATACCAATTATTTTAGTAGTTTTTTCCACTGGGGATATATGTATAGGTACCAATATAACCTATCACGCAACGAGCTACAATAGATTTCTAAAATTACATGTCATCGTTGTGAAATCGCGTGACTCGTTTGAATGCGAATCATTTTACAAATGACATTAATGCAAGTAATTATTCAAGTTCAAAAACTACAATTTCGTATTACCTACAGGGTGTACAAAACAGTTACTGAAAACTGAAGATATAGCTTTCCTGTGAACCATTTAGCTTTCATCTATATATGCTAAAAGATTTTGACTTCAGCTGGTTTGTGATAAAGGTTACTTTAAAATAGACTTTATAAAAAAACTTCTGAAAAATGCCTTTTTCTGAAACATTTAATTTGAGTATTTTTGCTTTTTCGGTGAGATTATCCCCGAAAAGATCGAGACGCAGGGTATTAAGCTTTTTAGTTTTCAGGAGATGCTATTTAACACCCTGTATATTCTTAGTGGTATGAAATGTGTTTTGGTCAGTATAAGAATAAAATAGTCATAGCCGGCGTGCATGTCCCACTTATGTATAAGCAAGCACATGCCCTTATACTTAGGTTTGCATGCCGTCTATAAAAACGCGTTTCAGACTTTGCACAGTAACTTTGTTGGTACTCTGTATTAATCTTTGACGGCGGAGAGGTAATCCTACATAAAGATTACTCTGTTGCTGACTTATAAATTGCAACGGTTACTGGTACGGTACGGTTACCTATTTAAAATGTGAGTTCCGTCTACTGTGCACTGTCAGAATTAGGCTAAGTTAGATTTGACTATTTATTAAATTCTTATTGTGAAATGTTGAATTTAAAGTAAATAGCGTTTCCTCTTATGTGCATATCTGCTTGACAACGTTTTTTTATGCTAAGAATAAGAAATCAGCAAGAAAAAATTCACGACGTTTAAGCGCCAGAATGATAATTACTAGGATAGTTCATCATATTCATTTTGATTGGTTTTTAACGTACGAAAACAGTTCTGAAAGACGAATATCTTCTACGTCGATATTATACTTTGTATCTAACAAAAAAAAACAAGTGCATTGCTAAAATGTATTATGATGTTATCAAGCAAATATGACAAGGGGGTAATGTTTTCGTATTAACTGCCTACTCACCCCTAAATGGGTGAGGTAAGGTTATGTACAGTTGGCTACACATCAGGCTACCCATAACTGCGCTACATAAAAAACAGAATCGTAAGAAAGAGAAGGCGGGACGTGTGCCCTATTTGGGCAAACATATCGCACCCTCACGATTCACAGCGTTAAATTTCTAACAGTTCAAAGTCTGTTTAGTCTGATGCGTATCCTCGTGTACTTATTTTATAATAATTGTATGAAATTGATCACTGCCTTTATGATCTTAAGCCGCGAGCCTTTGGCTCAGGACCTCGGGTCCATAGTCAAATAGTGTAAAGCAAGTTACCTTAGATAGGTGTAAAAATAGATAAGATACGAAAATAAATTTATAAGAAAAGTTCTGGTTTTTGACTTCATTACCTATAACTATAGAAATACTTTAACGCTAAATGAGCAAGTGAGTTATCTGTACCAACAAGTCTTGGTTTTCAGTCTGGCATTTTTTGTATGGAGACTCAGACGCCCGGATAAGGCACTTTTCAAATCTCGACAAAAAAGACCTGACTTACGAATGACATCTAGTACCTAAATTATTTCATTCTAGTAGAAAACGATAACATTCTTTGCACTACATCTAAATAACTCTAAGATTATTGTTTTCACAACGAAATATCTTTTCGCAATTTCATATAAGCTTAAAACTTTACCTTGCTCTGTAAATTTCATTTCACCCTGAACCCCGATAGCAATTTCTAATGCCAGGAAATTTTCTATAAATAGAACGGTGGTTTCAAACGAACTCCGCTGAACTAGCGAACTGAAAACAGGAGTGTTACATGGAAGCGGGTGCTTCCTGGAAAGTTCATGCGCCCGCAGGCTCGCGGTAGTAAGTATGCAAAATAGGCGAGGGCAGGAGAGCGCAGACACGGAGCTAGAACCTACAACAGGGGCTATAATCTATGCAAACGCGACCCCATCTCACTGTACCTTTTGGATGGCTCACAGTGGGTTTTTTAGTGGGTTCGAGCCCCGCCTTCCGTCACCTCCATGGCGGAAGGGTATGCGAAGGCATTTTCCCCTTTTAAACAAAAAAGGGGTTGTCTATGATGATAATATAAATTTATTCCAGGCTAGCAGTAGCTTGAAACGTCTTATAATAGGTGACTCTAGGTGCCAGTTCCACGCGACCACCGCCGAGAAGAACAGGCAACAAGCTCGGCGAGAACAGGCAACAAACTCAGCTAGTTAAAATTTAAATACCATATCATAAATACTACATATAAAGTACCTAAATCGTGTTGTTTGTCATCACGGATTGTCTGCTTTATATGCCGCAGTGTTGACAACTATAGAGGACACCTTTCGGCCTTTCGGCTCTGCGTCCTTAAAGCATCTCTATGGTCGGCATCGAAGATCTCGCCTGAAGATGTTGCCTTGGTTTGATTTCCTCTACGGAAATAGATCTGCCATTCCATACGCCTTAGATAGGTAGAGATAAACCATTCTAAAAATGCACGCCCCTCTCGCCTTTGCTTTGCTTTTGTGGGTGAAGGCAGGTAGAGGGGCGTGCATTTTTAGAATGGTTTATCTCTACCTACTTAGTTCGATTGGTGCCACAGGAGCTTGTGAACTGAATGAAGACATAATTTATGTAACAGTATACCACCGAAGGATCCCGATTGTCTCGTCGTCACGTCGATGAAAACGCCTGACAGTAAAACGTCTGCCACACACCGGAAGGCTCTCTGCTCTGAAGGGCCTGACAGACGAGCGAGTAAAACCGCGGTCTAAGGCTCTACGTTAAAGCTGGTAGTCCTTATGGTGACGATGGACGGACTAGAGCTTTACCGACGAGCCGTAAGACCGCGGTTTTACTAGCTCGTCGATCAGGGCCTTTATATTTGATTTTTTGCTGAACTACGCAGACTTTGTTGGCTTCTCTAGTGTCTACTTCAAGCCTTGCTTCGTTTGAGGACAGATTGTGCTGTAATAAGTTTCCACCAATAAGTATTTATATCTCTATAACTTCCTGCTATCCTTATCCCATACCTGGATTGGGGCAAAGTGTGAAGCACGTTACTATTTATTCTATGCCGTAGTGCAAGGTATTAACGTTCAGGTCACGTGTGAGCTCTTCTAGACGAGAGGCGAGCGATTTGTAGGGCACGGAGCACCAACGAACCACATTCGCTATATTGTGCTGTGAAATATTTAGAAAGGTGGCGGTGATTTGCGTTGATTGGATTTGGTACGTTGTGACATTGTTTTTGTGGCAAAAACACAGTAAAACTCTCAACAATTTTAAATGTTCCAGTATCGTTAAATCAAATCGCGTAGGTACAAACTGGTAACTAACTAGAGCGTAACAATACCTAGTCGAAAGTAATTGGCTCAGGACGTGCCCCAGGCCAGGCATGGTCAACATCCCATCAGGCTTTAAGTTTCTCGGTAGTCAGCGGCAGTCTGACATGATTCAGCTACGTAGCACACGCCTACATCAGCACCTAGTACCTACACTGATGTGGGCATGTGACCATATTCAAAAACCATCAAATGGAGAATTTTGCTAGTTGAGTTTTCTGCTCCACTTTTTAGATTTACGTGTACATTATAGCTTTGTGGTGAATGGGACACTCAACTTTTATTTTGTTTTATTTTCATTGGCACAAATATTTGTAGGTCGATGTTCCAGAAACACGTAAAACATGAAACGGTGCCAAATAGTGTTCAAATGTGCAATCTTGTAGCAAGATTTGACTGAAAGCTCCTCGTGTTACCAGTTCCTACATGCAAGAATGCTGAGCAAGTCGCCTGGCATCAGCAAATGGAACAAATGCACTCGGACATTACTCCCTCTGATGGTCAAGTGGTTGTGGGTCCAAATCCGGTAAACCAATGATTTGTTTATAGGTGATGGTTACCCCTTAACATCAGGTGGGCTATCTGCTTGTTCCATCAGCGAGTTGTATAAAAAAAACAATGGATTTTTCTCAGAAAAAAATATAGGTATGTGCAATGCCTAAACTGTCATGTGTGTATATTATTCAGTTTTTATTTTATTGAAATTCCGCATACAAATAATTTTGTTATTTTTCTGAAATAAATGAATATGAATATATGAATACTTATATCAATTGGTAAAGGAAAACATCGTGAAAAAACCAGTAAAGCATTATTCTAATAGCTGTGATGGGCTTGCAGATATGGGTATGGATGATTGGGGATATATGGGGATGAATGATATTTGAACGTACCTCCGAATACACCTCTTAGACATCCCAAAATAATCGTAAGTTGGTATTAGGTACCAAAAGATCTGAAGGAATATCTAATAATAAAGATAGAAAGAAAATACATTTATTCAACTACACAGACACGCCATAAATAAAATAAAATAAAACAGTAAATAAGTAGTAGTACTAATATCCTTCAGCAGTAGGATAAGTAAAGATATTTAAACTAAATCTTGAATGAACAAACTTGATTTAAAATAGCTACCGAGGTAAATAGCCCTGTTTATATTTACCGCACCGGATCCAATAAACGGTGAGCTTCCACAAATCGAATGAGAATCCGGCTGGCGGGGACACCCGGTTCATCCGGTGACTCCGCCCGTGCTGGCAACGAGCTGGGGATTTCAAACCGGCGGCCGTCAGTGTTATTTATAACCAACTTAAAAAAAATGAGGAGGTTCTCAATTCGACTTCTTTTTAATCCAAAAAGTTATAAAAATAATCGGCACTAATACGGCATAAGGAACAGGCAGATGGCTTAGGTACTTGGTGTATAAGTAACGAGCAACGAATGTTCTGACTACCCCCGTAAGACATAAATAATCTTTTGTTGGTTTTGCACTAAAATATCTGAAGGGATAGCTATCTACCATGCGCCCTGAGATAAAAGTTGTGATGCTGTTTCTGTTCAGGATATTTACCCCCGGTTTCTGAAACCTCGATCAACACTAATCAGCTGTCAAGTCACTTGCCTGAAATAGCAAGTGTCTTTTACTTCAAATTAGATAGAGATAGCACGTGACAAACCGGGGGTATCGACGTTAAATGGTTTGAAATAACCGAGATAGCCTCGCCACTGCACCGTCTGTTCTGTAGACGTGTATAGCTGATCCAGTTAATGCAGGTCACGAAGGAGGGTTCACATTTTTTCAATAACTAGATGAAGGAACGGCAGATGACCCACCTGATTTACCTGAGTGAACCATCACCTAACAAAGCACTAACTCTTAAGTCCGCACATGCCCTACGATGCACTGCCTTCCGTCCATCAACTTGAGGCATACAGATGTTAAGCATCATGTGCCTGTAATAACATCGGCAACCACACTCTTCAAACTGAGACACAGCAACGCTGCTTGGCGGCAGAAAAAGGCGTGGCGGTAGTACTTCACTGGACGAGCCCTTCACAAAGAGTAGTCTTCTTCTTCTTATCGTGTCACTAGTTTATTTCGAAAAGGTGTGGCGAAAGGATTTTAAGTGCGCCTCAAGAGGCTCCTTTCGAGCACTTGACACATGTTATAAGAACTGGGTAGGTTTTACACCATGCCGGTTTCCTCACGATGTTTTCCTTCACCGTTTGAGAGTACTGGCATTGTGAACATACATTTTTAAACAAAAACTCATTGGTGTACGACCGGTTTTGAACCCACGACCTTACGATCGGAAGGCAGGCCTGCTACCGCTAGACCACCAGTGCTCACAAAGAGTAGTAAAGCTCTTAAACTAATGCATTTTGTTTCTCCAGAATCAGAATAAACTCTATATTGTACGTAAACTGTTGAAATGTAATGTAAACCTACATTAGCACAGCAGAAGCAGTATTTCTCACCCTGCGTAATTACGCGTTTTGGATTCCCTTCATATCAATTTGAATTAAAAAGTAATTTCTGCTTGCAATACGGTTGAAATTGCGCTGTTTATTGGATTTCAATCAAATGAACAGCTACGGCTCAGGCAGATTGTCAGCGTAGAGGAAATGAGGAGGCGAGGCGGCCGCATACAGACGCACCCTCATCTTTATGGTGAAACTTCGCTATTCGGTATACGCGTTTTTATTTACTCTTTATTCGGCTTTATTGTGTATTCCGAATAACTCAAGAAAAACACCATAAGGTGGGTCATGTCCAAAGAGCCAGTAGATTAAGAAAAAACACGCCATTCCGTTCACAAATCGTGCATAATAGGACGTTAGATCGAATATCAAACGTGCCTGAAGATCAAAGTCACCCCCGGTTGCTGAAAGCTCGATCAACACTAATCGGCTTTCAAGTCGCTTGCTATATCAGCTTTTACTTGAAATTAGATAGAGATAGCAAGTGATTTGACAGCCGATTAGTGTTGATCGAGCTTTCAGAAACCGGGGGTTAAATTTGTTTCAGTTTTTTGTGGCATGTTAATAATGAGGCTACGGGGTTCAGTTAAGATTTAAATTCATCGAAATGACATTCAACTTCAGTCGCTGCCTGTACGTTCTAGGGTCGCCTTTATTAAACGACTTTACTAACGAGCCAAACCCAATGTTGACCGGCGGTCGTAATTTCACGGGATGACGTCATCCACCTCGCTGAAACAAGAAAGAAATTAAACTACCCGCCTGATGAGACGTTTAACCGTAATCCTGGTAAAACTGTGGTCTCCTATAAAAAATCTTTACTTGACAATATTGAACTTCGGTTCGCCCCGAATTAGGATTTCGATACATAAGAGACCACCTCTGAAATGTATAACAAAAAATAATGACCACATCAATTACTCATAATCAGTGGAGTAGCGTAAAAAAACATACCGTTGAACACTGTTTCTGAATATCAAAGATTACACATGTAGCCAGACCCGGATTTAGCTATTAAATACTTAGTAACCATGACACTGGCACATAATACGACCAAAAATACCCTAATTAAGGTCAAGGGTCAAAAATTAAGCAATCACAATATCATACGTACCTAATCCAAATGCTCATCGAAATGGAAAACAACCCTTAAAAACACCCCGTCAACCCGTGATGTGCCCAAGAACAAGGCATATAAGCCGGAGTTCCTAAAGCTACGTTGGAACTGCTGTATGTAATAGCGGAACTGAGTGGCGGAGTGCCCTTTATGGTGGACATCCCTTACTATCGCACGAAGCCCTTTGCTTCCACTTTCTTAGTGGATTATAGCTAAGCGTGCTCCACCTTAGACTGCATCTTCGCTTTACATCAGGTGAGTTGGCAGTCAAACGCCTAGCTATTACTCAATAAAAAAAATACACGTGAAACGATTGGACTGTAGATATAGAATTATAGATCTCAATAATTTTACAGTCTTGATATTTATTTTTCGATTTTTTACTAGTTTTATAGTGTTTACTACACCTAGGGAAATCACAAAGATTTTATATCCGTATCAGGGGGAAGGTCGCGCGTTCAAATCCCGCTCGGAGAACATCTTATTGTGTGAAATTTATTGCACGCTTTTATAAAAACAAACATTATGCAGCTGACGTTTTGGTGTTCTTCAGTGTTTTTGAAGCTTTTATTATCTCTGTCTTTCTACTTTTTTTCTACAATTTAATAAAGGCGCAGAATTCCTCATACAAAGCTCACCATTCCGTCATTCAAGAACATTTATTCACCTCATTCAGCGGTTGTCAGTTCTTCGAGCAACATATGATCTGCTCATTGATACTTCAACTTGTTAATTCTGCAATTTATTAACGGTATAGCTATATGGAAAACAACACTTTAACCCCTCTAATTACTTATAATCCCGGTGCGACCCCGTTTCCGCTCGTTACCTTTGTTTTATAAAGAAGCGGTAGCGTTTAACGTCTGTTTTTTAGCAGTGTAATTATATGAAATGCAGGATAGATTAAGAATAAAACCCTCTGAAAATATGTTAAACTTGCCAGCATTTTATTGATTCCATCGTTTCGATAGCCGGACTGTATGTGGTGTAAAATAAAGACGCAGATAACCGCTAATATAATTTTCACGTTATCGCATTTCAAAATTTTTTAAGATGTAAAATTACTCAAGGTATGCGTGTCAAAAGGTATTTGTTCAGTAAAATCAAAAAGATCACTTTGGAACTTTTCCACGCGACCAAAGCCGAGAAGAACAGGCTACAAAGTAACGTCATGGCTTCTACCGTTTTTTTGTGCACCTGCAATTTATGGGTTATTCCCGTTGAGTAACACCTTTCTTTCAGTCACAGTGTGACACAATGGGTCGAAAACTTCCCGTTGACTCCGTCGAGTAGCCCCTGTTACACATTACGACTTTTATTTTCCCGTTCTGTCACACTGCTACTGTCAGCTTTTATTTCCCGTTTAGTAACAGTGTGACCGAACGGGAAAATAATAGTCGCAATGTGTAACAGTGTGACTGAAAGGTTACTCAACGGGAATAACCCGTAATTTCGAGGCCACCTTTCAAACCGAAATAGAGAAATGCAAAGCAACTGAAAGGGTCTGTAAAACGAGAATTTCTTTGCAGGGGCGTTATTCACTATGACCAATCCAATCGCGTTTGCGTTTAGATCACGTTGTGACGTCACACGGTCAGGGTAAAATATCTCCTATGTTATAAAGAATAAAGCACAAGATCACGTTTTGACGTTACACGGTTTGGGGCAAGGAATCTCCTAATGCCGGTAGTAGCCGGTGTATCACTAAGTTTATTCCACTTTTAAGCTAATGACTTTTGAACCGGCTTTTCTACGACCAAAAGTAGTTTTCTTGGCTTTGCGAGTCGGGTTGACGATTCCTTCAAACAAAACTGAAATGGCCAATTAGTGTGACCCTTTCAGTAGCTTTGCATGTGTTTCAATTCATAAAACAGTATTTCAAATACTGCTCAAGCCTAAATTTAGATACACATTTTTAGTTTGCTCACGGTTTTATAGCTCGAACTTTGGCATTTAAGAAATAAACCTCAGACTGAGACTGAATCATAAGGTCAAAGGTACATAAATTATTAGAATAATCAATGATATTTGTTGTCCTTATTTTACCATCGCACTGCTCGACATCGGCAGAGAGTTCATCCTCACACATTGGAGCCAGGGTGTGCGCGTACCGTCCGGTTCCAGAGGAACTTCCTCCCGCGAACACTCAGGCTGTGGAATGATCTCCCTGCTGATGTTATCCCGAAAGACTACAGTATGGGGCTCTTCAAAAAGGGCGTTTTAAAATTTTTCAAAAAAGGGTCGGCAACGTGCTTGTGACTCCTCTGGTGTTCAAGCGTTCATAGGCTACGGTAACCGCTTCCCATCAGGCGGGCCGCAAGCTTGTTTTTCTACTTTTTTGTATAAAAAAGGGCCCGTATTCATAATGGTCGCTGAGCGTGCCAATAGCATAGCAGACATAAGTCTGTTGCTGTCTCTTTTCGTTGGCATGAAAGTGACAGTGACAAGAATACTCTATAGAGCTTCTACAAAAATGCAGGGATTATGAATAAGAGGGTATACCTGTAACTTTACGCAAGTTCGTAGGAAGGTATTGAAGTATTTATTGATTGATTGATTAAAGAGAAGAAGAAAATAGCCCAAGTCTCATTTAACTGTAGAATACGACCCATAAAACTCAAGTGGTGGTCTAAAGATTAGAGGACCTCTTCCAACCGAAAACTCTGAAAGTTTTTTATCAAACACAGGAAGTTTCATTTCCTAAGGGAATTGGGACTACCAAGTAACAATCACTTTAACCGGTAAATCTTCTTCTTATTCGAATGGCCTTTGCATTGTATGTAGCCCGCAATTTCGCCAATGTCACGTATAAACTGTTAGACCTTAGCACGAAAGAGAATGACCGGTGCGAAAATGGTCATGATCGGTAGAGAATTTAGATTAATATAAATAACAATGATTCCAAACAAAATTAAAATTTTATAAATAAAATCATACCTCTAATAATCAACCAAACACAGTTCTAACTAAAAAACATAAGAGGAAAAAATATAAAACACGAATCTACCTATTTACTAACTGATACTAAAAACTAAAGTTTTATTTTAAACCTACTAATATATTTACATAAAATATTAACAAAAGGGGTAAATGCTAACGAAAGAATACATTTCAATGAAAAGGGACGAGGAATTTCAGGGGGAATCTTCTAAATATATATAACTCAAAGGTGACTGACTGACTGACTGACTGACATAGTGATCTATCAACGCACAGCCCAAACCACTGGACGGATCGGACTGAAATTTGGCATGCAGGTAGATGTTATGACGTAGGCATCCGCTAAGAAAGGATTTTGATCAATTCTACCCCCAAGGGGATAAAATAGGGGATGAAAGTTTGTATGAAACTTTGAATTCCTTGGCGCGAGCAAAGCCGCGGGTTCAGCTAGTTAAATTATAAAGCGACAACCGCAAATTCGGACAATTAAAAAATATGTGGTCCACGGTTCCTTCATCGAGACCACACTCACAAAGAGCATGATCCCATCGCTGTCTTACCGATTCTGTATGTCAGTCATATTTAAAATTAGTTCTATGCATGCATAGTACATGCGACCGTCTCACCAAAGAATATAATCTACGGAGCTCTAGAAATTTCTGGTAACAGAAAAAAAATAAAGACATTGGTCTATGGTATTCACCTTTTCTACCAAAACTACTTTCTACTAAAAAACAGTCTTGAGCCTCAAGCTCATGGTCTTGAGCAAGGTTTGGATACAAATAAAAACAAATAACTTCAATCTAATTTAATAAAATAATTTGATCAAAAACTAAAATTGTATTTTATCTACAGGTTTTTGTAGCACATTTTACAAAGACAGTTTCACACTAGCCACGGACCGTGTATGCACTGTGACTGCGTCGGTTATGCCTATTTCACAGAAAGACCTCGTGAAATGGAAGCGAAATACGAAGGTGTTAGTGTTCGCAAAGCGATACCTAACGTACTCTACCTAGCCGCGGCTTACTCTGGATACCAACTGAAATAGGGTTCCGTCGTATCTTTGATTTTTTTAGTCATATATTATATGTGTGTAGATTGTCCGTGGCATAACTGCACGGCCCTGGCGGAAGACCAGCGTCAGTTGCCTGTCGACTGACTTTTGCTGAGCCAGGGTCAGGGTTTGCAGCTCTTAGGTAATTTTTATTTGATTTATTTTCTTTCTTGCTGCAAATAAATATGTTTTCTTTCTTTCTTTCAAATATTCATAGATAAAAAGTTGATAGTTATTGTGGTTGGATGGGTCTGCTATGTCACCTGGAGCTTTCTAGTCCTGAACTTGGCCTGTGAATTCGACTCAAAAATTTGATAGATAACGCATTTATTTGCCCAACTGACACACACAGAAAAGAAAAAATAACAACAAAACAGGTAAATATAAACCAACAAAAGTAAATTATAAAACAAACAAACTTTAAATAAAACATTAAATAAAAATTGTAAAATTTTAAATTTGGTGCACATTACCTTATCTGATGTTTCAGAAAAATATCTTGAGGCTGACTAGTTCGTCAACCAGCGGCCCGATTACGCTAGTGTCTGGCTATCGAGATGGCTTTCAGTTTGACATTTGATTCCCATCCATCTTATACTATAACTGCTATTACACTATGGGAATCAAATGTCAAACTGCCGCAGATAGGCATTCTGCTTGTTTCAGCACTTGCTTTTAAAAAACGGATCGAAAACAACTCCAAAAGGTCCTGGGCCCGTACCACCGTCTCTGGAAGCATTCTTATTTCAATATTACTTTACTTTTTGATCATAAAGCTGACTCTAGTGATTGCACACAAAATGGTTGTTTGCGATTTTTCAAATTTGTGTTTTTATATCTTTTAAAATGTCGATATAAGACATTGACATAAAAGTAATATTGAAATAAGAATGCTTCAAGAGATTATGGTACGGGTCCCGAATAAGGCTTCATGCTCCGGTTTCATTCATTTGTTCGCTGCGGATGCATTTGCCTCTTGTACGCTTTTTGCGCGGAACGGTGTCGATGACGCCGATTGGAATTTGGAATGGTTTCGTAATGCGATTGGAGTGGAAGGTTGTTTGGACTTTGGATGTTTGAAAATGGAATGTAGGGCCGGCTCAAAAGTTCAAATTTGGAACGTATTGCGTTGCGAGTACCTACATACAATTTTGAAACGAGATAAAGAGGTTTTAAATGTGGTGGTATTTGCTTAGATAATAGAATTTAAAATATAGAATTCCATTTAAGTTTATAGTACAGTTATTATATTTTTTCTTATTCTAGTCTGAGAGTCTGCTAGTCCAAGACACACATCTATAGTTTTTTTGGTTTATTTCAAAGATGTAGGAAAGATGAAGATGTAGGTACCTACCTAAGTACCTACTTAAGTAATTAAGTTCGATTGGCGGTCTCATTGCTGTGAGGAACTTTGTTTGCACAGGATTCGATATTATTATCAGTTTCACTTAAGTTTCAAAAAAATATTTCGACTAAAAAGCAAAAACCGTGCACCGATCGTCACCAAGTCATAATAAATCTGTGAAAAAACATCAGAAACACATCTCATAATCTATATTATCATATCACTCAAATGCTCATTTACGTCAAATAGAGTCTCACAAGTATTACCACCCATATGTCAAATTTTCAACTAAGCCGGCCCCGATGGTTATAAGCACGGAGCGGACGCCGTACCTACTTCTACGGTACTCACGCTACGCACTACTACGCTACGCTACGAATGAAAATCCACCCTCAAATCCTTTGTTTGTCGCTCGCTACAACACTTACTCACGCACGACTGAATACAATGCAGCTACATTAGTTACTGTTAATTTTTTGTTAGATACATTGATAGGTAAATAGGTAAATTCTTTATTTTACACAAAGGAAAAAAAACACAAACAGAAACTTGAAAAAAAGAATAGGTGCAATGGGCGGCCTGACCGCTAAAAGCGATCTCTTCAAGACAACCTCGTTTAGTAAGTTAGTGTTACTTTTGAACATAATGTCCTTAGCTTTGTAATTTTACTAAAAGTTTTTAAGAGCTTTTTTTTTAATTTAATAGCTTTTAATAGCTTTTTTTTTAATTTCTTTTTTAAGTTCAAATATAACCAGCGTCAAAAAAAATAACGCTGGAAAACTGTGGAGAGGAAGTGTTTGCGCGCATACAAAATGCTCGCGCTATCACACCCCATCCCCCTCTTTCCGGCGTTCTTTTCGCGTGACGCGCACTATACACACTCCAGAATTTTTTGTGAAATGCAGCCGTTGCGGGAAACTCATGAATTTGCATTACAATTTAATGTTGTAAGTACATATTTACCATCACCAAGAATGACTTACAGTTGATTTTGCTGTGGCATGTTATTTTAGTATTTATATTATGAAATTAAAACGAGATATATTTAGTAAAACGCTTTCAAAGAACAACGGAAAAGACCGTTTGAGAGCACTGGCATTAAACACGTAATTGCACCACAGGATTAAACCCGAAAACCTTGGAATCGCAATTCCATTTCGTTCTTATGGTAGCATCCCTTCCATGGAATCCCTTCCTCCCAGTGCTATTTTCAGCTAGTTACCTGTGCTACCTTGAATACTGAGATAAAGAAAATACACTTAGAAGTTATGACGCACGGAATCGTGTCTAAAATTGGAATCTCTATTTGGTATTCATCACTACATAGTATATAACAAAGTCGCTTCCAGCTGTCTGTTTGTCAAAAATCAAAACGGTCTTTATTCAGTACAATCACAAGGGTCACTTTGAAACGTCATTATAAGCTAGGTTAATTTACCGCCAGATCGTCGCGACCAAAGCCTAGGTACTATATACTAGCCTAGGACCTTCCCTGGTATCCTTAGATCTTTAAAGCTGCGCATCAGATTTTGATGCTGTTTTTTTTATAGGTAGAGTGATTCAAGGAGAATGTTTATATGACAATTAAAACTTGCCTATTATACTATACCTAACAGAGAAATAATTTCCACCCGTGCCAAGCCGGGGCGGGTCGCTAGAAAATAATATAAAAATACATTTGACGTGGATTCACGTTTCTTCGTGGAAACATATTAGGTGAATTCGTGGGTGTGTTGAGACTTGAGACGTCATACTCAAAGGGTAAAAATAAAATACCTTTGCCTTGGAAAGTACTACCAACCTACTACACCACCTACTCAAATTCTATGCCGTAGGGAGATGTAGGTTTTGCCAGCCCTTCTTATTTATTTAAATCTTACGATACTCAGGAACATAATTTATTTATTTATCAAAAATAATTGGAATTATTTTTGGTTTTCAAGTCCGACCACGTGGCATATAATTATGGCAGTCTTCGGAAGACACTAGTAAATATTGCTTCTTTTCACAGAAACGAAGAAATCTTCATGTTATGGAATGCTAACTACTGCAAAATGAGTAAATGTACCAAATTTGTATCTTTGGATGTATCACTGACTACCCTCTTAGATACGTGATTACCAGTAGATATTTTCAAAGAGGGCAAAAGAGGGCATCTACCGTGCCTGTGGGGATAAAATTCGTGAAACTGCTTCAGTTTCTCTTGAAAACAAAATGACGGCTGACTTTACCACGGACTGACTTGGCTAAAATAGTACATTGTTCACCGAGAGGAGAAAGTGACCGATTACCGTCGAGGGTGTCGTTTAAAACACCCGAGATCGGGAATCGCACTTTCTCTCGAGTGATACATAGTGCTTTATACTACACCTACGAGGAAAATAAAAAACTAAAACTGAATCCTCAAACAACACACAAATTGAAAATGGCGCCAATGGCGTCTGCAATTTTCACATGTTCTTTTTTCAAATTGTTTATCCTGCCGCCGCAGGGTCGCACTGCCAGCCCGACACCATCCAACACACAGCTAGTGGCCAGTGTCATTTTGCGAACTTGGAGATAAAAACTCACTGTAAAAACTTTTTGGCTTTTGATATTTAGGTTACCGGCGGCGCATAGTCTTACCCAAAATTAAAAAAGAAAAACCACGTAAGAAATGGATTTTCATACACTTTTCTCTCCCGCTCAGATGCGTTTTCTCCCCGCATATTTGTTCGATATGCAATGACGTACTTTCTACCGTAAATTTGATAAAGTATCAAGGTACTTTCCAAGCAGGTGTAGTATAAACTATTTCATCTATTTCACTTGTCACTAGCAATGAGTAATGAGTGTCAAAAAAACTGACCGGTTCTAAAAATGGAGTGATACAGAAGCAAACCTACTGCCTACAAAGGTGCTTCTACCCAGGAATTTAGATACTATCTTCTACCCAAAGCCATAACTTGGTGTTCGTAAAGTGGCACGAGGGAACTACCATGAGGAATCGTGAACGTATAATATAGATCTCAGAGAGGTAAACACATAAAATTTATCAACTGCATGCAGAATGTACGAGTACCTACATAAAGTACCTAATAAATAGCGTCCTACTAGTGCGACTCGAAATATCGCATGACAACTGACACTTGACCCACTTTTATAAAAGAGTAAACTTACCTCGTTATTGGCAACAATACAGGGTATTAAAAGATCACTCCATAAAACTTCTTGGATACTTTAACTAACACTCATAATTCACACAAATAAAATAATATAGATTTTCAATAGTCATTTTAAATAACTTTATATAATGACTATTAAAAATATGTTTCTCTTTTTTTTCTTTGTTTATCCTATGTTAACCTAAATATTAAAATAAATAAAATAAATAAATGATATCTTCCCATACATGTATTTACGCAATAAATATACTTTGATTTTGAAGTTTTCGGGAGAAAACTGTATATATATAGAAACTCTTTGGAGGAAAAACTTTATGAAAGGTAACAGCAAATATGTATACGCGATGTTTATCAAAATGACCTAGAGGGCTACCAAATCGTCCTATCACTGTCGTTCAGCTTATTAAACTGTCGACAATATATCTTCTTACCGCTTCTCTTCATAAGCCGAAACATCCCATCCCACTTCCTACATGTATAAATGCGAAAGTTACTATGTTTGTATGTTTGTAGCTCTATCACGGTTTACCACTAAACCGATTCGGGAATTATTGAACAAATATACTCGTAGTATTGGCTGGTTATTTTATTTTGAAAAATTACCGAGAACAGGGAAGTAAAACAACGAACCAAATTATGAGAAATATTCAACGCCGAATTTAAGTTAGCGAGCAACAAGCAAAGCTGTGGGCGGTAGCTAGTGTCTAAAATAGTTAGTTATACATGTACCCACAAAGGCAAGAAAGCTAAGCCTCTACAATAGCAGCCGCGTCGCTATAGGACAATGCCCGCAACCACTCAGCATATTGGTTGCCAGCCGCAAAAGAACAAACATTCATATTTTACGCTACACGCCAGGAAACCACTACGAGAGTTTTTGACTAAGAATATCATAAATGACGTATTTTGTTTCCTTGTCTCCTTGCTGTTTCGCTAGTTCTTTCGAAACAGTGTGGTGAAAGGTATTTTAAAGCGCCTCAATGAGGTACCTTTCGAACTTGAGGTACTTGGTAGTTTGTTACAAATATAACATGAAAAGAAAGAAATAGCCGCTCAGATCTGTAACAGTAGCAGAGCTCTTTTTGAAGGGCTCGTCCGGAGAAGTACTACCTACCATTACAATGACTGTACTGTACTACTACAATGCCTATTTCTGCTGCCAAGCAGCGTTGCTGTTTTTGGTTTTGAGGGTAAGGTAGCCGGTGAAATTACAGGCACATGAGGCTTATCATCTGTATGCCTAAAGTTGTTAGAGGCAGGTAAGTACATCATAGGGCACGTTCCTATCGTGCGTGACAGGCGAGGCAAGGCTCTGTAAGTAATTTAACATCACGTTAACACATACCAGGTGGGCTTGGTATGCTTGATTCGTCCATAGATTAGCCACACGTTTTTATATAAAAAAAATTACAAAAATATGCCGTAAAATTTCATGTTCAGTGATTCAATATTATTAAAAACGTTCCAATATCTTGCGTCAATATAATATAGCTTAAAACCGCAAAAGGGCCCCGTATAAAGACAAGCAATCAAAGTTATCGATGCCATATCCGAAGCAGGACCTTTCAGCCACTGGCCTTGAAGTCTGTGAAATATTAAAATCACTGATTAGATTATAGAATCACACTGTTCCTTACTATATTACTCAAATTCACACCACACATAATACGTAACGCTCTCATTTCTACTGCATTCACTCTACTCTAATGTCTTTTCTGTCATACCCAACTTTCGCTACCATATTCCAAGCATAAAATTAACACAAAATCATTACAATAAATTTTGGATTGGTTTCTTCCAACGCCATATCGAGTCCGTGTGTTCTTTCCTCCCTCAAAGCACTATTCTCCAACCCCAGTCCCTTGAACCCGAAGTTATCGACCACCCGAAACTTGAACTGTGACCTTTCACATCCATCAAAATTTACATACTTCTATCACAATATCACATGGTTATTTCAGTTCTTTATTTTGTAAGAAATAATGTAAAATGATATTAAAAAGTTTCAATTTCTAACACCAAACATTTTGTAGAGTATTTCTCTGTTCTGTGCAAAAAAATAGCAAATAATTTATTAAAATTAGGAATGGATTCTTTACAGGCGTCCGTTTTTCCGAATACCTAACATGTTTTCAAGAGAAGAGTGAATAGGTACTTTCTAGGTGAACGTGCCATATCGTCGACCGCATCATCAACACATCAGGAGAGATTGTGGTCAAAAGATTTATGTAGAAGTTGTAAAACAAAAATTCTAGTAAAATTGGTTAGATTAAAATCATGTTTTAAAATCTTTGCAATGTCCAAAACTTCAAAACTTGTTTACGAGTTTTCAAACATTCAGTGTCATATTTTAAAGTAAGTTTTCATACATTTGTGGCCTACTCTAGTGGCATGGCAGGCCGCTAAAAATCGTAACACGAATAACCTAAGAGCAGTAGAGCTCTTTGTGTGTGGCTCGTCCGGGGAGGTACTACCACCACGCTATATTCTGCCGCCAAGCAGCAACTCCGTGTTTCGGTTCAAAGAGTGTAGTCGCCAGTGTAATAACAGGCACAGAGGCTTAACATCTGTAGGTATGCCTCAAGTTGATAGATGCAGGGCAGTGCATCGTAGGGCACGCTCCTATCGTGCGTGACTTACGAGGCAATGCTTTGTTATAGGTGATGGATCAGGGTTATCTGCTTGTTCCATCAACTGGTTTTATAAAACAAAAAAAACTACTTTCTATAGATACCTAGTAGGATTTTACAGGAGTTTTATTATATCCTACGAATATGAGTCTCAAGATCGTTGAAAATATTTCAGGTCAATCTGTCACTCTCAAGCCGGAATCTAAATCTAGTAAAGATCAAGCCAACCAGTCCTGTCGCCGGCTCATAAAACACAAATCTCACATTTAAAGGTCACCCCAACATCACCCCGCAGGTCTGATAAAATGGCGTCAGGATAAGGCTCGCAGGTGGAAAGGTTACGTCTGCGACGGATCTCCCCCCTGCGTGACCTTTCCGTCGAGTGATCGCACCGCAGTGAGGCACGCGCCGAGCTGAAACATCAAGATCGACGCACCTGTGCGGCGGTCGAGGCGGTACTGCCGGGCCGCTGCTGTGGGACCGGCTGCGAGGAGCGCGCATGCGCCGCGCTGCCGGCTGCGAGTCTTCGCTCCCGGCCCCGCACTGTGAGCCGCGCCGCCGCCGCCTCCGCGTCTCGGCCCGAGCCGGTGCTTACGTGGACTCGTTGCCGGGTGTGGTCAATAGCCGAGGCTGGTGGTTAGTGCAAGTGCAGTGCTGTGAGGATGCGCCCGGCGGGCCGGTAGCGGCCGCGGCATGGCGCCCGCCCCGCCCGCACCATGACCGACCTGCAGGCAACCTTCGAGTTCTCCGTCGAGCTGTACAAGTTCTACAATGTCGATCTCTTCCAGAGAGGGTGAGCATCCCTCTTTATACCGCCTCACAACTTGGCAACGGAAAAGCCTGAGCCGCAGCGTCGCTATCGAAGTGATAACAGATTGATAACACACAGATAAGCCTCTTAACGGTTATTCTTGACTTTCATGAAGGTGCTGAAAAACCATAGGAGATGCCAGCAAAGTTAAAGAAACTATTTTATTGGTTACTGCATTTTCTATTATTTAAAACTCGTCACAAAACCCCAAATACGAATACTACTAATCATTATGGTTATCAGTACACCAACGTCACACAGAAATACTGAAACCAAATAAATCAAGTTTTCAATCAATTACTTGCACTACTCAAAGCTGTTTGTGACTGTAAAACTATTGATCAATCAAACGTCGAGCGTAGCCGCGTAGACCCAGTGCTACGCTGTAGACCCGTTACAGCGCCGTAGAGGTTCAATTATCTACGAATAGGTACACTAATACACTACACAAGTATACACTAATACATACAATACACTGACGATTTTAGACATAATTATAAATATAGAAAATTCGTTATTGTACAGAACAAAACGTATCGTACATAGGCGACCTTAATGCTAGAGAGTTTAAGAGTTTCTCTTCCAGTTAATCTTTGTGTAGCTTTGAATAAACCGAACGAGTATAAGTTCACCAAACATGGATGATAGGGACCTATTTTCTACAAATACACATTGCTTGATATTATATAAACCTTTTACTAAAAGGAATTTAATTTGAGAATTACTTTATAGTCTAGTACTAGTAGTGCAGACGATTCTAAGGTCGTGGGTTCGCATCCGGTGCACCAGTCTTAATAAACCAGTTAGTTTTTTAGCGGCTTTGAACCTGTTACGTATGGAATACCAACTTCCTTACTTTGCAATCCTTACATTTCAATCCAAAGTTTGTCTGGAAGAGATCGCTTTCTGCGATAATACCGCCTATTGTACAGTCATTTTTATTGAGTGTTCTGTTATTTTGTTTGGTGAACAATAAAGCATTTTCATCTTCTTCTTCTAAATATATACATATAACTCAAAGGTGACTGACTGACTGACATAGTGATCTATCAACGCACAGCCCAAACCACTGGACGGATCGGGCTGAAATTTGGCATGCAGGTAGATGTTATGACGTAGGCATCCGCTAAGAAAGGATTTTGATCAATTCTACCCCCAAGGGGATAAAATAGGGGATGAAAGTTTGTATGAGATTTTCAAAGTAAACGAGCGCGAGCAAAGCCGCGGGATCAGCTAGTTCATATATAAAACTAGGTGATTGAACAAGCAGATGGCCCACCTCATGGTAAGTGGTAACCATCACCTATAACAAAGCATTCCTATCGTGCGTGACTTACGTGCCTCGTAAGTCACGCACGGATATATATAGCATAGGAACGTGTCTTACGATGCATTGCCCTGAGTCCATCAACTTGTGTGACATCAATGTGCCTGTAATTACACCGGCGCGGCGACCACAATCTTCAAACCAAAACACAGCGTTGCTGCTTGGCGGCAGAAAAATACGTGGTGGTAGCACTTCCCCGGACGAGCCCTACACAAAAAGCTCTACTACTCTTGAAATTTATCTTGATGTTGCACTAAATTGCTTGGTTGCACTACATTGTAGCTCAAAATGACAATTCGCGTTTTAGGGTTGTACTACAAAACGGTGTCTAACTTTAAACAATGTCTAAAGTTAGCGCTGTCTCTGTTTGCCATTACGCAATGGCAAGAGATGTCAAAAGTTTAGGCAGTGTTTAACGTTTGCCTATTTTTTTGTAGTAAATGTTTCTTAGAGTAAACTCCCAATCTCATAATACCAAAGATGTTATCTCGTTACGACACAGAGCTGTCACAGGCAGTTAACTTTGTCACCTTTTGTTTTCTGACATTTTGCGAAGCAACATAGCATTTTCATTCAACTGTTTTTCTAGTGTTATTTTGAGTTGTGTTGTGTAATTTCGGTGGTATTTTAACAAACATTTACTTGCATTTGGAATGAAAGTGTGATATCGTGATTTGACCGAATATGTTTCGAATGTTTTGAAGAAATCCGCCACCATTTCCTTCAAAACAAATGACGCGACTTGACTATGGACTGACTTGACTAAAAAGTATTATACAAAATCGCTTGACACTGGCAAGATTGTCTGTACCGACAGGAGCCATAAACAAAAAAAACTTCGCCCTATGTAGGAACTTGACGAAACAATACTTCCCTTGCTTACGCTCTGTTTCTGGTCATTTTTTTTTTGTTATGAATTTTTTTTAGCCCCAAACTAAGCCAAAGCTATGGAATATGGAAATGGAAACCAGATATAATACATATATATTCTTTTTTTTTTGTAAATACAAACAGTCATATAATATTGTATAACATCCAGCCAGACAGAGAACAAACATCTATGTTGAGCACACAAATGTTTGTTCTCTGTGGGGATCGAACCCACGGCCTCCAGCGCAGAAGGCAGAGCTCCTACCACAGACTAGTAGGGAACGCTACTGTGTGTACGGAATTGAGCTGTAAAAACTGTCAAAAATCATCAGAATCATTATCATCAGTCTAGAGAAGTACCTACACTGTTCAGAAGAAGTATAAAAAATATTTTGCGAAGTAGACCCCTTGAGTGTTGCTGTACTGTCGGAATAGATGCGTATGCTGTTCTCATCAATCATTTTTATATACATATCGAAACTCTTAACACATACTAGAATCCACATTTGTTTTCCGAACAGAAGTTCGGAAAACAAATGTGGATTCTAGTATGTGTTAAGAGTTTCGCTACCAAGGTCGAGCAAGCTCGCTTCAGATGATGTTAGTAGTTTAGTCAACTTGCACATAGGTAGGTAGGTATTTCTATTTGTCATTACATTTTGAATAGGAATTAATTTTTGTTTAATAACGAACATAAACAATGAACGTGACCGGGCTTTGCTCGGTTGCTTAACGACGCCATCTACTGAAGTAGCTTAATAAAACGAATAGTATTTACTTGCCAATATAATAAAATGACAGTATGTTGTGTTTTTAATTGCCTGAAAACATGGATAAAAAACATTCTCTATAAATGAAAGCTATATCGATTTATAGGCCCTGAAACACCGTGCATACTAAATTTCATAAAATCGTTGGAGCCATTTCTGAGATAGGATTCAGATTATAAATAAATAAATATAGAAGAATTGCTCGTTTAACCCCCGGTTTCTGAAAGCGCAATCAACACTAATCGGCTGTCAAGTTACTTGCTATCTCTATCCAATTTGAAGTAAAAGCTGATGAGCGCGCTTTCAGAAACCGGGGCTAAAGGTATTAGATAAATAATTGAAGAGAGTGCCCATCTGAGCCTAGCATCTAAAACAGACACAGAAATTCACTCGCTACTCGACTAAAATAGATACTAACTAGTCTGAACCGTCCACCTTGTTGGTCCTTCTAATTTTAACCGTCTTGTATGTAAGCCAAGCTATAGCAGGAGTACTTTGTGGCCACGTTCTGCAGTAAAATAACCACGTGGATTGTAGGTACCAACTTGCCATGCCTACACACATAACATACAACATATTCAAATCAAAGGTAGGTAATTAGAGAGCGTAGTCGCAGTTTTGGTTGACATATTACACGCGTGTATGTGTACAAATACACTACACGCAGTTTTTGTATGAAAATAAGAAAAGCGCCCCTAGAGGACACTACGGACTTTTCTTATTTTCATACAAAAACTGCGTGTCGTGTACACCATACACGCGTGTAATGTGTCAACCAAAACTGAGACTACGCCCTCAGTTCCTCTACGATACTTATCTTATAAGATATTTTTATCTTAGTTTAGGTACCTATTAGCGGGATCCGGATCACTCGAACCACAAAAACCTGTGTCTTCCTAAAGCCGTAAACATTTAATTCTCGTACTGTCCGTTATTCACGCTCATTTCTCTTCCATACCCATAGGCTGTGTAATGAGTTACCATCAGAGGGCGTAGTCGCAGTTTTGGTTGACACATTACACGCGTGTATGGTGTACACTACGAGTACACGCAGTTTTTGTTGAAAATAAGAAAAGTCCATCGTGTCCGCTAGGGGCGCTTTTCTTATTTTCATACAAAAACTGCGTGTAGTGTACACCATACACGTGTGTAATGTGTCAACCAAAACTGCGAATACGCCCTCAGAGGTTTTCCCGCCAAGATTTATCATGAAAAGCTTCAAGAAAAATGTGAGTAAAGTCCTTCAAGGTAGGCAACGCAACGCACCGACAACGCCTCTGGTGTTGTTGTTGTCTATGGGCGACGGTGACTGCTTACCATCAGATTGGCCGTTAGCCCGTTATCTATCTTTTACATAAAAAAAATTATGTACCTATACATAATATACTATACATAATATACTGTACATAATATATCTGGCTCAGCGTATCAGCATTGCCATTCAGCGTGGCAATGCAGCCAGTGTCTTGGGTACGCTTCCGACTGGCATGGATTTGGATCAGTTGAGCTATGTATAGATCGTTTGCAACGGTCTGCAGATAGCTCAACTGTTTCATATGTATTTTGTATATTTTGTAAATAATAGTAACTATTAGTTGTAATTTTCTTTGTCAATAAACTAACTATATACTGTTGTAACTGTAAAGTGGCAATTTTTTGGTTTTCAGGTTTCTAGTCCACAGTCCTTAGGTACTCGTATGTGGTCTGTTCGCCAATTAATTTTCTGGGCTTTCTGAGGGTCCGGACGTGGGGAGATGATACGTAGTTTATAAATTCCTTGGGGGAGATAGCTCGGACGTATCATAGGCTTTACAAAAAGTGTTAGGAGATGGTGAAATACCAAACATATAAAAAGCTGGCATAGATGGAAGCAAATGAGGGTTGCCGATCGCATGTTGCCTGTTCTTCTCGGCATTGGTCGCGTGGAACTGACACCTAGAGTCACCTAGTTTTAAGACGTTTCAAGGTGATCCTTGTGATTTTATTAAATAAACATATTTTGACTTTGACTAACGTTTGCCGGGTGTGCGTGTGGTGTATTTAATTGCATTCGTTCTCTAAAGAAATTAGAATGACTTGTCATTGATAACCTCATTCCGTATACACTATGTACATGTCAGAATAGCTATTACTGTGTTCTCACCACACTGTTTCGAAAGAAACTAGTGACACGATAAGAAGAAGAACTGTGTTCTTAAGAATAATGATGATTATGTCTGGAGTAAAGCGTCGTTTTATCACCCACAGGTTGTACCAAGTGCGCATCGGTCTCCGCGTCTCCCCGAAGGTGCCCGTCGACATCGAAGCCTCGGTATCGAGCAGCAACAGCGCCGCGAGGACCGGGAGACCAGCCGCCAATGCCTCACTCGTCAACGGCCTGGCCGCCTCCCGGCCATTTCAAATCATGTACAGAAACGAGGAGGTCACCTTACGAGATATCGTTCATTTTAGAGCTCATCTTTTAGGTGAGGATGTTTTCTCAGATCCTCAAGAACCTAGTATAGATACGTATCTAAATGTATATTCTACTGGCAAACAAGCATAAATGTGTGAAGCATTCAGATCCTAACGTATGTGAAGCAAATCTCATCGTGCAAAGAGATATTAGAAAATAATGTCAGCACAGGACGTGGAGAAAACTTGTAACCTGTCACGTTTGAACTTAGCTGTTAGCTGGGCTTTTTGTACCTGATGCATAGTTTTATAATACCATCTAGTCGAGGCAGGTTTCCAACGAATAACAATAGAATCAATTTCGATTGTGACCAGTTTCATTGTGTTTTTCCTGCAGTCGACAGCCGAAATCTGAAAGAGTCGCTAGAGCGGGCAGAATGGAGTCTAGGTGTGGAGCTGTGGTGCAGCGAGGGGGCTCAGTCCAGCACCCTGACCCCTGTCTCATGCCGCGTCCTCAAACTTCATTTTCAACCGTCCCAGGGTCTGCATTACCACCTGCCGGTGCTCTTCGATTACTTCCACCTGTCGTCCGTATCCATCACCATCCATGCGAGCCTTGTTGCTTTACATCAGCCTTATATCAAGTAAGTAATACACGTTTACTTGGTGAACAGGAGACAGGAGTGTCGCAAATGCTTAGCCGATAGAATAGTCGCTACTCCCTAACCTAGCTAGTGCGTTTGCGACCTTAGTAAGGGTTCACTGTTATGTTGGAGAAAGACATTCCGTCGATTCATATGGCTTCGTACACAGTCGCATAGTCGTGTTTTTAACTCATTTGGATCCACGTCTAAAGAGAGTCTTCAAATGAAATGAAGATTCCAAGCAATTGCACGATAAGAAGCAATATCGCAGATTACGGCCTGAGTAAACCAACACTGAAATGAAAGCCGAAATAAAACTTTCATTTTCTCGAAAGCCCGCAGATATGACAGGTACAGCACTTTTCTACTTTTCCCTTTTTCAATTCAACACAGACAAAGTAAGGTAGACGAATCCCCAACGGATTATGGTAATGATTTGTTGGTTTTTCCAATTCATGTGATTAAAGTGGTTGTTTTTCCATGCTGCTAAAGGAAAAGTATCATGAATTATGTGCAAAGTTGGTGAGTAACACATTTCACCTGTTTACGTGTTTGTATTTGTACAAAAGTACCGACCCGTGTTTTATATTATCGATCGGTATAGTAAACATTGGCATAAGTGGATATCTACCTACATTATGTATATTACTTTGCCTCAGCAGCGCTCGATAATCAAACACAGATGGAAGTGGAAAAACCCATAAAAGGGACACTCTGATTTTGTAGCCCCGATCCCAGACTTCAAACTAAATGTTTTAGGGAGCTTTGAACTTTGCAAGGGTTTGATATATCAACATTCAAAATTAAATATTAGGTACTTAGCTACCAACGTCTTATTCCATAGACTGACTGATCGGCTGATGTTTGGCTAATTCGTGACAGCAATAAATATCATCGGTTTGAACGAGTCCACTACTAGAAAGGCCTCTCTTGTTTCAGCACTCCGAGGTCGAGCAAGCAGTGGGGAAAGCTGATGAAAAGCGCAAGCAGTTTCAACACCTCTGGAAGTTTCGAGAACGTCCTCTTTGGCTCGGCAGGAAAATGTGCTGGCGGAAACTCTAGCAAGATCGCTCATGCTAGGTAAAGCATCCCCATAACATGTCAGTTGACTGAAGACATGTTATGGTCTTCTGTCATCAACTGCCGCGTTGTTATAAAACTTTTATATATTTTCTTTTTTCTTTCAGACAAGTCCACGCTGAAGTATGTGGTATCCTCCTCGGCTCTTTAGAAGGCTTGCAGAGTGCTTTGTCAGTATGCGGTTCTACCGGCGTCATGCTAACTCCTGAAGAATCTACCTCAAGCACCGCTGTCGGAGAAGTTGCGCAAAGGATAAAGGACCTTAGCGAATTTGGAAAGGTAAAAATTTACATTGTATTGTAGATGAACTGGGAAACATAAATGCGGCTGCGGTGTTTAGCCGATAGTAGGTGTTTTAAGAAAGTCAGAATGAATATTCAAACCTTCTTATCTAAAACATAATTTACAATTTTGTTGGTGACTGCCTAGCTTCCTACTATTAAAAACTCCATATAAAAATTGTTATTTTTTGTAATCTTAGGTTAGCTTAGCTGGTGCCTATCTTATTACGTTGCTATGTACGTACGTATGTACATAGTGCGCGTTAACCGGGAAGAGCGCTGGAAAGCGGTGGAGATGTGTTTGCACATACAATATCTTGCACCATCACACCCCGTCCCCTCCTTCCGGAGTTCTTTTTACGTGACGAGTGCTATACCTACATTGTAGTTCTGTTAATCCTAGGTATACTCACCTCCCTATTGATTTAGATTAGTTTTTAGTTAATACTTGTTTCGCCATTAGTTTAAACATTTGAATACCTATGTATAAGAATATTTTTTAAGTCTAAACATTTATGAATTATGTTAACGTTAAGCATACTACTTCGCCACTAGCCTTAAATTTACTTTATTTACCTTTAACTCATTTAAGTGAACTGTATCTGTTCTTATGAGAATAAACTCTTTAAACCGAATATACCTACTAATTCATACATTTTTGGGTTGGCTAACTTACAGAGTAGGGAATGCCTTCCACAGGCGGTCTTCCGGTCTTCTCATTCATAATTTTCCAGCTACATTTAGCAGATCGTCACCACATCCCACCTTGCCCAACACCGCTAAAGTATTCGTTCGGTCCAGCGGTTGTTGTTGTCTTTTATAAATATTGCTAGCTCACTGTCATCATTTCTATATAAGTGGATTGCCTAGTTTTGTCAACAATACAATAAAACTTAAATTCCGTGTTCCAGAACTTCCAGAAGAGCACATGCGGTGAAGAGGAGGAATGGGCAATGAACGCGGCGCACGACATCGCGCGTCTTTGCGCGGAGGTGACGCTGCGGTGGCGAGCCTTTCTGCACCACACGGCAGACAGGCCACATGTGCACTTAGCACTGGCAGCTCGCCACCATGCACTGCGGTAAGCGTTACCACCAAGCCACCAAACAAGCAGACGGTGAAGTTCCACTTTTTCATAATGTTGACCGTAAACAAAGAACACCGCAATAGCGTATCAAACCAATCGAACACTTTCCTACCTGGAGTACCTGGATAGCTATTTAAGTAGGTACTTGCTTAGCTAAGTACGCTACTACTTGAAGGTAGAATATCTGGGTATGCGGAGGCACTAACAAACTTGCAGTCATCTAGACTCTCTTTCTGCAAATGCCAACTATCTGATACACTTTTTTACACGGAACCTAAGAACCTCCAAGAGACTACATGCGAGGAAGTTGGGCACATTAGGTACTAAGTATACAGATAGCATGATCTGACAAAATAGTCCTACTTACCATGAATCAAACACTCGCTGTGTTACAGATGTGTAGGTAGTAGGCATTTGTCTTTTATGTTATTCCACTTGAAACGAGACCTATGAGAAACAGCCTACTCTTTTTTTGAACTCGATATTGTTTTCAGCATCAAGCGCTTTGCGGAATGCTTCTTTGTGCTGGATAACCCTCGACACTCGTTAGCTGGCTGCTACGACAGCAACTATCAATCGTACCAGAGTGTCGGCGAGGTGGCGCGCCGGTCGAGGTACCTTGCACTGCTGCCCCCGCTGCCGGTTCACTGCATCGCTCTAGATGGAGATCCGCATATTATGCCGATCATCTTTGAAGACAGGTAAGTAGGTAAAGCTTACTTATGTTATTCTAGCTAAGTACTAATAGGTAAGAAGATAAAAATGCGGAATGCGGAATTTCAAGTTTTTATTTTATTGAAATTCCGCATACAAATATTTCTGAATATGAATATGAAAAAATATGCAGGTCGTCTTTTGTTTTAGGTAACTAATAGACGTAATTTGTAATGTTTTACTCAGGTACCAAGACACGGCGGAGTTTGCAAGGCGTCGCTCGTTCTTGAACTCCAGTGGTAGCAAATCTGGAAGTGGTAAGTATTCCGTTCCTTAAACGAATCACTCAGATTATAATTTTAACCAAGTTCAACTGGAAATAAGTAATTATTTCTGCCGCAGATCCATTTTTATGTTCGGAGCCCATTGATGATTGCGCATGTAGTGTCAGTTCCCTCATGGATTCCAGAAGGCCATCATCGGAAGCTTCGCGCGTGACACTTACGCTCCCTAAAACTCTCATAGATGTTCTCGAACCACAGTTCAACACACCAAACAAATCCAACTCCAACGTTGTCCAAGCCACGCTCACGTTAGCGCCCCAGAAATCTGTTCGTGGTTCTCCAAAGAGGTCGTTAGTAAAACAAAATGTCGTAGAACTGACTAAACCCCACAACAAACAGCTCGAGCTGACTAGTAGAAATAGATACATAGTGCAGAACAACCAAATAAGTGAAATCCAGCTTCCGTCAAACAACGCGTTTGCGTCGTGTTCTATCCAACACGGTCAGCCGATGTCGAGATACTCCGCCTCCACGCTATTAGACATCAGTGCTTCGAAGAGCAACACTAATATATCGCGCGTCGGTAAGGAAAAGTCAGACCCCAGAAAACATGAAATCACCAGTGGAGTTAGCACCTTACCTGCTAGGCATAGCAAGTCTTTAGATCAACTGCGAATGTCCCAAATGACTACTACGCTTAGTAACCCACAGACACTCACGAAGCCTCCCCGAAACGGATCCAATTCCTCCGTTAACTATCCCCCGAAGCCTTATGTACCACCGCATCAAATCAAACCTACGACATTGCCTAGAAGCGTGACAACGACGGTGTATCCTACGAGCACGACAACTCGTTGTAGTAACAAAGGGGATGACTACAGGCGAAATATTAGTGAATTTAGAGAAAAATATAGAAACCCATGCAGCCTCATCAACCCGCACACTGTGAACAATGAAGTATTTCATAACGTAGGATATAATAAGTACGACGGAATGATGCAGTCCAATCCTAATCAGGTGTACGGCTATACATTCGGTAATCAGGGTAATATGCAAGTGAATAATGTAATTCGTAATCCATTAGAGTTTCAGAGAGGCTACAGTGTAAATTTACCCCGTCCTATGTTGCCTCCACGTAATTCTTATCCACCGGTTAGTTGTAAATCTCAAGTGACTGATCAAAATAACTTAGTTTCTAATAAGAACGTTCATAGATCGAACTCTACGCATGTGTTTCATCAAAACAACATGGAAAACCAACAACACGCCGGTGATATCGAAGCCTTTCACAAGCATCTCAGGCATGAACTTGATTATTTTCTTCAAAAAGGAGACTGGAGCTACGATTACAATACAGGAAGTCTGATTCAAAATTACAATCAAAAGAAATCCAGCAAAAGTAGTGATGACAGCGGATTTGTTATGACATTAGATAGAAGTAGTGATGGTACATCCAAATATTCTAAAACTCCACCGTCTACCCCACATTCCAATATGCCTTCTGTGAGACATAAGAAGAGTCGATCCAAAGAATCTAAATTAAATAGCTGTGCGAAAGAAAATACCAAAATTAATTCCAGTCGGGACTCCTTGAGCAGTCACCATTCGATAAGGTCAAGAGATAGCAAATCTGACCGACATACCTCCAAGTCTGATCGAAGCACCCCAAAATCAGATAGAAGCGTTTCAAGATCTGGCAAGGCAACACCTAAGTCAGGAGGTATCACACCGAGATCAGGGTTGGTAACTCCAAAATCAGGGAGAGCTACGCCCAAATCTGGCATGGCAACACCGAAAAGTGGGCGATCTAGTGGAAAACCGGAGAAACGCTCGAAACATAAACCTTCAGAAAAAATGACTCAGCTGATGTCCGAGGCAGCATCATCGTCAAGTAATGAAAGTATTCCCTTTGAATTGAGACGGCTGGAGTCGTCAACTAGTGTACCGTATAGCCTCGACCACGGACCTGAGCTACTACGGCACTGTAGAAGCGCCGCATCCGTTTTAGATGAACCCAATCTGAATAATACTTTTGGCTCTGAGTCGTTGCCAAACTTAGCCCCACCGCCCGCTTTCGAATCACCTCCTCTTAACATAGAGGATGAAGATTTCAAAATACTGCCTCCGGAAAATTTCTCAAATAAGGAACATAAAGGTAGCAGAAATAGTTCCACGTCAAGTCTGAGCGAGCAAAGCGGCTGGGTATCAAGTGGCCGGAGCTCTGGTCCGTCGTCGCCAGATAATGCCAGCTGTCAATTAAACCAGAATTACACTCTAACTAATTCGGCTATCTCAAAACATTCTATCAAGCCAAAAGATCAAGATTATGAAATCCCCAAAGAAGTCCGCAAACCCGAAGGTGATCCGATTAGTGATTTTAAAAGGACCGTGCTCAACGGCGAACAGCTGAGAGAGCGGCTTCTAAAATTAGCCGTAAAAGTAGCTCAGAATAACTCTAACGAGAAAATAGAATGCTGTGATAAGGAAGTGTGCGAAGAGTGTACGATTTGTAGCGATTCTATATGCACGGACAGTCAATGCGAGTATAATAAGTTAATGCACAATAACGGCATAGACACAGGGTGCAGTTCTGATACGTGCACGGCTAGTTGCTTCCAGACATTGTCTGATACGAACACTCTACCACCGAAAGTAAATCAAAGGCATAATTCGTTTAGTGCTGTTCAAGGTAAAACATACAGCTCAACATCAAAATCTAATGAAGGAACTGTGAAAAAATCGCAAACAATCGGTGATAACCTCCATCCGTATATTCGGAAAGAGATCGCTCCAAAACCACAACCAGCTAACAGTAATTCATTAAATAAAAACAAATTAAAAGACCGAATACAATACACTGAGAAATTGATCGCAGCTGAAATACTGAATTTAGCCGTAGATAGCAGTGGGAGACCATGTAAGAGTCATGTTGGTCCACCTGGTCCCGTCGCAGCTGTACAGAAACGTCACACCAAAGCGAGGTCAGAAGTGGACTTGGCACATTTTGCCGGAGACAATGACTACGAACATCTGCCTCCTCCGCAGCAGTTTCGAGATGCTCCCCCTCCCCCGGAACAATTCAAGGTAGTTCTCAAAGTATAAATAAATAAATAATGCTGGACAATCCAACACAGCACCATCTAGCCCCAAAGTAAGCTACTCAAAGCTTGTGTTATGGGTACTAGATGACTGATATATTTAATACATTACTTACAATACATTACTTACTATAGGTACTTACATAGAAAGATATTTTTTATTATACATAAACACCCAGACCAACGGAACAAATTTTTGCAGATCGTACACAAATTTGTCGAGGCGGGAATCAAACCCGCAACCTCTTGCGTCGCAGGCGGACTCTCGCCCGCTGCGCCACTGAGGTCGTCAAGTATAGGCTAAGTAGATTTGTTTTTGAGAGAGACATGTGACTTATTGTTTCAAATTTTTAGGATCCACCATCGAAATCTCCCAAGCTGAGCAGACAAAGTAGCAAAGCGTCAACACCTTCCAAGACACCGCGTAAGCAACAACATACTACGTTACAGCTGGACAATCCACTGTATCACGTTTGCGAAGGTAACTACCCCAGACAACTAATTGACAGTAGGTATGTAGCTTAGCTACTGTACAAAGTTTCTGCCATGCTTTGCAACAACAATTAACGCTTTGCATTACCTACTAACATTTTCTGGATTACCTACTAGGGATCATGGAGCGGCGAAAGCAACGTCCGCATCTGTCGCGGTCAGGCTCTAACACTACGGCCAGTACCCTCAACAAGAGCCAGAGCACAGGAGAGCTGGCAAAACGGAACGATAATGGTAATAATAAAGGTAGGTAGCCATACACGGTTACCTTATACCTACAGCTTATATAGTGTCAGATTTATTATATATTTTAACTTGCTGATAGAACAAGCAGATGTCCCACTTGATGTTAAGTGGTAACCATTACTAACCATAATACCTTGTTCGCACCAGGCTTTTAGCGAGGCGAGTAGCACCTCCCACCACGGTATTTTGGTGCTATCAGCCAATCAGTGGACACGGACGCGTGGTGAGAGGTGCTACTTGCCTCGCTACTAGCGTGGTGCGAACAAGCTATTAGTGACGACAGAAAGTAGGTAAGCAATTGTTATAATTTCATCAATTGATCACCCTCCGATAAAGTGTCTCCACTCGTACACCTGTCTGCGACTGTTTTAGTATAATGAATAGATTCTTCTTTTTGTAGTGTTACTAGTTTCTTTTGTAAACAGTGGTGTAATGAAAGGATTTTATGTACGCCTCAAAAGGCTCCTTTCGAGCACTTGACAAATGTTTCAGACCTTTTTCGGTTTTACGACATGCTGGTTTCCTCACGTTTTCCTCACCGTGCGAAATGTGTACACATGAATGAACAGGCTTTTTCCATATCTCTTTCCAGAGCCTCGCGAAAGCAACCTCGTCAGTATCTTCGGGCTGGCGGAGTCGGAGCGCTTGTTCGTGAAGTGCCGCGAGGAGTTCCGGCAGAGCGTCAAGTATCCTGGCGCAATCTACTCCGACTTCCCGCCAGTGGAGAACTCTCTGCCTTACTTCCATATAAGCGACGAGTATCGCATGTTCAATCCAGAAGGTACGCTCTATCCATCTATCGTATTCTTTTAGTTGTATAAAAATAATATTAATCTATCTATCTTATACGTCTAAGGCAAAAGTTTTTTTTACTAAATTAGTTTAGCGCATGACATGCGGTACCTTGGTATCATTAAAATCTAGCCAAGTAAGCTAATGAGTAATTTTGTTTTGATTTTATTTTATAAGGCAAAAGTGATTGACTGATGACAACGCACAGGCCCAAACCCTTAGGGCTATAAACTTAAAAATTTCGCATCCGTATTTCTCGTATGACCATCCACTAAAGAAGGATTTTTCAAAATTCAACCCCAAAGGACGTGGCTCAAAGGGGGGTTCAGTCGTTCTGACGTGATTGAGTAACAAACATCCAAACATTAACATTTATGATATTAGTGGGATGTTTCAGGCATGCACCTCATAATTTGCGTCCATGGCCTGGATGGCAACGCGGCGGATCTGCGGCTGGTGAAGACGTACCTTGAGCTAGGGCTGCCTGGCGCCAGGCTAGACTTCCTCATGTCGGAGCGAAACCAAGGAGACACCTTCTCTGACTTCGATACTATGACGGATAGGTAACCTTCAGACTTACTTTTACTTTGGTTCTTCAGCTAGGCCAGCTAGGCTAGCTAGGCTAGGTATACTCCAGTCTAAAAATAAAGATGGGGCACGTTATAACGTTTAGTGGCGAAAAAGATGAGGAATCGAAAAAGATGAGGAATGATGAGTGAATTTAACTTTTTTGTTTTTAAGCGGGCATCCTAGAAAAAAAATAAAAATGGTTTTCGAATGTCCAAACCAAGCCCTTTCATATGACATGCAAATGCAACTTAATTTTTTTGTGTAACTTTTTTAATTTTTGCCCTTTTAAAAATCACCATGTTTTAATAACCTCTTATCCGATTTTACTCATACCTACTCACGAGTAAATTTCTCAAATACAAGCTATCGACTTAGGTACCAAATTTCATGCAGATCGGATAAACTGTTCTCAAGTTATCGTCGGACAAACATACAAACATACATGCATACATACACTAGTGGCTCTGGGAGCTGTAGACCTCGCGAGCATACTAAAAGTGAGCTATTTGAGTAATCACAAAACGGAAAATGCACTTGCACATTAGCAAGTGCATTTTCCGTTTTGTGATTTTTTTGATCTTTTTGATTTTTATTGCATCATCTTGTGTAGAATGAGGTCCTTTGGTTTCTTTCAAATTTGATTGAAAACCATCGATTGTTTGATGAGCTATCCTGTTCATCATGCTGAAGATCCTTATCAGATCTTCGCCAAACTTTTATGAGACCAACTTATAGTTACTACCTTTCAAATAAAAAAAGAATAATCGAAATTGGATCTCATTTGGTGGAGATATCCAGTATATCAAATAGCCCCCTTTTTGCCCCTTTTTGGGGGAAGTACCCCTCCAATCAAAAATCCCCGACGACAAAAAAATTCTAATAAGTCATATAACCTGTGTACCAAGTTTCGTCCAGATCGGTTGAAAAATGCGACCTGTAGAGGAGAACAGACAGACAGACATCCGGACAAACGCATTTTTGGCCAATGTGGAAACTGAGACGCTTCGCTCGCTCGGTCAATAAAATGCCAAATCGCCCAAGTTGATTGTAAGATTTTCTTTCGCTTCGCTCACTCAATCAAATAATAAGAATAATAAATCATTGAATAATAAGTAAATAATTTAGGATTAGGATTTATGATTATGACTTACAGCTCCTTGTTCCAGACTCGTCCAAGAGATCCTGACGCACATACAGAACTCCAGCGAGCCGGGTCGTATCAGCTTCGTGGGCCACTCCCTAGGAACAATCATCATAAGGTCGGCCCTAGCCAGGCCCCACATGAAACCGTTTCTGGGAAAACTACACACGTTCCTGTCACTCAGTGGACCGCATCTTGGGACTCTCTACAACTCGAGCGGCTTGGTTAATGCTGGCAAGTTATTTGATTTTTCCATATTTTACTACTAAAATCAAGGGCTTAGCCCCAAAAATGATCTCGCAATGTCCACCTACCTACTTATCACTACATACCTACCTAGTGTAAAACAAAGTCGCTTTCTCTGTCCCTATATCCCTATGTCCCTATGTATGCTTAAATCTTTAAAACTACGCAACTGATTTTGATGCGGTTTTTTTTATAGATAGAGTGATTCAAGAGGAAGGTTTATATGTATAATACATGCATGATATAGTAAAAAAACAATATGCACCCTTGCGAAGCAGGGGCGCGCGGGCGGGTTGCTAGTTATTTATAAATAGGAACGCCAACACCGACATGTACCTACCTACAATATACATACCTATCGCCCAGTTGCCTACATTTTTTTAGGCACATTGTGTTATTTTTTTAGACTGATACATAAAGCATAACTTGCATGACTTAAGGCGTTAAAAACACCTAATATTTCTCTCGCTCGCACGATTCGACATTTTGAAATATAGGTATAAAATCACAAATTCCAATTTTGAAAAATCGCAAACAACCATTTTGTGTGCAATCACATTGCGCATAGTTTGGTAAAAATTTCATTTTGATTGATGCAAGTTTTCCTACTTTACTAAACTGTGCGCAATGTGATTGCACACAAAATAGTTGTTCGCGATTTTTCAAAATTGTGTTTAGTGATTTTATATCTTTCAACAAGTCAAAACGTGCGAGCGAGTCACATTAGCTCTTGTCTTCGTCTTAAATTATACCTACAACAACAAATCAATCCACTTTGCTTCAGCACTGCGCTCTCAATGCTCTAAGGCGCTCTCGCATGTTGCGAATGCCGCAAGGCCGCAACTCGATTAAAAACGACTGTTTTTAATAACCAATACCTATGCAGTCTATGCAGTTTGGTTTGGATCAACAAGTGCGAAGGTTATGATCGGACAAAATATAGGTACGTGAATAAAACAAACATACAATGTCAAGATAAATGATTATGTTCCAGCTAAGCTGAGTAGGTAGGTAGGTACTAATTATAGTAGCCTTTATCACAATACCTAGTATAGTAGCAGTCAGTGCGTCAATGATTTCCTGCTAACTCTACTCTACGCACTCATTGGTACCTACATACGTACATACACTACACACTACAGTTTGCCAATTGGGGAATGCCCCGTTAATAAATCAATGTGGTGTAGAAAATGGTGTGTACCTACCTACAAAAATAAATGTAGGAGTTTTTAGAAAATCTTATCTAATCTAACTGATTCCTATTACTTAGAAATGTGAAAGTTTGGATGTTGATTTTTATTTTGAGGTATGTACATAGTATGGATGTTTGTTACGTAGGTACTTTAAAAGTGGTCAACATTTTATGAATAAAATTAACTTTAGGAAATAAAATTTAATAAATAAACGTTTTAAATAATTCTTTTATTTAATTGATTTTGACCTTAAATTACAACCATTTATCTGTAAAAAAAACACAAAAATATTAATTTACTTTGTTAGTACCATAGAGGCCTACGGAGACTGGGACGACGCCGTCTCACTCGCCCAAATATTGTTTGAAAGGAGTTCGAGAGGAACGGCAGTTAATAGGTATAATGTCGAAAAGTAACAACCGCAAAAATGATTGCAGAGAACCCACCTCACATAGCCCAAAAAATTAGACTAAAAAAAAGATTGCTGAAGTCAATAGAAAATATTTGGAATATTTTTTTCAAACAAATATGTAGAGAAAGTTTGCAAACACAATGAAGCTATTGTTAAAGACTTCTTAGATCAAAAACGTTTTTCCTTTTTGTTAGCAGTGACATGGCGCACCGTGTTGGTTGGTCATTTTCCCTAATTAGCACGGATTTTTTACCTCATGTACACGGCCGCCTAAAAATTTTCATTGGCAACACTGGCCCACCCAGCCCTCAGCCCTTAGAGGTTCTAAATGCTCTAAGCCTCAGCCAGTCAGTCAGTCAGTGCCAGTGCTGCCAGATGTACCGCTTTTCCACTTTTTACCCCGCCTTTTTGAAGAAGATTTTTTGCTGGAAGGGAACTCTTTTTAGGGTTAAGCTCGCCTTTGTACATATTTTATTATTTAAGTTTACCAATGTCGTTACTGTGTGCAAAAAAGAATAAAATATATATAAAGAATCCGCCTTCCGCCTTTAACCTACGCGGTTCCGCTTTTTATGAATCTACAAGAGCAACCCCTTTTTTGGCGGGCACAATAAACTGCACGTCGAGTAAAAAAAGCTGCGTTCATTTTGATCTATCGTGACATCTCTTGCGCATGTTATTTTGCTGTCAGAGGGGTTATCACGAGTTTGGTGCCGACCGCGATCGATCGTGGATCGCAACGATCTACACCGAATTTCAAGGAAATTAAACAACGGCATCTAGCGTATTCTTTGAGAAGTTTAAGTGAAGCTTCTCAAAGAAAGCGAATAAAAATAATATTTATAATAGGAATAATGATAAAAATAATAAGAATTTATTAGGAATATAAGAATTATATATAATATTGAATTACCTTAAAATGCGGTATCTATCGACGCGACGTGATCTACGATCGATCTCGGTCGGCACCGGAACTCATGATAGGCCCTCAGATTATTTCTGAGAAATTCGAGCCGCGAGCAAGCGAGAGGACCTTGGTTCCCGGGGTTAAAAACATCTCTGTCTGTGTTGTGTAGCATTTTCCAAGGAATTTGCTTGCGAACAAAAATCATCAAAATTGGTCCATCGGGTAGTTATGAGGTAACAAACCTATAAAAACAGACGAATTGAGTACCTTCTTTTTTAAAGTTGGTTTAAAAATTATTTATATGAAACAAGAAATTCCGCTTTTTGTGTTGAAATTCCGCGTTTTTGAAGCACAGCTACTGCTTTTTCAATTGACTCACCTGGCAACACTGATGGTAAATATTAGGTAGTGTAGTGTAGGTAGAAAAAAAAATTATGGTACCACTTACCAGCCAGAGCCACAGCCAGCCAGCTCTCGATAGAGTACATAATAAATTCCTTGCCACTGGCAATCCAGGAACATAAATACTCAGTGGTACCAGCCACCAAGGAATACCTATACTCTCTTGTGTAGCCACTTGGATTCTTCTTTTAGGTGTAGCCAAGAGTAAACCCTTTTTTTAAGTAGGTACCTACTTTTATTGTGATCTCTTCGCCTTCGCTTCGTTCGATCTGGAGTCTGGTGAATACCTACCTACTTTTTATTTGCTGGGCTTGTGCTCAGGTAAACTACACAACCTACTAGAGGTTGTGTAGTTTACCTGAGCACAAGCCCAGCAAATTCCTTCCCAGTTAAAAAAGTGTACTTCAGCAGCTACATAGGTATCCAGTGGAAGAAGGTACCTATGTAAGTACCTACCTCTGAATAAATAAGTACTAGCCTGTCAATCACACTCAAAAAATCAAGAAATATTCGTCATGAGCGACGAAGACTTAAAACAGCGTGAAAAGGAAAAAACAGCACGTAAAGCCGAAGTGTTAAAGAAGCTCGAAAAATCAAAACACGATTTATTAAAAGCACTGGAAATATTGGATTGTAAGATGCCCATGGCAGAGCGGAAATTAAACATTAAAGTCAAAAGTATACTTGGTGATACAAAAGTTTCTAAATTCAACATGTCACGCTACCTCCGAAGCAGTAAGATGATTTGCCTTGCGTTTGCGAGTAATATAATTATGAACATGCGTAGACTTACTACCAACCGTCGCCTTTTAAGACCTGAGGCTGATGTTATTGAACTACTTGTTGAAGAAGAAAGTGTCACATATATTTTGGCGCACGCAAGGTTGTTTGGAGATCAGACGCAAAGTATGTTTGAACTTGTTGACTCTGATTTTACAGGAACATCAACTGACACCTTACAATTACCATTTGATAACCGGCCGTTACCTAATAGCAAATATATGAGAAATATTGCTGCTCTTATCTCAGACTTGAATGCGGCCTACAACAAGAAGAAATACAAAATTCTGAATGCCAACATGACTTATCTGACATTGTTGATTTTACGAAAATGCGTCCAAGACAGTGTGTCATTTTCTAGCTTGTTCCATGACATAAGCACTAACGAAGACTACATAAAGTTTTGCCCAGATTCTTTCACTGAGCTACCCCAAATGGGAAAACTTTGTACAGAACTTAACATGAGGCACCTTGCTAAACCGGCAATATTAGCTGTCTACGCGTTTTTGACAGTAACTGATGATTTGTCAAAAACAATTTTGCAAAACACCTGCATACAGTACTTCAAATGGCATAATATGCTTTTGCCAGGTTTGTTTTTCAAAGTCGTTGATGTGTATGGCCTAGAAGTTGCCATGTTGTGGGACTTGCTTAGTTCTGAGAAAACTGTCAATTCACTCTCCCGGCTGGGGCTATATATTGCCAGAAATAGTTCGATTGGGGAACTACTCCCATTTAAAAGTGCTCTAAACCTAAACTACACATCCATGTCGCTTCTAGAAGAACTTTCAGGTGATCGAAATGTATATTTATGCACTATTTTAGCCTACATCATAGACATAAAGATTGGCTACAGCAAGTCCTTTATCAGAAACTCTGACTGGGCAACAGATGATGCTGCTATAAAAGCTGGGAGAAAAATAGCTAGAGAGTTCTACAAGTTCTATGGTAATTAATGGATGTTAGGTAACATTTCCTTCATACCTACCTAAATAGGTGCAAGTTCCTCCCCTTGCTAAGTACATAGAAGCTATATACCTATCTTTTTTTTTGTTACCTACATAATGGTGTATTAGTTACTTACTGCCTTATTAAAACCTACCTAATTATTTACAATGTGTATCATTTTATAATTTAGAATTTTCTTTAGTAGGTAGGTACTTAACCACCCATTATTTACTTAAATAATTGTGTTTTACATAAATATAACATTATCATATATACATATACATATATATTATATTTTTAAGAGTAGTAGAGCTCTTTGTGAAGGGCTCGTCCGGGGAAGTACTATCACCACGCCTTTTTCTGCCGCCAAGCAGCAACACTGTGTTTCGGTTTGAAGAGTGTGGTCGCCGGTGTAATTACAGGCACATGAGGCTTAACATCTGTATGCCTCAAGTTGATGGACGCAGGGCAGTGCATCGTAGGGCACGTTCCTATTGTGCGTGACCTACGGGGCAATGTTGTGTTTATAGGTGATGTTACCACTTAACATCAGGTGGGCCATCTGCTTGTTCCATCAGCTAGTTGTATAAAAAAAAATAGAGGGCCAATATCAGAGTCAAGGTGTTCAACAACAGAACTCTTCTATAAAATATGCCAATAGGCAGAGTTTATACGAAGCCAGTAATGCTGGCGCCAGTCCTGCAGTCAAGCCAGCGTTGGCCTTGCCCCTGTTGTTTAGACGAGCGAGGCCATTCATTCACGAATTTTTCTTCGGGTGTGCACACGTTTAAGGTTAAAAAATTGAATTCGCGGCAAGTTTGTTGAAAAAGAAATGTTTAAGGAACATCTTTGCACTATTAAGAGAAGAGTTGATTGATATATTAGAAAAAAAGAAAGCGAAACGACTGGATAAGAAAATGGTTAAGCGATAGACCTATAACTGGAGCTTCTGTCTTGTTGCTGAAACAACTAAGATTATAAGATCCTTCTGAGTACAGGTTGGCGTTGCGGGTTACTGCTGAAAACTTTGATAAGTTACTTTCACTTATACAGAGCTTGATTCAGTGCCAAGACACTGATGAGTGCTCTCTATAAAGTTGTACGAATTTTAGTCTCCTTTTCGTTGAATTTTCTCGGCATTTTGTCGCAGAAATTCCAAACAAAAAACAAAGATACACACACCGTACGGACGTTCGCCAGTGACTGGCGCGAGATTAGTGTACGTTAAACATTGATAGACTATCGATAGTAGATGGCTATCGATACTATCGATAGTTTTTAAAACCATCGATCGATTGTTCACTCGAGAACTACTACTAGTGGCTCTGGGAGCTGTAGACCTCGCGAGCATACTAAAAGTGAGCTATTTGAGGAATGTAATGTGCAAGTGCATTTTCCGTTTTGTGATTTTTTTGATTTTTTTTGCATCATCTTGTGTAAAATGAGGTCCTTTGTGTTTCTTTCAAATTTGATTGAAAACCATCGATTGTTTGATGAGCTGATCCTGTTCATCATGCTGAAGATCCTTATCAGATCTTCGCCAAACTTTTATGAGACCAACTTATAGTTACTACCTTTCAAATAAAAAAAGAATAATCGAAATCGGATCTCATTTGGTGGAGATATCCAGGATATCAAATAGCCCCCTTTTTGCCCTTTTTTTGGGGGAAGTACCCCTCCAATCAAAAATCCCCGACGACAAAAAAATTCTAATAAGTCATATAACTTGTGTACCAAGTTTCGTCCAGATCGGTTGAAAAATGCGACCTGTAGAGGAGAACAGACAGACATCCGGACAAACGCATTTTTGGCCAATGTGGAAACTGAGATGCTTCGCTCGCTCGGTCAATTACATCCCTAGAGTCAAGGAGTCATTGAGATCATTCTCTACTAGTTGCGCCCCACGTTTTCACCCGCGCAGATTTAAATCCTGTTATTCCCACGGGATAAAAAGTAGCCTATGTGCTATTCCAGACTATAATCTATCTCTCTGCCAAGATTCATCCAGATCCGTTCAGCCGTTCCGGCGTGAAAGAGTAACAAACATTCATCTATACTCACAAAATTTCGCATTTATATTATTAGGAAGGATGGTAGGGGAATTACAGTGCGTGCGTATAATATTTTTTTCCAAGAAAAAAGTCAGGCAGTTATTTTATTGTCGATGTTTTTTCACTTCATTGAAGTTATAAAACAAAATAGGTAGCTGCTATTTTGATGATTGATTTGTGACTTTAATAATGATGAATGCTGATTTTTGATTGTAATTTCGAATATATGGCAAAATAAAACTCTCCGTTTCATGTAACATTTAATTTTGTTATTTGAAGGATATTACGCTAATCCAAAAAAAATTAAAACTATCGATAGACTATCGATACTATCGATAGTTTTTAGTAAAACCATCGATACTATCGGATTACCAAACTATCGATGTTTAACGTACACTACGCGAGATGCGTCTACCTTACCTACACGTGTCCGCAGCGCTGGCGCGGGTGTCGAGGGGTATGCGGGCGGTGGTCACTGGCTAGAAAAATAGACGGGCGCTCTATTCTCGCCAGCGTTGGCAGCCAGCGCTGGCTTAGCTTGAAAAACTGTTTACACTGGGCAAATACCAAGCCAGCGCTGGCTGCCAGTCTTATTGGCAGCCAGTGATGGCTTCGTGTAAACTACGCTTAGGTGGTGGTTCGCCACTTGGTTACCTACCATACCAAGATAGGTATACTTTAGTATTACCTATGTGGTTGTGGTTTGGACTTGCTGCCATAGTGCCATGAAAGGAGGATGGGCAAAAATGTATGAAAGCCAGCCTGAGAACCAATAACAACATGCAATACATCATTGGAAAGGTTTTTTTAGGTATGTAGGTACTTCAACTATTGTTATGGGGGGCAGTCCCGAAACGCTGTATGGAAAAAGTTATGGTGCAATTGAATCTTTTTTGTTTTGTTGTTTGTATTGAACAGGCTCCAAAACTACTGCACCGATTTGAAAAATTCTTTCACAGTTGAGAAGCTACATTATCCCCGGGTAACATAGGCTACATACCTATTATTTTCAAAAAATTAGGGATCCTTACTAAAACTCCAATAATTTAACCCAAGGTGTAAAAATTACCTAAAAAATCCTTAGATGCACCGCGTGCGCGGTAAATTATTTTATTCTATTAGCTACCTACTATACTTTTCGCAGAGCACGCGATGTATGAAATTTTTAGGTATTTTTTTCACACCTATGGTTACGTTAGGTATTACAGTTTTAGCAAGAATCCCTAATTATTTTGAAAATATAATATAGGTACCGTCGTTCGTGGTGACTATGTGCCTGACAGGTGAAAATGTGCAATGAGGGTCCGTTAATACATTTTGGCCAATTTTCACTAGAACTGAGACTGCTAACAACACAATAGGTATGTTTCGTTCAAAATTACATTTTTGGATAGTTTCATAATAGGGTTTTTCACAGATAATGTCAAAAAAGTTTTCACCTGCCTGGCACATAGTCACCACGAACGACTCGGTAGCCTTTGTTACCCAGGGATAGCCTTTAAGAAGCCTTACAAAGGTGAAAAAACTTTTCAAATCAGCCCACTAGTTTCGGAGCCTTTCAATACAAACAAAAAAAGATTATACCTATTGCTCCATAACTTTTCCATACGGAGATTCGGGACTTCCCCCCATAACAATAGAAACCTTTCCAATGATGTAGGTACGAGTAGGTAGGTACCTATTGCATGTTGTTATTGGTCCCTCGGGCAAAATGCCCTTTGGTGAAAACGTAATCCAGACGGGAAGCCAGTCCTGTATGGCACCACTGTGGTGCAGCTGAGGACACGGCGCAGCAGACGCTGCAGGAGTGCAGTGCTTGGACTTCTCAACGTCAAGCGAGTCAGTTGTAGGGCGAGGTTTCTCGCTGCCTAGCGAGATCGATGTTATGCTAGACATATTTGCATGAAATTTCTTATGTATTGAGTATTTCAGCGGTTTCCAAAGTTCAACCTCTAAGAGCGTAATCCTACTAATATTATAAAAGCGAAAGTTTGTAAGTATGGATGGATGGATGTTTGTTACTCTTTCACGCCGGAACGGCAGAACGGATCTGGATGAAACTTGGCAGAGGGATAGATTATAGTCTGGAATAGCACTAAGGTACTTTTTATCCCGTGGGAATACCGGGATTTAAATCTGCGCGGGTGAAACCGCGGGGCGCAACAAGTCTAATATAAAAGGCAAAAGTGAGCGGCCCGCCGACTATGTAGAGAATATTTAATAAAGTAATCAATGAGAACGTGCGCGAGCAAAGCCACGGTTTCAGCTAGTATTTGCATATAAATTGTTTTCATGTTTCCAACCAAACTGCACACCCTGTATGTGCGATATATTTCGTATGTTAAGATGGCATCTTAAGATACGAGTCGCCCTATCGGTCGGTATCTTAAGATACTATAATTATGTTAATATATAATTATTAACTTAACCGTCTGTGATGGCTCATAGTAATTGTATAGGGAGCGATATTTGCCGTCTGTGATGCGCTTTATGGTGAAGACAAGAGCTAATGTGACTCTCGCTCGCACGTTTTGACTTGTTGAAGCATACCTACCTATAAAATCACAAAACCCGTTTTCGAAAAATCGCAAACAACCATTTTGTGTGCAATCACATTGCGCACAGTTTAGTAAAAGATTCATTTTGATCGGTACAAGTTTTCAAATCAATTCAAGAAATCAAAATCATTTTTTTACTAAACTGTGTGCAATGTGATTGGACACAAAATGGTTGTTTGCGACCTACCTACTACACTATTTTCAGAACACATTACCTACTTCAAAAAGTAACAACAACAAATAATCAGTTGTGTCTACTGTATAGGTAACTGGTGTAAATCCTAGTTCTACATTTTTAAAAATGCAACGTTAAATAAAACACAAAATGTTAGATAGGAATAGGAGTTCTTGGTAGGTAGGTAGGTACTTTGCCGTCGATTTGTTTTTTGTCTCCTAAGTATTTAGGTAGGTAGGTACTAAGTATAATAAGTAAGTAATAATATAAAAAGTATAAAATAATTATATCAACTATCGGGTTCCCATAGTACCTACAAGCTTTGACAGTTTGGGGCGAGATAGTGGTGTGTAGAATGTCCACCAATATTTATTAATTCAATGTTTCTTTCAGGAATGTGGTTTATGCAGAAATGGAAGAAATCCGGGTCCCTTCTGCAACTATCACTGCGTGATGCTTCGGATCCCCGTCGGTCCTTCCTCTACAGACTGAGTGAGCGGAGTCAATTGCACCAGTTCAAGCACATCCTGCTCTGCGGCTCTGGCCAGGACAGATACGTGCCTCTTCACTCCGCTCGGCTGGAGCTGTGCAAGGCGGCTGCAAAGGATACTTCACTGCTGGGACAGGCTTACAGGGAAATGGTGAGTGTCAACTGGTGTCAACCATAACATATCAGTACCCCAAGCCTGAGTTTCGTTTACCATCATTTATTTAGTATTTCGCTTGTAACGTCAGCCTTTTTTGTACCGAGATTCGAAGGCGGGTCTATTGGGCGTGCTGAGAACTTCTCAGTTTGCCCGATAGAGGCGCTTGAGAACTCACGAGTCTCCATACAAAGAAGGCACAAAGAAAGCCTGTTGAGTAGCATTCAATGGTGAACGAATTTTTGAAGTCGGACCACTAGTAGTTCTTGTGTTTTGTCAGGACTATTCTCACACCACTATCACTATTTTACGAGTAGTATTTTTATGAGTAGGTACTTAGTAGAGCTATTTGTGAAGCGCTCTTTTTTTTAAGTACTACCACCACGCCTTTTCTGCAGCCAAGTAGTGTTGCTGTGTTCTGGTGAACAGTGTGGTTGCCGATGTAATTATAGGCTCACTAGCTGAACCCGCGGCTTTGCTCGCGCCTACGAATTCAAAGTTTCATACAAACTTTCATCCCCTATTTTATCTCCTTGGGGGTAGAATTGGTCAAAATCCTTTCTTAGCGGATGCCTACGTCATAACATCTACCTGCATGCCAAATTTCATCCCGATCCGTCCAGTGGTTTGTGCTGTGCGTTGATAGATCACTATGTCAGTCAGTCACCTTTGAGTTATCTAATTAAATGAGGCTTAACATTTACAATAGTGTTACGTGTGCACTGTACATGTACAGTGTACCTACATGTTCTGGGAACCGCTCGGCAACCGGGCGACTGCGTCAGTCCACAACAAGATCACGGCTCGACCACATCTTCTCTCATTCAAGTTATTATACAATAATTTGCGTGTGTTAAATTCAAAACTAATTTACTTTGATGTCCTATACAGTACTAGTTGTATACCTGAAAACACGTTTCCAATCTCCAGGTGCACAACATGGTGTCTCCACTGGCGGCGCGAGCGTCGGCAGTGTCCGTGGTGCGCTACGACGTGCAGCATGCATTACCACATACCGCCAGCGCGCTGGTGGGCCGAGCGGCCCATATCGCCGCCCTCGACTCGGATCTATTCATCGAGAAGTTTCTGCTCGTTTCTGCACTCAAATACTTTCGATAGACACATAACAATACCTCTGGGTAACAAACAACACATTGAACGGAAGTTAGTACAGACTACCACACGGGAATCTCTCATGCTTGAAATCGTTCTCTTCGAGAATACTAAATAGTTCTATTCCCCTCCCAGACGATCCAGCAACCCATGTCTGAGTTGGATTTTTCTTATTTCGGTTTTCGTAAAGTCGAGCCTATTTTTGTACAAAAACTCGTGAGTTCTCTGCACGCCGCGCCCCGCCCGTTAGTATTCTAGGGTTACAACCACTGCCCTGTTGAATATTTCCAGTAAATACATTGTCTAGAACATGATGATCGCGTGAGGAGAGAAATTAGAACGATTAGAAATTAGAATTGGCTCCACGTCGAGGAAATCACGACCCTCAGTAATGAGGAACACGACGCGAGGAGGATCGCGAGATAGTTCTATAACTCTAGGAGTAGAATGACATACGAAAAGTAATTTCATGATTATGCAAGTAGAAAATTAAATAAGATGGATCTTTACACCAAATATCTACACTAAGACTATGGTAGCAAGTGTAGTTATATGTACTTAGGTAGATAGATTGTAATTGTATTATTTGATGTTGTGTCCAGAATGCTTCTTCTATCAATGATACATTCAACGCATCGAAGTCCCTCTGAATCCAGGCACTATTGTAAATACATTACGCTAATCACTTAAAATATTTTAATTAGTCGGTAATTTTCGATTTAATTATGATTTTATTGTAGACAAGTGACATCACCCTCTACAACCCTCGCTTACCTCCTCCAACCCGACCGAAAAGTAGCGAGCGACTGCTGCTAACTTCAGAGGGACAATCTACTGAAGGGAAAAAATGATAATTCTTAAAGTTTGTTTAATGTGAGAAAATTTACTTATAAGGATACCAATAATATTTATATAAGTAATTACAATATAAATATTATTGGTATCTTAAATCTACGGCACAGACCTACTTATTAAGGTACTTTATGCAAAAAGGCATGAAGTTGATACTAGTGTAATTATTTATTAAGATTAAATACTTTTATGTTCCTGATACTGTTTCTTATAATGAATCAAGGTCGCACTGTTTGGCCTTAGCCTTAATACTTGCATTGAATGTTAGAAGTTGTAAATTTTTTTATCGAATTAGACTGATCTTTAAAAATATACGATCGATATTTATAAGTTTCATAGATCTTTTAATATCTACAGGGTTACAGGAAAAATCGTGCTAGATCCGTTAAGGACGTGGAGTACCCATCATTTCTGACTTATTTCACAAACAATTGCCATAATATTTTTTTTAGATATCCCTTAGAGAAAAATAAACTTTCTAGTATTTTTTCTTATTTCTTAACTTTCACTTGTCTACTACGGTCTATTCAATTAACTTATGCACTATTTTAATGATTGACATCCTAAAGCATCTTATTACACATGTAAAAATGCAATAATAATAATAATTAAGGTGCACAAAATTTTCAATAAAAAAATTAAAAGTCGAATTGCTTGAAAAGGGTTATGTTTAGGGTAGGGTGTTTCATAGTGAAATAAGTCAGAAATGATGGGTACTCCACGCCCTTAACGGATCTAGCACGATTTTTCCTGTAACCCTGTATGTAAGTATAGGTAGGTACTATGTAAGTAGTAAATTTGATTTGGCGATAACTTACAATATTTTCTTTTTCTGTCCATTTTTTTATTATCAATACAGCTGTGCAATAAAAAATTGCCTGTACCTAAACTATGTACCTACCCACTTGATGTGTTTTAAAGAGGGCTTTACAAGGAAGCTACAGGTAACCGCTGATAAATCATCAACAATAGAATATATGTATGTATACCTACTACATAGGTATATTATGGTTTTATTTCTTTACCATTAGGTACCTAGGTATTTCCCAAAAATAGCACGAATCTCTTGAACGAAAGGTTTACCTGCCAAAGATTAGATTTTACTATGTATATTAATATTAATAAAAGTGTATACTTGCTTTTTGTAAATACCTACATACTTACTCATTACATTATCACCCAGACAGAGAACAAACCTAAAGGTTCATCACACAAATGTTTGTTCTCGGTGGGAATCGAACCCACAACTTACGGCGCAGAAGGCAGAGCTACTAAATACCAACTGAGCTATGAACATGAAGGCTGGTATCGACGGTATCCAAATTCCTTGGTTAAACTTGGCATAGAGTCAGCTATAAGATCTTATTATTTATGATCAAAAAATAAAGTCATTTGAATTAATGCTTCAAGAGATGGTGGTATGCAAGGAATATAGTACTTGTATTCAAATTCCTTGGTGGTATGGGCAAAGACTTTGTACTTATAACTAGACTGTGCACCAATGCGCAAGAACCGGTCCGCGTGAGAGGGCTCCTGGCGGGAGTGTGTCCCTTTCTAATGAGGTGACCATGAATAACCAAACAGAACACGGGACAAATTGCTTGTACGATTGCGTATCCTAACATATTGATGACCTATTTACGCTACCATATTTATTTAAGTAAAAACAAATTACCAAAACATCGCGTGTGTATATTTTTTTGGAATCTACATCACTTTCCTTACACGTGGGTTAAGGGTCGGAAACACTTTTTTCTTCCCTTTATAATAGGTAAGTATCATCTACCGTTAATTTGAAAAAAACCTAACAATATTCGCTCCTTATAGAGGTAGTTAAAAAAAAGCTAGGTTTGTCAAATGTGAGATATCACCATAATATCATATTTATTATTATTAAACCAGTAAAATAGAGGAGGTCAAAATATAAACACCTGATGCAATATTCTGGAATATTTTTTTATTGAATTGGTTTTATACATTGCTGGATACTGTTTTACGCAATTTTTGTTTTAATGTAGCCTTATGTACTACATGCTTGAGGGTTAGAGACTTCCCGTAGCTTCCAAGTATTAAATTTAAGAATTTTTGACCAACACACTGATATGAACTCCTTCATTCGTAAGAACTACGAAGTTTCTGTTTAGTTGTTTGACAAGAGACGTTGTCATATTTAAATCATATATTTTCATTGCAAATGTTTTACGTTAATTCTTTAGTTGAATAGAGCATAATATTTCTCCAGTAATCGTATCTTTGTATGTATCAATTTATTCAACTAAAGTTTCTACACGCGTACCTACGTACAAATCGCATCAACATGCCCACAGAGACACATTGACACAGAGGCGAAGTCTCCTCCGTCGAACTTGGCACGTTATCTCCGACCAGACCGGTTCGACACAGAACCATCATCAACGAGTGCGGGCTTAAAGTGGGAGCACTGGCGTAAGTCTTTCGAAAGCTTCTTACAAATAGAAGCGGCTTCTGCTACAGACGAGGCAAAACTACTTTTGCTAATAAATCACGTAGCACCCACTATATACAATATCATCCGTGACTGTACTCAATACTCTGACGCTATAAGCCGTCTTAACACCACCTTCGAAAAGAGGAGAAATGTAATCCTAGCACGTCATCTCCTAGTGACCCGCAAACAACAACCTGGTGAGACTATAGCCGAATACTCAAGAGCTCTTTCCACTCTCGCTCACGACTGCGATTACAAACAAGTAACAGCCGACGAGCACCAGAGCCAGTCCATTCGAGGAGCGCTAATTTCTGGCATTTCCAACCAGAGAATACGTGAGCGTTTGCTCGAAAATTCAGACAAGTCGCTAGAAGAGGCTTTGAAGCTCGCTTTGTCCTTAGAAATGGCAGAAAACTCGTGTCAAACTATACAATCTCCGACAAGTCACAACGTAACATCCCTCAATGCTGTAGCAGATGTTTCTCAAGTTCCTCACAACGCTGCTGCTGCTAACACCAACAGACCTCGTCGACGCTGCTTCTTCTGTGGAGGAAATCTACATCAGCGGTCGAGCTGCCCGGCGCGCAACACTGAGTGCCAGCTTTGCTCACGAAAGGGCCATTACGCAGCTCCGGGAAACTACGCCACAATGCTGCCATGATCGCTGAAGATGAGCCCCAAGGCACGGCGACCACATCATCTTACCCAGAAGAAACATGCGCTGCTGCTCCATCTAGCTTACGTAAGGCTACCACACCTATTACAATTAATGATCACAGAGTCGACGCTTTAATTGACACAGGGAGCTCCATCAGCTTTATAGACCGAGACCTAGCACAAATAATGAAACTTAAGATGAGAACATGCTATCAGACGATAACTCTTGCCTCAGCGAGCAATGTATCACACGTAAATGGAGTATGCCATGCAACTATAAGAATCAATGAACACACCTACAAGCAACAACCTTTGTACGTCATCAACAATCTTTGCGCCGACGTTATAGTAGGCCACGACATCTTGAAAACGCATTCTTCTTTGGAATTGCAGTTTGGTGGAGATAAGGAGGCGCTGCGGATCTGCAACGTACTTCAAGCGTCCGTACCCCCTGCGTCTGTCTTCACCAATCTGTCATCATCCATTAAACCCATCGCCATCCCATCGAGACGCCATTCAGAAGAAGATCAACAATTCATCGCCAAAGAGATATCTAGCCTTTTGGAAAACAAAATTATTGAGCCTAGCGTGTCTCCGTGGAGGGCACAAGTACTAATAGCAGGAGGAGGCAGCCACAGGAAAAGAATGGTAATCGATTACTCTCGGACAATTAATCGATACACTGAACTAGATGCCTACCCCATTCCTAATATCGACTCCATTGTAACACGCGTAGCTAAATATAACTATTTTAGCCAAATCGACCTCAAAAGTGCCTATCATCAGGTGCCGATTCCGGAAAACGAAAAGATCTACACCGCCTTCGAAGCCTGTGGGAATTTATACCAATTCACACGCATTCCATTTGGTGTTACAAACGGTGTAGCTGCTTTCCAAAGAACCCTACACTATGTTATTAACACGGAAAAACTGAAAGGCACTTACGCGTATTTAGACGACGTGACCGTCTGCGGAAAAGACAAAGCGGAGCATGTAAAAAATCTACAAAATTTCATGGAAGCCGTGAAAAAGTATAATCTAACACTGAATTTGAATAAATGCATATTTGAAACGGACTCAATTAACTTCCTAGGCTATTCAATACACAATAACTCAATTAAACCAGATAAAACACGACTAGAGCCTCTCGTCAACCTTCCTATTCCTTCTGATCCAGCTTCGTTAAAAAGAACCCTCGGTTTATTCGCCCATTACTCAATATGGATTCACAACTTCTCCGCCAAAGTAAGGCCATTAGCAGAATCAAAACTACCCCTCTCGCCTGAAGCGATTGCGTGCTTTTCCAAACTGAAAACTGAAATTACGAAATCCGCTTTGGCAAGTATCGATAATAAGGAGATATTCACAGTGGAGACCGACGCATCAGACTATGCAATCGCTGCAACACTATCTCAAAAAGGTTGTCCAGTAGCATTTTTTACGCAGATGCTCAATGAATCTGAACGCAGACAACCCTCGATAGAGAAGGAAGCCTGTGCCATTGTAGATGCCCTGCGCAAGTGGAGGCACTATTTACTCGGAAGACATTTCATACTCGTCACTGACCAACGCTCAGTATCGTTCATGTTTGATCAATCGCATGCAAGCAAGATAAAAAACGAAAAAATTGAAAGATGGAGACTCGAGCTTTCTTGTTTCAAATATGATATCAGATATAGACCTGGGAAAGAAAATTTAGCCGCAGATGCACTGTAGAGAGTTTGTGCTGTAGTCAAGGAATCTTCCATCAGCAAACTCATTCAACTTCATAAATCACTATGTCACCCAGGCATCGCTCGTATGATTCACTGGGTACGTTCAAAGAATTTACCATTCTCAGTTGAAGAAGTTAAGAGGATGACCGCTGCATGCCCCACCTGCGCTGAAATCAAGCCCAAGTATGCTAAGAACGAAGGACTACTAATAAAAGCAACCGCTCCCTTTGAAAGGCTAAATGTAGACTTCAAAGGCCCCTTACCATCCAAGACTAATAATAAATACATCTTAACGATTATAGATGAATATAGCAGATTTCCGTTTGCTTTTGCTTGCAAAGATATGACTTCCGAGACGGTGATAAAGTGTTTCCAAGAATTAATTTTGCTGTTTGGCACCCCAGCGTACATTCACTCGGATAGAGGATCTTCGTTCTTATCAGAAGAGATGAAGAGTTTTCTGACGAGACTGGGAATTGCCAGCAGCCGGACTTCACCCTATAACCCACAAGGGAACGGTCTAGTAGAACGTTTAAATGGAACCCTGTGGAAAACCATCCAGCTACACCTGCGGTCTAACAATCTAGATGGCGACGATTGGGAAAAGGCCTTGCCTACAGCTCTCCATGCTATTCGATCTCTCCTTTCAACTGGGATAAACACGACGCCTCATGAGAGAATGTTTAAACATCCCCGACGATCATGCAACGGTGCATCCATGCCGTCCTGGCTGATGACACCCGGCCCTATTTATATGAAGAGGAACGTCAAAAATTCGAAATACGAACCCAACGTTGAAGAAGTCGAAATGCTCCAGAGCAACCCTGATTACTCCTATGTGAGACTATCCGACGGCAGGGAGACCACTGTCTCTAACAGACGATTAGCGCCGCTTCCGAGAGCCGAAGATGATGACGAGTACCTGACTGGGGATGAGCACGAGACACAACAGCTTCCACAGTCAGAGGATGACCCGTCTCCAAACGAGGATCCATCTAGTGTGCAACCTGTGGGAAATATTGAAGTTTTACGCCGCTCTGAACGAGAACGAAGAGCGCCAGCCTACCTTCAAGATTACGTTTCATTCACAGACAGGTGGTGAATGATATGAACTCCTTCATTCGTAAGAACTACGAAGTTTCTGTTTAGTTGTTTGACAAGAGACGTTGTCATATTTAAATCATATATTTTCATTGCAAATGTTTTACGTTAATTCTTTAGTTGAATAGAGCATAATATTTCTCCAGTAATCGTATCTTTGTATGTATCAATCACTTTCAGGCGTTGTTGTAACACTTTCACGTCTCGACGTAATTTCTTTTTACGTGGCGTGTCAGTAGTTGCAGCGGATTCTGTTTGTGTACAAATATATATACAATTAATGACACTTTCTTGTAGTTTTGCCTTTTTTGGTGCTGGTCCTACCTCTTCTATAGGTACATACAATGCTTAAAACATGCACTCTTTTTTTGTAGGGCACGACCTGTAAAGATATTTGCAGATAATGGGACATGGTAGGTAAGTAGACAAGAGTAGACTGGAGCAGAGTAGTGCAGATGAGAGCTTCTATTTATATATTTAAACGTATAAATAATACAACATAAACGAATATAAATAATAGGCGAAAAAAAATTTAAACAAGTACGTAACTAGTACATACCTACTTAACTTTGAATTAAATATTACCTTAAAAATTCAAACAAAACAAAACTAAAAATTAAACTCTTACCACGTTCGGCTCAGTAAAACTATGTGAAAAAGGCATCGCAAAATTTGAATTTTCAGGGTTATTGTTAATGCGCGGACACACTCGAATGATTAATTCTTACCTTAGGAAATATTGACGGGACAGCATCATGTTTCAGCATTTTACTAGTATATCCAGGAATAAAGTCGTCATCACATTTAAAATGCGTACTGCAAACAACAGACGACTGAGTTTTTTCCAGGTACTTCATTTTCCAACTTCAATTTCTAGTTTTCATTCTTTGGAAATCTACAATACAAGAATTAGTTATTAACAACAAACGTCATCGTCTCAAAGTCAAAGAACGCGTTAGGAACAACTTTTTTTTTCACCAAAATCTCCAATTTATGACAGTCGAGACGTATCGACCTACCTACTACTAGTACGAGATTGTATAAAAATCTTTGATCAACAAAACTCATGGTTACCCTTAGAACATAATTGTTGTTTTTACTTACCCATGGAAAGAAAAGCGGCTAACGGGATAATACTCATTTTTGCACCCTGTCACACAACAAGAATTCACCATTTTTCATTAAAATTAACAGGTTTTATGAAAATTTACACTATCACAAATCGAAGCACGAGAATCATCCAAACAACCATATGAGCATATATTATGTTCTGTCTGTGATAATGAGCAAACCGCCATCTGCATTTAGTATTACCTACCAGGCCCAAACATTTAATTACTACTCTTACATACTCAGTGTTGAAGGATTATTTATGAAATACAACGAATTGATGATTAATTATACCTACTTTATGAACTAGAAATATTTACTAAAGTTTCAAAGATTATAAACGTTCGTTTTGGTAATTCATAAAAAAGCAAAACGTATGTACTTTATTGTACCATTTCTACCAAACCCAATGGTTAGTTGAGCTGGCAAGACGTCAGACAAGGACACACTCCCAGCAGGAGCCCTCTCACCATGACCGTTTTATGCTCGCTACCGCTTAATAGCTACCCTACACAAATCAATAAATCTCATTTTAGCTAAACAAAATTTCTTGGTGCACACAAGGAATTTGAATACTATTCCTTGTATGAGCCCAGCGGTTCAATTACGACCAAGGAATTTGAATACAAGTAATTACGACCAAGATAAATAAGACACAGATTATATAGAGACCTCCACCTTCACTTCAGATAGTATATTCAAATTCCTTGGACCTTCAACTTCCATCAACTCCTAGGATCAAGTATTCTGTACGTAGTATTCAAATTCCTTGAAGTGTTCTTGTTCTATGATCAACTCCCTTTTTTTTTCAAAGAAAAAAAACCAAGGAATTTGAATACAAGCTATATTCCTTGGACAAAACTAATTGTCAATGTCTAACCAACGCTCAAGTGTCAAATCAAGAAGTTCAGTCAGTTCGGCTAAAGTCAGTTCATGGTTCTGTCAGTTTACTTTTCTTTCAGTTGCTTCTTTCTTTCGTCTTCCTTCCTTCAGTCAGTTTGATATCGCGATTATCGGGTGATGGTTCGCTTTGTTCGGAAAATAATAATTACGTTTTTCTCCAAACCAAACGAAACTCCAAAAGCAATGCTGAATCGTGTAATTTAATTAATAATACCAAATGAATAATAGTGGAATTGATAGCAGATAATTATTATTTTATCGTGCGGGTACAGTTGAGGTGATCTCAAACCACATTTGGGCAATGCAGTGCTCCTAAAAATCTACCAGTTTTACAAGTTGTTTTCTTTGTTGTTCACTTACCAAAATGGGAAAACTGCTAAGTCTCTTGTCCCGCGACGAGTCGAACTGTTGCTCGTCGCCGCGGTACGATATATTTTTGGACTTCGAGCATGCCGCACCCACGGATACTGAACGCAATGTTTACGAAGATGTTCAGAGGGTTTTGTTAGACTCTGAACAAATTTTAGAGGAGATACAGTGTTATAAAGGGGCTGGAAAAGAGATAAGAGAGGCTATAGCAGATCCTTCTCGAATATCGCAGGAGCGAGCGTGGCGGGCCGTCAAACCGCTGGTGGATAAACTGCTGCGGTGTTATAATCACTCCTTGGAACTGCAGCGGGTGAGTTACTCCATCTCTATTACTACAAGGAGTCAGCTAGACCTTTGTTATGTGACTAAATTAATTTTATTCCACTCTGGCTTCAACAGCATCCCACTACATTTTTCTCCTTGCTTTACTGCAAGTAAGTAGATTGTGTAGAGTAGAATGCAAGATGAATACAGTGTACCTACTTAATCAAAATACAGGAGCAGTGTGTACAGTTAGTTTCACTATGTAAAAGGAAAATCAATAAATTATTTATGTTGGTACTCAATCCTTCATAAGGATGTCTACTTTGCCTGGATAAGGATCATTCCTCAATGAGCAAAGTAAATTCAAGCAGAAAGTATATGCAGGCTGAAGTTTTACCTGTCTTTATATTTTCATAGGTAAGTACATGTATTACGAAATATTAGTTATAACTAGTAGTTATGTACATACTAGTACTGATTTATACAGGTTAATCTAGTTACACTAATGAGTAATTAATTAAAAACATAAAAATACTGTGTTGTTTTTCATACCGATAAGTGTGAGGTAAGCTTATTCCATCTAAAACGAATTAACGATGACACATTCCATAAGGTGGCCCATGTGCTTGTCTATCAGCTTTTGCATAAAAAAAATCTAGGAACCTTTGGCGCTCTGTAAGCCATATAAAATATGCATAAAGTAATGTCATCTTTGTACAATAACTACATGCTACACTCCATACACAAGTCATCTGATAGTGCCCGCCCATCTTGTGATAAAACTATGATAAGAGAGGTTGGTGATGTCATTCAGATAATTTCTCACACTGATAGCAACAAAATCCTGTTTATTCAGTTGTATCTGCTTCAGGATTTAAGTCACAATGATTCAGATGGGTTAGGAAGGACACTGGGTACATGGTGTGCGGACTGGTTTCGGCAAATATGTTGCTGATTTGTTTCACCGGTACCGTACAGTACATAGTTGCTATTCAGTCACCCAATGTCCTCTAGGAAAGTCAGCAGCTTGATTATGATGGTCAGGAAAGGCGGAATCACATAATTTTGTCATCCAGAACTATGCATTGTTTAAAATGCCAATTATCATTCTGTTGTTAACTTTTGGTACTATTATGGTATTATTTCAGCAATGTACCTACCTAGCTAGCTTAAAACAATCAAACTCTAAAATTATGGTAAGTATCTACCTACTTAAATAGGTAGGTACATAATTATTGAAATACCTAGGTAGGTACTCTGTTATTTATAGAGAAAATGAATGTTGAGATTGAGAGTTACTTTTGCGTTAATAACGTGGCAATGGGGTTGAAAAGGTTAAATTCTATTTTACACTTGCTTGCTACACTCAACGGGTCAAAGCTACTAAGTAGGTTTGTCACGTTTGGAAAATACGGTCTACCTATTTACTTTTCGATGTCCTAGAAATTTGATGGCAATATACCTGTACCTTTCTTTAGTTAGGTTGTGGTGTTGTAACTACCCCCAGCTTAGTTCTCGTCAAGGCATGTAATAGGTAAGTACCTAGGTAGGTAATCTTTTTATACTCGTCAGTCTTAGTTTTATAATAACCTACCTAGGAGGTACCTTACTTCTAATACCTACTTAATATAAGATAAAAAAAAATCCGTAGGTGCTCGTCATGTAAGCTACCAGAAAGAGACTATGTAGACCGTAGGTAGCCGATAGTACCTACAATCCCTGTACTTAACATTGTTTGAAACAAACCGGCCTATGAAAAACAGGCACTTCCAGACAAAAATGCTGATGAAAAAGTGTGTAACAAAGGACATGCCTTGTATTTCAGCATGTCTCGTTCCGGAATACACCTACCGACCTACGTGTTTGTGTATATAGGTACACCGGAAATACGACACACGGTGGAAAGATATAAACCGGAATACAGGCAGCTATATACGCGTACCTATCACTACATCATTCATCAATTTATATCTATACAAAAGAACCTACAAAACTGTGTACTTAGTAGGTTTTCTCGCTGTCATTTAATTTATTATTTTACTTTACCTTTAGGACACCGTCTGAAAAGTTAATCACCAATCGTTCCAAGATTAGATCACACACAGGCAATAACCAAACATATTATCTGCAGAATATTTTTATTCTGTGCCGAAAGTCGTGTTATTTAGGCCCAAAACTTTTATGTAAGGTAGTAGGTATTATAGCCAAGCCTTCGGAAAACAAACAAGGGTCCAACTCAGACCAAATAAAGGTCTGAGGGATCCAAAAGCTAATTCACCACAGACACCTAATAAACCCAAAAAAACCAAAGACAAAATCTAGCCAGATTTTTCGACTACCTACGCAGCATTCCTCCATGTTTCAAACGAAATTACCTATATTGTTTTCGTCCTTTTGTGGGTGCAGTGCGACAAATAATGCGACAGTCGCTCTCGAAGTCCTTCAGTCGGAAACGGCAGATGAAATCGGCACCTTTTGGAACCTGTAATTGTCGGGCGTAAATGCCAACGACAGGAAACCACCTGCTGTATCACAAACTTTGAGTACAAATGAACAATAATTCGCTCGTTTTTATCGATTGTGAATAAGTTGGTTGGCATCCTGTGGAATTACAAGCTTAGCGTTGTTTGTTGCACCTGCGGGCTGGCCAACTGGTCCGAGCCGTCGGTGCCCTTAAGGATCTTGCATGCTGCTCAGAAAGAACTAGGTATTCCAATCAACTATTTAATTTTAATGTATCGCCGCAGATCCTTGTGTATTCATGTGACGAAATCCATCAGTTATACTCGTTCCTGGTCATATTGTAAATCACAGTACAATTATTCGTATCCAACAGAAACAAATACGTAGGATGTTCTATGAGAATGATCCGATAATCCTTTCAAACACCCTCGTAGAGCCGGGATGAATCTGTTCCTAGCAGCCCTTTGTACAATAAAAGCTTTTGTCGCTACTGGGTCAGCCGAGTGGTTGTGACACACAAAGGACTAGAATCTCGCGACTGCGTCTTATCTTTGAAAAAGTCAAAAGCTTTTTAGCAAGCCTCTAACTTAAAAGTGTGGTTGTAATTTAAAACAAGACCGGTCATGATTGCGCATAATTGTAATGCCTCAATTTGCGAAACACATTTTTATTTTTGTTACTAAGTTTATTTCTTAAGACTACGGGCAAGACTACGGTATCGAATCCTTAAAAGCCCTGCCAACGATGTTCTGGGACATAATTTGTTCGGGAAGCGAGCGCGCCTTCCGAGTTCTTGACAACACAAACACGACGCGACTGGGCTGCCGATTTGTAACCAACAGTTGAGGCACAATTCAATTTGACTAACTTTACTAACTAACAGCACAAAGGCACTATGGAAGGAAAATGAGATGATATAGCAAGACCGTCCCAAGACTTGGACGCGAGATAAGAACGCTATCTTTTTATGGTTTTCTTACTGCTGAGGTACTATTGTACTATCACACTTAAGTCTAAACTTTCCAAAGTTCGCAAGTTTGATGTGGTGTTGTTTGACTTCAACTTGTGGGTGCAATCGAATGCCTTTATAAGTAGATCGGTGGGTGGAACGGAATTTAGCCAAGCTACGTGTGAGACGTGTATACTGTTGACTGGTCTCGCTCCACGTAGTGCATCGTATTACTTTACAATGCAACTATGAATTGTATGAGTGCAACCAACAAGATAACAACGTACTTTTATAGACGAGCATACCAGTTTGTAATGAACCGACAGGACAGTGTGCTAGTGGGCTCTTGGATTCAATTATGTTACTTCAGCTGTTTAGTTTATAATTTAAGCAGTTTCAGCACTGTCCTATTGACGTCACAGATGAACTTTACAGCAAGTTAGATTGGTAAGCCGTCCTATGCGAGAACTGGGCTGAACCTTATCACCGCGCAAATCGCCTTGATCACACACAGCCTCGTCTGCTGGTCACATGGACGCTTTTCTGATGACAAGAGTTTATCTTTTTTGCTTGCAATTACGTCTTCATCAGCCATATTGAGATGATGATATATTAGAGCTCAAGCTGTAACAAATAAATAACTGTGTACACCTATAAAATCAGTTCTATGTTAAAACTTCAAACATAACGACTAAACCACGTCTTTTAAAACGACCGCCAAACAATGATACACTTTAAATATGCTCATAGAATAGACTTATATAAAGCATGATCTTATAATACAACTTGCGAAGTTTCCCTATAAATTAAGTGAGTTTATAATTCATTGGATAGTTTTGTATACGTGATGTCTGAGTGATGTGACGTGGAACCAAATTCAATGGTGCATACAGCACGTTGCCCTCGGATACGCATGCTTTCTTTGCTATAATAACCTCATTACCTACTCTTCATAAGATTGAATGGCAATTGGAACCTGCCTATAAAATCATTGGACATAAAAACTATTCAATAGTTCTTATGTAGGTACCTATATAAATTACCTATATGAAAAAAGAAAATGCAAACTAAAGTCTGACATAATAAAGTACTTAGGTACCTAATCAATGTTTAGGGTGATAAGTAATATTTTTATCACAACTAGCTGATAGAACTAGCAGATGGCCCACCTAACGATAGGAACGTGCCCTACGATGCTGTGTCTTCGACGTGAAGCATGATGTTAAGCCTCATGTGCCTGTAATGACTCCGGCAATCACACTCTTTAAAACGAAACACAGGAGCACTGCTAAGATATCTAGAGCGGTGCAGCAAAAAATATATAAAATAGGATTCTCAATCCGAAATAACACTAGCAATATGCGCAATGTATAAATTCCAGGTTCGCAAAAGCAAATTTCATTCGCATTATCATAACATCTGCAATGAAGTCATAATAAGATAAATCTCAAAATGAGTGACTTCTTACTTCACAAGCAATGCTTGATAAGATAATTTAGCTGATTCTGAAACTGGTATTATTACTCAGATAAGTTCTGCCATTTTGTTTTAAAAACGTCACAAGACTAGTTAGTACTAAGTTTGTTAAATTGTCTGATTATAAATGAGTGTTGTGTCCGCCAATAATTGGCGTATGTATCAGTAATTGTAACAATAGCATGTTTTATATACTTAATGTAGACATAAATATCGATGATATCGATATGTATGTCTACAACATCGACTCGATGTTAGAGTTCCTATTATAAATAAATAAATAAAGACTAGAGAATCCTCACCTACTAATACGCTTCATTGTTTGTTGAACTGTGTATCATACATTCTAGCTATAAATATATGATACACTAGTTGCGCCCCGCGGTTTTACCCGCGCAGATTTAAATCCGGGTATTTCCACTGGATAAAAAGTAGCCTATGTGCTATTTCAGACTATAATCTATCTCTCTGCGAAGTTTCATCCAGATCCGTTCTGCCGTTCCGGCGTGAAAGAGTAACAAACATCCATCCATACTTACAAACTTTCGCGTTTATAATATTAGTACACATTGACACCCGCGCGCGTTGTTTAGCTGTAATACACTCACACTTACCACCGTTTACCATCTGGCTAAATTTATAGCTGAAATCTCGCAATTGGTCCATAAGTGGCGTTAATTTAATTACCCCCACAGCCGATGGGAGAAGTTTAAATCTGTGGATTGTGTGTAGAAACGTAGAATTAGGCCGTTAGCTCGTATTATGCCTTTGATTAACTTATACACTTGTTATTGTTAAGTACTTGTTATTTTTAGAGCTTTAACGCATTATCGACCTATCGCCGGCGACTTGATGTTTTAGAAACGTAGGCAGTTGCCTACGTTTTTACGGTAGGTACGCTAAAAGAATACACAACGTGTTTCATAGGAGTTTGAAAATAGCGCCTGTGTCGGATAAGTTGAGGAGTAAATCGGTTAGCGTGGTATTGGCATGTCATGAGGAGGGAAGAAAGTCATATTACGAGAAGAATGTTAGACATGGATGTGATTGGTTTTAGAAAGAGAGGTAGGTCAAAGAAAAGATTGATGGACTGTGTGAAAGATGACATGAGTAAGAAAGGAGTGAGCCTGTTGTGTATGCCGACCCCACTCGGCTTGGGTTAAGGGCAGGTAGATGATGATGATGACGCTAAAATAATATAGTTAAGTGGGAGATGGTGTTGTGGGAGCAAATAACATGAAATCAAATGGAAAATCGATCGCCCACGCATTTATTGGTATTTAAATAAGATGCTGCATTAATACTTAAGGTGAAGACAAGAGCTAATGTGACTCTCGCTCGCACGTTTTGACTTATTGAAGGACATAAAATCACTACTCCCATTTTAGAAAAATCGCAAACAACCATTTTGTGTGCAATCATTGCGAACGGTTTAGTAAAAATTTTATTTTGATCGATACATGTTCTACTTAAAAGTTTGCTTGTCCAGTTTATGTAGGTACATAAGTGAACTTTTGAGTAGGAAAACTTGCATCAATCAAAATGATTTTTTTTACCAAACTGTGTGCAATGTGATTGCACACAAAATGGTTGTTTGCGATTTTTCAAAATTGTGTTTAGTGATTTTACTTATATCTTTTAAAATGTCGAATCGTGCGAGCGAGAGGTAAATTAGGTGTTGTCAACGCCTTAACTTGTGATCGACTTTGGTTTGTTGGGTTGTATAGCCTTGTAGGTACTAGTAGCCCAAACTTTATGATACACCGACAGTCGACACGTTTATGAAACAGATGTCTGGGATCCATTATAGTATGAAGTTTCCATTTTAGGATTACATCATCGTTGTCCCAGAATGGTCCTCCATATGCTTTGAAAAAATATCGTCTTGTTGCGACACGTGATTCATTTTGCCAGCCTGTATATGCGTCTATGATTCATCCCAATTATACGGAATATCTATGTTTGAAGAACATAATTACTAGAGCATCCTTGCTTCGCTTCGCTGGTATGTTACTTTGCCGTCTTATTTATTCTACACAAAAAAACCATAAACATGTTCTAATTATTAGTCCTATAAATAACTAGCGACCCGCCCGCGCGCCCATGCTTCGCACGGGTGCACATATCATGCATGTATTATACATATAAACCTTCCTCTTGAATCACTCTATCTATTAAAAAAAACCGCATCAAAATCCGTTGCGTAGTTTTAAAGATTTAAGCATTCAAAGGGACATAGGGACAGAAAAAGCGACTTTGTTTTATACTATATAGTGATATAATCACTACATAGTATAAAACACAGAGAAACAATTCAAAATAAAACTCGCAAAATCCCTAAAAGGATCACTTAGTTGATATTTTATTAAGCAGTCTTCGCATGCACGGAACTCTGACACTAACTCTTCGTCTGGTAAATATTCAATGAAACCGAACACGCCAAAGTCATGCTAAAACTGGAATGACATGTACAATTATTTAGGTTTCACATGCATAAAACAAAGAAACTACCACATTACGAATTGAATATCCCCAAATTCAGCAAAAGTTGTCTTTGGGAACCATAATAAAAGCTACTCAGTAATTTAAAATTTTGGAAATACATATCCTACTCCTACTTGGATGGATGGATGGATGTTTGTAACTCAATAACGCCAGAACGGCTAAACGGATCTGGATGAAACTAGACACAGAGATAGATTATAGTCTGGAATACCACATAGGCTACTTTTTATCTCGTACCCGTCGTATCGTGTCTCGTACTCGTTTTTACCGGGATTTAAAACTACGCGGGTGAAACCGCGGGGCGCAGCTAGTAATACATAAAAAAACAGACAAAGAAGAAACATCTGGGTGTTCTCACACAAATGTTGTGCTGAGTAGAGATAGAAACCACAAGCTACTTCGCAGAAGGCAGAACTACCCAATGAGCTTTGAGGCCAGCAGTGTGGGTTTTGCAACAGTGCTAATTTATCGACAATTATCGTATCCTATCATTAATCTCAATCAATTCAGTTATCATAAAAAGATAGACGGTTATTCATGTTTTGGTCGCATCGCGTGCTCGAAGGTTTTCTAACCGTACTATTTGTATATTCTTACTGTATCTTTATAAACAGCTAATTTCTTTGATATATTTCTGCAGTTTTACGAAAATTATTCGTCATGATAAAGTAAGTAATATCCTACTTACTACTATAATATTATAAACGCGAAAGTTCGTAAGTATGGATTGGGATTGATGGATGGATGGATGTTTGTTACTCTTTCATGCCGGAACGGCTGAACGGATCTGGATGAAACTTAGCAGAGAGATTACAGTCTGGAATAGCACATAGGCTACTTTTTATCCCGTGGGAATAGCGAGATTTTAATCTGCGCGGGTGAAACCGCGGGGCGCAACTAGTACTGAATATTCAAAATAAAATATTGCCCTTTGTTGATAATGTCAAATATTTAGATAGGGCTATAATAGGTGGTAATATTATTAGACGGGCCATAGCACCTTAGCAGGTGCCATGTGTTGCGTGCATCAAATTGAGACACAGGCTATTTTGGGCACTACGTTTTGAGAACTGCGGTAACCGCAAGGATTTCTCGGAATTAAAAGCTTTAGGTTGTTTTGAATAATATTCTTGAGCAATCCTTGTGAGTCATAGGTATTTAAATAAACAACTCGTCCGAGTCCCAATATCCAAATAAGTTTTTGATTCCTGGAAATTTGGTTTATGTGGAGGTAAGTCTGAAAATTTTATTATGCCAGTTAAAAGTAGTACTCACAGTCTAAAAAAAGTATATAGATCCTAATAAATCGACCCCCTTGCAAGGAATTAAATAATTTGTCTGGCTCAATCTAGGATTTTATTGCATACATAATCAACCTATTTCTTGCAGAAATAGGCAAGGCAGACACCACGGATTTCCACACACTACGTCACCCGACATATATCTACATTCTGAACCACGCTTCATTCACTCTCATGACATCCTACTAATATTATAAATGCGAAAGTTTGTAAGTATGGATGGATGGATGGATGGATGGATGTTACTCTATAACTCCAGAACGGCTGAACGGATCTTGGTGAAAATTGGCACAGGGATATATTATAGTCTGGAATAACACATAGGCTACTTTTTAACCCGTGGGAATACCGGGATTTCAAACTGCGCGGGTGAAACCGCGGGGCGCAACTAGTTATTTATAATGCCGTATGACAAGCGCCTCTATAGCTTGTTCCCGTTCCGAGTTCCCTATATACAAAAACGACCTGACTATAAAGTAAAACCATAGAGTAATCCCTACTATCCCTACTATCCATTCCCTACATCCCAACTTAATATTATAAATGCGAAAGTAACTCTGTCTGTCTGTCTGTCTGTCTATCTGTCTGTCTGTTACGCTTTCCCGCTTAAGCCTCTCAACCGATTTTGATGAAATTTGGCACAGACAATCTTTAGACCCTGCTGAGAAAGAACATAGGCTACCTTTTATTGCGAAAAAAAGAGATGAAGAGATTAAAAGTACGCAGACGAAGTTGCGGGTACCAGCTAGTAATATTATAAATGCGAAAGTAACTCTGTCTGTCTGTCTGTTACGCTTTCCCGCTTAAACCTCTCAACCGATTTTGATGAAATTTGGCACAGACAATCTTTAGACCCTGAGAAAGGACATAGGCTACCTTTTATTGCGAAAAGTACGCAGACGAAGTCGCGGGTACCAGCTAGTATTAAATAAAAGGAAAGTAAAACTAAAAATAAATCTCACCCTTCGGGTACCGATGCTAAAATAGTGCGAAGGATAATAAACCAACCAATAAACCACGATAAATTCTAATTCGCACTAAGCGCTTTGCGTCCACATTTTATACGAACCGAAGACGAACCGCTAAGGAGTAGAACTCACTGCCCTCGCCTGTCTTTCCTATTCATTATAATTTGGGGCTCTTCAACGCAAGAGTGAATAGGTGTCTTCTAGACTGTTCTGCTCCATCGTCGCTCATTCGTTGTCGAGATTGTAGCCAAAGGACAGTTTGTTAGTATAAAAAAAACCTATCATTTCTTCTATGATAATACGACATAATTCCGGGGTAGAATATTACCATCTCGATATCCTATTCCACCTTAGCATCAAAAATAATATAGAATGAATCAAAATAATACCTCCGACAATGTTATACTATTGTCGATTGGCTGTTTGGAGAAGGTATTACTTCCGGACATTGTTATAAAACATGTCACAATAGGCCCGGGTTACTTACTAGTCATATTGTCAAACATCTGCAAGCGCTGTATGGCAATTAAATATACCTAATATTAGATTGCTTTTGCCTATTCCGAAGTCGTCCGTCATCCATCATTAAATAACTTAGGTAAATTGCGATGTTTTTGTTTACATACTAACTATTAATTACTTATAGTAATTTAGAACAAATAAACACTTATAGCAAAGGAGGTAAATTAACATTTTAATATAGATCTACTTATATTGTATTGAAAATTTAACATGAGTCTCCATAATTAACAATCACGATTGGCAAATACCTATAGTCATTTTGAAAGAATAGTACTCCACCGAAACGCAGCATTCTCCAATTTCTATTAGGATTTTTTTATAAGAAGTACCTAATTGAAATCACCTCTTTCCGTTTATAAATAAAATATTCGTTTAGTTTAGAATAGTTTATTTTGACACAATACACAGAGAATACAAAACACATATAACACAATTTATAGAGACACAAAAATTAGGTACAAAATAAAGAAAGAAATATTGCTTTAGCATGGCTTATAGGTGCAATAGTAATGTACTTCGGCTTCTTTTCTTGTACCTATTTTAATTGTTTCTTTTTTGAAAAACTTTTTTAAGTTTAATAGGCGGCCTTTTTTTCAGGAAAACTTATACTGTACTTAATTGATTGATAAGTAATGTTTTATATTTTGTTACAGGTGGTGCCACATCTTCTAGGCTCTCTAGTCGGGGGCAGTATGAGCCCCACACAGCACTTAGAACAGCAGCAAGCCCTAGTGAAACAATTTGCAGAGATATTAGAATTCGTGCTCAAGTTTGATGAATACAAAGTGAGTTTTTCATTACCTCTAGTCTGTCTCTACCAATGAACTGTGTTATAACTCGCCTCGAATAATGACCTTCACGGCAACCTTCTTCTTCTTGTGGTGTCACTAGTAACAGTTCCTAACAAATACTATACGGAGTGACCATTGACATTTAGACTTAGACCTATCTAAAAAAGAAGGTCCTTTTAAAATATTTAAATAAAAAGAATACATAATATTTATTGATACATGAAATATAGGTCGTAAACAGTAGGCAGGGCAGGATGCTTCTAACCCTAACGCAATAAGCTCGCTTACTTTGTGACCACACCCTTCAAGCACTTCGTCTCGAATTCATCCATTTCAGCTGCGGTATAATAATAATTTATTCCAATCGTTTGCATAAAATTCTTCATGCTTATAGATGCATTTCAATCACTTGAAATTCAATTTCATCTCAAACGGTTTGCCCTAGCTATCTGCAACTTTGCTTTCTCGCTGATCGATTCGAGAGATCCATTGATCTATTGCTCAATTACTCTCTTTATGTACCCAGTACCCTGGGTTACAGATCAAGCTACACAAAGTCAGAAAAATAAGAGATCGTAGAACCCTTTGTGAAGGGATGTTGATAGTACATCCCCGGGCCATGCCTTTTTCTGCCGCAAAACTGCGTTTTGGTTTGAAGAGTGGGTGGGTGCCGGTAAAATTAAAGGCACATGAGGCTTAACATCATGATGGGAGCAGGCCCATAAGATGTTAAGCCCTGGCAGCTATCAGGTGTGACCTACGACGTATTGCTTAATATAGATGCCACTTTACATCATTTGAGTCATTCGTATGATCCATTAGCAATTTTATAAAAAAAACTGTGACTTGAAAGTGGGCTACCTCATATAGATTTAGTCAGATATAAAAACGATTATAGATAACTCACGTGGGATTTGTATTTTCAAGTCCACCCCGATTAATCTAGCTGTTAATACAGAGGTTGCTTCCTCTCTACATTGATCTCAATTGTGTGTATTGGATGATACGTCATGTCCGCTGATCAGATCGGAACAAGTCTCACACACAATTTTTATGAATCACCATAATCCTACCAAGTACTATACTATACTTACTATAAACGCGAAAGTTTGTAAGTATGGATGAATGGATGAATGGATTTTTATTACTCTTTCACGCCGGAACGGCTGAACGGATCTGGATGAAACTTGGCAGAGAGATAGATTGTAGTCTGGAATAGCACATAGGCTAGATTTTTGACCCTTGGGAATACCGGGATTTTAATCTGCGCGGGTGTATCCGGGGCCCAACAGTGTCTCATATTTTTTTTAATTATCATATAACCATGACCTTTATCAAAGCATCGCCTCGTTAGTCTCGCACGATAGGAGAACTTTGTCCTACGATGCACTGCCCTGCGTGCGTTCATCAACTTGAGGCATTAATTATTACGTAATATTATTATTAGGTATGGTTGCCTTAATTACTTGATGTATAATTTCATAAAATACTAGCGATACGCCCGCGCGCCCCTGCTTCGCACGGGTGCACATATCATGGATGAATCACTACATAGAAAGGAGAAAGAAAGAAAGAAAAAACATTTATTTGACACACATAAGTACATACAGAAAAAAAGAAGAAATACAGAACGAAACGTACGTACTGTATGCCAAAAAAGGCCCTGACTCAGCTTTTGCTGCTTAGCAAAGTTGGTACCAGGGTAGCCAACCTTGCCAAGCCGCGCTGGTTTTCAGTCAGAGCCTTGGATAGGGTGACGTCACTAAAGATAGAATAAAAATTTTATAAAAAGAAAAAAAGTAATAATAAAAGTACATTCTTATGTAAAAGCACAGACATAATCAATCTAAGCTAATAAAACACTATTTACTAAAAAGCTAATTTAATATCATGTATGTATATGTACATTATGTATGTACATATATACATAGTACCTAGATGCGCGGTGTATCATGCAAGCAAATTTTTTTTTTATTATTTAATCTGTGGTGCAACAGTATCCGGTAATGGTCCGGAACACATAACAACATACAACAACATAACAACACACAACATAGTATAAAACAAAGTCGCTTTCTCTGTCCCTTTGTATGCTTAAATCTTTAAAACTACGCAACTGATTTTGATGCGGTTTTAGTGATTCAAGAGGAAGGTTTATATGTATAATACATGCATGATATGTGCACCCGTGCGAAGCAGGGGCGCGCGGGCGGGTCGCTAGTTATACATAATTATAAACCTTCCTCTTGAATCACTCTATCTATTAAAAAAACCGCATCAAAATCCGTTGCGTAGTTTTAAAAATTTAATCATACATAGGGACATGGGGATATAGGGACAGAGAAACCGGCTTTGTTTAATACTATGTAGTGATAGTAAAGAAATGGCTGATCGTGTCTGAGGTGCAGTAGTAGCCTTCCTCTGCACTCCCAACCTCACGATTTCTTATTGATATTAATCTTTTACTTTTAAATTGACGCCAAGACAATGATTGGGGTTGCCCAATCATTGTCATAGACTTCTACGAGGCATTCAAGTGTTAATTATCGTGTTAAACCACGGGTTAATTACTCAATAACAAGCAGTTAGCAGTCGTAACTTTCTGACTCAGTGACGGATAATCCATGTTCATAGATTCTAACCCCGGTGCCAGATATGTATGAACTTACGTGATCACTTAGCCGCACGCGAAAAACTCTTCACTGTCTCGTGCCTTTGGCTTAGTGATCACGTAACTTCATACATGATATATCTGGCACCGGCCTAACTCAATGTCACAGAATAAATAATTTTGACAGCACGACAACCGACTAGCACAACAAACAGCGATGCGATTAACGACTCATTTTACTACGAACTGCTAAATAGGCATACAAACAGATTTTTCATAATATCCATTCTACCAAAAGAACGCGGGTAGGTTAGCAAGCGTTAAATTTGTTGCCAGTTCTAGACTTGGTTGCGTGGAACTAGCACTACTACTAGACTACTAAAGTAACTACTAGATTCACTAAATCTATATCTTTGTGATTTAATCGATTTACTTTTTGACTTAGACCTATTATCGCTAGTGCTTGTTCTGTAATAAACCCACTGGAGTCAAACTCGAGTCGAAAACCCCTTCCAATGGCGATAAACAGTGAGAGCGATGGCACACGCTCAAATAAATAACGTACGTAATTCAATGAGCAATTGCTCCAGGACCTTTTGACCTCCACCTTGCGGTGTCGTTGCACTGAGTACTTGCTGAGTACTTAGTACTTACTGAGTAGTAATCTGTGTGTAGCACGACACGACTGATGGGCTTGTTTAAATCAAATCAAAAAACGTTTATTTATGTCACAAAAACATAAAGAATAATATTGTTTAGATATAAGTGACTAAGCTTTTTGCTGTTTTCGTGGTAAAGGCTATTATTTAAAGATTCGGATCATCATTATAAGCCTGAAGATGACCACTGCTGGACATAGGCTGCCCACATTTTCAGAAAGAAAGAGTTTCCTCTCCATCCTCCGGCTACCCGCGATAAAATCTGGGACACCCTCCTGAGGGTGTCCCAGCTTCATCTTCCAGTTCGTTGGCATATTACGAGAACCTCCCTCTTCCACGGGATCCTCCCAACGGTTGTCAGATTGATTTGGAAAGGTCAGGATGAAACATAACATCTGAAATATTCAATTTTTATTATATTATAGTGTTTACTACACTTATGAAAATCACAAAGATTTTATAATGTCCCGCTCGGAGAATAACTTTTAGGACATTATAAAATCTATCTGAAATATTGAACTTATTTATTAGGATTAAGAAAAAATACACAAAAATAAAAACTAGACTCAAACAAATCCCCTTTTTTGAGTCTAGTTTTTTTTTTTTTTTTGTCCCTTTTCCACTAACGGCAAAACCAATTACATATTTTTTATTGCGTACCTTACTACGCACAGTATTGTACTCTATTTTCATTACAACCAAGGAGCAATAGTGGGCTACTATAAGTGTATTTACATTGTCCTAAGTGTAATTGATGTTTTGTCTTTGCTCACCTAACACGACGATTACTTGTCTAGAGACAGTCGACATCGGCCACGCCTTAAAGTTATGATTGGCATCCTCTATTTAGAGTACACAATGAAACTGCAACACCATTTAGGATGTAGCCTACGTGTTACTGCATTGCGTTCGCAACCTGTGACTAAGTGTTAGGTTTCACGTTCTACTGCAGGCCCTCTTGCATCGGAAATAATGCAGTATTTCCGATGCCCTGTTCTGTAGTTACTAGATATCTATAAATCCAAAATGCCAGTACGTCTTGGCAGTAGACGGAAATGGGCACGTTAGCTTGCTAGGTTGTAAATAAAATATGCTCCGGGACTGTAATTGCTGAGCCTAGTAATCATGCCCTTTAATCTTTTGGTTCATATGGTTGAGATTTGGTGATGTTTGTCTAAAATGGATCAGAGGGAGGGCGTAGTCGCAGTTTTGGTTGAAATATTACACGCGTATATGGTGTACACGACACGCAGTTTTTGTATGAAAATAAGAAAAGCGCCCCTAGCGGACACGACGGACTTTTCTTATTTTCATACAAAAACTGCGTGTAGTGTACACCATACACGCGTGTAATGTGTCAACCAAAACTGCGACTACGCCCTCTGATTCACATTTTGTAGCATTATCTATTCCAGTCGTCAATCGCCGCTGTTATGATACTAACTCCGAATCAAAGTGTTTCTAAGCTACAAATCATCTACAATCCGGAACACTAAAGTTCAGTTCAAAGACAGACAGGTTCATTATACTATGAATAGTATTTCTGGATGAATGCAAGGTTTTGATCACGATGGGCTGTACCCATGACTTGACATAACTGACATACTTTCCGAATGATACAAAAGTTATCGATCAAATTCTCACATCCTCCACGACTCCCAAAATCCCAAGTCCCATCCAATCAATCATTATGGCGATGACAAGAGCTAAATGTACCTCTCGCTTGCACGTTCGACAAAAATATACAAAATCACTAACCACATATCTGAAAAATTGCATTTAGTTTACAATCATATTGCACCGTTTAGTGAAGAAATCATTTTCATCGATATTACAAGTTTTTCCATTCTAAAGTATACTTATGTACGAAATATACGTCCGTGCGAGAGTTACATTAGCTCTTGTCATCAACAATGAGGTTAGTCATCGAAACGAAAAGGGAACCGCGAATTGTCCAGACATTGCATAGTGATAGAAAGCATTATGACCTCGGATCAAGTGACACATTTATACGTTTGATGTAAATAGGTACATTGTTACCGATTGAGTAACGCACAATAATACCTAGGTACTGATTATGTAAAATATAACAATAAATTTAAAATACTTAAATTTAACATGTCACAGTTTTTCATTGGCTGTATGCAAGTTTAATCATTTTGTTATTAAAAGTGCCTAAAGCCGGTGCTAGATATTGCTTCAAATGTTTGATCAAATGTTTGATTGCTGTGTGGCACGGAGAGTGTTTTGTTATATTACTAAGCTTATCTAAAACAACTTTAAATCTCTGTAATATGATGGTGACCTCGGGGTACATAAGTGACTCATGCGTCAACAACCTACCTATCTGTTGTTTGATTACAGATTCTGTAAATATAATTAATTACGATACGCACAATATCAGTGTGGTAGGTATTACGTTATAGGCTTTACATCACTGCAATTACAAAACGATGTGCCTCTATATCGACTTGATGGTTGTTATTTTCCTGTAGCTATAAAAAAATAAATATTGAGTTATTCCACACAGCACTATATGTATAGCCCCAGACTAAGCCAAAGCGTGTTCTATGATCTAACCAAATCGTTCAAATCGTTTTAAAACATTTGGGTAGGCTGATGTTGCTTATGATGACAATACAATGCAGGAAGAATCACTATCACTACATGTATAAAACAAAGTCGCTTTTTCTGTCCCTATGTATGCTTAAACCTTTAAAACTACGCAACGGATTTTGATGCGGTTTTTTTAATAGATAGAGTGATTCAAGAGGAAGGTTTATATGTATAATACATGCATGATATGTGCACCCGTGCGAAGCAGGGGCGCGCGGGCTGGTCGCTAGTTGTAAATAAAATGTCCTGTCCTGAATAAAGCACTCGTTGGCTAAGTGAACAAATCAGATAAACAGTGGCAGCGGAGGGTTAAATCGGTCACTGGGTCTACCAAGTCCGAGACATCTTGATTAATTCCAGAGCGCTCTGACTTTTGCTGTGGTTTAGTTAAACTCTATTTATTTAAACTTCCTATTTGCTTCATGTAGGAGCAGGTTTTTTATTATTATTCAGACGTTGCTGGGCAAACGCCCCTTTAACTTTAACGCAGCAACAGGCCATGAGCTTAGGAGACAGTTGACTGCCCAGAATGAGATGAAGAGACGAGCTTGAGCGCCTCTCCATCTCATTCTGAGTCTTCCGCGTAGGCGCCTTGCATTTAGTGGGATTCAAATCTCTTTGCAGAGGTAAGTTGGCGAAATTGTGAACTAATCGACAGCCTCCGTCTTCTTCCATAATAGCCCAAGTTGTTGATGTCCGAATGAGGAAGAAGACCTACGGTATTGCTTAGAATTTTGTACCAAATGACAGCTCAGCTCGTGGTTCGCTGAAAGCTTGGCTCTCCGCTAAAGAAAGCAGATTTTTGAACTCTTTATTTCTATGTAAATGCGGCATATTTCATTTATTTTGGATGCTAAATAGGCGGGCAGGCTCAACGTTGAAATGTTTTATGATACTCGTTGGATGGTCTGGTATTTGATAAGCAATGAACTGTGTTTTGGCTTCGATTGTTTTGTCTGTTTCAAATTACTTGTCAGTTGTCATGTTATTGTGCCGAAAGTTTATTATACCATACATCTTTCACCCTTAAGCTTATCAGCATTTTTTCTGTCATCTATCGAAGCAACATAGCATTTTCATTTTAATTGTTTTTCTAGTGTTATTTTGAGTTGTGTTGTGTAATTTTGGCGGTATTTTAACCATCATTACTTGTGGTCTTAGCACAAAGTGTAAGCATTTAAAATGAAAGTGTATTATGTGATATCGTGATTTGACCGAAAATGTTTCAAATGTTTTGGAGGAACCGCCACCATTTTCTTCAAAACAATTGACTGACTCGACTTTCGACTGACGTGACTAGAAAATTATCAAAGAGCATATAATCTCTATCACTTGACACTGGCAATATTGTCTATAGACAGGAGCCATAAAAACACATAAAAAAAAATGCTAATAAACGAAGGCTGAGATATCCCATCCCCTATGTTATAAATGTGAATGTTTGGATATTTATTAGGTACTCAATCGCACCAGAACGGCTGAACGGATCTGGAGGAAATTCGGCACAGAGATAAATTATAGTCTGGAATAGCACGTAGGCTATACTTTTGTATCCCGGTAAAATCTATAGTTCCCGTGGGCTATACTTTTTGATTGCGGGTAGCACTGCGGGGCGCAGCTAGTTGAGTATATTAGGATTAATCCAACTTATGATTAAATTAAGGCGTGTTGTACCTACTAACCATCCAATCTCTCTTCCAGATGAAAACTCCAGCGATACAGAACGACTTCAGCTACTATAGAAGAAGCGTCTCGCGCGGGGGTCTTATCAACTCTGACCTTCCTCCAGGCGAGGAGCCGCACATTACCGCAGAAGTAGCCAACAGAATGTCGCTGTTCTATGCACAAGCCACGCCGATGCTCAAGGTGCTTTCGGAAGCCACCAGCCAGTTCGTGAACGACAACCAGCAGGATCTCGAGAATACTACGGAGACCCTCAGCACTATGGCTAAAGTCTGTTTGCGGATGTTGGAAAACCCGTAAGTATAACATAGCTCTTCAACAATACTCTTCTCGCGCGCACTTTTGCTCTTGTCTTCGCCTCAAACGACAAAGAAAAGAGTTGGTTCCACTGGACGCTCCGTGGTGTGTATGTCTCGTTGCTGGCCATTGTGGCTGTGACGTTTGCGGGAAGTCTTATGATTTTTCTATGGTGGCCTAGGTCCTAGTCACTGAATGGCCATTCATGCTAAAAAGTTGTGTTACAAGAAAATTGCCGATCAGCTTTATTGAGCAATTAAGTATTATCTTTGTTTTCTGAATTGCGTGCTCCCATCATTTCAGCCCAGTGTCACCCACTGCTGGGTATAGGCCTCCTTCATTATCTGCCAGCCTCTTCCGTCCCGTGCGTCTCTTGTCCAGGTATTTTTTGCGACCTTAACGATGTCGTCGACCCATCTCGCTTTCGGTCGCCCAGATTTACTCGGCCCGATTTCGGCCACCATTCAGTCAAGGATGACTTGCAATGTTTGTGATTTTGTTGGATATTTGTTTATTCTTACACGATGATAATAATGCGTCGTTTTTCAAGAAATACACAGCAAATAACTACTACCGTATCTGACAGCAGTAGGTACTTTCTCAGCACGTACCTATATTATTATCTTTCAGTACATAAGTTATCGTGTTTCATTAAGACTCGAGATCCGGGTATACCTAGTCTGCTAAAAGGTTAAATATATATTTTTTAAATAATCTTTTATATCTGAATTCTATAGACTTACCTCTAAGGGCATTTGTCCAGCTATGGGCTCAGCCGGCTGCGAATGATATCTACATCTATCTACAAAGTGCAATTTTCAGACCTTGAAACTTTGTTATTACATTTAATTTTGTATGTTCTCTCACTACATAAACTAAAGAACATACTTCAGCCTCCCTATTTAGCATCACAGAATATAAATAAATACGTACACCCCATTATTACGGTACGAACAGCGCCACTGTAATATAAACAAGAACGCAAAACGTTAGCCAGGCCACAGGCTGGCTCGTCTATACGCAGTAAGGCCGTATTGGTTACACGGACGGATCGTGTATCGCACCACTACGTATGAGTACTATCTGTATAATACACATAGGTAGTACATTTTTTTATAATACTTGCTGTGGGAACAAGCAGATGGCCCACCTGAAGTTTAGTGGTAACAAAACATCATGATAGGAACGTGCCTGACGATGCACTGCCATGTTATCTTGATGCATACAGATGTTTAGCCGCATGTCTCTGTAATTACGCCGGCGATCACACTCTTCAAACCGAAACCGAAACACAGCTGCGCTGCTTGGCGGCAGAAATAGGCGTGGTGGTAGTTCTTCCCCGGACGAGCCTTTCACCCTCTACTATCACTCGTACGTACGTAATGTTTTTTTCGAGTGACTTGAGTAATTTAGTTTAAGTAGTATGTATGTATGTGTATCGTACATAATGGTGCTAATTCTGTTGTTAAATTTTCCCCTAATTTGACAGCACTAAAAATATTGCCATCCATTTCTAAAAGACCGAAACAACAAGGGCGGCTATAATTTTAAGAGCTGTCAGATTAGGTTAGTTTAGGATAATGAAACAACAGAATTGACACCAATGTTTGTCCCAGCCCAGGAATATTGGTCCGAGCATAACTTTTGAACTGTGATCCTGTGATGACATGATAGGTCGATACGGTCGACAGGTTGTATTTGAGTTTACTTGTTTTAATATGAGTTTCTATTCCAGAACTAACGGTTTTTGAAAAACTACAACCAGTAAAATTTTGATAACCACTACACTGTGAGCTTCTATCCTTTACAGTTTTGTTGAAATTTTAGTCACTTTACTGGTTGAGAAGTTCGTTACACGAATCCAGGACAGTTAGAATGTACCATTAGTAAGTAAGATGAGTGGTATAATCGCATGGACTGTAAACAAATGATTAATCAATTCAATTGGATTGATATGCAGTGCTGTTCACTCGTTTAAGCGTGAATATAGATGGAAGTCATCCTGTTAGGAGTAGGTATTACTAGAGTAGGAATACCTATTACTATTGTCTGTTAGTTTTAATTGTACCTATCTAGTACCAGTTTTACTAGTAGTTCGCCCCGAACTGAGATTTCGTGAAGCGACGCGAACGCTCCGAAAATATAAGTAAGTGGTAGTCGGAGGCAAGTCCAAACATTGTCTTTGTACTCTTGTGTCTGGCTGCCACTTACTATTAATATGTTAACCAAGTTTCAACTGAATTGGCCTAGTTATTGAAGAGGTCCGTTGAACAGACCTTGGCTCCATCATCAGAACAGGTCGCTATCGCCATTTAATGAGAGCCAAGTACCTTCTTATTTTATTTCAAGAAAAAAATAATTGAAAAAGCAAAGACACTGAAAACGACCGACCAGTAGAAAAACCTTGATGCCAACGAAACTCTTAGAAATGGGAGTTCTTGCGTCGTTGGTTATCTTAATTTAACTTTTTTGCTGTATCTAAAAAGGCGGGCATCCTAGAAAAAAAATAAAAATGGTTTTGGAATGTCCAAGCCAAGCCCTTTCATATGACTCGTAACTTTATTTTTTTGGGTAACTTTTTTATTTTTGTAAAATTATAGTGCGAAAACTGCGAAATAATACAATGATTTAGAAATTACGTAGTTTTTGCCTTGTCACTTATTTTCATTACCAACTAATAAATTAATAATGTTTGCCTTACATTTTTTTATATCTTTTTTCTATGAGGGAGGAACTGGCTAGATTCACCTAGTTTATAAAACTTTTCGAAGTGATCCTTGTTATTGAACTGAATGAAAACCGTTTTGATTATACTTACACTTTTCTCTTTCCTCCATTCTTCCCTACTTGTCAGTTTTCATTACGATGAGCATGCTTATTTGGTCGCACGTCGGTTGATTTTTGAGCATGCTCAAAAGAAGCATGCTTATTTTTGAGCACGTGTGTCAGTAACTTAACAACTATGACCAACCTTCTTTCTTTCTAGTATTCAATAGACAATTAAACTACCAAGTTAATTAAATCCTACATTTTCATATGAAATTGAACGGAAACACTCTAATTTCGCCGATAGCAGTTTCCTGCAATAGATCGTTCCATTCACTACAAAGCTATACGATAAGGCTATCCGAAGATCCGAGTTGAATTGTCGGTTTCGTGCAAGCTTTGATTGCAACTACCTACCTACCATTCTTGCATGTGAGTGCTCGAAAGGAGCCTCTTTGAAGCGCTCTTATATTCCTTTCACCACACTGCCTCGAAAGACCTAGTGGCATGAGAAGAGGAAGAAGGCCACCGTACTTCGTTAAAATCTGAAACAGCTTCACGACTGGTCCCCACACACGGTAGATACCTATCCCCTCAGACCTCTTAGCGCCAAGTACTAATTCCAGATTATTTGAGGACGTCTAATGGGTACCCCCATTAGACGTCCATTGACGAAGTACGAGTGCGTTGCGAGGAAGTGCCCACTTGGCTACATCCATTGTCGTGTAATAACGCGTCCATAAAGCGCATACCTCGGTACAGTCGCTTACACTAAGATACACTTCATAATTTCTATTCTAATCTGCTTTTGCTCTTTAAAATTCCGTTCATGTTCTTAATGTCCGTAAGTTTGGCGTTGAAAAAATGTTGGACCCAAACTAAAAATTGCAGAAATGGACCCTAACGGTAGGTACTATCGAAATATGTTTCTATCGATATTATCGCTAGTACCTATCAAGTAATCGACGGTTTTATGAAGAGTCCAGTCAACTCGACTCTTCTCTCACTCTAGTCCAGGACCAGTCCAGCGATTTCTATGCGTTTCTTGACGGCTGACGTTGTCGGTACCATGCTAGCCCTGAAGGTAACCATTAGGCTATGGAGTTTTATGCACAATCTGGATTTGAATAGATACAGTTAAGTACAGCAAAGTAATCAAAATCCCTAATTTTGATTACTTTGCTTTGTTGAAAGCACGTCGGTGAGCTCCAGGTTCCAGGAATGACGGTAGCTTTTGAGACAGTGTACCTACACGTAACAGATTTAACGAATAGCTGCTCAAACGTACAAACATGACCGGAAGATATAATAAGGTTCCTTCTTAAAGTGACAATTAATTTGATCATTGTCACTTGAAGTAGGAGGCAATTATACAATCCACTGTAGCGCGAATCGACATCGAAAGTCACAATAGAACTCCATGCTGTGAATACAAAGTGACGTTTTTCGATAACCCAATAATAAATGATGACAGAGTCCTGATTAGGTGTCTGAAGGCATACCTGACCATTTGGGTTCACTGCTTCCTATGAACAGACAAGTCACTTTCGCCTTTATCCTCTGTAGTTAACGTCTAATTATAGACGTTAACTACAGAGGATAAAGGCAAAAACTGTTCCATAATTTATGTCATGTACGACACGTAAAATCGTATAATTCGTACTTGCATTAAACGAATATAATGTCGCATGCGGTTCACTAATAATTCTCATAGTTTCCTTCGGAATACTCCTCATTATCACAATTAATCACCAAGCACTGGTTTGAACAGTTTGAGGGGATTACCTTACCTGATAAAGAGAATCGCCGACATTCAGTAGTAGGTACATATGCATTGCTGCGGTATTTCTAAATCACGACTCAACGATGCTATTAGAGGTATCGAATAATTCAATCATTCGAAAGGTCAGTGATAGCATGCTCTTCATCGATAATACTAAAATGTAACCTGCCTGATCTAGGTATACTCTGAATCAAAAATTCCTCTACAAGACTCGTGTATATTGTGTATCTAGCCTGTCTGAAATTCCTTCGCAATCTTCGCGCATATTTCCGAAATAGCTGCGACCTCGATTCTCCGGCCTTATTTCAACATTATTTAGGTTATTATAAAACAAAATATGAGTTTAGGTGGATTAGCAGCTGCTTTGAAACTTCATAAAATAGGATAAACTGTCGGTATTTTCTGGATTGAAATATAACTCGTAATGTAAAGTTAGCAGAAGTTGAAAATGTGTACAGCTATGACTTGTTTTGTTTTCCTTTTCTAAGGAAAGCTTGCTTGATAAGTGATTACCCCGGTTTCTGAAAGCTCGATCAAAACTAATCGGCTGTCAAGTCATTTGCTATCTCTGCCGATTTGACATTAGCATATTAATTTAGAACTTAGGTAAGGTCCTACCTATCGTAAAGTTTAACAGAGCAAAAAAATCAGCCGTAAAACATAAAAAAACGGAGCTTCCTACTCGTAACTATCGTAGGCAGTATACCAAATAAACCAATGGGATGATGTTGGGTACTTCACCACTGAGGATGGTCTGTCAAGCGCAAATTCTAATTCTTTGCGTGACATTACACACACAGTATGCAGGTATACCTAATTATTTTAAAGTTTGCCATGAACGACGAAGTAAGATAAACCTTCTGTGATAAAAAATATAAAAATACCTACGTAAAAAAGCTAGATAGAGCAACCAGTAGGAAGTTTACATAGTTTCGGGTCACTTGTGTTTGTAGAGCCAACATAGGTAACTGGATTTACGGCACAATAAAACAGAGCGCGTATTCAGGCCGTTCCTGCCTACACACGGTATAAAACGACTTCCGAAAGCCGAAGTACATCCACGATTCCACACTAATGCACAGCTTTGCTTATATAGACCCTAAAGACCAAAGAATAAGAAATAAAGTCGCTTACCTATACTTTAGGGTAACGGAAAAACAGACACAGCTTCACGATTTTTATGCACGATCCACTCAGAACTCTTAGTAGTCTAAGGGTTGTCGAATATCTGTCAGAGATATGTAACCACATTTGGCACTGGTTGACATTCCATACGTGTCAGGTAACAAACCCTTTGCCGCTGAATACCAACGGTTACCTCACGAAGTAACAAACATTATTTTTTGAAGTCGGTTAAAGGGCTCTCAAATGGCCAAGTAAGGTATTACTTATTAAAATTTTCGACTGGGAGAACCGATTTTGATTTTTTTTTATTTGAAAGCTGGTACTTCCCGTGTGGTCCCATTTAAATATGAGTAAGATCTGACGATTGAGTTATAGTTGAGTGTATTTTCCAGTGTATTTTTTTTCTTGAAAGAGTTATTCTAATGATAAAAGTTGGTGCACAACGAAATTATATCTTTAGCGATTTCAGTTTAGCTATGACTGTTTCTTTGTAGGTTCGACTGACAGCATACACTACTGTAGGTTCTTTGACAGTACTATCACTCCTTTCAGGAAACTAGTCGCCCAGTTCAGCCGCGAAGAGACATCCCTGTTGGTTCTCCGCGTGATGGTGGGGCTCATCATACTTTACGACTGGGTACATCCCAGCGGCGCCTTCTGCCGCGCCTCATCGGTCGACGTGAAGGGTTGCGTCAAGTTCCTGCAGCAGCAACCGCCGACGAAGGCTGAACCGCTGCTGAATGCGCTCAGGTACGTCTTATCTTCAGGTTTAAGATATTCAGACCACCAGCAGCCATCACATACAATTACGTTGGTGGGGTACTGACATGCCCCACGTGTGCTCGTACCTTCGTTAATAAAATTGGGTACATCAGCCATATTAGAGCGCATCAGAGGGCAGAACAACGGGGCCCTCATACAGATAATACGATCCAGTAACAGTCGCCGTAGCCGAAAACGGCTAGGACTACATCATCATCATCATTTATTTTTCTTTAAGAAGAATACAATTCACTTATTTAGAGAAACAATGGTGTCTTAGGTATTAAGTAAGTTAGAGAGATCTTAACAATTATTTTTTCCGAATTTGGAATTCTATTAGTAATCCTAGTCTGGATCAGAACTATAGCACCTATAGGGTGTTTATTTATATCCACATCATCATCATCGGGGATGACACCAAAAGTCCTGCTACTTTTAGGAGCTGGGCTGGCTGGTGTGGGGTTAGCAGGTGGATAACGCACAATACACCTCACTGCGCGACGTCGGTGCAGATCTTACTCCCCCTCCATGAATTAGAATTAGGTTGTTTATCATCATCTTCCTCCCCTTATCTCACTCGATGTGGGGTCCCTCAATCATCCGTCAGTAGTCACTCCTTTCTTACTCATTATGGTGTTTTATTTTCCTTTAATAACGTTTCAGGTATACGACCAAGCACTTGAATCACCAGTCGACGCCCAAGAACATCCGGTCTCTGCTGGCGGCGTGAGGTCAGCATTCCAGCCTTGCATGCTGCTGTGGGGAATAGCGACAATAACGGGGGATTTTCTAGCGAATATTTTGGCCACATTTCGTTCAAAAATGTACTACAAAGCTAAATAAGCATACGGGCCAACTGTTGTTCTGTTATCTTATCTACGGACGCTTGTTACCAAATGGATGATCACGGATGAATTTTGACATTTGTTAACGTATCCAAGCGATATTCGACCTTATTCTGTTGCTGTTAGGGATACGATACGTTTACGTTACTAACGTCAAATTATAGAGCAATTATGTATGTCTATTGCGTTGCCGACCTGAAGATTACGGTAGTTATTTAGTCCCAGACACCCAGTATTCGCTACTGTGTCCGACGAGTGTGTTTACCACGAGTTTTCCCACATTAGATACAGTCGCTAGTCTGTACAAAATAAACGTATGAAAACTTGTAAATTTTTGATATGTTTTCATACTTTTTTTGACACAATAAATAAGCCATAGAACATAATAAAAGTCATAGGCAGTGTGGTTACAATGCATTTTCAAAAATTATATCATTGCTTTTGTCTTCTGGTAGAAAGTAAAGGGGTGTATTTGCGCATGGATACCCCTTTCACTTTCTGCCAGCGTTCTTTTAAAATGACGCAACTTTTACGCTATCAGATATGATTAAAAAAAGTAATTCTCAACAAAATTAATAGAAAAAAATGTAGTGTAACCATCTTGTTATTGACTTTACACTGGCCCTCGTGGGCTGAAAATTATGCAAAACGGAATGCGAACTACTGATCAAAATAATAGAAAAATACGTTTTCTATAAGACGTAATAGACAATGATCAAATTTTCGTAAAATGTGGCGTAGTTGGCATCGCATTCCTGAGGCGAACATTCAAAAAGGATGCATTGCATTTATATGTTATTTGATCAAATTTATGGCATTTATATGTTATTTGATCAAATTTAGCAGATTTGTTAAATTAGTAAATATAATTAAGTTGCGGACAACCAAATAATTAGATAGTGGATGCATGATACATGATATTTGAGCATGGTTCTACTGCATGAATAAAAGGTAGTTAATTGACTCAAGCTTCAGCTTTCAGCTCAGCGCTCGACGAGGCAACACGTTCAGTGCACAGCGAGTCAATTTCCTGAAGAGGCTTCGTAGAGAGGCGAAACACGTGTCGAAATCTAATTAAGTTTATTCCAGCTTAAGGAGATTAGATCAGCGGATTAGTACTACATATTGCTTTGTTCAAGTTAATGTATATTTTTTTATGAATAAAAGGATAAACAACGTTATTATCCTTTTAAAATAAATATCCTTAAAAAATGGTACCGTTACTTTAGTGTTCATTATTGTATTCAGTTCTGGCGAATTTATTAGACGTGATACAAAAGTAATAGCAAAATAATCATCAAACTGACAATTTTTTGAGTTTTTAACTGACTTCAAAATAAGGAGGTTTTTTTTATATTTGTTACCTCATGACTTTTTACTAAGTGGACCGATTTTTGATGATTCTTTTTTAATCGAAAGCTGGTGCTTGTCATGTGGTCCCGTTAGTACATAGCATGAGTGTATTTTCCAGTGAATTGCAGTCGGTTTTATTCTTGAATATGTTATACTGTCAGAACCACGCTAAAACTAAAAGATATGAATGAATCGTAATGATGATTTTTGATTTTGTAATTCAAGTAATCATTTAAGTAATCGATGCTTGTATGTAGTATCTATTCATTCTTTATTATTTAGTAAGAAATTCAGTTACATTTATCAACAACCTTAGTCCACAGATACTAAGCATATTAAGAATTTACACCGCTTCAATAGTACATTAACACAGTAAAGTATAAAACGGACCTACCTAAGGTTCGGTATTTACCTACACAAGGTTTATTTTGTTTTGGCCATGTATAGCAATTGTTTGTAAAACATGTGAATTGCTAGAATATAAAATCGTTTGTTATAGATGAATCCCCAGATAAGAAGTACCCTCCCCTATAGCCCTGCAAGGCTACTATGGTGAAAATCACCATAGTTTTGAATCGAAGAAAGCAATAAACAGGCTGTAGAGTGAACAAACAGCGTCCATGTATATCCGTCAGTGTAAAATTTATTAAAAAAGAGGGTAGACAACGGGTTTCGATAGGCAGACAACAGCGCGGGTATCACTCTTAAAGATCCCTTTTTAAGGCGTCATACATTTTGTAAACATATCCTTTGTAGGAATGCACTATATTGATTATGAGTATCCGACTTCTTTTAGCCGATTTTAGCTGTGAAAACCACTTTTTTTGAGGGCAGGATTCGCGCCTGCTCGCATCCATGCGCCTACCGCTCTTTGACAACTCCTGTATTTACAAAAAATATATCAAAATAAGTATATACGTTCTCGCGTCCGTGATGACGACAAAGGTGCATTCTATAGTCTGTTTGTTGTTCTTCGATCGTATGTCAGTCGCAAAATGTAAGTTAGCTTTTACAACGTATCATAGGAACATTGCCGTATTCACAAATTGCTACGAAACGGCTGAAACCTACAGTAGCGATCATTGTAATCATCGGTCGGTTCGTTGTGAATACGGCTGTAGGACACGTTAATACCTACATTTTATATAAGAAAAAGTATTATTTATGTTATACTGTACTATAATGAAAACTGCCTTGGAATTAATGTTTATCGGATGTGCAATTTGTTATATCGTTATATCCAGCTTATATAAATTGTATAAATAAATAATCAATGTTACAATTATTTCTTTTGCTAATGGTAACCAGTATTGCGTAATATTCGTAAGAAATCAGGTTCTGCTCTTGAGATTTTTACACCTATGATGGTTATTGTTTGTATTTGAAAAACTTAAAAGCTTTACTGTTACAAAGATAAGAGACTACTTAATTTACAGAATGCAGTTTGTAACAGTATTTTTTTATTTTCATGAACTATTTAAAATTATGAAATGTGTCTATCTATCTATCATACCATTGTATTTGGATGAGTCACATATTATTATGTTTAATACCATAATATTGTTTAATTAATAAATCAGAATAAGATAAGTAAGCTTTTCTAATTTATATTCAATATAATCTATTTAAATCATGTTTATTTACAAGTGTTTATCAAATATTTACAATTACTTTTTCAACTTCTGTTTATTAGATAAGTACCTAATACTATTTAAATTAGGTTAGTACGTAAAGTTTTGTATGTTTACCTACATATTTTTTCTGATTTAATATGCCGTTGTCCACGCTCAAGATTTTTTTAAGATTTCGGTCTGAAAGAAAGTTTATAGGTCCTGTTAAATTATAAATGTTTAATAACACAAATTATGTATACTAGAAAACACGTTACCTATATTTAACCTTAATTGCGTACTGTATATTTTATAATCTTTTTTAAAATTGCAATAGATTTCTTCAGTTACTTGGCTAATGTGTACCTACAACTATAGATTTGTCACTGTAGCACAAAAACTTTCTCTCTTGTGTATAGAATATACTTGTTAGTAAGTATTAGAGATATATTGCACAGTCAGCACAATAATACTTTGTTATAGTCATTATTATAGTTATAAATTGTCGTTAAATTTGAATATATAAAAAAATAAAACGCGCAGAAAACAGGAACTTGCATGCATACATTAAAGGAATTGATGAATGGAATTTTAGATATCAATTCTCTATGTCACTGCCCTGATTATATCGAATTTTTGTAAGCGATAAATTTTCTAAAAATATTCCATTTTATTAAATTACGCCAAATGAACACTCCATGTTGAGTCTAAGCACGCTTCAAGCTGTGTAGAATGTGGCTAAAAACGGTATTGAATGCTTAAAACGTAGAGATGTAAAACTAGGTCTTTGGCCAAATTACGAAAGGTGGTATGATAATGGCCACTTTTAGAATGTACAGAATAAATATGGCACAGTTTTTGATGAATTTAAAGTAGAATTGCGACTTAAGTGGAGTTTTTGTCATGTAACTTTGGGAAGAATTGATTTCCAATATACATAATACATACTATGTCCATTATTACTTGTTAAAATGTATTTACTATTATAAAATTTTGTTACGAGTTGTTACATCCCTAGCAAAATATTTAGTAAAATTTTCTAAATGCTGTTTCAATTCAAAGTAACTGAAATTCGTCTTGTTCATTGTATTTTGTGTACTATTTATGTGGTTTTGTATGATAAACCTATTTTACTTAGTTATCGCTATTTATTGTACATAATAAATACACCAAAGTTATAGGTAATTAATAAACTTGAATAGATTCTTGTAAATTGTTTTCTTATTCATGATCTATATATACTATTTGAGCCATATTGCAAGTCCAAAGTCAATTATTTGTGTAGTATCAGTAATATACATGAGGATAGGTACATTGTACCTCCCTACTTACTAATAACTATTATTTGAAAAGCTTGTTATTTATTTATCTTTATAACTACGCAACGGATTTTGATGCGTTTTTTTTTAAATAGATAGTGATTCAAGAGGAAGGTTTATATGTATAACTAGCGACCCGCTCGCGCGCCCCTGCTTCGCACGGGTGCACATTATTTTTCGAGTATAACGTCAAGAGTACCCTAAACCGACGAGAATGTATGAGGAATGTTATGAGAGTGAATGAAGCGAAAGAGGTATGTAAGGATCGTAGCAAGTGGAAATCCGTGGTCTCTGCCTACCCCTATGGGATACAGGCTTGATTTTATGTATGTATGTATGTAATTATCATGCATGTATTATATACATATAAACCTTCCTCTTGAATCACTCTTATCTATTTAAAAAAACCGCATCAAAATCCGTTGCGTAGTTTTAAAGATTTAAGCATACATAGGGATATAGGGACAGAGAAAGCGACTTTGTTTTATACTATGTAGTGATACATGCATGATATAGTAGAAAAACAATGTACACACATGCGAAGCAGGGGCGCGCGGGCGGGTCGCTAGCACAGTTAATAAATTAGTCTTCCAATCAATTAGTTTACAATAGAACTTTTAGCACGTTTCCACCATACCCTATGTTATCTTATCACTTTTTCTTCAACTAAAGCTGATAACAAACACCAGTTTACAAGTAAATAAAACATTCCTTCAATACAACAAAATGAAACAATTTATTCTTAACTTACTTAATACTAGTTATTGGCAGGGCGAGGTTTTAATATTAGCTTGCCAGTGTCATCACAGGACATGTTGAAGTCATTGAGCACCGAACGAGTCCGGGAGGTGATGATGCTTGGTGCTACCACCTTCCGATGCACTCCCATCATAAATAACAGAACTGGGGAAATTTAGGTGAATTAATAACTAGGACTAGAACAATAAAAAAGGCCGTCTTCTAAACTCAGTTTGAACATATTGTTATGATCTCATTAGCATAAGCTTCAATTGTCCGCCAACCACCGCCAACATACTCCAATGCCCCCTGTACGCATTACTGTACTGGGCCCAGTACAGTAATGCCTACAATGATGACAGCCTTCACAGCTCAGTTGGTAGTATAATAATAATACATAAATAATAATTATTACTTAAAATAATATTCATTATTTATTTACCATCTACATTACTAAACAACTGAAGGCAATGTGTACTGGGCCTATAAAAGCCGATATACAATCTAATAAAAACATTGGCTTCATTTACTTACCAAGAAATGTTGAAGTGAAAGCAAAGAATGGATGGTTCCACAGGGACTGTGTGAGAGAGACAACAGGAGTGAGCGGGTCCATCAGCCAATGGTAAGCTGCTATGGCAGTACACACTGATATCACTGTCAGGAGAACTGAAACCGAATTAAAAGGAGGGAGTCAGGAGCATGTTTAATATCGGCATGTTGAAGTTGCTCCTATCAAAGTCAGAATGTATTTATTCAATATGGTAAGGACCACTTTGAAACGTCTTAAAGCTAGGTGACTCTAGGAGCCAGTTCCATGTGACCAAAGCCTAGAAGAACAGGCAACAAACACGGTTTGGTTCAGACCACTGTTGTTTTTATTTGTATTACATATTTATCATCAGATATCAGATCTCCCAGTACCAAGTAGGTACTGGGAGATCTGAAGGGATATCTACCGTGCCTGGGGATCAAAGTCGTGAAGCTGTTTCAGTTTCAGTTTCATTTATCAATATACATAGAAAGTAAGTAATAGTATGTCTGTAAGAAGCATTTTACTGAATTTATATATCATTATAGCATTTTTTTCTCTTTCATTCGCACAAACCAATGGTTATATAGTAATTCCACCAGTTTATTCAATGCAGGGCAACTTACTTCTCCATCTCATAGTCGCAGGTTGGAGGCATCCTATTACTTCTGTAAGGCGACGCTCAAACGCCTTCAAATCTGTAATAGCCACACATTGAACAATAAAACATTTACAATTAGATATCTAGGTATCTAAATTAGTACAATGCTTCAACATCCAAGTTTTAGGTAATAATAACTATATAGCTTTATATAATAATTCAATGCTTACCATCACAAGCGGTCTGCTCTAGCGACATCGTTATGATTTTATTGTTCAGTGCCCACATTCGATTCGATGAAAATATCTACCTTACATGTTTTTATTTCATATTTTATCGATAACTTTTTCAGATTTTCTCGTCGCTTTGACAAAGATTTGCAACAACCAAGGACTTGTATTCAAATTCCTTGGTTGCAGGATTCAAGGAATTTGAATTCAAATCAAAGAGTAAAATGAGTATGTGGAAAAATCGGCAGGATTGTCTGTCGATATGATTAGCGTAGCGTAACTCTTGGGATCAAAGAGTACACAATAACTAGGTACGCTTGGGATATGTATGACAGTTTCTGAAACAAAGATAATTTTTGTCAACAAAGGTACCATAGGATACCATATAAAAATGATTGTTTCGAAATAGCTTAGAAAAGATTACTCCTTATTTCAAAATACCCAAATATTTTCTTATCAATATCCAAAATGGACAATAGCAATGGTTTTGTGCGATGTTTTATATTTTACTAGCTGGTACCCGCAACTTCGTCTGCGTACTTTTAATCTCTTCATCTCTTTTTTTCGCAATAAAAGGTAGCCTATGTTCTTTCTCAGGGTCTAAAGTTTGTCTGTGCCAAATTTCATCAAAATCGGTTGAGAGGTTTAAGCGGGAAAGCGTAACAGACAGACAGACAGACAGAGTTACTTTCGCATTTATAATATTAGTTGGGATAGTTGGGATTTCATTTTATTTACAAAATTATAAAACTTCGAAGAAAGATTAGTAGAAAATAATTTACGACACTGGTATCATCCGAGTAAAATGGGAGCAAATCACAGAAGTTCGAAACAATTTGTGCATTTTGTTGTAATTTCATTCGTCTCTCTCATCGAAGTTGAATGTTTTCCATTTTCGCTGCTTGTGTGCACAAGCAAAACTGCGCGTTATTACCACTAAATAGTGATCCATGGTTAAAAAATATTATCTGTCCCTGACTTGATGACTTGACAGTGACATATCAGGACCACAGAATACATATATCCTATCAGGACATTTCTTTGTTTATAAAAATTAGGTACTACGGTACTACAGCTTGACCGAAAAGAGTAGAAAATAATAGGGGCGCCACTTTCCATACATTTTCGACGCTCACTCACATGCGGTCTTGCTCGCACCTATGCGAAATACCCGCATGTCAAATTAGTTCCGTTTCTACTCTTTCTGGTCGTACTGTACTTGGATTGGATTCGTTTCCTGTCATCTAACGAAGCAACATAGCATTTTCATTTTAATTGTTTTTCTAGTGTTATTTTGAGTTGTGTTGTGTAATTTTGGTGGTATTTTAACCAACATTACTTGTGGTCTTAGCACAAAGTGTAAGCATTTGAAATGAAAGTGTATTATGTGATATCGTGATTTGACCGAAAATGTTTCAAATGTTTTGAAGAAACCGCCACCATTTTCAAAACAACTGACTGACTCGACTTTGGACTGACGTGACTAGAAACTTATCTACATCTACAAAGAGTATAATCTCTGAATCACTTGACATTGGCAAGATTGTCTATGACAGGAGCCATAAAAAGAAGAAAGAAAGAAAGAAGAAAGAAACTGACTCGACTTTGGACTGACGTGACTAGTATAATCTCTGAATCACTTGACATTGGCAAGATTGTCTATGACAGGAGCCATAAAAAGAAAAAAAGAAGAAAGAAGGTACTACTTCAAGTTCGCCAATCCAATCCAATCCTAATTCCAACCAACCAACAACCAAACCAAATTATGTTCAAAGTCCACCCGTCTACCCATACTCATATATTTCAAAACTGAATCAAATACCTAGATTTATAAAGTTCAATACAAAGGAAGTTGGAATATTATTGGTTACAGATAGAATAGGTAAGTACTTAACGTGCTAAAGTAGGTATTTCTATTCTTCGTCAAAATCCACATAAAAGTGGTCCTTCCCCTGTACTCTACTCATTAAAAAGTTATTTTTAATTAGAGTTCCTACAACAGGTAGAAAACAGGGTTAATTTTAAACAAACTAATTGATGTAATAAATAACTATTTATAAATTTTGTGTAAAAATATTTATGTGCGTCCAAAATTACAGAATGTATCCTGTAAGAAAAGTCCTAAGCAATGTCAGACTTGTACAGTCTGGTGTCAGAGCAATGTCGGCCAAAGGTCCTCTGGTGGACTTGACGGTGGACAATGATGGTATTGCTGTTCTGACGATGCAGCGACCACCTGTCAACAGTCTAAACTTGGACCTCCTGCAAGCAATGAGCAAATCGTTAGATGATGTCACCAAGAACAAGTGCAAAGGAATGATTCTGACATCTGTATGTTTCATGTTAAATGTATTCTTCTTCTTTGTCCCAGACACAGTGTTTGTGGAAGTGAAGCTATTGTCACAACATGACAACACATAAAAATGTCCTTAAGTCTTGATTATCAGTCTCAATATCATAAAGATTTACAGAATCACTCTCCATTTTCTGCAATTTTATTTTGTTTTTATTGTATTAAATCCAAGATGCATCTCCTGGATCCAGAAATAGCTCAAAAGGTTTTTGAATAACTAGACCCTTAAATTAAAACCAGATGCCGGATATTTATAACCAACCCAAACATTTTATAAGGTAGGTAACTAAGATCGTAATACTCAAACGCAACTCAGATTTAAGCATGTCTCGTGTGATGAGTTTTTGACGGAATTTCATTAAAAACTGTCAAAAAACCACAACTTGAGACATGCTCAAATCTGAGTTGCCTTTGAGTATTCAGGTGTAAGTATAATACATCAGTAATTTTTTTATTTTAATTTTTACAGTCATCACCAACAGTATTCTCAGCTGGTTTAGATATAATGGAAATGTACAAACCAGACATAAAAAGAGCAGAAACATTCTGGAACACCTTACAAGATGTGTGGATCAAACTATTTGGATCTAACTTCCCTACTGCTGCTGCTATCAATGTTAGTATGTAGCTGGCATTTAGGTACTTCTGCTAATACTAACGGTTGGTTTCTGAAAGCTCGATCTAACCTAATCAGATGTAAAGTCACTCACTATTTGTGTTAAGATGTAATATCTGGAATTGCAAGTCGTTTGACATACCTATTATGATTTTGTTTGATTGAGCTTTCAGGAACCAGCCATAAGACTGGTAAAACCTATAAATTGGAATGACCATTAGTAGACATTTAAAACAGCGCCATCTAGTCCCAAGCTAAGCAAAGTATGTATTTTTTATCCACCTATCTACCTGTCATCAGTAATTTTGGAGGAGATTTTATATTCTTATTATGTTCTTTAAGAAATTAATAGAATAGAAATTAATATAAATACATATGTATATATTTTTTATTATTATATTTTTAGGGTCATGCCCCAGCTGGTGGCTGCCTTTTATCTATGTCCTGTGAGTACCGTGCAATGGTCAGTGGCAAATATACCATTGGCCTCAACGAAACTGCGCTGGGCATTGTTGCGCCCAACTGGTTTATGCATACTATGTGTAATACTATCTCGCAGAGGGAAGCGGAGTTTGCTCTCACTACTGCTAGAATGTTCTCTGTTGATGAAGCTTTGAAGGTATGTGGACCTACTTTAGTCTTGCTCCTTGAAACAGTATCAGGTAGGTACATAGGTAGTGGTAGACTGAGGAACATTCTAAAAAGAAGGAAAGATCTCAATCGATCCCTAGATGGCGTTGTACGCGTACCGGAAACGAAAATTTCCGTTGATTGATCCGGCATAGGTAACATAATAAAAACATACTTCCTGTTTACTTAATTCCTGTTAGAATCTGAAATAGTCTGAAATAGAAATAGAACTACCGCCCTAACTTAAAAATGTTCCTGATTTCACCATACTTTTATAGAAGTGAAAATAAGGTGACAGTACATACATATTATGTACATCAATTTATTACAGTAGAAAAATATGAGTAGGTAGAATGAATATTTTCCGGTAAGTACATCTATACCAACGCTTTTTTCCAGGTTGGGCTCATAGACGAATTAGCCAGCGACAAAGCCGACTCCATTGAGAAATGCAAGAAATTTATCAATAAGTTCGACAGAATCCCCCCTCTGGCCCGCGCTATCACCAAACAGAAGATAAGACAAGAACCTCTTGTTTGGATGCAGAAAAACCGCCAGGCGGACACCACAGAGTTCCTAACCTTCTTACAAAATCCAAAGGTGCAACAGTCTTTGGAAATGTACATCCAGATGATGAAAGCAAAGGCTGCTAAGTAGATAGGTACCTACCTTTATTTTAATAATACCTATACAATTTTTTTTCGAATGTTATTGAGTGTGTAGAGTAAGTTAAAATGTGTATGCTCTTATTTACAATTGAATATATTCATATAATTTTTATAAATCATACTTCGTGTTATTAAGGCTAGTAGGTAGGTAGGTACCTAGTAGTATTGGAATATTATTATGTATGTCAAACTTTTAGCCTTGCATATGTACGACTAAGAAAGGAAAATGTAGGTCGTCGGTCTTGCTTTTTTTATGAGAAAAAGTGATTGAAACAGCATATGATACACATGATGGTTTGCGGTTACCTTTGCCTAAACCTAATGATGGCACTTCATAGGTTTCTTAGGTTTTTGCGCTTTCATTTGCTTATTATTCGGCTTTATAGTGTAAAAGCCCGAAGGACGACGTATTATGTACCTGTACCTACCTACTTCCCTGGACGATATCTTTCACATGCACACATACATAGGTATACATGCACATTTTCATGATCTTATCTTTTGCTGTACCTACTTATTATAATACTAAACCAGGTTTCTTTATCAGTTGCGATTTTTTATCAATTTCTGCGAGGTCTCTCTTTACCTTACCTACTTAAACTTCCTAGTTCATTTCATCAAAAATGTTATTAAGGTGAGGTGAGATCCTAGTTGAGTCGTTTTTGAGGGGGTGAAGCAGACGTAGAGGGGCGGACGTCGCCCTGAATATGGCTCATACGAGTAGCAGCTCGGTCAGTCATAATAAGTTGGTAGGTACCTGCTATTATCTATCTAATACCTAAACCTAAACATTATCCATGACGATGACGACTATTATATAAGTACCTATAACGACAGCTAGTTACCTATCACAAGCTTACTACTGGCTGGGGTTGCAGCTACTTATTTATGGTAGGTGGGTAGGTAGGAATGGATACATAGTAGATCTAGGTACTTACTAGAATTCAGCGAGTCGTTCAAGTTATTTTGAATTGAAATATCTACCTAAGCCCACCTTTTTTTCGTGTGTTTTAGTAAATGTCTATCGGAAATTACTAGGGAATGTAAACCGGTTTTTTACTAAAACCGGCTTTTCCAGAAATTAAAATCGGTATTTTTATGAAATTCGTTTTATTATAAACAGTTACATGCAAGCATAGACTGCTCCGCAGATCGATGGTCCAATTTTGATAGACTACTTTTCAGATCCTCTCAATGGCATACCTCGAGCTCGGCGGGAATGTACCAACTCTGGAAGAATATGATTATGATAAAAGCTGACGAGGTTTGGCTCCATTTTGGTTTTCCAAAAATCGTCATCTTTTTGAATGTATAGACAGTGAAATACCAAGACAGTGAAGTACTTCTCGACTTTACGAGACGAAAATAAAAACTTTTCATTTCTTTAGTTCAAAACTTTATAGTTGCAATGTAACTGTTCATACATAACTATTAAATTTAAAAAGTAAGGATGTCCCATTTTACTGTAATATTTTGGGATTTTGATTGAGATGTAGATAGAAGACATTGAAAGAAAGAAAGAAAGAAAATACATTTATTTTGGACACACACGATACACGATTGCTTCAGATAATGAGACAAGTTGTTAAAATCCTGTAGATAGTAGGTATTTTAATGAAATAATCATCATTACAATCCCTCTTTTTTCTTATTCAAGTGGGTTCAGTGCAATACAATTACAGTATAATCCAATCTCCAGTAAAGCCGTATAAAGTCAGTGGTATAATATACGAGGGGTGATCCAAAAGTAATGATAAACAATAACAAACACAATGAATAAAATAAAAAAATAAATTTATTTCTCAACATAGTCTCCTAGCAAGTCTATACATTTAGTCCATCTCTTTTCTAAACCTAAAATTCCCTTAGAAAAAAAATCTTTATCTTGACTCTCAAAAAAGTCCTCAACCGCGGCCATCACGTCGCTATCATCGTCAAATTTCTTGCCTCGGAGATGTTCCTTGAGTCGTGGAAAGAGATAAAAGTCACTGGGGGCTAGATCTGGTGAATAGGGGGGGGTGATCCACCAGCTCAAAGCCTGCTTCCTGAATGGCAGCCATGGCAATTGCAGCTTTGTGAACCGGTGCGTTGTCTTGATGGAACAGCGTTCACTCCTTGACAGTCCGTATTCAAATGAATGTAGCTCCCGGGAATCGTGGCCTATTTATATGATTTTTTTTTCCTGAACTAGTTGGTAATTGAGCAAGTGACTGATATTTTTTTTGTATTTTTGTGTGCAGTAGAAATAACTGATTATCATTACTTTTGGATCACCCCTAGTAGGCAAGAAATAATCATCTTTAGAATCATTTTTTTTAATTCAAGTGGGTTCAGTACAATATAATTACAATACAATATGGTGGTCGGAACAGTGACGTCCAAAAATAATGCGTATCGTGGGGTATCCTAATCACCCCAATGTATGTTCTGCGATAATTCAGTTTTCGAGTTATGAATTTTTTTCTGAATTTTTCTGAACTTTCGACCAAAAATATCTTATTTGACTTTTTTGTTGCAACTGTATCTTCAGGTGTTGTACTTTTATACGACAAACAGCTTCGTAACTTTGATGAAAATATTGGAGTAAAGTGATAAATTTTGGTTCGATTTATTATGACTTATTATTATTATCAGTTGAGCTATCTATAGATCGTTTGCAACGGTCTATACATAGCTCAACTATTTCATATGTATTTTGTACACTTTGTAAATAATTGTAACTATTAATTATGACTTCATTTTACTTGAAATTAAAAATCTAAACAGGCGACTTCATGTCACTTTACTCCGATATTTTTATAACTTTCATCAAAGTTACGAAGCTGATTGTTTTATGCATAAAAGTACAACTCGTGAAGATACAGTTGCAAAAAGAAAAGGGCAAAAAAGTTATATTTTTTTTTGCTTTTTTGGTCGCAAGTACTCAAAATTTCAGAAAAAATGTCATAACTCGAAAACTGAACAACCGCAGAACGTACCTGGGGGTGATTCGGATACCTCACGATACGAGGAAACTAAATTTTATTTTTGCACGTCACTTTTCCGGCCAACATGTATTCAGAAGGTTTTTAAAAAAAATCGAAAATTTTATTTGTGTTTTAGTGTGCAGGTACGTTAGTTTGATCAACGAACACTTCTTATTTTATATAAATACAGTAAAATATACCTACACTAAAGCACCAGCACCAGCTGAAATCGCACCGAAAAAGTGTTTCGTGTTTTTGTTGTTGCAATTGATAAAAAAAAATACAATGTCGACAATTCTACGACCGGTTATTTCTTTGACCAATCTTGTCTCACACTCATATTCCACTAGGTAAGGCAGATTTTCAGGTGTTCTGAAACAATTGAGATAAGTGCATTTGACATTTATTTAAATGTTTGTAATTGTGAATGAAAACCGGTTTTCCAAACATTTATCGAAATCAATTTAGCCATTTCAGCGTAAACAGCGTGATACAACCGAATATTCATAACTCGAAAACTGCAGAACGTACCTGGGGGTGATTCGGATACCTCACGATACGAGGAAACTAAATTTAATAATACATCCAAACAAACATTTTTTCGCATTTATTACATTACTTAATTAAAGGATATACAAATAGATTAGATTGCACTGGACATTGTAGTAGGTAGGTAAATGTGCGTGATTATGACGGAGAAGCATTTTAGGACACTTTTTATAGTCACCTACAAAAACCGGTTTTTTATTCTTATGAATGCTCCAAAGAACCGGTTTCCGTCTACCGGGGAAAGTATATCAAAATCCTTCAATTTACAAAAATACATAAAACTAGCCCGAATAGGTATGGGTACCTCACCTACTGATTGCTATTCCACGATGTGTTTCGAGTAGGTTAGGTACCTACATCTTACTACATCCTTACTTTCGTATTTATAAAATACCTAAAATATTTGGGTATAGTCGAATATCAAGAATAGGTAGGTAGGTGGTTCGTGCATTTCTAAAGACGCGTCCGGGAACTTTATGTCAATACTAGTTGCGCCCCGTGGTTTCACCCGCGCTAATTTAAATCCCGGTATTCCCACGGGACAAAAAGTAGCATGTGTGCTATTCCAGAATATAATCTATCTCTCTGCCAAGATTCATCCAGATCCATCCATCCATCCGTCCGTCCGTCCGTCCGTCCTTCCATCCATCCATCCATCCATCCATATATCCATCCATTCATCCATCCATCCATCCATCCATCCATCCATCCATCCATCCATCCATCCATCCATCCATCCATCCATCCATCCATCCATCCATCCATCCATCCATCCATCCATCCTTCCATCCATCCATCCATCCATCCATACTTACAAACTTTCGCGTTTATAGAAGGATTGTGAAACAAAATCCAATAATTCACGCGTCTTACTCCATACGAAATAAGTAGGTACGAATACCTACCTAGGTTAACCAGGTATGTAATCGAGCTTACTCAAAAAATCTGGGGGACACTGTTCGACATGGATAGTACCTAGTACTTGCTCCCTGAGACTGCTCAGCTGGCAGCGCCACGGTGTCAAGATTAGGATTTACGAGGGATCTGTAAACAAGAATATATAATCATAGGCAGGCACTCGTACTAGCATACTAATAATACCTAATATTGGCGTAACTACTTACCTACCCCCTAGACTGACATGGAATTTTTAGATCTACCTATGAGATAGTTATTAGGTAGATAGGGTACAATCTTATTATAGGTACCTAATGAGACAATACAATCATGTGTGTAGTTTTAGTTCTATGAAAAAAGTACCCTAGGTAGGTACCTACCTAGTAATGATACGGGTCATGAATTGGCAATAACTGTTACTATTAAAATAAATAAATGACTTACGTGTTCAAATTCATCAATCTCACTTGCTTGAGTTTCAGTCGTGATTTTTTTTTCGGTTTTGTTTATTTACTATTTTTGGCTGTAACTTTCCTTTGGCTTAGAAACGCGTCAGTAGCAGGCGCAAAAAAGTTGTACACGGGTGCTCTCCTCGAAGCGCTGCGGCTGACTGACGGGAGGCGAGAGCGGCGGCATGGCCGGCCCGCGCTCAATTCCATTAGATAAAATTAATTTAAAAATTAAATATACTTTTATCCAGAAAAGTAAATCCATAACTTACTGGTGTATTTCACAGGGAACACGCTAGCGAAAATTTAATTCGAATATCTTTAACCGCTATCGAATAAAACTGCTTTTTCGATCAGAAGAACGTACTAAAAATGAAAATTTTACGGCATCTTTGTGATTTTTTTGTATCGAGCCAAATAAAGTCAATCGTGTTTCAGGTCCCATAATTTACTAATTAATGTATTCAAGTTTTATTATCAATAAAAATAAAGTAATATTTTGTTGTTTTTGCCGTCTTAAAATGAATTTTCCGTGGAGTCGAAACGCGTCATTATATATATTTTGGCTACCACTTCACCTTAAGCAGACGAATATTTAATTCAATTAAAAAAGTACAATGTGCTTTCTCTACTACAAGAGAGAGCCTATTTGATTTGACGATAGACAATGAAGGAATAGCAGTGATGAATTGGAAAAGAACGCCAGTGAACAGTTACAACCTGGAGTTCCTATTAGCTATCAAGGATAACCTGGACGATTTGGAGAAAAGTAAAAAATGCAAGGGTCTGATTATGACATCTGTAAGTACCCAACAAATTTTAATTATCTATGTCTTCACCAATACATGCTAATTATCTTTTAGTTGGCGTGGCAAAATTGATCGTTCCCAAACCACTTGACTTTTATCTACTCTCATGTCATAAAATTCGAATTATAAACGTCAAAACGAATTCATATTGATATACTTTATAAACGCATTACCGTAACTAAATTAAAAAATTTAATTATGATACAGCTCCTCATACAAAGATAGTTGTATAAAATAACTTTTTTACCATAACGATACAGTTCTTTTTCTTTTTGGAAAAGGCAAGGGTCTTAAAACCGTACAGCCAAAGAGTTTGATAGTCTGTGGCGACGGCGCGGCGCGGCGCAGCGCGTGCGTGCGCTGTTATACGGTTGGTTTGGCGCCAATTGATACGTTTTGTTTCAGTCAACTGGATTTCTTACTAACTTTAATATTTTATTTATTAGGTTCAACACTAATGTAAGAGAGTAGATAAAGTAGTGTATGAAACTGCACATAACTAGGTATTAAAACTCTCGTTGGATACTATTAAAAACCTCGCCTACTGCTCGGTTTTTAAACACCCCCTCGAGTTTTGATACCCCTCATTATGCAACAGTTTCATAAACTACTATTATTAGACAAACCTGTGTGTGGTTGGTTACTTCAAAACCTACACCCATACAATTATTTTAGTTTACATATCATTTTATTTTATTAGATACCTACCTGCTGATAGGGAGTAGCTAGGTACCTGGTACCTAAGTAAAGTAATCTATGTTTTTATTTGCAGGCTATTCCAAAAATATTTTCGGCAGGAATAGATCTCGCCGAACTATACAATCCTGACCCAGAAAGGCTTAGAGCAGTTTGGAGAGCATTGCAAAATATACTCTTTAAATTATATGGATCTGAGATAATCACTACCGTTGCTATAAATGTAAGTACCTAAGTTGTAACATACCTATTGTGTTACAGGTGATTCCACAATCGCTAGGTTCAAATTGTAATACATTATTGTGCTTTGTTTTTTTCCCGCCCGGATGCATCAAACATCATTCAGAGCTAACAGCTTAGCTGAACAGATTACGGATTTCTGAATGATTTTGACCGGATTCTAATTCTAGATTACGCTTAAATGATTTGTCCTGATTTGTATGGAGGTTGGTTTTTTATTCATGACAAATTCTGACCGGTACCAAACTGCATAACGGCAGTTTATTTCACAGAACGACATGTATGTAGGTACACCTTTTTTTTTCTTTGGGTTATCTTTTCAAAAACCCCAACGGAGTCCTACTGTGTGCTTGTTCTGGAGGCTGAATGCGTTTTACCATTCTTCCATAGCCCCGACGGCACTGTCTTGGTTTTGCTCCATCTCTTTAACTTAATCTGTCCATCACTGGAAGAAAATGCTAATTAGCATTAAGTTCGCCTAATGTACTTCATTTATGATGTTTCTATTTCAGGGTCACACAGCAGCAGGAGCTTGTATCATTAGTCTTCTTTGCGACTACAGAGTAATGGTGAATGACAAGTCTAAAATAGGAATGAACGACTCAGCCGTAGGAATAGTTCCTGCCTGGTGGATTCGCGAGATTATGATCCGAGCCATGGGATATAGGCACGCAGAGATAGCTATTACTGCTTCGAAAATGTATACCGCTGAGGAAGCTTTAAAGGTTAGTAGGTGTCGTGGTGGTCTCGGCAAATATAAGACACCATCTCTCCCGTGGATATCATAAAAGGTAACTAAGGGAATACACCGGGAAACGGGCCGCAGCATTTGCTGAGTACCTAAGTACATAACATCAACATTGAGGTCACCAATCCGCCTGCCAAACGTGGTGACTATAGCAACCTATTATATGATAAATCGTTCTTACTGTAAATAAATGTGTGTCAAGCCTTGATGATGATATGATATGTAAACCTACCTAGTTAGTACCAATCTCTGTCTGGCTATGTTTTAACAGAGGTGTTTTACAAATGAGATTGTCACGCGATGTCAGCAATCTTACCGAACCACGTTTCACCACCAATCTTGATAATAAGTACACATGTCGCCCTCTCGCCCTACAAAATTACAAGATTCAGTTACGCTTAGACAAACACAAAACACCGATTCTTCGAAGTTGTTTTCAAAACATTTGAAATCTGTGTGTGAAAATGCCTCGTATTCTATGTCGTTGGGATTATGATCGTAATTGAGCCTATTTTTTTTTATTGTTTTATACAATTTTCAGGTTCAATTAATAGATGAACTAGCAACCGATAAGGAGGATTGCATCGAAAAATGCAGGAATTTCATTAGACTATACGACAATATACCCCAAAATATACATAGCGCTACAAAAAGACAACTACGAGAGTCCTTCATCAGCTTTGCTAAGGAAGATCGGGAAAGAGACCTTATTACGGCTTTGGAGAATATTTTAAAACCACACGTGCAAAAAGAAATACGAAAATTTGTGGAGCAGTTGAAACAAAAGAAGATGAAATGAGGAAACAGCCTTAAGCGAGGTATAAAATACAATTAATATATACCTATAATTCATATAAAAATACAATTAGTTAAAAGTTGTGTAAGGCTGTATTTGGCAAGTTACTTCTTGGTTTCTTTTTATAAATTTAATATGTACCTAATATTTTTAAAGGCCACTGTAATATCCAATAAGACCTATTAAAATTATTAAAACATTATTCTACAATTATAATTAGCGAAGCAATATCTGCTGAATAGAACTTGTTGTATTCTTACCTCACTCAACCTATAAGTATTTTCGTGGTAAAATCTAGGTACACAGAATTTAACACTGCCTGAAAGTAGTAGAGGTTTGATTTTAAAATTCATCTCCAAGCAAAGCAGCCGTTTCAGGGTCTACAGCTTCCGTCAATCCCATTTGCATATCCATCCATTCCTCACGTTGGTTGTCTATGAAGTAGTTTATCTCTAATATTCTGTCTCTGTTGCGTTTTATCTCGTTACTGTAAAGAGAGGTCATAGGTAGTAGTACTTTCTTTATAAACATCCAGCAGTCATAACATAAGCGACTACCCAACCCTGGCATATTTTTTGTCTAGAAACGAAGTACCTAGGTACCAAATAATCAGACTATTAAAAAAACCATGCGTCCGAATTATCTTTTCGGTTATATAGGATTCACTTTTCGTACCTCATTCGTGGTTTTTGCATTTTGTAGAAGAATAAAACGGTAAGTATAGTGCGCGTCAACCAAAACGAACGCTGGAAAACAGTGGAGATCACACCCCGCCCATCCTCCCGGCGTTTATTTTGCGTGACGCGCATTATACCACCATACGAAGGTATTACCAAACACTCACTCATTGGTTCCTTGAACGAGCTCGTCGCGCCAGTTGTTTACTCTCGTCACGAGTAGATCCTCTCGAGCGTCTATGAACCGCATATGGTTGTCTGATGACTGAGCCACGTGGTTCATCATCAGATCTCTATCCATCATCGCCTGTGAAGGTGTAGTCGATATAAGCACACGAGCGCAACAAGTCATTATTATTACTATTTGGGAGCTATGATGGTTGATGGTTGGTGTGAACAAAGTGATCGCACCTGAAGTTACTGTTCGTAAGTAATTCTCATTACACCTATACGGGACTACCTGATAATCTATCAGCTATTATACGCTGTTCTTAAAGGGAAGGGAGAGCTTTTGAGATTATCAATATTCTTCCAGTTATGACAATGTGGAAGACACCACTAAAGGTAAGGACGTATTGTCGGTATGTGTGTCAAGTGCTCGAAAGGAGCTCTTCTTGAGGCGCTCTTAAAAATCTCTAAGCACAACGTTATGAAAGAGCTAGTGCTACGATGAAGAAGTCGGCACCGGTTAGGTACTCACCTCAAAGAGCTCTGGCGGGGCATCTCCCAGCATTACTTTGTTCCCCAGCAGCTTAGACAATGTCTCAAACTGTCGCGTTGACCAAACGCCCTCATTCTCACGCCACGCGCCGAATGAATTGCGAGACACCTCCATCAGCTTTGTCACCATTTCTGTCATGTTCACCGAGAATTGCACTCGGGATTCCTAGCAAAAGGTGGGTACGGACGTGAATTAAAAAAAAAACGTGCTGCACTATTACCTCGATCCTAAACTATGTATCAGGTTTTGACCTAGTAGGGAAGCTATAATCTAGCTAGTTACAGCGGCTGAGGATCTTCGTTTACTTAATGCAGGTAGTAGTTCTACAATCACAGTAATATAAATTACAAAATTGTATTATTATTAATAACTGTATAATTATTTATAGCGTAGTAGTTAAACACCGTCGTATTCGATTAGGTCGATAATCTCTTCGAAAGACTTACTTCACACTGCTCGAACAGTTGCATTTCAATCGTCATAAGAGTCTTCCAGAGCTCATGTAATATGTCATTATAAGAATCTCCTAACTCCATTATCACTGGCTCCAATTGTTCTATGGTTGATTGTTTTGTTGTGAACTTCTTGATTTGTTCGTTCATCTGATCAATAAGAGGTTTTTTCTTGTTCTCGAATTCTGTCACCACTCTGAAAATGTAAGTATCAGGGATAAGTTTAAATTTTGATAACCGGGGATGGACCGGTGATCCAAATTGCGCCTCAACTGGTACGGGATGTTCACCTCCGAGATCAGCTACACTACTCAACAAAGTCTAGGGAACAAGGGTATTTTAGTGTATATTTTTAATACTACATTTTTTCGTCCTATATGTTATACATAAATAGAAGCCTAATTTATTCTTGATTTCTGTAGTCCAATTAAATAAAAACCGTGGAAGTAAAAAAATGAAGGTTTAGTAAGAGAAACGAAAATAGTGCCTAAACCGAAAAAAACAATTTTCTGTAAATAACCAAACCATCTGACGCTTATGTGAAAATTTTATGAAAAAACTAACTTAGCAGCTGTTTAAAAATCCGTTGGACCTCCCAGGGCATTAGCCACGGCCCTACATTAGCGTGGCATGCTGAGTATTAAGTTATCAATGGTCGCCTGTGGAATAAGGCTCCATATTCTGGAAAGATGAGAAGAAAGTTCTTCTCCCGTGTTCAAATTTTGAGGAAGATCACTGAAAGCTCTTCTCCCGAGCAAGTCCCATGCATGTTCAATCGGATTGAGATCGGCGGACTGCGCAGGCCACTCTAACACCGTGATATTGTGCTCGCTGAACACATTCATCACCTGCCTCGCGGTGTGTGCGCGTGCATTATCTTGCATGAACACGAAATCTTGGCCGAACTGCTGGTGGTGAGGGATGACCATAGGGTGCACAACCTGCTCAATGTATTGCTCTGCATTTAAATTGCCTCGTATCCAAACGAGATCAGTTCTTCCATCCAGGCGAATTCCAGCCCACACCATGAGCGTTCCGCCTTGGTATGGATGAACTTCCTGAGGATTTCGGAGTCGACTATGGCGACCAGGGATTCGCCAAACACGCACTCTCCTTGAATCAGGGTGATATCCGAAGCGAGATTCGTCGGAAAACAGAACACGTGCCCACTGATTGTCGGTCCACGCAAACGTGCGTTAGCCCACAATAAACGACGCCCTCGATTTCCACGTCGCAAAGCTGGAACTCTTAATGGTCTGCGAGCATGGAGATTGACTTCATGTAATCTTCTCCTGGCAGTTTGGTCACTGATAACCACTTGGTGCTGGGACTGGAGTCTTCCTACCAACTGGCGAGCTGTAATCTGGGGCTGCCTTCTTGCAGCATTCTGCAGAAATCGATCTTGTCTCTGGGTAGTGACCCTGTATCTTCCTAAGTGACGTTCGGCTACATCTCCTGTAGCCCTGTACCGTGCCCATAATCGGCAAATTACGCTTGGCTGTGTGTTAACAGCGTCCGCAATATCGCGTTGACTGCGGCCAGCTTGCAACATACCCACAGCCCTCAGCATCTCTTCCCGCGTTAAATGACGACGTGACATAACGTCTAACGTCTCAAAAGTTTCTAAAAAATTGGTGGTAATGGTTTTTCACTAGAAAAAAAAACGATACTAAACAAAAATCACTCAACACTTTATGCTAGCAAACCCCTTGCTCTGCGAACAAGTTAGGTTTTCCCTCCATAATTTGAAAAGCTTTTGCTTTTTTGTCATAATTTTTTTAATATCGAACAAATTATTTAATCCTCTTCCAGCCTACATTTATAAATTTTAGTAGCCAGTACTTTTTTTTACGAGTTTTCACAAATATATTGAAGTATTATGCTTGTTCCCTAGACTTTGTTGAGTACCTAGTGTATATCTAAGAGGTTATCTACTAAGGTGAGTAGAAAATGACTTACTCTTTACTCTTCTGCACACTCTCAGCTAAAGCGTTGTCCACGAGATCTTTGAAAAGACTGATTTCGTGCTGTCTCGCTTTGTAGGCTTCTTGTGCGAATTCCACCAACTGTGCCATTGTTTCCACGTATTGCTCTTTATATCTGTGAATAAGAATCTGTTAGGTAGAAAATAATAAACTCTTCGTTTATTCTGATACCATCATAGTTACTTACTGCTCAAAGAACCCTATCAACTCTCCACCCACTTTGAGCAGCATAGCACCGTCTTCGTCCTTTTCGAACATGGACTCGATCAGCTCTGGTCCACTTAAGTATTCCACGAAAGATAGCGCGTAGAATTCAACTCTAGCGTCGTATTCTTCTTTGGCGATTCGTTCTTTTTCAGATTTTTCATCTGCATCATCTAGTTTGCGAAGAAGTCCTCTGTACAGAATAACAAGATATAATTATGAAGAGAGTTATGAACTGCCGCCGCTGTGATTTATCAAGCGCTAGGATATAGCTGTCAGGTAATATTAGATGAAAGTTGAATTTGACTGAAAGTAAAACCATTATGTATTTACCTACCTAGGTACTACATACTTTCCCGCACAAATTGGTACCTAGGTAGTTAGCTCTAATTTAATAGTAAACGCAATAATATTAGTGAAGCTAATCACCTAAACAAAGCTCTCCCATTTTCCCTCTCATCCTCAGTAATAGTCACATAATCCAGATACGTAACTCTGACCAGAGCTGACTTCAGAAATGCATAGGCCATGGGGTCGTCGCAGCAAGGATTCCCTTTGAAACTCACCGAGCGTAGGAAACGGAATCTGCGTAAATATGACACCTGAAGAACAAAAAATATGCTTTTATGAGTTCAGTCTATAGACACTAGAATACTTAGCAGCTATTCTAAACCTAGTACCTAGGTTTAGGTATACCTACTTACTAATGCATCAGTTGGTGTTTGGGTGAGGCTTACCATACATACCTACTTACCTCTTTATAGTCTTCAATCATATTGTCTCCGATGCTGAATACCAGTAACTTCTCCAAACAGTCCATGTTCTCCAACTTCCTTATTTTATTGTGAAAAAGTGTTAGCACTTCCAGATTGCGAAGCTCATCCAAATTTTCTATTTTCTCTATTTTATTAAACGATAAATCCAATTCATTTAGCCCTTTCAGTTGTTCGAGGTTCTCGATTCGTTCTATTAGGTTGTGAGCTAACGTTAGCTTGGTCAGAGAAGTGAGCATCCAAAGATGATCTATTCTGAGAATATTCTGGAATTCAAGACGAACTACAGGGGCCTCGTCTAAATGAACACCTTCTTCGGCAAAGAGCCTTCCTGCCTCCTCGGTTGGACCTGCATGGATTGGATGGTGAAGTTTTTATATGTTTGTGAATACCTATACCTAGGTAGCACAGACTAGTAGGGATGCTAACGCATCTAGCATCTAGGTAGGTACATACTTAGCTAATATAAGTAAAAGAGTAAGCTAGCTACAGCTGTAAACCTGGCTGCAGGCTATTACCATATTCCAATAAACACCTCGTAAGCATAGCATTGTCAATCACTCCTGGTTCTCTTGTTGGATGGATAATAAGGCTGTTCAGCGTCTTCTTTTCGGTCATTTTATTTACCAAAGAAAACAAGAGCAACAAATAGGCAAAGAATAGGTATGTAATAGCAGTCTACAGTCTTGTTCGATAAAAATAATATCGTATGTATGTAAGTAGGTAATTTAAAGTGATTATTATTCTCAATATCAACACAGACTACCTACCTACCTAGTAGGGATGCGAGTATCAACCCAAGAGTATATAACGCTACCTACGCTAGTATCAACTACAATGAGGTAGGTAAGAAAAGGAGTTTCATAAATTTATGTATTATTAGGTTGCTAGGAAAACGGGACACTATTTGGTTGCTAGGCTCCGTGGCAAAAGATGACGCACATGCAAGGAATTTAAATACCTACTATTACAAGGAATTAACGTACATGCCCGTTCCAAATATAGCCCCGGTTTCTGAAAGCACGATCAACACTATTTTTTTTTTTTATGTAAAAGATAGGCAAACGGGCTAACGGCCCACCTGATAGTAAGCGGTCACCGTCGCCCATAGACAACAACAACACCAGGGGCGTTGTCAGTGCGTTGCCTACCCTGAAGGACTTTATTAACATTTTTCTTGAAGCTTTTCATGTTAAATCTTGGCGGGAAAACTTTTGATGGTAACTCATTCCACAGCCTATGGGTATGGGGAAGAAATGAGCGTGAAAAACGGAGAGTACGAGAGACCCAGGGTTCCAGAATTGACGACCTCTGTGGCGCAGCGGGCGAGAGCCTGCCTGCGACGCCAGAGGTTGCGGGTTCGATTCCCGCCTTGGAACAAATTTGTGTACGATTTGCAGAAATTTGTTCCGATGGTCTGGGTGTTTTCTATGTATAATAAAAACATATCTATCTATGTAAGTATATAATATATTAAATATATCAGTTATCTAGTACCCATAACACAAGCTTTGAATAGCTTACTTTGGGGCTAGATAGTGCTGTGTGGATTGTCCAGCATTATTTATTTATTTTATTTATTTATTAGAATGTGTGGATGAGCTCGATCCCAGTGCCGAGAGGAGCGGTGGTAAAATCGGCGACTAATCGGCTGTCAAGTCACTAGAGATATAATTTGAAGAAAATGCTGAAATAGCAAGTTATTTGACAGCAGATTAGTGTTGATCGGGCTATCAGAAAAAGGGGGTTAGTCACTGATCTCTCTAGTGTAGTTCATGCATGCACCACTGATGCACTGATGCATTTAGAATTCTTACATGCTATTATTATAAGCTCTGCCTATGTGGTCGTTAAAATTTAAATTTCAAATCTACCGCGTGTATTTGTACTTTCTATACCACCCACGTAAGTCAGTGATACCACCAGAAATTGAATCTTGTTTCGTTCTAAAATGAATACCCACTATATCCTCTCCTACTAATCCTACTAATATTATAAACGCGAAAGTTTGTATGTATGGATGGATGGATGGATGTTTGTTACTCTTTCACGCCGGAACGGCTGAACGGATCCAGATGAAACTTGGCAGAGATATTGATTATAGTCTGGAAGAACACATAGGCTACTTTTTATCCCGTGGGAATACCGGGTGTTGGCAGATATTTAGCATTTTACCCTTAGAGCATTTATAACGGGAGATGCCAAGCGCTACTTCTAGTACTAAAATCTTTCTGCCGGTTTTCGCGGGAGGCGGGGTAGTACGGTACAGAACACATTTACATAATCACGCATACTAATGCAGAAAAATTAAGCGTCCCTATAAACGCACACGCAAGTAAAAGCTGTACACCAACACAAAAACACTAACACAATTAAAGAATGACTGTTGTTACACTTTTGTTTAGTTACACACTAACACAAAAAAGTAGTGATGGGTTGTAAAAAGACCGACAAAATGAATGATTTTGTAGAGCGTAATCTCTGAAACTACTGAAACGATTTTAAAAATTATTTTACAAATAGAAAGCTACACTGTTGTTGAGTAACTTTAAGCTATATTCTATTTTCGCAAGTAGTAAGTAATCTTTCAAGTAAGTAGTCTTTCATGAATGCATTTTTAGATAAACATTTTGTCTCTTTATTGGTATGATGTGTCCAGCAGTGGACTTACATAGGCTGATGATGATGATTGGTATGACGGGGTGAAAAAAATGAAGAGCAGTAGAAGAATAGCGGCTGTTAACAAATGCTCATAGCCTATGTCCCTCTCCAGCTAACATACTACAGCTATACAAAAATCACGTTTATACGATTCTGCGTTCAAAAAGTACAAAGAAAATAGCAATAAACCAACGACACAGCACAACTAAAATTTTAAGGGAGCTCCATGAAGCGACGTATTGAAGGCAGAATGACAGAGACAGTTTTTGTAGAGTCCAATACTGAATATCCTTTTTTTAAATCGGTTAAATATGGGTACAAAAAACACATCGCATTTTATTCTAATTTTACGTTCATTCCATCATTCATTCAATCGATTTCGCTCAACTAGTCCCCACACTACGCCTTCTACCAAGGAATATAAATTCACCGACACCTCCTACCAAGACGTTGGTGTCGTATTAAAACTGTCGTAACTGGTATTCCATTAAATATAAATTAAACGTAATTACAAAAACAATTGACTAAAATATCACTTACTTGTGATAGGAAATACCGTGTTCCCTAAAGTTTGATGTCTCTGATCTCCTTTTACACCGAAATACCGCACAATTCACCATTTTTACTGAGCACTACTTCGCGACACGAAACGACAACTAATGGCCGCGCGGTGATGAGTGAAGTAGTTTTATATAACGTGCATGGCCAAGTCGCGTCTTATGGCCGGCAGAGGGGTACGCCTTGCGTTAACATCTCCAGTTATAAATGCTCTAAGATTTTACCGTATTTAGATGATACATTTTTAGTTCCTAAATAATAACTAGATGTCGCCACAGGAAAAAATAGAACGCATGAGTGATATCAGCAATCGTAGGTATAAATGTTTAACGATCACCTGGATTTAAATCTGCGCGGGTGAAACCGCGGGGCGCATCTAGATACCTATCTTATATATATTGCTTTTTACTGGCTCCCGGTAACTTTAGACGGCTGCCTGTGAGGGTCATGATCACAGAACACATATACCTTGTCATGATGATGAGGTTTGATTTGAACGAATAAGATAAATTAGTGTTTCCCAATCAATTCCTAGATGGCGTTGTTTGCACTAAAGTTTATTTTCGTTTCATTGATCGAGGTTTAGAAATGCAGGAACCTAATTTGCGTTGGGAGTACTGACTAGAAAGTCGTCGCGTTTCATAGAGATCATTGATGTAATTATTGTATAGCATAACTAATTTATTTTTGAAAAGATTTCTTGGAGGTTTTTGGATGTGCTTCGGATTTTCAAGATGACAATGCATTGAATTGACTTGACATTAAGATTTTGTACAGGTGTATCTGTCCAAGGAATTTTCTGCTGTCAAGTCTGCTGTGGAATGACTGTCTGTGGCCAAAGAGAATGTAAAACTACGAGAAGAGGCGTTAGTAAAAAGCCAATGGGATCCTTTTACATGGCACTTTAACACCAACACAACGAATATGTACGTCAAACAACAACAGTTTTACCAACCTATCTAAATATATATAACTCAAAGGTGACTGACTGACTGACATAGTGATCTATCAACGCACAGCCCAAACCACTGGACGGATCGGGCTGAAATTTGGCATGCAGGTAGATGTTATGACGTATGCATCCGCTAAGAAAGGATTTTGATCAATTCTACCCCCAAGGGGATAAAATAGGAGATGGAAGTTTGTATGAAACTTTGAATTCCTTGGCGCGAGCAAAGCCGCGGGTTCAGCTAGTCAGCCTATATAGTGCTGCGCGATGACACTCGCTTTTATATCGATATCGATAAAATATGCGAGATCGAAATCGAGGTTTTTTGTAATCCATTTATTGACTGAATCCACGTTTAAGTACAACCTAAGTCCTGAAGTTCTAGGTTGGACTTAAATATGGATCTGATATGAAATAAAAAGCGTTTTTGCATTAGTACATATAATTTTTGTACCTAAACCTATTCATTTTATGAATTTGTTTTTTCATTTATTATCATATTTAGTATTAGCAGGACGGACACGGTGTGCTTGACATGTTATGTAACAAAGTATTTTTTATCGATTTAAAAAGTCAAAAGCCAGTTAATAAGAGTCAAATAAAATAGTAATTATGTTTGAGTTTGTAAAGCTAAATTACCTTGCCTTTTTGTTAAGAGTGATTTAGGGGAGATCTTTTCCCTGCAGGTAGCCTTGCAGTGGAATTTTATAAATTTAAAAACAATGATGTGTTTTTTTACGTAATTATGTAGATAGGTACTTTTACAACTTTACTTCATAGCACGGCGAGCACAACAGTTCTAGTTTTACAGCACTGGATGGTGGCATGATGGATGGGTGCCGCGAAATGCCAAGGTTTTTTAACTGTCGTAAATATTACTTTTGTACCAATTAGTCCAATCTAGGTAGCCCTTGTCATGTCGTAGGTATAGGTCTACCAGAATCTCATGGCAATAAAAAAAATAAAAAATTGTGATTTTTATATGGCAATTTCTATCCAATCAAAGTACGAGATCTGTCAACCGCTGCTGAGATTTTGTGATTTCTTCTTGTTATTTTGTTGTTTTTGTGAACATTTCGAAAAAGCTACTTTGATCTCAAGCGAGAAATATTGTTTTCAATGTCTATCGTAAAATAAGTGGAGAAGAAGGCGTAAATGAAACTCAATCTTTGATTTTAAAGCGCGTCGTAGAGTTGACCGGTAAGTTGAACTGAGTTGTTTTGATACTTTTTGTTTATTTTACATATTTCTAACTTAATTAATTGTAGCTTCTTTATAGGGGTTTCCAGTACTATTACACGATGAATCGTAGGTGAGGGCACATCGAATGGTGGTGTATTTTCTATGCCTTTCGTATCGCTGATATAGAAGAATGTCTTCGTGCAAATGATTTGCATTATGCAAGATAGAAGAGCAAGATAGAATAACAATAATTGAAAGGCTGGAAGAGCGATTCATAATAAATACCTCTTTATCTTTATCATCTGATGAAGAACAAGAAATGTAACTGGAGCTCTTGGAATTGTTTTCTAGTTCTGAATGAGGTTTTGCATTATGCAAGATAGAAGAGCAAGATAGAATAATAATAATTGAAAGGCTGGAAGAGCGATTCATAATAAATACCTCTTTATCTTTATCATCTGATGAAGAACAAGAAATGTAACTGGAGCTCTTGGAATTGTTTTCTAGTTCTAAATGAGGTGTTAAGTTTTAGTAAGATTTAAATGATATACATACATATAATAAATTATTACATAAAGTAATGTACGATTTATTTATTTTTCACTAGCGACCCGCCCGCGCACCCATGCTTTGCACGGGTGCACATATCATGCATGTATTATACATATAAACCTTCTTCTTGAATCACTATCTATTAAAAAACGCATCAAAATCCGTTGCATAGTTTTAAAGGTTTTAAGCATACATAGGGATATAGGGACAGAGAAAGCGACATTGTTTTATACTATAAAGTGATGACATATCTTCCGAGAGAGATATAAGAACCCGGTGTATAACAACTATTCTTCATACACATATTATACATAAACTTCATGTTCATTAATATTAGACAGAAATAAAAATTAAACAGTATCAAGATCGTTTAATCCAATTTCCCCAGTATTGCACGCAACAAATTTTTATTTCCCCATTTGCCATGAGATTCTGGTAGACCTATAATAATTTTAATTTTGTAATCTGGCCAACGCCCTAATTTTTTGTCAGTATCATTTCATGTTGGTGTGTGTGTCATTTCCTTTGTTCTGTATCTGTTCTGTTGCCTTTAGCATAGAGTATATAATATAACGCTACGCGCTTTCGTTTTCTTGCGGGCTCCACAGCAAAAAATCATTTTATTTTCCTTTGGTTTTATATGTAAATACTTTATTAGATGTAAGTAAAAACAAATGTTGTTTTCTATGGTGTAAATTGATTGTTGTTTATTGTTATAATTACTATTTATGCACCTACTGTTTGCTAAAATATATTCTGTGTTCTTTACTTGTCTACCGGTCGCATGTCACACCAGGCCAGGCCACGTCTGAAAACCAGCGTTGCACTGTACCTACGGTACCTAGGTACCTAGGTTTAGTGCAGCATTTAAGCTGAGACGTGACCTTTTTGCCCAGCACAACGGTAGGTAGGTTCTTTATTAGTGTAGGTTATTATTTTATTTTCTGTTAGTTTTAAGTAAGTACCTACCTGTGTTTGTGGGACGAAATAAATATGTTTTCTTTCTTTCTTTAAGAAGTATTGTACCTAGAGTATAAGTTATAGATTAATTCACGTCATATTCTTAAAAAGGTTATAATAAATTTAACAGTACAAACTTATTATGCTATTTGCGATTCCCAGTTATTGTCATCTTTAGCATCGATTTTTTGTTTCTGAATAAGTGGGTAATATAGGGTATATACTAATATGAGGGCAAAATATAAAAATCAACTTACTTTCACAGTCTCGCAGTTCTTATTAGGTATGTCATCAAAGCCGTAACTGTTACCACAGTAGGTATGTGACCGAGGGCTCACTAATATCTGTAGTGGGTACTAATCTTTTCATCTTTGGCATGGATTTTTAACTTTGATAGTATCTGCAAAATATATATATATATATATATTATAATAATATAACCCGATTATCATGAATTTTTGCATTTAGTAGGGAAAAATTTTAAATTTAAAAAAAACAAATACTTGATTACTATTAGCCACCGCGGATGTAGCCTCGTAGTTGTGCACGTTATAATGGAATATTAGCATAGAAAGAACTGTCCGACACAGTCATCGATAATTACATTAGGGACATCTCTATAACACGAATATTCAGTATTTACCTCTAGTAATCCATAAAATCCCTTTTCAATGCGATGCATGTTGTTTGTTCGTTGATTGTATTCACTAAAATATCTAATTCAATGTTTACTGAGCCTCATCCAAAGAAACTAGACTTCCTTTTTTTATAATTTTACGGCTCGCTTGATCTCCACAATTTCGCACGTTATGAATCGTTTTTTGGAGGTATCGCCGTAAAATATTACGTTCACTGAACAATAACGATCAATTTCACATTATGGACGTAATCCCAACTAATATAATATGTATAGATGTCTGTCTGTTACGCTTTCCCGCTTAAACCTCTCAACCGATTTTGATGAAATTTGGCACAGACAATCTTTAGACCCTGAGAAAGAACATAGGCTACCTTTTATTGCGAAAAAAAGAGATGAAGAGATTAAAAGTACGCAGACGAAGTCGCGGGTACCAGCTAGTTATTGATAAATCTGCTAGAAATTTACAAAAAACAAACAAAATACGAGTGGAAGCTACAAGTAAACAAAGCAGACCGACGAAGAAGAGAGTGAGTTGTGAAAGAACGAGAGAACACTGATTGAATGGAACGATCATTTGTTCCATTCAATCAGTGTCAATCAAGTAATTCAAGCAACAATCATGTCAAATCAGTCAATCAGCCATTATTTGCCATGCTAAGTCCATACAACATTTTTGACGTTCCTTGTAGCGTCAGTCAGGGTGTCTGTGGCGTCAGAAATTCCTTGGTCTGTGGTTGGTTTTTGGTTTACGTTTTTCGGTGACAAGAGAAAATTCGTAAAATTGAATTGAAATCTCAGAATTGAAAATATTTTACTAAAATGTCCTTCTTTGGTGTAGGAAACCCTTTTTCTACGCCAGTGGGCCAAAAAATTGGTAAGTACATGTTTAATTATTATTTTTTGCCAAAATGCTAGGTTTGTTGATACCTACCTTGCTCTTGGAATGTTACATTTTGTTGCGCACTAGAAAGTCCTATTTGAAGATGAATAACAGTGGCACCACAACAAAGATATTGTTGTGGTGCCACTGTTATTCATCTTCCTAAATAACTAATTACAAAACTACGTGACTACTTCATAAACCTTACAACTATCTTACTTTGTGATATTTGTTGTGAAATCTGGGTGACCTGTGAATTGTTATGATAAGAAACGGTAAAATTACAGATCAAGCTACCGATGGCTCGCTTCCATCTGAAAACTGGGGTCTTAATATGGAGATATGTGATATCGTAAACAGTAGTGCAGATGGACCAAAGGATGCTGTGAAGGCTATAAGAAAGAAATTGACTATGAGTGCTGGAAAGAATTACACTGTTGTAATGTACACACTAACTGTCCTTGAAACCTGTGTGAAAAACTGTGGAAAAGGTTTCCACGTGCTTGTGTGCAGTAAGGAGTTCATATCGGAACTGGTAAGTTACAATCTATTTTATGCATAGAGTTACTACTGTGTAGTTACTTAGTACACCTTAGAGTTACTACTGTGGTTGTGTCTTATTGCCTAGCAACTACTATAGTGTCATGATTTAAGCCCTTAAATGAATGTCCAATGAATGCCCGAATCAGAAATCATTTTGGTATTAGTATGTTTGGCCTTACATTTACCTAATTCCAAAATGATTTCTGACTCAAGCACATTTCCCTTATATTATTGTATTATTTGTATTCAAACAGTATTTATGCGTGTCACTGGATAGTTATTCTTTCAAACAACCTCCCCGAAATGAAATATTAGCCAATTGCACCTCGAAACTGCGAGCCGCTGTCGCAGGGCCCTGAGTAATAATAAGAATCACTAGGAGAAAATAAAATAAGTATACAGTGTTTGAAATAACCATACCTCAAAATTCCACCCCACACAGTTTTAAATCCCGGTATTCCCACGGGATAAAAAGTAGCCTATGTGCTAATCTAGACTATAATCTATCTCTCTGCCAAGTTTCATCCAGATCCATTAAGCCGTTCCGGCATGAAAGAGTAACATACATCCATCCATCCATACTTACAAACTTTCGCGGTTATAATATTAGTAGGATTACTTGCCACCATGACCAACTGTGATGAGATCAAATGTAACTAAAGCAGCAGCATTAAAAGAAAACCCACAATTTATTTGTAATACATTTGCTATCAATCGATGTACTACTGGGTTATGGTGTCAATACAATTCTTTTGTTCCTTTTTTAATTTTTGACTGAGAAAATTAATGCTGCCTGGCTCATGAATAAGATAACTTAACAGAACCTAAAATGTTACCATGTCTTTCTTAAAAACTGTAACAGCAAACACATTAATAATATTGCCTTCTCACAATGAGATGGTTTAAGATTGCAACAACAGAATCAATACCAAATGTCAGTGAACGGGCTTATGAACTGATAAGATGTGACAACAGCTAGCACTGCTGATAAATGTGAATAACAGAGTAGGTATTCACAGTTAAAATGTTCTGGTACCAAATTTATATGCCAAACAAAGAATACCCATAGAATGTGTAATAGTGTAGTTTTATAGCAAATGGGAAGTTTTTTGTGTGTTGTAGGTTCAAGCTGTAGTTTGCCCTGGCACACTTATGTGTTACTAGTAGCGCCCTGCGGTTTCACCCGCGTAGTTCTAAATCCCGTTATTTCCATGGGATAAAAAGTAGCCTATGTGTTATTCCAGACTATAATATTTCTTTGTGTCAATTTTCACCAAGATCCATTCAGCCGTTCTGAAGTTATAGAGTAACAAACATCCATCCATACTCACAAACTTACGCATTTATAATATTCGTAGGATAAACTGGTCTAAATTCATTTGCATACCTCTGATTAACAATATAATCCATGCTAGATTATGATAAACACAATACAATACAAAAACAAACTTAATCAAATTATCATTATTTAAATATGATCTTAGTTGTATTTTCGCCAGTTAATAAGAGTCAAATAAAATAGTAATAATGTTTGACTTTGTAAAGCTAAATTACCTTGCCTTTTTGTTAAGAGTTATTTAGGGGAGATCTTTTCCCTGCAGGTAGCCCTGCAGTGGAATTTTATAAATTTAAAAACAATGATGTGTATGGAAAGCAGGTGGGATAGATACCTACTTCAAATAAAGATCATTAGGGAATTGTAGAACTGATGCTTTTACAAAAAGAAGCCCAGTCAGTAAGCATGAGGACAAATCAATCAGTAGTATTATCAGACACTGGTACATGCTCATCTAAATTACAATTTTATTGAAAGTTATGTGATAAGGGCAGGTAAATATCTTTTGTAGAACTAGATATCATTTAGGTAATAGGTATGAATATCTGAGAGATCTGAACGGATGTCACCCGTGCCTGGGGATCAAAGTCGTGAAGCTGTTTCAGTTTTCAGGTATGAATATGAAATATGTAGAGGTAGGCCAAACAAAAGATGGAAGGGTTATTAATATTTTCTTTAACAATTAGGTACATCATTGTTTGTGAAACTAACGCCCGGTTTCTGAAAGGCCGATCAACGTTAATCGGCTGTTAAGTCACTTGTTATTTCAGCTTTTACTTCAAGGTAGATAGAGATAGCATGACTTGACAGCCAATTAGTGTTGATCGGCCTTTCAGAAACCGGGGGTAAGAGATGCATAATGTCCAGCGTAATGTTCTTCTAGTTCTTAAAACAGCCAGTGTACTGGCGTTTTTGTTTCAAGGTTAATATAAAATTAACTTGGTGGATAATAAATAGGTAACACATACTTACTATACCAAATGAAATGTATTCAAAATGAAAAATTACTAATTATTATGAAATATCGTCTTGGGATAACATAAACTGGTTTCGATTTAGTAATGTTGGAATGTGGTTTAAGGGTAAGAGATGCATAATGTCCAGCGTAATGTTCTTCTAGTTCTTAAAACAGCCAGTGTACTGGCGTTTTTGTTTCAAGGTTAATATAAAATTAACTTGGTGGATAATAAATAGGTAACACATACTTACTATACCAAATGAAATGTATTCAAAATGAAAAATTACTAATTATTATGAAATATCGTCTTGGGATAACACAAACTGGTTTCGATTTAGTAATGTTGGAATGTGGTTTAAGTCTAATTAGATACAAACACACCTGATAAAAAATTGTTATTTTGTTGTTTATGGTTTTGGTCTACGAATAAATGAATTATTTATTCATAGGTTTTGGTTCCTGTTTGTTGTAACTTTAGGCCGTTTATGTGTGGAGATTCGAGGCGGAAGTTGTCGAGAAAATCACAAATTCAATTTCGATGAGTATAAGTAGTACCTACTTACTGTACTAGTACTGTCCTTTGTACATCTCTTATGTGAATTATTTTACCGCCATAAGATATATATACATTACTACCTACCTTTGAGACAGCAGTATAATTATGAATCAATTATCGTTTTCAAACAGTTAATACTAAGTTACTAATTATATTATTACAGAAGCCTGTCTCGTTGGTCTGGCGAGTATGTAACGAGTTTGACCGTGAGTTTCATCAAAGTCAAATCGGTTTTATTCATTAGAATCACAAGGATCTCCTTGAAATATCCTTTATACTATGTACATAGCTGAATCAAGTGATTCACTTGATCTTGATGGTTGCTTTTCTGTGCTATACCATGGTATACGACATGAAGGCAACTATCAAGATTGGCCCCTACGTTTCTCGTACTAGGAATTAATTTAAGCAATCTTTTGTTGGAAATAAAAGATTGTTTCTGAAAAAACTTTTCATTAAGTAAGCCTTCAACATATTATATTACAAAATTTATTTTAAAAAAGCTTCTTGCATGATTTACTTTTGTAAATTTTATTTTAATTTAATATACCTATTTGTAATAAAAAAATATAAGTAATTTAATTTTAATTTTATAAAGCAGGTTCATAAATTTAATCACGCGAAGTCGGTGGATAGAGAGGGCTCAGAATCGTTCTTCTGGAAATGTAATAAAAATGTCTCTTTTGTTTATAGGTAAAACTAATTGGACCAAAGAATGACCCACCCACCATCGTCCAGGAAAAAGTTCTCAGCCTGATTCAGTGCTGGGCTGATGCCTTCCAGAACCAACCTGATTTAGCGGTAATTTTATTTTATAGGTGTAACTAGTTGCTCTCGCGGTTTCACTCGCGCGAATTTAAATCCCGGTATTTCCACGGTATAGTAGCCTATGTGTTATTCCAGATTATAATATATCTCTGCCAAGTTTCATCCAGATCCGTTCAGCCGTTAAGAGTAGTAGAGCTCTTTGTGAAGGGCTCGTCCGGGGAAGTACTACCACCACGCCTTTTTCTGCCGCCAAGCAGCAACGCTGTGTTTCAGTTTGAAGAGTGTGGTCGCCGGTGTAATTACAGGCACATGAGGCTTAACATCTGTATGCCTCAAGTTGATGGACGCAGGGCAGTGCATCGTAGGGCACGTTCCTATTGTGCGTGACCTACGGGGCAATGTTTTGTTTATAGGTGATGGTTACCACTTAACATCAGGTGGGCCATCTGCTTGTTCCATCAGCTAGTTGCATAAAAAAAAAACCGTTCCGGCGTGAAAGTGTAACAAACATACAACCTTTCGCGTTTATAATATTATTAGGAATTAGGATTACTTTAAAGAATACGAATCGTGAGAAAGAAGAAGTAGAAAAAGAGAAATATGACAGATTGATGCAGTATGCCCAGTTTTATTTATTTACGATAAGCGTTATTTCCTTGAACTACTATTTAGAAGTTACTAACACAGTTATACAATTTTTATAACTTTAACGTAATTTTTGGACGTGTCTCTGACCTCTGACCACTATGACTTCCGAGCACAAAGAGATCAACGCATGTCTACCGTCCGCCTTATTATATTACACCTATGAGACTATTTCTCTTTTGTGTTTTGGAGAGTAGGTACGCTTAGTTGACGATATAGGCTGATCAACGTAAACGAGAAAAGAACTTTATTAGTTGTACTATCGTCGATCAGTAACTTATGTGATCAAGTTAGCTTTAAGGTACGCGTCCACCGCATCAGCATCGCTGCGTACAGAGCAGACGGAGCGTCGGTATTTACATAATGCCGATGGGGTGCGTCCACTGCATCCGGATTTTGCATAGGCAATATCGGTATTTTCAAAGCAATTCCGAATGGCGCGTTCACTGCGGATGACGTCATCAGCAAAAATACCGATATCTGGCGCTCGTTCGATCGTTCCGTAGTAAATTCTTCTAATCCATTTTCCAGGGAGTTGGACAAATCTACGCCGAGCTGAGACAGAAAGGTGTCGAGTTTCCGATGACCGACTTGGATATGATGGCGCCTATCTTTACACCGCAACGCGTAAGTTGATATATTTGCCGACTATTGCTAAGGGCTTATAATGTTAACTGGTACACGATAGTAGAAAATTAAAGATATTAAGCCGCATGTACCTGTAATTTCACCAACCCTTGACCTTTATTTATTACCCACAAGAACGCATAGCACATTGTTAGGTAAAATTAAGATGCTATGAACACCTTACCACCATCGTACCTTTCGCTCGCACTGGCTATTGAAATATGCGAGCGAGACATTAGCAGATGTCGTTACCTTAATTAAGATAGGTATATCAAAGTAATTTACACACAACTTAGTTAATTTTCTTCGTTTTCCTCAGAGCGTGCCCGATGGCGGCGATAACCCGATAGTAGGGTCTCCTGAACGCGGCCCGCCGATCTCACCGTCACGTATACTGGAGCCGACGGTGCCTGTTGTAAGTATCGACAACTACTACAACTATTATAAACCGTGCTCTAGAGACATTCTGCTTATTTGACAAAAAAAAATCCCAAAAGGGCAAGTGGGATTTGACCCACGACCATCCTTGATATGGGGCTGCGCTGACCAATATTATATAGGTATATTATGAAAATTAATCCCTATTTCCCTTGTTCACAGCATTACGCGTGAACGGCTGGATTTTTTGTTGTGTCAGAAGGTTTCTACAATAAGGAAAATTTAAAAAAATTGCCAAAAAAACACAACAAAAGAAAAAAAAAATTCCATGCAAAATGTTCACCGGTTTCATAAAGCCCCGTAGTCATTTGTTTAACAACAAAGTTGAATCAACCTGTTGCGGAGTTGCTGTCAACATGTTGCTTGTTGATGTCCAATGCAGCAAATTCAATGTTGACAAGCTCTCGCCCGAGCAACAAATGTTGACGTGTGTTGACAGTTTAGCAACAATTGTTTACCATGAATACGGGGCTTAAGTGTCAAACATCTGACATTCATTAGGCGATTCGAAGTTCGCGGGATCAACTAGTAAATTATGCTATTTTTCAGGCCCAGGTGACCCTCTCAGAGAGTCAGACGAACAAGCTCCGAGCGGATCTGTCCGTGGTGGAAGGCAATATGGCGGTCATGAGTGATATGCTGAACGAACTGACCGCTCAGCCGCATTCCACGCATCACGACAGCGATATTGAACTGCTCAATGTAAGTGAACAACTCATTGTATGCAAAACCGGCCCTGAAGTCGGTGGCAAACACTAGCCCCATTTTTGACGCTGGGAAAAATGCGCTACGCACTCACTACTAAATCCGTGGCAATATTAATAGTAACGCGTACTATGGATATTTAATAATCAATTTATTGGTACCAGTCATTACAGGTCAGTGTTTCATTCAATATATTTTTCAGTGGTACATTAATTGTACCTACCTACTTAATTAATAAGATGAAATAAATATTAGCACCGATTTTAGGGCCGTGTGGTTACACTTAATAAGATATTGATTTTGGTGTACCCAACTTGGTTGTAGTAGAGCTCTTTGTGAAGGGCTCATGTACATCCTACTACTATTATAAACGCCAAAGTTTGTAAGTATGGATGGATGTTTGTTACTCTTTCACGCCGGAATGGCTGAACGGATCTGGATGAAACTTGGCAGAGAGATAATTTATAGTCTGGAATAGCACATATGCTTTTTATTATCCCGTGGGAATACCGGGATTTAAATCTGAGCGGGTGGAACCGCGGGGCGCAACGAGAGAATCTATGATTCCATAATTTCACAGGAGCTAGCGGACACACTGAAAGCAATGCAGAGCCGCATAGCCGAGTTGGTAGGACGCCTAGCGGGCGAGTCTCCTCTGACTGGTTCGCTACTGCAAGCTAACGACACGCTCAACAATCTACTGCTGAGGCATTCTCGCTTCGTGAACAACAGGAACGCGGCCACAGGCGGCGCCACGCCCTCGGCTATACTCGGCGCGGCCATGGGCGTGCCGAGTGCTACGCGTGAGTTTACATTCACCGTTCAATTCTGTTGTTTAATTTTCCTAACTTAAGGCGGTGACAACACCTAATATTTATCTCGCTCGCACGATTCGACATTTTGAAAGATATAAAATCACAAATTCCAATTTTGAAAAATCGCAAACAACCATTTTGTGTGCAATCACATTACTCATAGTGGGGTAAAAATTTCATTTTGATTGATGCAAGTTTTCCTACTCAAAAGTTTGCTTGAGTACGAAAACTAGAAAAGCAAACTTTTAAGTAGGAAAACTTGTATCAATCAAAATGATTTTTATATGGTTGTTTGCGATTTTTCGAAAATGAGTTGTGATTTTATATCTTTCAACAAGTCAAAACGTGCGAGCGAGAGTCACATTAGCTCTTGTCTTCGTCTTAACGTAATTGTTCCTAACTTACCTTAACAACAAGGCTTAGTCTGAAAACCAGCGCCACTCTCTAACCCTGTTGGAGAGTGGCATCAAGCTGAGACTAAGCCTTTTTGACTCACTCACACAGGGAGAGGCTTGTTATTTGTGTGTAGATAGTAGGCTATATTTTTTTAAGTGTTTGTAAATCTATCTGCTGTGTATTCTCTACCTACTGCCTTTTTTTCTGTTCTTTTTGTCTGTATGCTTCTTCTGTGTGTTTTCGCCAAATAAACTTATATGCTACTAGCTGGTACCCGCGACTTCGTCTGCGTACTTTTAATCTCTTCATCTCTTTTTTTCGCAATAAAAGGTAGCCTATGTTCTTTCTCAGGGTCTAAAGATTGTCTGTGCCAAATTTCATCAAAATCGGTTGAGAGGTTTAAGCGGGAAAGCGTAACAGACAGACAGACAGACAGAGTTACTTTCGCATTTATAATATTAGTTGGGATTCTTATTTCACAGCACTAAAAATATTGCCACCCCTTTCTAAAAGAACAAAAAAACAAGGACGGTAATAATTTTAGAGCTGTCAGATTAGACTAGTTTAGGTTAATGCAACAACAGAATCGACACCAATTACCAATAGTGCCTATTCTAAAGTCAAAAAATCAAAGGATGCAATACCTATACTGTAAAAAAAGACAAAAAAGACGTCATCAGCTGTGTTCATCACACAAATATTTGTTATGTGGGATGGAACCCACGGCCTACAGTGCAGAAGGCAGCTTATTGACTAAGTTGTGAAGGCTGACAAAAAATTTTATTTATTCATTTCATTCATACCCTCGACTATACTACCCTTAGACTTTCTCAATGAATCTGGAGTTAGTACATGGTATAAAAATACAGTATTTGATTTGACTTATTTATGCAGCGAAACCGGAAGATGACGCTCTGATCGACCTCAGCGACGATGTACCGGATGTGGCGCGCCTGTCGGTCAATGACCCCCAGGCGGGGAAGTCCCCCGGCGCCGCCTCCAAGGATGAATTCGACATGTTCGCTCAGTCCCGCAACGTTACCTATGAGAATACTAAAATTGGGTAAGTTTACTAACTCATCAGCTTTCTCTGTCCCTATATCCCCATGTCCCTATGTCCTTATGTATGCTTAAATCTTTAAAATTAGGCAACGGATATTGATGCGGTTTTTTAATAGATAGAGTGATTCAATTGGAAGGTTTATATGTATAATACATGCATGATATGTGCACACGTGCGAAGCAGGGTCGCGCGGGCGGATCGCTAGTACACACATAAAAGCATGAATAAATTATATAAAATAAAAATACAAATGTAAAGTGCCAACATTACATCATATTGGTATTGAGAAAATAAGAAAAGAAAAACAATACTGACATGAGATACTGGTTCTCATATAGTCCATACTCTGTTACTTTTGGGGGTCGATAGCGCTGGGCTAAATTATTGATAGAGTATTTGTTGTTTATTTTTCAGTGGAAGCAGTTACTCGGACAACCTTGAAGACCAGACCAACAGCAGTCTCGCGTCAGCCGCTTCCCAGCGCGCCACGCAAGGCCAGCCGATGGTAAACGTCTCAACATTTCATTTTTATAAATGCCATTTATATATATTTATACTTGTCAAAAACTCGATCCCAAAAAACACAAACTAAATTCTCCACTGAGCATTACCTCTCTACCGGTCATTCTCTTTCTGCTAAGGTCTAACAAAACGAAATTGCGGGCAACACTGCAAAGGCCACACAATGGCAGTTTGTCTCTTATCTTGGATCAATCAAAATCAACTTTATCTGTGCTTCAATCCAATAAGGATTTATAATGCCACAAACTTATCTGAACCGGTCTGAGGCTAGCCGTTTGTGCATAAATGGCCAATAGCGAATGGCAGATACCCCAAACGGCTAACTTCAGACGGGTTCAGATAAGATGGTGGCACTGTATGTGGTTGTGTAGGCGATGTAAACATCAAAGGATTAAACAGCCCATTAAAAAAGTCAAGGACATTTTTCTACAAACATAACACAATACTTGCTGAAGGTAACAAACCAAGTCATCTGGATGTAATATATTTTTTGTTAGTTGTTTTTTTTTTTTTTTTTTCAAAAAAAGCGCTCACACAGGTACAATTTGACCTCTGAAACTTGAAATTAAGAACTCACAAAACAAAAAAAATATCGTTAAAATACATTTTAATTTACGAAGTAATTGCGTAACAAACATACCAAAAAACATAGTTGAATTGAGAACCTCTTTTTTTGAAGTCGGTTATAAACAATTTATAATATATAAAATTGAACCCTTGTTTCCTTTGTTCACGCTATAACTTGAGAACGGCAAGAAAAATGCTCAAAAAAATTAAAAAAACAAAACTTTTTTTTTTTTAATTTATTTAAAGGGCTTTGTCGTTGGGCGACCACATCTGACATATGAAGTTCGCGTAGTCTTTACATAAAACATTGAGGCTAGTGACGTCAAAATCGTATTTTTGTGCTTATTTATTTTATGAATAACTGTTGTCGTTTTTCCTAACATTTTGTTTTGTTGTTTTTTTATATTTAATTATGTTATTTGTTGTTTTATTTTGTTGTGTTTTATGTTGTTTTTGTTTATCATTAATATTACAGCCGACCGGAATGGATCAGAGAGAGATCGATGAGATTGCCGCGTGGCTAGAACAGGAAAAGGTGTGTGATGCTTTGCGCTTATTATTATCCTACTTCTATTATAAACACGAAAGCTAGTAAGTATGGATGGATGGATTTATTACTCCTTCACGACGGAACGGCTGAACAGATCTGGATGAGACTTAGCAGAAGATAGATTAGTCTGGAATAGCACATAGGCTACTTTTTATCCCGTAGGGATACCGGTATTTAAATCTGAGCGGGTGAAACCGCGGGGTGCAACTAGTTGTTTTAATATAACACAATTACCATCACGAATTCATTCTTTCACGAATCATTCAGTCAATCATCCATTCACGAACCCACGGATCCATCTATACACATGACTGATGATGCAATGCTTTGTTGAAGGTGATGGTTACCACTTAAGATCAGGTGGTTCATCTGCTTCTAGTTGTAATAAAACTTTAACATGCTTGCTAATTACCACAAAACCGATTGTAACCGCACAGTTGCATATCTCAGGTCCTTATAAACCGCGCAGTACACAAACCTATTCTTGTGGCAGACTGTGAAAGCTCCAGCTATGTTTTCACTAAAACACTTGGAGTCACCAACGTAACAACAGCGAATAATAGATGTACCACTTTTGAGTCTGATTGCGGAAACAGGAGTCCCTTAAAAGAAGAAAACACACCAACGTAACCACTCACATTATGTATTTTCTTTTAAAGTCGTAATATTCATGGTGTCTTTCATTCACTTATAAGAGTGCTTTATAAAGAAAAAGCACTATGTTTCTTATTTCCTAATTACTTATAAATCCTTTAGGTGAATTCAGAAAACGGAGCCCAAGAGAGTGTCACAAGCAGAGACTTCGATCAATTCTTAGCTGAGCGCGCGGCCGCAGCGGATAACCTACCCAATGCCGGTGAGAACAGAGGTCAAACTCCTCAGCAGACGCCCAGGCACAGACAAATAAAGAAGGAAGAACCCGATTCTATGTTCGCTCTGTGATGCGCTTAGTCTACGCACTGTTTGTTTTTTTAATCTACATGACATGTGGTAGAAATAGTGAAGTTTTTTAGTATTATCGGTTACGAATTCAAAATTGCCACAAACAATATTGAAGTTGTAACTGATTTTCCTACAAATTAATATTTTGAAAATCTGGAAGTGCTAATCTAAATAAAAAAGGTTTTGCTACAGCTTTTTACGGTGCTTTAGTGCGCGTCAAGCAAAAATAACACTGGAAAACAGTGGAGTAAGTACACGAGTATTTTGAATGTTTGTAATTTTATGCGCAAACACCCCGTGTTTGCGCATACAAAATACTCGGGCCATCACACCCCCCCGGCGTTCTTTTTGCGTGACGCGCATTATAACTATAGTTTGAACGAATGTAATATTAAAAAACCGGAGCACCATCATTATCTTCCTGACCAGATCCCTCGTTAGGTAGGGTCGGCATAACGCATTTTGTTCTTCCATTCTCCTTTATCATTTGCAAAAAAACCTGAGCATAACATACAAAAAAAACATTATTTCTATCACATGTTCCTACACGTAGCCTTAATGAATGAAATATGAACACACAAGTATAGCCTTTAGTATTTTATCGCATCTAAAGGTTTTTTAGTTAGGTATCTAACATAAATGCCACTTGGTGCCTGGCTTGTATAGATAATGCAAAAATTAAGGCGATTAATTAAAATCATGGTTGAATTATTACTAAATGAAATGTTTAATTTATTATTGTAGTATTTATAGAATACTGAACTGCAAAATGTGGGAATGTGCCTGACTACCGTATTACTGTGAGTTTGAACCAAACATTTTGTTGATTATTTTTTTGGAAAGCATTTGTTTTAATCAATTTATTTTCTTGCTTTATGAATTCAAAATATTATTTGACATCAACCTACCTACAATATTTACTGAATTTATTTAGTTTGTTTCGAAAAAAAAAACTATAAACTAGGTTAGAGAACATGTAAAACTACTTATTTATTAATTTGTTATTTTCAATATTGTATTTATCCTTTTTTCATAGCTTCGATACAAAAATGTAGTAAATGTATTCGCACTATGAGTTTGTATTCTAGGATAAGATTAGTTCGTAGATTATTTCATAATATACAGGATGTTAAAAGATTTATTGCAATCGCAATGGCGTCTAACTATACCTTCCACCAGGGAAAGGGTGCGAAGTTTGATGAAAATCTGTCATGATTAACCGCCATTTAAGATTCTATATCGACACGGTTATATCTAACATTATCAGACAACGTAAGCATTAAACATTCATTATTATTTCAATTTAATTCATAAATTACGGTTTTAAAGTATTCGCGAACGAACGCTAGGGTTGTAAATGTGATATAATATTGTTTGGAAATCTTGCTTTATTTTTAATTAAGTCATATAATAATATATTATTATGTAGTTACTTTTGGGGCGACAGACATTTTTTTATGATTTACCATTGTAATTTACAGTTACTGACAAAAATATCTTACTGTCAAAATGCATGCAACTCCTGTATGAATGTATGAGCCTAGAAGGCTCTGAGACCCGGATTGTTCAATATTCTTCCGATATTGTATATCATGTACAACAATAATATATTATTATGTAAAAATGGAACATGAAAGGCAGTTACTAGTACTTATACAACTGTGTATTTATTAATTATGCATTTTTATTGAAGCACACGAAGTATTTATTTTAGACTGCTTTTTTATTCATAAAATCTTTGTATTAAGATCATAATTCATTATTCTTTATTAAAACCTATATTTGAGGAATGAGATACCCTAATTACGGTACCGCTAAGATTGCTGGGCTAGGTATTTAGAATTCAAATTATTAAAAAGTACCCTCACCTTTGCACAGATAGTAGACAGTCACGATAAGGACACCACAGAACACATATATCCTTACGGAAAGGACACTTCCAAAAGGCTATGGTTAGCTTTTCTAGCCAGAAAAGTGAATTTTGTAATCAATAGTGTAAGTTTAATATCTTTACAATTTAACTATTAGTGTGCCCTTAGTAAAAAAAAACATAGATGCTGAAGCTTTCTCCTTCTCTGTCATAATTATGTATACCTACTGGGTTTTTATGAGAAAACAGTATGTTTTCTTTAAATGTTACCTTATTACTAACTACCAAAAACAGTAGTCGACTAACTACAAGCTATGCCATTCCAACATTTTGAACCTTCGACTTATATTATGTAATAACTAAGTAATTGGTATTTGTGATAATTTTTAAAAGAACAAGCTTGTTAATAATTTTAAAGAGTTATTTTATGTTGTAATCGTTATTTATAAGATAAAAATAAATTATAATAACTAATTATGGACTTTTACTTACCTACCTAGCTTACATAACTTTACCAAATATAAGTAAGTCTATCTAGGACTAGGTCGTTTTTTTTTTTCAAAAATAGTAATAGTCATACGGCCTGTTGTTCTGTATGGATCTGTCTGAGTGCTGGGTAACCAAAGGGACGGATGAAAGAAGAGTGCATGTAGCGGAGATGAATGTTGAGTTGGATGTGTGACGAGAATGGATAAGATAAGGAATGAGTTTATTAGAGGCAGTTTGAATGTGGCGCCAGTGAATGAAAAAATAAGGAGTAGGTAAAGAGAAGAGATATTTCCTCCCAATACCATGCGCCAGTAGGCTGTTGGTTTAATCCTCGCCGAGAACACCCATTTGTGTAATGTTGGTTCTATTTAGGTTTGTAATTTATTAAGCGGCCTCAACACCATGGACCATGATGGGCAATTACAAGATGCGCCATGATTGCGCAGCTGTCTACACCATGGGCCACGATGGACAATCCAGAATGCGCAATGATTGCCAATACATTTTGTAAATCATAATCTATACGAACTAAGAGATCGGCTATCGTATGGATACGTTTACAATCATGGCCGCAAACTTCCTTTGATGTTTTTTCGAAAAACCGACAGTGCGGCGATTAAGAGCAATCGATGCCGATCGTGGGCAATTGCAGACGATTATGCTCTACCACAATCGTAATCGCCTGTAATTGCCAATCATGGCCCATGGTGAGAAGGCCGCATTACTAATAGTTCGACCCGAACTATTAGTCATTATATTAGTAACTATTAGTAATTAGTAGTTCTCGTGATGTCCGCTCCAGTCTGATATAAATTCAAGAAAAAGCTAGAGTAATTTTAAATTGTTTATTTATCAATTTCTGTATCCACAATACATATGTAAGACCCAAATATTGGCAACTAGGTACACTTATGTGGATATTACATTACATTTCACCTTCTTACGCAAAACATTAGATTCAGAAAATTTCATTTTCAGTGTAACACTAAGGAAAAATTATTATGTAAAATTCTATTTTAGAATTATTAAAACATAATTGTACAAAAATATAACATTCATAACCACGATAGTAAGCTTAAAACAAAATGTAGGTACTCTTTTTGTTGTGATGAAAATAAGACTATTAATAAAATAAGTAATGCCAATGTTTCTTAAAACCGACACTAAACGCTTGTTCGATTTAAGTACTTCTTCTATAAGGAATGTATTAAATACCATCAAGATACAGAAATTATAAATATCAGTACATTATAAAATGCTGCTGTTGTTGCAAAATAAATTATGCGTTTAGAATAAATTACTTTTCAGGTAAGAGATCCCAATATTTTAATCGACTATAGAGTATATCGCTTAAAATATCATCGTGTTTTTACATAAAACAATTTGGAAAACAAATCAACAGTCTAGCGTACGAAATGCACTCTCGGTGTGTTAGGTATAAAAGTAAATAATTATATCTATACAGTACTACGCTATGGAAGTCTCATAAGAGCGAACAGATCGCGAAATGCTTATAACTCATCCCTCGCCGGCGCTTCGTCTTCCTCGTCGTATTCGCTCTGAAAATTACAAATAATCATTAGGTATTTTTCATGAAAATATTTCGTTGATTCATCACTACATAGTATAAAACAAAGTCGCTTTCTCTGTCCCTATGTATGCTTAAATCTTTAAAACTACGCAACGGATTTTGATGAAGTTTTTTTAATAGATAGAGTGATTCAAGAGGAAGGTGTATATGTATAATACAAGTAGAAAAACAATGTGCACCCGTGAGAAGCAGGAGCGCGTGGGCGGGTCGCTAGTATAGTAATAAACGGGTTTACTGCCTTCTAGGACGTTGTTAAACACATAATTTTTTTTTGGACATTTTAGACATCATTGACCTCCAAACTCCAAACTGAGCGAAGTTTTTAGTATATGAATCAGCTGATATAACATTAATATAGATATAGAAATAATATATATAGGAGTCTTCCAATAAAAAGGAAAACTACAGCCTACGTAGCTCAGTTGGTAGTAGCTCTGCGTTCTGCGCCGTAGGTTGTGGGTTCGATTCCCACCGTGAACAAACATTTGTGTGATGAACATAAATGTTTGTTCTGTCTGGGTGTTATATAATATTATAAGTAAGTATGTATTTACAAAAAAAAATATTATAAGTAGTATATCAGCTATCTGGTTCCCATATTACAAGCATAAGCTTAGTTTGGGGCTAGTAGATAGTGCTGTGTGGAAAGTCCACCAATATTTATATTTTATACTAGTTGCGCCCCGCGGTTTCACCCGCGTAGTTTTTGGTTTTTATTTAATTCCGATCATTTTCATATTTATTCACCTTTTAAACCTTCCTTGGACTACCACGAATAATTCAAGGCCAAAATTAGCCAAATCGGATCAGCCGTTCTCGAGTTTTAGTGAGACTAACGAACAGCAATTCATTTTTATATATATAGATTTATAAACTTACTACATTATATACACACAATATTCTTGCACAAAATGTGGTCGTGCCTGTCGCTCTCGTATAGGCCTTACTAGCCATGAACGTACGTGCCTTTCGACCTTGGACGCTGTTTAAATAATCTTATATAGATGTTAAAGGCCTAAAGTAAGTAAACTTACTACACTTGGGGTGGGACCCGCGCCTTCGCCGTCGCTCTCCACAAACTTGGTCATACCGTCCAGAGTTCTCTCGCCGTTGTAGTCCTTGACCTGCAAATGCATACAATAAAATTAAGTCAATAAGCCAATTTTATAGTTTTGACAAACAGCTTGCCTAACTTATAAAAGATAAATAGATAAAAAATACTTTATTGCACACCACATAATAATTAGACATAACAGAACAACAGAAAACATCTGAGTGACATACATATGGGCAGTCTTATCGCTAAAACCGATCTCTTCCAGACAACCTTGGGATGGACTGGATTAGACAAGAACGATAAAGGACGTTAGTGTAGTAATACAATAAGATGATAAATAAAATACATAAATAGATAATTAGTGTTTAAAACTATTGCTATCTTTTACCAATGGTAGTGAGTTAATGACAAGCAGTGATGACTTTTGCAACTTTGAGTAACGTATTTAACTTAATATTTTGGTTGGATTTTATAAACCGCCCGAATCCTTTTCAGATTTCTTAAGCTGAACAAAACTTGATGTATCAAAAAGCATTAAATCCAATCGCGTTTGCGTTTAGATCACGTTGTGACATCACACGGTAAACCGACCCTAAAGGGCAAGGAATCTCTTATGTCACAGAGAATAATGCCCCAGGTTTCTTCTATCTGCTTCCCTCTACCGTCCGTAAGGAGTATCATACCAAATTATTATAGGGTGATGATGACCCTTGAGATGTTTTGGATATTAAAGGATACTTATTCGTTCTACTATATGTCAAAATCTACGATGCCAAGAGTACATTTTTTTTTTGTGTTTAAATTATTATCTTTTGTTACCTGTCTGTACTTTTGTATTTTTTTTGTTATATTGTGATAATAAATTATTTTTCTTTCTTTCTTTCTATACCTGGTTATCCTTAGTGTACAGCTTGATGGTCGGGAAGGAAGTGATCTTGGTGTGATCGAGCTCGTTGGCGGTGGCGTCAATCTTGGCGATCACGACGTCATCGTCCTTCTCGAAGTGTTCTCCGAGCTTGTCGTAGATAGGCACGAGCTGTTTGCAGTGGCCGCACCTGAAACAAGACAATTTAAATCGTAAAAAAATAGCAACCTTGTCAACTCATCTCGCTATACTTTTTGCGTACCTACCTACCGTTTCATGAATAATGTTCACATCCCTACTTCTATATTTTCTACTGTCATAAGTTACGTGTAAGTGTATTTGTGTGAACGTTGTTAAATAAATTTATATTCTGTCCCATCGTATGCCTCTTGATGTTTTATTAATTGTATGATCTTTATTTACCTACACAATTGAAGCAAATTCATAATTTATCCTACTAATATTATATCCTACAAATATTATAAACGCGAAAGTTTGTAAGTATGGATGGATGGATGTTTGTTACTCTTTCACACCAGAACGGCTGAACGGATCTGGATGAAACTTGGCAAAAAGATAGATTATAGTCTAGAATGCATAATCTGCATATAGGCTATTTTTTATCCCGTGGGAATACCGGGATTTAAATGTGCGCGGGTGCGGGGCGCAACTAATTATTATATAATACGGCCTAAGGTCAAGACGCAAATGATTAGAGGCTTTGAGCTATGATTACAATGCCAACAAATTGTACTTTTATTTACAGGATAATTGAATCTTGAAATATGAAAGAAGCCTTATTTCGTTTTCCCGTAGGTTTTCCCCAATGTTCGTTGTTCTGTGTGAAATATTCAAAGTAGAATTTTTGGTATTGTAAAACGGGTAAAAACCAGTTTATTTTTGGTACCTATCTGTTAAATATTGAATAACCTACAGAATGCTAAATGTTATTTCATCATCTATTGAAAAGAAAAAACAATTTACATAATTGTGCACCTTCGCAAACAACTTCCAAGCTGTTGGCTTAAGAAACAATGACGTTTGACACAATAAGCATTAATTACGGCCCATTGAATATGGTCTAATGAAACACTTGCGAAAATTATATACAAAAACGAGATAAATTCTATAATTCAGCCTCTTTTCATATTGTGGAGTGAAATTATAGGGCGACGTGTCTAGTTTGACATACACTCGACCTAGAAACGAGCCACATCATGGCATTCTTGCCATGATGTGGCCTGTTTGCTTTGCGTAATGGTGCGAGACACTTGTCTAAACAGAATTTTAGTCTTTGTACAGTATTTGAAAACGCAAATACCAGTTCGAGGTCGAGAAAAACATGACCTTTCTAGTAAGTTGCCCGGTTTCTATCGGAAATCGATTAATTCTAAGGTTGAGATTATCTGCCGTAGTTGCGTACAAACCTAGTTTTGTAAGCAACTACGGCTACACTGCGTGTTTTCATCGATTAGTAATAACATTTTTCTTTTTATTTACTTTACTTGTTTTAAATAGAAACTAAAATTTTAATTGGCAAACGGATCGTCTGGGGTGGATAAATCCTTCCATCTTTGTTACCATGCAGTAATAGAACCAACAGCGATAGTACAATATTACTATTAGTCGCCGTTTGTGCCATCGGTCCTGACTATAGCCGTCGCTAAGCCATCCTACTAATATTGTAAACGTGAAAGTTTGTAAGTATATGGATGGCTGAATGGATGGATGTTTGTTACTCTTTCACGCCGAAACGGCTGAACGGATCTGAATGAAACTTGGCAGAGAGATACATCATAGTATGGAATAACACATAGGCTACTTTTTATCCCGTGGGAATACTGGGGTTTAAATCTGCGCGGGTGAAACCGCGGGGCACAACTAGATACCTATGAATGAGGATATTGTAGCACGGTTTCTAGGAAAGCCACGGGTATCAAACCCGAGACTAGCTGGTACCGTGCGTCGTTCTCGCATCGCTGCAAAAGTGCAAGCGCATAGGCGCAGGCACTGATCGGCAATGCTACATTTACTTATATTTTTATTTGGGAGTATTACCCAAAATGAGAAAAATAAACTTGCAATGCAATGCAAATATTAGTAACGAAATAAAGATTAATATCGGAGAATTCAAACAAAGTAAGGTTAAAAGGTAAAGGTACGCATAGTGTTCACTGATACTTGTTTAATACAGATCAGCGGTAGTGTTATTCAAACTATATGACATTAAGTGACTCTAAGGTAAAAATAAGGTTGAAATAAAACAAATACATATCTACTAGTATCATTAATTAAAAACACCATTCATCAACAATATAATTTTTTTTTCGCCACACACATACTCTACATTAAATAGGTACATTATCATTATCAGGAATTTACAAGGATACTTGTGTCCAAGTCGAAGTAAGTTGTTAAACTCTTGTTATTCCTAAGAATACTCGTTCAAAGTGGTTCTTAGATACTTGACTTTGATCGTGCCGCCAATACTAAACCAAATTAAATGTTTCAAAATTAGATAGATAGAGTCAGACAAGTTTGCCAAAGTATTAATTTTCATTTTTATCTTGGCATAATTATAATGTTATTGGTATACCTAATAGTATAAGAAAAACACAGAAATCGACTTGAAATGCCACTTGTAAAAAAGCTATGATATTGCAGGACTACTGGATGGTACTGGATGGGCTTCATCACAGTGGAAAGGAAGAAGAAGCCCGTTTGCCGGAACAAGTGCGGTACCGCACCGACAGGACCAAGCTCCACGCTGCGTCCGGAGATTCCCACGACCCTGATGTACGTCTCTCGCGTGCACTACTCCGTCAAGGCTGATGATGTGGCGGATTATTTGTGCGCGAAGACCCAATTCCGTCTCAGGGTCGAAAGATTAGAGCCACGCCACAGGGTCAACTTCAACTCTTTCGTGGTGAGAGTGCCGACCCAACTTCTGTCGACATTCATGAAGGAAGATCTGTTGCCTAAGGGAATCTTATATCGACGTTTCCGGGGTCGGCTGCCGAGCCCAGTCGCGCCTACGTCGCAGTCACTACGTGCTTGTTAATTAAGTCATATATTATTATATATATTTTAGTTTGTAAGGTATTTATGCTATGGGCCCTGTATTTTTAAGATCTTTTTACTATGTTGCCTGAAATAAATGATTATTATTATTTATTATTATTAATATTTTTTTATACAACTAGCTGATGGACAAGCAGATGGCCCACCTGATGTTAAGAGGTAACCATCACCTATAAACAAAACATTGCCCCGTAGGTCACGCACAATAGAAACGTGCCCTACGATGCACTGCCCTGCGTCCATCAACTTGAGGCATACAGATGTTAAGCCTCATGTGCCTGTAATTACACCGGCGACCACACTCTTCAAACCGAAACACAGCGTTGCTGCTTGGCGGCAGAAAAAGGCGTGGTGGTAGTACTTCCCCGGACGAGCCCTTCACAAAGAGCTCTACTACTCTTAAAATAAAAAATTTAAAAATAATGAATTAATTATTATTAAAAGGCCGCAAAAACGCAGCATAACGCGTTAGTAACAAACAAGTCCGCTGAGTGACAGAGTCCTCATGTAAATTTAAAATGTTGAAGTACTTTATCATTAAAGATGAGCACAGTTAGACCTAAACAGAATCCTACCTGGAACCAACTAGTAAACGATAGATAAGCTAGGTTGTGGAACAAACTCTCTCCTGCGGTTTTCATTCGGAGTTACGATAAATTCTGTTTTCTGACCGTTGGATGAATGTATGTATTGAATACTGTGAGTTGATTGATAGTGTTGTTAACGCATTAGTTCGATTAGTGTTATATCTTCATGTTTTATTTTAATTCGTGATTTTCTTCTTAAATAATTTAAATTGCATTGGTGGTATTAGTTTGCATTGGTTTTTAATGTAATTTTATATATTTGTTGTTAAATAAATAAATGGGGTCCTTAAAAGGCGGGTTTTATTTTTTTGCATCAGCATCGCCCATAGATATATGCAATACCTACCCTCGATTTTTGAAAGCTCGATCAACACTAATCGGCTGTCAGGTCACTTGCTATTTGAGGTTTTACTTCAAATTACACTTGACTTGACAGCCGATTAGTGTTGATCCTTGATCGAGCTTTCAAAAACCGAGGGTTAGTGTTGCATATATCTATGGGTGACCACTTTCCATCGGGTGACCAGTATGATGATCTGCCAGTTACGGCATTAAAAACATAGGTATCATGACTGCCACTTACCATGGAGCGTAGAACTCCACGAGAACCTTCTTGTTGGTGTCGAAGACGACCTCATCGAAGTTGGTGGCGACGAGTGTCTTCACGGGCTTGGCGGCCCAGTCGTCGGGCAGGTCCTCGCTAAGCAGGTGCTGCTTCAGAGTGCCGGCGAAGAATGACTGGATGAACTCCTGTAAAATACGAAAGACATCAGACTGGTGTAAATAAAACTGGAAGACAGCGTAGGAAGTCCTCCTACCCGATGATCTGACGAGTCTACTACTATTATAAGCGCGAAAGTTTGTAAGTATGGATGGATGGATGTTTGTTACTCTTTCACGCCGGAACGGCTGAACGGATCTGGATGAAACTCCAGATTCCTCCAGATCCTACTAATATTATAAACGCGAAAGTTTGTAAGTATGGATGGATGCATGGATGTTTGTTACTCTTTCACGCCGGAACGGATCTGGATGAAATTTGGCAGAGAGATTATAGTCTGGAATAACACATAGGTTACATTTTATCCCGTGGGAATACCGGGATTTAAATCTGCGCGGGTGAAACCACGGGGCGAAACTAGTTAACACTACTAGTAGACTTTAAAATAACTATTTATCGTAACAAAAATCGGAAACTTAGTAACTATTTTTTATAATACTTTAATTTAGATCCTGTATTTGTTACCCGATATTGGTACGCACGGGCCGCACCATACGAGAGTTTATTTGGCATTTCCGATGACAAACTACAACAATGTAGCTTATTTATCCTCACTCATAGTTAGGTATAACTCTGTTATAAGTCCGCATTCCTTTATTATTTTGGTGTAGGTTATGTACAACATGACAAAGCTTTTAGTGATAAAAGGTCGCTCTAATATTTAATCTCCTTTGTTTATATCCGTGTTATCATGCTGAGCGTATTCAAATGTAACCTTTTATCTGATCTATGTACACTATAGTAGAATAAGAGTACACTAGAGTAGGTAGTCGGTGGATGGAAAGGGCCGGAATCGTTCTTCCTGGAAACGTATAGGGGGGGCCTATGTCCAGCGGTGGACTTCTTTAGGCTGTTGATGATGATGATGTACACTATGCAGCAGTGCTATAGTATGCTTGACAGCCTACGTAGCTCAGTTGGTAGTAGCTCTGCCTTCTGCGCCGTAGGTCGTGGGTTGGATTCCCACCGTGAACAAACATTTGTGTGATGAACATAAATGTTTGTTCTCTGTCTGGGTGTTATATAATATTATAAGTATGTATTTACAAAAAAAAAGTATTATAAGTAGTATATCAGCTATCTGGTTCCCATATTACAAGCATAAGCTTAGTTTGGGGCTAGATAGTGCTGTGTGAAAAGTCCACCAATATTTATTTTATTTATTTATGTATTCTGTGGATACGCAAAAGAATACCTTCACTACATGGTATAAAACAAAGTCGCTTTTTCTGTCCCTATGTCCCCATGTCCCTTTGTATGCTTAAATCTTTAAAACTACGCAACGGATTTTGATGCGGTTTTTTTAATAGATAGAGTGATTCAAGAGGAAGGTTTATATGTGTAATACATGCATGATTTGTGCACCCGTGCGAAGCAGGGGCGCGCGGGCGCGGGCGGGTCGCTAGTACGATTCGTATCTTGGTGGCGTAAAACATGGTTTAGAGTGTAAACCATATTTTTATGCTAATAAATGGATGATTGATTGTTTTTATATTTTCTGTTGAAATGTGTGAGCGTGAAACCCGTTTGTCATAACCTACATTTACGCACGAATTAAGTGACCAAGCTATTTCATTTGTCTGACGAAAGCAGATAAAATACTGAAATTCAAAACGCGTTTTAATAAAAATATTCTAATAATTACGCTTATCGGTACCCATTAGCACAGAATGATAAGATTTCCCTAAGCATTGTTTGAATACAAGTAATTAATCAGTTAATATGTTACTAATGAGTTATTCGCATATAATTCGGATATTTGCAATGCAAGTCGATGAATTTATTCCTTCTTTCAAGAATGCCTTTTTAACGTTTAAGCATTTTTTTGCCATAAAAACTCGCCGATCAAGTGACCTTACTTCTGAAATGGCGAAGTCATTTTCGGTCATTCACCTCAAAGTGCACTCTATCAAAATATATGAATACAAGTGTGTGCAAGCGGAGCTTGCAAATATTATCGTCATAGAATTAAGCTGATTAACAAATTTGTATTTCGAGAAGGTTTTCCTGGTCTCTTGCGATATGAGAGGTTGTCTCATTTCAGTGATAAAGGTCTGACAGGCTGGTTTGGGATTCAGGCGCCTCAAGGGACAGAAGGCACCGCACGTAATTCAAAACCAACTACGTCAACTTATCTAGCGAAGTAGGTACCTTGTGGGTTAAGTATCGTTTATGTATATTTTGTAAAGTATGCGAACTTCATTACTTCTATTCTTCTTCCCTCATTGATGGATTTTATATCGACAGAAAGTCGATATTGCCAGTTTATAATTATAATCATTATTTTTGTTGTATTTACACAAATAATGATTATAATCATACACTGGCAAGATCGACTTTCTGTTAAGAGTCCGGTGACCCCAGCTCGCAATTTCAATTTGAGACGAGTCCAAAAATCGATCTGTGTATAGCTATCTCTGTTTAGCTGGTGCAGGCGCGTGTGGGGCAGGAACGAGGTACTACGTATACACGCACACACTCAAGCACCGCTACGGTTGTACTATTTTTCCTACGAAAGGTAGGTAGGTACCATAAACCTCTGCCATTGATAACAATTCGAAAGCGGTAGGTTAGGTACCTACTCACTCACCATGGTAACTATTTCTTTGGGCATGTCATGTGTGTAGTATGTTTATACTGCTTACCTTTTGCGTTTCATAGGTAGGTAGGTGCTTACATTTAGAAAAGTGCACTGTGCAAGTTTGGTACCTACTCCTACCTACCTACCTATTTTTAAAAAATATAAAAGTGAATACCTACCTATAGTTTGCTTTTTTTTCTTCAAGTTCGGTATTTGACAAGGCCTACGCACTTATACCTATCTCAAGAAACCTATCAATCTATCAGGAAATAGGTACTTACCCATGTAGGTAGGTACCTAACCTACCTCTAGTCCAGCCAAATTCGGTGGGACATTTTTGTAAACTAGCCGAATTTGGCTGAACTGTACCTACCTAGGTAGGTTCATCATAATTCGTCAAATTATGATCTGCTTCTAAAATAGGATTATATAAAATACGAGTAGGTAGGTACCTAGTGTACATACCTACCTATTATTATGAAATTATGATATGACTAGCTGCGCCCCGCGCTTTCACCCGCGCGTATTGTGTTACCAAAATAGCGCAAAAAATATGAAATTTCGATAAAAATATGCGTCGCACTCATCGCTAATGGCGCATCCACACATGCCGCCGGCTTTCAGACTGCCCTGCCGCCGGCTTTACCGGCGGCCAGCAGATACGGTTGCAATTTTCGCAGTAGTGTTGTGACTTATAAAATAAAAGTAAAAAATAAAAGTACTGCACTATCATCCCAGTTAAATTCTGTCATTTCGTTATTTATATGAAATGATGTTATATATGAATACGACAACAATACCACTCCGTATCGAAGCAGCAAGCAAGCAAACTGCCGCCGGCAACGAAAGAAAGCCGCGCGTGCCGCCGGGCATGTGTGGATGCGCCATAAGGTAACCTTAGATCGACTGAGTGGTGGGGATCAAAGTTATGGATCGCGACAGTGTACTCGGGTTTTTCCGATTTAGAGCCGGTGCGTGACGGACGTGTGCGACCACGGAAATATGTTTTCTCTGTTCCGTGTGGGCCACGCTCCGTAAAATTAAATGCGTAGTTATAATACTTTTAATTACTTACTGCTGAACTGATTATTTAGTTCAGTAAGTTATTTTACTAATAGAAAACTACATTATCCCTGAGTAGGTATTCAGTTACCTACAAATTTGAAGTTGTACCGTACCTACCCAACTTGGCGGAGGCGGCGGCGCGCGGCCCGCTAAGGCCCCCCCCCCCCGGCGCCCCACGCTTCGCCAGCCACCGCGCCTTTGACGCCGCTCGCGCATTCCACCCGAGATAAAACCCTAAATTAGTATATTTTTTATATATTTGTGATATAAGATAAGGAAACAAAAGATCGATTTAAAATTAGGTAGTGGTAAGTATAAACAACCGAATCAATTTACTATTGAGGTAAGCCTTGTGGGGTAACCATATCGGTAAAACACTACGACATGTACTTACCTATAATGGTAGATAAAAAAAAAATATAGTGTGAGATATTACGGTTTGTTCGTCATCTCGCGGGTTATTACCTATTTTTTTTGTCATCAACTCGCGGGCCCGTAAAAGTACAGTCATTATAAAAAATTGATTGAAACTAAAGTAAGTACCAACTATACTTCGTTGGTCTGGCTGTTTATGTATAATAAAAAATATCTATCTATGTAAGTATATAATGTATTAAATAGTCATCTAGTACCCAAAACACAAGCTTTGAGTAGATTACTTTGGGGCTAGATGATGCTGTGTGGATTGTCCAGCATTATTTATTTATTTATATAGACCTTTAAAAAAAATAAACATTGATATGTAGCTAGACTGCATCTACCTATTATTATATAATTTCGATTGAAAAGTACGGAATGAGGCAAGGTTACTAACCCCCGGTTTCTGAAAGCCCGATCAACACTAATCGGCTATCAAGTCACTTGCTATCTCTATCTAATTTGAAGAGTTCTTCTCCGTCACCTGTGGAGTGAAGCAAGGTTGCGTGCTTGCGCCAACTTTATTTGCTTTGTATTTCTCTGTCGTGTTCAGAAAGTTACCAACCTACCATTTATTTATAATAATTCGTACCGTCAATCACACTAATAGTTATTATAAATACAACAGTTGGGATGGACTTCATTGAAAGAAAAAAAATATTTATTTATCAAAAAAAGGAAAATGATATTTGCAGGAAAATGATATAATTTGCATTTCAATCAATCTCTACCTTTCCGAGACACCCTTTAGGTAATGGTAAGCATCAGAACCACTGGACCATGTTTTTTTTTATTTATTTATTTATTTTAATACAACTAGCTGATGGAACAAGCAGATGGCCCACCTGATGTTAAGTGGTAACCATCACCTATAAACAAAACATTGCCCCGTAGGTCACGCACAATAGGAACGTGCCCTACGATGCACTACCCTGCGTCCATCAACTGTTCGATTTTTTATAAAATAAATATAAATATAAATATTGCTGGACAATCTACACAGCACCATCTAGCCCCAAAGTAAGCTACTCAAAGCTTGTGTTATGGGTACTAGATGACTGATATATTTAATACATTTTATACTTACATAGATAGATATTTTTTATTATATACATAAACACCCAGACCAACGGAACAAATTTCTGCAGATCGTACACAAATTTGTTCAGAGGCGGGAATCGAACCCGCAACCTCTTGCGTCGCAGGCGGACTCTCGCCCGCTGCGCCACTGAGGTCGTCAAAGGTTATGTTTGGAAACTATCAATATTTATTACCTTTTTTGAACTATTTAGTACCTCAATTAGACACCCTATAGGTAATAGGGAATTTGACAAATAAAGGTGGAGGGAAATCCAGATCGTGCCCAAGAAGAACTCAAGAATCCAGACATTTCCGCACGAGTCTGATCGCTGTCACCAGGCTATGGCTCAATTCAGCAACGAAGCGGCGGTGTTTCGGTGTAAATAATTTTAAACATTTTGCTCATTGCTTTATTGCATAGAATCGCTTGAACAGAGCTCAGATTCTCTGACAACTTTACTTTTACTTACTTTATGGCTATGACGATAAAGTTTAAAACTGCCAACAGCTTCGGTGCCAAACTAAATAAAATAGGTACCTACAAGCCCCAGTCTGCGGCTTCGTACACGTTATTCTGTGTCTCCCTAATCGTAATCTATGCAAAGTTTGGAAAACAATGAAGGGGATGTCTTTGCGCATAGGTATAAAATACTTGCGAAATCACACCCCCTCCCCCTCTATCCAGCGTTCTTTTTGCGTGACGCGCACTATACATAATAATTACCTACGGAGGTATCTAGGTAGGTACCTACCTACTTCTCTACTTCACTTACCTAGGAACATAAGTAGATATAGTGCGCGTCAGCCAAAAAGAACGCTGAAAACAGTGGAGGAGATAAGTTTGCACATAGGTACGAGATACTCGATTATTTATTATTATTATATTCTGCAATAAAATAGGTACCTATAAAAGAATAAAATACGAGTATGTACCTACATACCTACCCTACTTGCCTATTATTGTGAAGTTAGACATAGACATAGACATAGACAGTATTTTATTGGCCACAAAAACACACAGCATACAATTAGGGTATTGTAGGTAGGTATATTATAGTAGGTAGGAGATATTCCTTTCCGGGTATTGCTTTTTTACATCCTGTGCATGTAATCTTCATAAACTCCATGGTAGATAAAGTTCCAAAAAAAAAGATTAATAAAAAAAAAAAAAATTTTAGTGCAAAAAGAGAGTTTTGCGGTGGGACTTGAACTCGGACTGCTGCGCCGCTTGGCAGTCACTCGACGAACCAAGCCACCAAACTTGATGACAAGCTAGACGAAATAGTCAGATGCAAACAACGCGTTAGAGAAACAACAAGTTATGAAATTGACGACCTCTGTGGCGCAGCGGGCGAGAGTCCGCCTGCGACGCGAGAGGTTGCGGGTTCGATTTCCGCCTCAGAACAAATTTGTGTACGATCTGCAGAAATTTGTTCTGTTAGTCTGGCTGGGTGTTTTCCATGTAAGTATGATAAAAAGTATTTATCTATGTAAGTATAATTATGATGTATTAAATTGAATACCTATAATTGTATCAGTTATACAGGGTTACAGGAAAAATCGTGCTAGATCCGTTAAGGGCGTGGAGTACCCATCATTTCTGACTTATTTCACTATGAAACACCCTACCCTAAACATAACCCTTTTCAAGCAATTCGACTTTTAATTTTTTTATTGAAAATTTTGTGCACCTTAATTATTATTATTATTGCATTTTTACATGTGTAATAAGATGCTTTAGGATGTCAATCATTAAAATAGTGCATAAGTTAATTGAATAGACCGTAGTAGACAAGTGAAAGTTAAGAAATAAGAAAAAATACTAGAAAGTTTATTTTTCTCTAAGGGATATCTAAAAAAAATATTATGGCAATTGTTTGTGAAATAAGTCAGAAATGATGGGTACTCCACGTCCTTAACGGATCTAGCACGATTTTTCCTGTAACCCTGTATAGGTAGTACCCTTATCACCAGCTTTGAGTAACTTACTTTGGGGCTAGATGGTGCTGTGTGGATTGTCCAGCATTATCCTATTATCCTACAAATATTATAAACGCGAAGTACCTAGGTATGGACCTTCCTCTCCTTCTGGCGTTTTTTTTGCGTGTACGCACTATACATAATCTAGGCACCTACCTACTTATCCTACTAATATCCTACTATGCTAATCCCGTGGGAATACCGGTATATAAAACTACGTGGGTGAAACCGCGGGGCGCTACTAGTCCTACTAATATTATAAGCGTGAAAGTTTGTAAGTATGGATGGATGGATGTTTGTTACTCTTTCACGCCGGAACGGCTGAACGGATCATGGTGAAAATGAGCACAGAGATATAATATATCTAGTCTGGAATAACACATAGGCTACATTTTATCCCCTGGGAATATCGGGATTCAAACCTACGCGAGTGAAACCGCGGGGTGCTACTGGTTTATTACAATAATGGATGTTTTTTTGTTATACGTAGAAAACACCCAGACCAACGGAACAAATTTCTGCAGATCGTACACAAATTTGATCCGGAGCGGGAATCGAACCCTAGGTAATAGGTAGGTACTTCCCTAATTCACATACCTATATAAACAACATGTTAGATAGATAGGTACCTACGTAAATACATATTTACTCTAAATATGAAAACAACTAGGTAAGTAAATTATGTAATAGAGTAGGTACCTAAGTAAGGTAGGTATAATGAGATCCCCCATACGTTCCGAGTTCATAACAAGAACCAAACGAACTGAAAAATATCGAAGTCCGTAAACAAAGCTACAAATAAACAGGTCGCAGTACCTATGTAGGTACTTTTTGTTTCCAACAACCAAAGCAGGAAATCTCAATCCAAGCCAGCAGCACAGTCAATATATTACTGAACAAACAAATACGCACGCACGCACAACACAGTAGGTAGGTAGCTTGTCAGGACACTGATTTAGAAAATAACACATAACAATAGCCTCTCATACCACAGTACCTAGGTGTAGGTACCCCAACGATGACCTCCGAATGAGCCCCGCCGCGCTCCAGACCCTGAGCAACGCGGCGGCGGCGTGGAGGCGGCGCGGCGGTGGCGCGGCAGGGCGGGCGGCGCATAAATAGACACGTTTCATTCAGACGCTTCAGTCTGTGTGTGCGTGCGAACTTGTCATGTCCGAGCGATCACACACACAACCATAGTTTCCCGTCAGCTTACCCCTCTTCGTGCACGGTGCGATAGCACTAATAGAAGTTTGAAATTGGCGTGATTTTGGTTGTTTTCCTTAATACCAAAAATGATGACTGAAAACTTTTCGTATTCTTCACATAGTATTTTTTTTCTGTAACTAGACAATGTAAGCTATGTTCCTTTAGAATTAATATTTGAGATATTGTTGTTTTTGATTCGAAATAAGTAGGAAGAAAACTTGTAAATTTTAGCATAAAACAGTGCAAAATGCGATTGGCTTTTATTTCATTTCAGGGAAATTATTTGAAAAAATAACTATGTAGTGACACGCATAAATACTATTCGAATACAAATTATACAATAATATAAGGGAAATATGCTTGAATCAGAAATCATTTTGGTATTAGGTTTGTATGGGAAATGGCCCTCCGCTGGGGCCTTAAGTTAGCGTGCTTCGTTTTGAAGAAAATGGCAGTGCCTTAGACTCATAGTTGAATAAATGTATTTTCTTTCTTTTAGACTACAAATATATATTAAAATTTTCTCGTGGAGATTTTTTTGTTCAAATTAGGATAATATCGATAACACTCTTTCATTCCAAATGCTCACACTTTGTGCAAAGGCAAGTAAAAAATTTAGATCCGATTCTATCAATCGTTTCCATAGTATCTACAAACGGGGACTAACTAGATAGCGATTGTGAATTAATGTAAAGATACTAAAAAAATATCCATCGATACTTTTCCTGTAAATTTAAAGTTTTTAAGTTTAAGAACACACTTGCTATCATCACGTATTCTAGATCACTATAAGTCACGGGGTGTCAATTCTTGTGATAAACATTTACGAGAAACTAGCTAAGTATACGTTCAGGGTTTTATTTCATTGATAACAATCAGCGAATGACAAGATTAGATGTTATGTATCGGATACGTACCTATTAGCACATACATCTTTTCACAGAATTAACAGCCGGTCTCTGAAAGCTCGATAAAAACTGACCGGCTATCAAGTCGGTTGCTACTTCAGCTTTTCCTTCAAATTTCATAGAGAAAGCAAGTGACTTAGCAGTCGATTAGTTTTGATCGAGCTTTCAGAAACCGGCCTTACGTTTTATGAAGTACTTGAAATATTTATATAGCTAGTATCCTTCACGGTTTCGTTCGCCTGTCGGTAAATGTTTTTTAATACCCGTGACAAAGAAACGACAAATGTATGCATTATGCAATAATAACGATGTAGGAAAATTAAAAACTCAGTGCGTGAAATTAGTTATAGCATAATCGATTTTGCTTATCGACATTACGACAAATTAATCGCATGAGAAACTTTGTTCTACTTTCAAACGTTCGCGTTAATTGGAGACTCGGGCCCGGTTTCCACCAAAGCGGAGAGGAGAGGAGACGAGCGGAGATGTGTTTGAATAAACCGATTTCGTTATTTCCACATCTCTTCTCCGGTCAGCTTCGGTGGAAATCGATCAAGCGGAGCGGAGCGGAGAAGTGTCTAGTCGGGCGGCCGGGCGGCGCACGGCTCCCTTTGACTGGTTTCGATCTCTCACAGCTCACATCTCCGCTCCGCTACACTTCTCCTCTCCGCTTTGGTGCATGGAAATTACCAATCAGCTTTGCAATCTCCGCTCGTCTCCTCTCGTCTTTGGTGGAAACCGGGCCTGATGCTCTATTCTATATTCTCATAGGATTTATCATAGGAGTAGAATAGAGCATAAGGCCCAGTATAGACGATTATATATAGTAGTTCGATTTATAGTATAGACTAGACGACATAACAAAAATCCTGACACAGGATCGTGGTAGATGGCACAAACTAAGAGAGGCCTATACCCAGCAGTGAGTGAAGTCGGGCTGTGGATGATGATGGTGATAATCGTTGTGATTCATTGTAATAATAATTTTTCACTTGGCCATATCATGAACAAAAAACCAAAGATACATTCGGCCCGAAGTTTATATGCAAACGTTTTACAGTTATAGAATTTATATTTATGTACCTACAAATAGTGTTGTTTTAGTTTAAGTTTATTCATAATTTATGTGCGCAGTGCCAGGAAACCAGCATGTCACAGAATCTAAGAAGTTCTTTGATGCATCATGTCCTCAAAAGAAGCCTCTCCGAAGGCGCACGTAATTTTTTTTTTTCACAAGAATCTAGTGACACTACCAGAGAAGAAAGAGAGAGTATATTCTTAGGGTTCGATAGGAGCCTCTTTGAAGCGCACTTAAAACCTCTCACCACACATTTCAAATGCAATAGTAACTATGTCCTGGGACATTTTGTTACCCCCTAAGTTCTATTCTAACTACATGATACAATGTATAGATGATTATGATTATTAAGAAGAAGTATATTGTTACCTCAACAGCGTTGGCGCTGAGTTCATTGCTGGCTGGCTTGTACTTGGCCATGTCCTGTTCCAGAGCGATGAGGCGGGCTGAAGGTACTTCCTCCTTCTTCATTCCGAAGAACTCCAGGATCCTGATAAAAACATATTTCAGTCAAATATAGCGTTGGCATGTAATGGCTTTGAAAATGTTTTATTTATACAACCAGCTGATGGAACAAGCAGATGGCCCACCTGATGTTAAGTGGTAACCATCGCCTATAATCGGCATAAACAATAAATATATATTATACTAGCTGAACCCGCGGCTTTGCTCGCGCCAAGGAATTCAAAGTTTCATACAAACTTTCAACCCCTATTTCATCCTCTTGGAGGAAGAATTGATCAAAATCCGTTCTTAGCGGATGCCTACGTCATATCATCTACCTGCATGCAATATTTCAGCCCGATCCGTCCAGTGGTTTGGGCTGTGCGTTGATAGATCACTATGTCAGTCAGTCAGTCAGTCAGTCACCTTTGAGTTATATATATTTAGATATATCTTTATAACAAAGCATTGCCTCGTAAGTCACGCACGATACACTGCCCTGCGTCCATCAACTTGACATTCTGATGTTAAGCCTCATGTGCCTGTAATTACACCGGCGACCACACTCTTCAAACTGAAACACAGCGTTGCTGTTTGGCGGCAGAAAAAGGCGTGGTGGTAGTACTTCCCCGGACGAGCCCTTCACAAAGAGCTACCTTGAAATGGTGATGATAAAAACAGTATATGATGACGAATGATGTTTACCTCTGGTGTTCGTCCTCATCAGCGTCAATGGCCACGGTCATGATCTTGTCGCGGTAGGTCTTGGCAACGGGCTTCAGATCGTCCAGGTACTTCTCGAAGTCGCCATTTTTCTATAATAAATAAAAAATAATAAAAAAAAAAATAAAAAAAAAATATTAGTGATCCCAAAAAAGTTACCAAGTTTCAATAAAGAAAAAAATCTAAAAATTGCTTTGCGATTGGAGGCCATGGCTTTCTGAGCTCTGCATGTGAGGGGTTACGCATAGGAACGTGTTTCTAGGCCATGGGTATATGTAATTTTTTTTAGGTACACTATTTATATTCCTCTGCGCAATTTTCCATTAACAATAACAGTTTTTCACAGAAAACGCTACCTACTATTTTCTATAAAACATACATTTTTACTAAACGGATGTAAATCTCGGTAGTAGAGACAACAAACGAAGTACGCGTCGCTATTAGCATAGGTTATTGAACTGCACGGGTCAATTACCTTTGCGTACGTTTGGTTAGAGAAAAAACTGTTTGAGATTCTAATTCAATAGGTTTTGCTAACTGGTTTACGAGATGTCTTTTGGCGAAGGCTTATCGATTTACCTAACAGTCGAGCGAGAGTAAGAATATTTTTTTTCTATTTGTGCCCTATGCACAGCTCAGTACCATCAATTACTCTAAGAGGTTACGCAGACAGGGCCACCATCTCTTGAAGCATTCTTTTTTCAATATTACTTTACTTTTTGGTCATAAAGTAGACTATGCAGTTGATCTAAGACATTGACATAAAAGCAATATTGAAATAAGAATGCTTCAAGAGATGGTGGTACGGGCCCAGCACATCATAGAACTAGATGGGTTGACATGATTCCGAAGAAAAGGACTACCCGCCACAAACCTGCTCATAGTCTGAAGACTGATCGCAGATAATATTGTAACTAAAAAAATTTAGCTCTACTAAACTACATCCGAGATAGGTTGAAAACGTTCAAAACTTTACAAAGATCGCGAAAGTAGCTCGATTGAGGGCTCAAAATCGTTATTCCTGGAAATATATAGAGGAAGCCTACATTACGGTGTTATATAATATTATAAGTATGTATTTACAAAAAAAAAGTATTATAAGTAGTATATCAGCTATCTGGTTCCCATATTACAAGCATAAGCTTAGTTTGGGGCTGGATAGTGCTGTGTGAAAAGTCCACCAATATTTATATTACGATGTGACTATATTAGCTTGTCGTACCTAACTGTTAAGGGAAAATGAACACGGTGCCACAAACCTATAAAAATTAGAAACCAAGAACATTAGACTTAATAAAAAAAAAAGGTAAATTGTCTATGAAGTTTATATTATTTTGTTTTTCATCATTTCAGGCGTAGACCTACGAATAAATAAGGACACATAAACACTTGCAATCCAATTTTCAGGTCAATTGAATGTTGATTGAAGTATAAGGTGACAGAGTAATTTGCGAAACAAGACCGAACAACGCGTGGGTGGATATGATTAAAATGCATGGCAAAAAGATGTATTCGGCCTTCATATTTACTGCAGCCGTAGGCACGAGTAATACAGGAAATAGGTACCTATGGTTTAATTCAGATGAGAATGCAAATTACCTACTCAATGCAATTATTGGAACGAAATAGGTATGTCTTGTCATTGCCAGCGCAGCGTTCTCTCGCATACAAAAACGTGTTCTCATAAGTATTTTCCTACTACGTCCAAAGGTATGGTATATTTTGTTCTGTTTGTATCTGCTTGTATGGGTTACAGGTAGTAACAGTAACAACATTAACTATGATAATGCCACTATACTATGTGGGGTCTTAAAGGCAAAACACTTTTCTTTCTCTGCTCTCCGTCATCAGCTGTCAGCTTAGTTTCACATTTCTTACCAAGACGTCTATCATTATATAATTTGAAATCCTAACCACATAAAAGTTTTAGTTAAATATTGGTGGAAATATAAATATTGGTGGACTTTCCACACAGCACTATCTAGCCCCAAACTAAGCTTATGCTTGTGATATGGGAACCAGATAGCTGATATACTACTTATATACTTTTTTTTTTTTTTTTGTAAATACATACTTATAATATTATATAACACCCAGACAGAGAACAAACATCTGTGTTCATCACACAAATGTTTGTTCACGGTGGGAATCGAACCCACGACCTACGGCGCAGAAGGCAGAGCTACTACCAACTGAGCTACGTAGGCTGTCAAAGTTAATCTTTTACCCAATATATCTTTAGCAATAGGTAAAGTGATCATGCGGAAGAAAGATCTATCAAAACGTTGGCATCACTACATAGTATAAAACAAAGTAGCTTTCTCTGTCCCTATATCCCTATGTCCCCACGTCCCTATGTATGCTTAAATCTTTAAAACCACGCAACGGATTTTGATGCGGTTTTTTTTACTATATAAAGTGATTCAAGAGGAAAGTTTCTATGTATAATACATGCATGATATGTGCACCCGTGCGAAGCAGGGGCGCGCGGCCGGGTCGCTAGTTAAAATATAAGTTACGCTTCAACAGAGATTCGCATAAAACCATTAACTCCGATTAGGTCGTGACTAAAACGGTGAAAGTTCATCGATAGTAAGGTCTCGGTCGGTACAGTTAGTCGCACTGTGAAAGTACTCCTGACCCGTCTAACTACTTTCAAGAGGAGTCAAAGCAAAAACTTAAGCTAGTAAGTAACAAGAGTCAAACAGTGTCATGTGGGTGGGTTGTATGTTGTACCGTTGGCTTATCCCACTTCCCACTATCCCAATATTATCATTAATGTGAAAGTTTGGATGTTTAAGGATATGTTATGTTTTTTATAATAACGCCAGAACAGATCTGGATGAAAGGCACTTTGATATAGATTATAGTCTGTAATAGCACATGCTACTTTTTATTCTGTAGGAATAGCGGGTCGCAGCTAGTTTGGTCTATAGCCAACCGATATTTTAACTAGACAGAGGATTATGTATAGGATACTAGTACTGTAGCGCCCTGCTGTTTCACCCGCGTAGTTTTAAATCCCGGTATACCCATGGGATAAAAAGTTCAGTTCAGTTCCAGCCGTTCTGGAGTTATAGAGTAACAAACATCCATCCATCCATCCATACTTACAAACTTTCGCATTTATAATATTAGTAGGATTATGCTGATAGATTTAGTTGGTAAGATGACGTGTATTGGTAAGTATTAAACTAGATCTTAAACCTACTTGAATAGAGATAACTAGAGGACAGTAATATGCTAAAAGATTTTTGATATTTTCCTCGTAAAAACTATTGACTGAAAAATTTCGTGTAAATTTCATCAAAAATAGCAGCAAAGTAATTTGACCTTTTAAAAAATTATAAGTCCACAGCCACAGCTTCCGATAGCGCACAGTTACAGAGATATAACCGGCTACCGGGGCGCTACTGACCTTGATAATGACTGGAACACGTGGGCAAAATCACGTTCACTTGCGTTGCTGATTCATTGATCGGCGAATCATATTTGGCCAAATTTAGTATGGCGAACTGCGATTTTTGAGAACTTCGGCGAATATTATTTTATCGTTAAAAAAATATATTAGATTAGATTAGATAACATTAGATGTAACATATTCACAATTTATTTATTTATTATTTAATTATAATAAGTCAGTTTTGAAATTAAACTTCTAAATCGCGAAATAAGAGTTTTTTATACATGATAGTCTCAAAATAAACCTTAAAATCTTTAGTAAATTATTTACACAATTCCTGTTAGAATTTGTTCTAGCAATCGTGTAAATAGCTTCTTATGATCGTGATTTTAAACAGACAAATAAGAGAAGAAAGACTGTTAGTGCCCAAATAAAGATGGGAATTTCAACATGAATGAAAACACTAAAACTCACAAACTTCACAAAATTGTAGCTAATCTGACTTTGAAGTCTTAAAAATCTTACCTTGGATAGGAACAACAGAAGGTGGTATTTGATCTGTCCTCCGAAGATCTTGGAGGCTGTCTCGTGGGAGAATTCAACAATGGTTGGCATGGACTGCACAAAGACCCAGGTCTTGAGGGCATCCTCGTCAATGACCTCAGCGTCATACTTCACACGGTTCTCCTCGAACTGTTGAAAAAGATTAGTGTTAGGTTTATCGCGATTTGTGGGATACTCCGCGTGACGTAAATATTATAATTTGTGGATTACATACTTTTGAATTGGATCAGCTCAGGTATCAAGATTGTTTGCAACTGTCTGCATCTGCTAGCTTATAATGTATTTTGTACATTTTGTTAATAATACATTACTGTGCTGTACTTGTGTATAAATACACAAGTACAGGACACTTCTTTGTAAATAAATAATTTATCATCACTACTACATAGTATAAAACAAAGTTGCTTTCTCTGTCCCTATGTCCCTATGTATACTTAAAACTTTTAAACTACGCAAAGGATTTTGATGCGTTTTTTTAATAGATAGAGTGATTCAAGAGGAAGGTTTATATGTATAATACATGCATGATATAGTAGAAAAACAATGTCACCCGTGCGAAGCGGGGGCGTACGGGCGGGTCGCTAGTTTAGGTATAAATTAAACCTGAACCTAACAATATAAAACCTAAAAGTAAGGCAGAACCATTTAAGTTCCTGGATTTTTGATAATTTGACCTAAACTTGTAAAAAAGCTTAGATGCTAGGTACTTGTCATGTAGAGAAGAAAGAATAATACCTAACATAAAGTAATTCTTATGACATTGAAAAGGTATCCACGCAAAAATGATTTTATCTTATCAGAAAGCCACCTCATTTCATTTACATAATAAAAATATTAAAACACAAATTTGAAACTGTGACCAATACTATGTAATTATTATCATATTCAAAGTTGACCTTTAGATAGGTAAGTCATCTTTAAGTATGAAGTAATATATCTTTTTCCGAGTTTGATTCAGCCATCTCTATAAAAACACATAAACTCATATTGTGACGTTAAATAGTACAAGAACTAGATTAGTCCAAATTTTTTTTTCTATCAAATTAAATATTGAGCTAAAGTCATCTAAACACAAACATAAATACATTTACTTGTTTAACAAGAACTGATAGAGAAGTACCTAGCAGAACCATAACTAGAGATACCACCAGTAGATACAAAGAAACTTGTAAGTAGATACAAAAAATAAACTAAAACTTACATTCTTGAACAGGACAATATCTTGGTCTTCGGCCTCCAATTCTGTGATCAGTTTCTCATCACTGACAATAGCAAACACCTGGTCATCAACCAGACCAGCTACATTCAGGAATGCCTGGGCTTTCTCAGTCTCTTGATCGACAAAGTAACCGAAAATAATGACATTGTTGGCAGCAATCAGCTCCTTAGCCTGTTCAGCAGAGGATACTTCGACAGCAGGAGGACCAGTCTTCTTCTTGAGCCAGTTGACAATGTCATCAGCTTGGCGACCACCTAATTAGGAAAAACATAACATTTTTGCAACTCTTGATACAATTAGGTATGTTCATAATGGTAAAATGAATGATGAAAATGTTTTGAAAATAATTAC